>OX941085.1:17500-747500 GCA_954870635.1 Arctium minus | reverse complement strand
AGTAATGTACCAAAGGAAGAGGTTATTACAATACACTTGAAAAAGGATGATTGAATTCAGAAGATAGTAGGCAAAGATTCAACAATAAGGAAGCTTTTCCCCCGTCCTCACTTCGCTCGCCTCGGGAAACTGGTCGAGATAGATGACAGCATCTTTTTCCTCTCTTCCTTACCGGATATATAACTCCAATCAATATGAATGTGAAATTCAGTCATCCTTCTATCTCAAGCTTACAAACGGATTTACTCAATACGTTAAGATAAGACAGAACAGAGATTTATGGTTGAGATGCTAGGCTCATTCTAGCATGAGACGGAACCTTCATTTGCTTTGTACTAATGTGAGGAGTGAATAGGCAAGTGACGGTGACAGCATTACCTGACTTATCTCACAAACAATGTACCAAAACTCCACCTCTCAAAGTCAAAGCATCATCGATCTCTATATCGATTTCTTATCTTTACATGGTTGTTTTCTTTCTAGGGTCTCTAGCTCCATTCCTAATACCTTACCTGCGTATTTTCTAATATGCCTAACTATTATCAAACTCTTAAAGTATAGTAATAATAAGGTAAGTAATACTAACTAAATTACAAGTTCCAAACAGTAAAGGAAAGACACAACTATCAATATAGCCTGTGAGCAGTCCTGTGAGAAAACCAGTAGAAAGTACCTCTTAGTTGTTCCAATAATAAACCTTACTACACGGAACCCTTCCTAAGCTAAGGATATTCTGGACAGATTGAATTCTCTTGTACATTGGTTTTAGTACTGAGCAAGGTCTAAGACGGGTATATCGTCCTGATATTAGCCTTACAGTTACGGATGCTTTCATCCCAGTGATGAGACAAAGCTCGAAAGACTAATCTAAAGCCTTATGGATTTCAAATTCTTATCTAAACACATGAAGGGATTTCAAATCCCCCTAAATCCAAATCCCTCCAAATCCAAATCCTTACTTGAATTCCAATCCATTCCCGCAAACCAAACGCATCCTTAGGGATTTGTCCCTTTAAATATTTTACTCCAAATTACCCTCTAGTCCCTCAAGTTCTAATTTTTTTTCCAAGTATTTAACCCAAGTTTTACAAAACCAATACTTTACACAATTGGCCCCTTACAGACAAGCTCGACAATAACATGCTTAGAGAGTCGGCAACTCTATTTTATTGTGTGTTATATATGGGTTTGCGGTTGCTAATTCCCGATGGTTGGTTGGTAGTTGCAAAACAGGACGATACTATACCCTAGCAATTGGTAACACAATTCTAATGTTGTTCATGTCTTGTAATAATTTTGTAACAGTTTTTTGATTTTAACAAATATATTTTTAGCATAAATTTATGCGGTGAGTTGAGTATTTTCAAAAATATATTTGTTGCTTGAATGGAATACATCACTTGGTAACCTTTTATCCTGGTAAGTGACTCATGTTTTAAACAAATACAACCCTTTTAAAAATATAATTTCTTAAATTTAAAATTATTATAGGTCAAAAAAATTATTAATCACAATATTGAAATGGAAAATAGATTTCTATATAATACAACGTTTCACATAAATCTAATGGACCAACTGTCCGACTTTGAAAATTAGATCGAATTATCCAACCCTCATTAATTTAGTCATTAGGTTGACACTTAATCGATGTTTAAAGCAAGATAGTTGAATCGGAAATGAGTCAAGCCCAACCCAATTAAGCTAGGTCTTCACTTGATTCCACGGACCTAAAATATGTGTTCCAATGGTATTGTCTCGACTCTTGATTGACATCATTCAAGGATATTGTTTCATTTGAACTAGTGTTATACCCGTCCGTTGGTCGGGTACACGATGTGACGTTAATCTAGATTTCTAATTTCTAAGTTGTATAATCTGGAAATTATATAATTTCTAATATTTAAATTGTATAACAAAATTGCACATATGTGGAAGGCAGAAACCAAAAAAAGGGTGTAACACTCTAAGTACGTAAGGCTGCTTTGACACTTTTGGACTTATCTCGTTTTTTCTTATGTATTCCTTCTTTTGTTGTTTTGTGGCTGTGATTTTGTGTCATATTTAACCGACTTGAGTGCTCCTAACTAAAGAATAGAAACATTTGGTTTCCTGCCACCATATTCAATAGTATTATACCCGTCTGTTTGTCGGTACAACATGACATTAATCTACATTCAGTTATTTGATATTACCATTTCAAAAGTTATATTTCTTTGTTGTAGTCAATGGTATCCTTGAATTGATTGGTTTTCAAATGAAACGCACCCTATATATATATATATATATATATATATATATATATATTTATATTTATATAAGATAGGCCTTATTTTTATCTTGCATCTTTGGTAATTGATATTTAATTTAGTATACAATAAGATATTATTTTCAAACAAAATTAATACAAATTAACTAATATTTAAAAACACAAATGGTTTTATATGTGGAATTGTTTGGTTCGCTTCTTTCCTTCTAGAGATAAATCGACATCTATATGAAGGAATATAGACTTGTTTCCTAAGCGTCGGGGTCCCTTTTCCGCAAAGTTGTTTTGATATCATCTAAAATGGCCCTCCATCAATCAACTCAAATAAGCTCAAGTTAGATAGTATACTCCATCAACCAGCTCACTTTTAGCAATTTAACTCTGCCCATTCTATTAGAAGAGCTATACATTGAATTTTAGTATCAACCTCAATACTCCTCAAATAACACTTTGAAAAGAATTTTATTACAAATTAACAGCAGAGCCCCTACTTCTAGGAATAAGATGATAAATGGAAAAAATGAATCCCATAAACTAATGCATAAATTACCAATATGTGTGTCACCATTTGGAATAGCAGGGGGTGTCCCATTGACGCTCTCAACATATAACACCATTTGAAGGGGGAGGCTATCTACACTTTTTTTTTTCTAATTGCACCAAAAAGTACCAAAAATGATTGGCTGCATAATTGTGTTTTTTTTGTTTTTTTGTTTTTCTGTTGTCTTTTTTGTTTTTTTTTATTTTGTTTATTTTTATTATATATTTTTGTTTATTTGTATTATATAGTTTTAAAAGTTTTTTTTTTTTACTTTTTGTTTTGATTTGAAAAAAAAAATATTTATAAATATAAATATTACTAATTTTTTATAATTATATAATTATAAAAATAAAACATAAATATTGTGATTTAACATATAAATAGAACATAAAATAATCTATATTACATTCGATTATTCTAAAATAACATTATCCGTAGTATAATTAACACGTAAAAGCTGCATGTACTTCTTTATTCTCTCTGAATACGGGGTAGCCCATCCAGCAGCGCACAGATAACTGTAATGGAAAAAATGTCCTACAATTTATGGAAACGGGTATCCTTCTGCCATATCTAATTTCACATAATGGTTACCATTAACGTACCTGATTGTAAAAACAACATGTTCATACCACACTGGAGGAGTGGACCTAAGCGGCAAGTACGTCCCACTGCCGGTCATACTTATAACATGTAATATCACATTATATTTTGAAGCAATCAAGACACCTATTTTAGACATTGTCATCCAGTGTTCAAATGGCGCACCTTAATTTCTTACCCATCTCTGGTGAGCCTTGGTTCACCAGTGAATCCCTCTTCATTGTTACAAATTTATAGAATAAAATCAAAAGTTACAAATTTATGGAATAAAATAAAATCAAAAGTTACAAATTTTATAAATTTAAAAAATCAACACACACACACATATATATATAAAGATAAAGATGATAATAATAATAATAATAATAATAATAATAATAATAATAATAATAATAATAATAATAATAATAATAATAATGAGGAGTAGACCTAAGCGGCAAGTACGTCCCACTGCCAAGTTAAAAAACACTATGAAGATAAAAAAACCTAAACCAAGTTAAAAAAAATAAACCTTCACAGATAAAAGACTGTGAAGGTATATCCGAACCTTCACAGTGAAGACGCTGTGAATGTAAAAAAATCAAAAGTTACAAATTTATAAAATAAAATCAAAAGTTACAAATTTATAGAATAAAATAAAACTAAAAGTTACAAATTTTATAAATTTATAAAATCAAAACGCACACATATATATAATAATAATAATAATAATTTGTATTAATGATTGGATCGGAAAACTAGGAGTAACTATTTGCACCTTTTTGGTGCAAATAACACTCCCCCATTTGAAATAGCATGGGGGTGTCCCATTGACGCTCTCAACGGATACCTTCAATCCTTGATAAGAACAACAACAAAAAAAAAAGACACTTTGAAGCGGAAATCAAAGAACAAAGAAGATTACACAAAAATGACCATAAAGCTTGAACACACATTTAGCAATCTAATTGTTAACAACTCTAAATGACGAAAATTACAATAAAAATGACCATAAAGCTAATGCAATAACATAAAAAGAATAGGATAAAACTTTTATTTAGGAGTGGATAATAAAGTTGTTGTCAAATGAAACTTGGCAGAAACATGGTGTATAGAGTATTGGTGTTCACATTTCTGCAAATAGTATTCCAAATTCCATGTATATTTTTAAGTTACGTAGGTTACATATAAATAATATAATGTATCTGCATATGGTTTAACTCGATCATGTATATCTACCATAAATATCCTCTCCTACTACAGTTTTGATCATGAAATTGTAAAAGGAGAAAACTAGATGATAAAGATTTACCTAAATATAATTACTTGGGAACCCATAATCAATAACCAAATCACAAGTCAAAATTGAGTTTGCTCAAGGCCATGTTGCACGTTTATCATTCCAAGTTAATATTCATCTGCAAGTCATTCAAACCAAGATCCACTTTATACAATAAAACCACGAAAAAAGGTGCAGTTTTTATCAAAAGTGATTGAAGAATTCAAATAAAAAAAAATAGAACAATAACATCGAAATTATATATAGGGGAGAGATCAATTGAAACCAATATTACATTGGAAACCTTGAAAACTGAAATTAATCAATCATTGAATTTCCTTTTTTTATTTTTATTTTTAATTGATAAGGATATTTTTAGTGTTTTACATAATTTCATAATATATATATATATATATATATGGTAAGTGTTATTATTATTATAATATTAATTATTTAATTTTAACGTATTTTATATATGGTAATATTGATCCTTTATTAATTTAAACATGAAAATTTTAATTTAGGTAAACACAAATTGATTCATACGCAAGCTACAAATCAAAAAAAAATTAATTCTTATGAATCAATGATTAATTCATCCAATGAATGAAAGTTGATATTCATATGAAATCTGCAATATTACCTGTAAGCACAAAATATTAATATAGTGAAACATAATGGATTTGATATAGTGAAACAAAATATTAATATAGTGAAACATGATAAAACATAAAATGTTAATATAGTGAAACCTGATGAAACATATTTGATATAGTGAAACATAATGGAAAGGTAATGAAACAAAATATTAATATAGTGAAACCTGATGAAACAGATTTGATATAGTGAAACATAATGGAAAGGTAATGAAACAATAATGGTAATGAAACTTATTTGGGTTTTTACATATTGCATATTGATGAACATGTAATAAAAAGGTAGTCTTGATATGCTCTTTTTTTTAAGAAATATACGCTTTTCTATATTTAAGCATATTTCATTTTTGTTGTCAAATTTGAAACACAAAAGAAAAAGACACATTTATCCTTTTGACATATTATTATGGGAAATTAATTAAAATGACCGTATTTCAAAAATGTATTACCGAAATGCCCTAAATCTCGATAGTTTTGCCGAAATACCCTTTTTAGCCGGGATATAGGGCCGGGATGAGACCCATCCCGGGGTTATGGAAATTCACAGGCCTCAACAGTGGTATCCCGGGGTTAGGGCCGGGATTGGAGTGGTATCCCGGGGTTTGGCCCGGGATTGAAGTGGTATCCCGGGGTTAGTGGTGGAGGATGATTTTGGTGGCCAAATTGTTATACATAGTGGTGGAAGATGGTACACACGTCATGTTCTTCAGAGCACGTGGCAGTTGATGGGCTGTAAAGCATGTCATGCCTTCAAGGTTTCAATTTGTTCTTTTATTTTCTTTTTTATAAAAACTTCTCTTTTCATGTTATTTGTTGAATCTTCATGTAATCCTAGTATGCATCCCGGCCCTAACCCCGGGATCCCGGCCTCATCCCGGACATAACCCCGGGATCGAACCCTTTCCCGGCCGAACCACTTTAACCCCGGGATTGAGCCTCATCTCGGCCACGGATCCCGGACATATGGGGTATTTCGGCAAACTCGACGAGATTTGGGGCATTTCGGTAATACGATGTTCAAATACAATTATTTTAATTAATTTCCCTATTATTATTTTATTAATAAATTAATTAATTTATTACCATGTATAATTCAAATGAATCTTGACCATTGATTAAAAAGATCAATGTTTGAAATTTGGTTTCCAAAGTTTCCAATGAAATTTGGTTTCTAATTGAAACCACCCCTATATATATATCACTTTGCCTACTAAAAATGGAGCTCCTATAATGCCAAAAACATCCAAACATGTTAACAAAAGTACCTAGGACATTTGTTTCCAGGGACGGCTATATCTATGGCCGAAACCAATAGAGCACCAACCTTGGAATTGAATTGAATATGTAGATTTCGCACAACTTAAACCCCATTGATTCACCGAAAAATCCGTGAATGTAAAGCAAGCATGGTTGTATGAAAATCTAACAAATCACATGAACAAATCTATACAAACACAAACCCTAGCTCTAACTAAATAACTCAAAAAAATTGATTCGAAAATACATATAGAACTTGGATGAATAGTAATCAAGAAACCGCAATTTTCAACATATAGAAAAAATGAAACAGAAGATTAGGAAAAGATGAATGAAATACCTCCGGTTGCTAAGAAATTGGTAGATAGGAAACTGGTCATTAAGTAAGATGTACGGCTGAGATGAGTAAATATATTTGCAATCCTTCAGTTCCTTCTGCCAAAACACAGACACACAGCAAGTTAGAACAAATCAACAGTCGATACACAAAAGCAAAAGAAAGTGCTTACAACCTGCAGATCCTGCAACTCTTTTGCTAAGATCAAATTGTCCTCTTGTGCCTCTTGAAGCTCAGAAAGATGATCAGATGCCAATATCTACATCAATTAGAATTTAATACTTAGTGTGTGGGCACATGAAGAGTGAAGATAATCATCCAGGGACAAGATAAAGGCCTTTGCTTCCTCGATGGATACAAAAACATAGATTCGTAGATCTAAGTTTATGAGGTGATTAAAATCATCTATTTATCCATCTACTCACAAACGAAACACCAGAGAATGGATATACCAAAAAACGTACCTTCTATTCCACAACCAGAGGAGCCAATGGAGTTCTTGTCCAGGTTTGCATATATTTATAGGCAAAAGCTTTGCTGAGAGGGGAAAGGTGTGGATCATGGGAGACTGGGGGTTGGTGTAATATCCCGAAATTTTGAAAGAAAATATTGTTCAAATAAATGTATTGGTTCGAATTTGAAAACCATGTGGAACTAGATGGACTAAAGTTGTCAATAGAAAAAAAAACTTTAGATATTATGGATAACCATCTCGTAATTATGCTTAGCCCATTAGGGTTCTACAAAATTAATGGTTTATTAGTGCAACAAAAGAGAAAAGGGAGAAGAAAAAAAAAAGAGAGTCCGCTTGAAATATTTGGGGTTTGAAGCATCGATCTTTAGGGTTTAAGATTGGGTTCGTGTTTGAAGTTTTGATCGTTATATTAAAGATTTGTTGAAGAAAATCGATGGAGTTCTCATTGGATATTTTCTTGGATGTTAGCTAAGGTACGTATTCCTTATTTTCCTCTCATTAATTTGCGTTATTTGAGTCGTTATATACGTGTACGGATTCTTCATGTTCCCCATTTTTTTTTGTTCATTCGATCCGTTGTTTTTATGTTAATTCCGTTTATGCTTATTTGATTCGTTACATATATGTATGATTTCTTTGCGTTTTGTTTCGACTCTTTTCGTTATTTCTTCCATCAAGTCGGTTTCCTTCCCGTCCTATTAGTTGATCGTTTAGTTTCCTATTGGTTTTGCATAAGATAAATCGTGGTTTGAATATGTTCAAAACGTCAAACTCAATTTATAAATCTGCTGAATTCCCTTTTTGAAATTTCGTTTTATTTGTAAAAATCATAATAAATCGCTCGTTTATCGGATTAAGGCATACGATATATTTTTGAAAAGCTGGAGATGTCGTCTACGATTTACTGTCACACGAGCAAACTGTAATTTTTATTCTAAGGTGTCTAAAATCTGGGTTTTCCAAAACTGGTCTCGTTTTAGGCCAGAACAGCGCGACGGTTTTCAAAAATTCGTGTAAAATCCATTTTAAATCCGATTCAGTCCATTCTTGATTCGTTGGAATCCTAAGACATTTATTTAGAACTTGTGTTTAGATATTGTTTTCTAAAACTTATTGTAATTATGATAAAATATCGTATTTGTAAACGTGTAAAGTTCTGAAAATAGTACGACATGATTTCGAAAAGTTGTGTGTGTGAAATTCCTAGTCTATGTTCGGATTTGATTCGCCGTACGTTTTTTTGGTTTCAACTCTTTTGTAAAGGTTCATAATGAAGTTACGTCTTTTTTTACTAAACTCGTTCCTTTTAAATTCCGTTTCTATTTGTAAGTATTTTAGTTTTAAAGTGTTTGAAAAAAATAAAGCTTTTGAGTGGAGCGATCAATATTTTTTGTACGTTTAAATACCCTTTTTATTCGTTTTGTAATTCGTATGATTTGATATTCATTTAGTATGACCACATGTGTTGTGACATACTTTTGAAGTTTATACGTTAAGGTTTACCGAGCTACTAACCACCTATGGGGGTACCATAGGCACGTCATTGTGGCACCGATGGTGTGACACTACCCGTGGCGGTGTGATTAGTCCACGACGTCTCCTTTTGATTTTGTGTGCTCTGATGAGAGCTGGCGTGGTGTGATGGGAGGCGTATGGGTCGACCCTAGTTTGTTGGGTGGATGACGGTGTAGTGCCCAATACCGCATCTCACATTAGTTAGTACAGTTGGATGAGAATGTCCAACGTACGTGCCTATGTGGCTTATGTCTGACACTTGTTGTATCTGTTTATGTGTGACATGAAACTCAAGTGTATGCGATTATTTGTTCGAGCTCGTTATGCAATCTTATGATATGATTTTGATTTGAGTTTCTTTGATTCGTTTGGTACTAGTGACCAATTTTTGTTCTAATGTGACGGTTTTGATTTTGATTATGATATAATGAATTTGGATATAATTTTGTTATGACCTTTGATTAAGTAACTAAATTGAGTTATTTGGTCTAACTTCTTTTGATTTCTTTTCTTTGTTCCGGGTTATTTTGATATGTTGTTGAGGTTAAATGTGGAATGAATTTTACTCAATCTAACTTTCATGAACACTCAAAAATTCGAGTCTCGTGTGCAAAATCTAGATTTTTTTTATATTCTGTATTGGGTTCGATCATTCTTTTGTTATCTATTGTATTTGTGCACTGAGCGTTTGGCTCAGCCGCATTTCTTTGTTCGCGGCAGGTATTCAAAGGGAATCTAAAGAGTTTAAGAGATTCAGAGCTTCATCCTATATAAGAGGTTGTTGGTAAGAAGTTTTAGGTTTTATTTATGGTTTGATGTAAGTATTGGAAGAAAGAAAGTGTATCGTTCGAGACAATTATTATTTTTGATGGTGCTTATTTTAATCAAGGTTTAATAATGCTCTATATGTTTGTATTGATGGTTTGTTTTAGGTTAAGATGTAATCTCCTTTTCCATCTCGGGAAGGGGGTGTTACAGTTGGGGACACAACTGGGAACGTGGGAGGAGGTTAAAGATGATTGTGGCTTTGAATAATCATCAGCCATGGATAAAGGTACTCACCGAATCAGGTTGAAGAAGAACTGGATCAAGGAGCTTTTCTTCGATAAGTTGCATTGTCTATGGTAGCTATATTTTGATTTTATGAACGAATAACATGATCGTGATGAATGTGCACGTAATGCATTCTTTATAGTTTCACCCTTGTATAGCAAAATTTATAAATTCATAGGTTCTTGAATTGTGTTGACAATCAAGCAACACCCTCAACAGATTCATAACTAAAATCTAAACAAAAATCTCCTATCACAAGTAGTTCATTGTTATACTATTCACCAACCATGTAACCTTAAGAAACTCATTGTAATTCGTATCAACATCGAGAAGTTCTGATTTCAACCCCTAGTAGCCATTGACTGTCACAACCACTCTGATATTCATAGATCGATGGATAAACATACTGGTCTAGAAGAAACATTAAGTTCGATGTCTCTAGATGCAATTCAATGGAAGTACCAATAGTTATTGTTCTATAGATTAACATGTTGTTGATGGCAGAAGTTATTTTACTTCTACTTATAGGCATGTTACAGAAGTAGTAGTAATAAGCAAGAAAAGAGTAGCAGTATGACCTTACACACCAAAATTGCAAAAAATGCATAAATACTTCACTTGAGTTAGATAGGAAGTAACAAATAATCCAATTATGAGCATACATTCAAATTTCGCTTTCAATGGATGATAAATTAGCATAAGAAAAAACATATTAAGCAAGAGTGTCAGGATCTGATTCTTAACAAGAATAATGAAACTCAGAAACAATATTAAAGAAGTTGCGGAAAAACACTTTAATATTCAAATATCAATGTAACAGTAAAGTAGAAATCACAACTTGTAAACTTTATTGAATGATTAAAGTTACAAGCTTTCACACAAAACCTCAATCTTGATGAACAGGCTCACCAAGACGAATTCTACTTCTGTAGAACTAGGGTTGTAAACCTTGAGGTCAATTCTCTCTCCAAACAAAAACTCAGAATTACTCGTCACACAAACTATTCTGAATAATTCTATACATATACTAAAAATAAAAGATAATTACAAAACATAAAAGATCTTCAGTATATTCTTCCATAATTATCTTCAACCTTCCATGATTATCTTCAAACCTTGATATGCGCGGCTTACCAAGATTATCACATAAGCAGTATTAAGTCATAGCAGCATTAACACTCTGAGCAGTATTAATCTTCACCAGCAGTAGTAACTATGTTTAGCAGTATTAATTTCTACAAGCAGTAGTAATTTGTCTCAGTAGTAGTAACCATGTTGTACTGGCAACAGTAATCATACTTAAACAAATCTTCAGTTCCCAACAATCTCCCCCTAACTTGACTTTTAGAGAAGAGAAGTCAAGTTCTTCAGATGCTCCCAAAACTTCATTGCTCATAATCCTGTATCAGGATTCAGCCCCAAACTTTGATTAAGAGTTCTCTGGATCAAGTATCTTACCATTGCAGAATCTGGTGCACAACCAATCTTTTTCTTCAACATAGCATGCAACTTTAGCCTGCTATGGTTGTAAACTCTATCCACTAAGAAGTATTCAATGTGATTTGTATCCATAGTCAGTGCATATACTGCACTTCTTTCATACAGAGTCCAGTTGTTAATGGTTTTAAAAACATTTCTGATAACATGTTGAACTTCCTCTGGCTTGAACAACATGCATAGATATTCCATCACAAGTTTTGTAACTGGTATCCCTGGAGTTTTCAGCTTATCAACATATAATTTCATCCCCACCTCAAACATTTCCTCTAAATCAGATCTGAAGCATACTCTTACAATCTTGGCCCAAGTAGGATACACTTCAAACTTGTCATCTTTCCTCTTAAGCCTGATATACTCCTTTCCATCTACTTCCATAGTATCCCATTGAATAATCTCAGGAGGCTTGACACCAACCGGTTCAACTGTTATAGGCTCAGACACTTTTTCCATCACCACCATGTACATATTCACATCAGAAGTACTGGATGGTTCTTCCTGAGATTGAGCTTCATGTTCATCAGACTTAGGTGCCCCTTCTTCTTCAGCCACCTTCTGTTCTTTCTCAGCTTCTTCCTCATCCACTCTAGGTTTCTTAGCTGGTTTTCTTCTTGCCATCATTTTTGTTCTTTTCAAAGTCCTCAAACTTTCACCTAGAGTAGCTTCCTTCCTTGGTGTTTCTTGATCATCATGAAATGGTTTTCATATTTGAAGGTCATGTCTCTCTTTCATCTTCTTTTCCACTTCCACTCTTGCTTGGTCATTTCCTTGTAACTTAGTCATATCTGCCTCATACAAACCTTTGATTTGATCAAATGACATTTTTGTGAACATTTCCTTTTTGACTCCCACAGCACCTTTGAGGAAAGTGATCATCTTCTTTCTCTCTTGGGTGCCAAGGTAGGTCTGTGAAGGTTGCCTTTTCTTTGCACCCATTTTGATCATTACAGGCTTCTTTAGAATTTCAGATTTCTTGTGTGCCATCTCTGTTGCCAAACTCTTTTGATATGCTTCATTAAGCTCTGCATCTAGAGCTCTTGCCATCTCCCTATCTTTTTCCACTTTATCTTTTTCTGCTTGCTCAAGTTCTGCCTGAATTTTCTTAGCCAAAGCTTCATCTAACTCAACCAACTTTTGCTTTTTAAGTGGTTGGTCAGATTCCACTATCTTGGTTTTGCCTTTGTCTTTGCTTGCTACCTTATCAGCACTAGCTTTCTTGATAACCTCAACATTGTCTTTGATGACAATTCCTTTGGTCTTTGAAGTGACCTTAGGAGTGTCATGTTTAGCCTTGATTAATGCTTCAGCTATCTCAATTTCTTCTAAATTGCTGCTAATGATGTCAGTTAATACTTCTTGAACAATTTCTGCTGCTTCATTTATTTCAGCAACATTAACTGTTTTTGCTGCTTTCTCAAACACTTTTCTGTTTCTACTGCTTTCTCTGTAACTTCTGCTTTTTCAAACCCTGTTTCTGTTTCTACTGCTTGTACCTTATCCCCACTACCACCAGCAAACTCCCCCTCATCTCCATGTTTCTCCCCCTTATTCTTAGCATTCTCCATGTTGACCTCAGCTTCTGACTCCCCCTTTTTGGGAGCATCATTCACTGGGTTCCTTCTTCTGAGCTCAAATCTTTGCTTTGACCTTCTTTGAACCACCTTCTTAACCAACTTCTTTAAGGTGTTGATTTCTTCTTGCTGGTTGATGATGACTTTCTTGAGTTCATTTACAACCTTCTTTTGAGAATCCAGTTCAGTTGCCATGTTGGACATGTCAGAAATCAATTCCTTGTAGTTATATCTATCCTCACCTTCTCCAGGAGTGTTACCCCCTTTTGAGGGATCATTGGAATGTTTAATAAGGATCTCCAGCCAGACTGAAGCACCACCTATTCCCTTGGTTTATGGGCACCCGGGACCTTTGAATGATTGCTCATTCAAAGTTGCCGTGGGGAAGGTCTTAGTGATGTTACCACTTGCCTCCTCTGTGCTAGCAGGAGTAGTGGCAGCCTTCTCACCCACATGCTCATGCATCTCCTTAGTGAGCACCTCCTTGGGGTTGGGAGACACCCCAGTGGTTTCCCTATGGATATTCTCTAATGGAGAATGCTCCATTAGAGGGCTTTGAGGTTCTGGGTTTGTAGGAGGTACAACAAGGGAAGGAGCCTTGTGTACCTTTCTCTTAGTATAAGTTTTGGATATAACTGGGATTGACTTAAGAACAAGAGACTGAGAGAGTGATATAGTGATTGAAGGTTGGGTTTGGCTATCAGTGGGATGGTCTAGTGAGGGCCTTGACCCTGATGCCATACCTTCTTGGTTGTGGGACACCACCATCATTGTAGAGAACAATGGGGTGTCAACTCCTTCCGAGTCCTTGGCAGATCTTTTCATATTTTAAAAGACCTTGCCCTTGGGGATTTTAGGTACATATACCGCATTAGACTGAGGCATATCCGTCAATTCAGAGGTGATAACTGTCTGGACAAATCTTGGATACATATAGAAACTCTTTTTATTATCCAAGTTTGACACAAGGTCTTTGAAAATCATTTGTGAGAAATTATACTTTCTGGCAGTGGACAAATAGACCAAAGCATAAGCAATGGTACTGTTGAACTGACTCCATCCAGTAGATTTTTGAGAAATACAGTGCATAAGAGTATGAACAAAGAAACGCCATTGGGGAGAAAAGTTAGCTTTGTAAAATTTGAAAACACCCAGTTGGCCTTCATACCCCATTCTTGTGAGATTGGAAAACAAATCCTCATTAGAGATAGAGGTAATACCAAAGGCATCGTCTAGTCATAGACTGATACGAATGACCTCTTCAGAGACTATCAAGGGTTTGTCACACACCCTTGTCTTGATAAACTGCACACCGTTTTCAGTAACAGCGGTGGCATTGGCCCAAAATTGCTTCTGGTGCTCGATGTAAATTAGTGGTGACACTGTAAGAGCATGAGCTATATGACTGGACTTGAGAAACTCAACTATTTGATGGAATCCAGCAGCCTGCTTAGGCTTTTGAAGCATTGCGATCTCATTGTGTTCATCAATAAACGCCATGGATGCCATCTAGCTTGAGGATTCTTGACTGAAACACATTGGTTGCTTGAGAGAAAAGGGTTAGAGAGAAGACGAACAGTATTCAAAGAGTCGTTGTGAGCTTTTAGGCGGGCAAAGAGGGTATTTATAGAAGTCAGGAAAGAAGCAGTATTAACCCTAATTTCAGTTAAAGCAGTACTAACCCACTTGCAGTATTAACCAACTAGCAGTATTAACTAACTAGCAGTATTAACTAACTAGCCATATTAACTAACTAGCAGTAGTAACACATACCTGAAGTAGTAACTCAGACTGGTAGTAGTAATAATGAACCTGCAGTAGTAACTTTGTACTGGAAGCATTAAAACTGCACTGGCAGCATTAACGATACTTACACTGTTGAAGCTTGTGTTAGTCTGAGCAAGGCAATAAACTTCCTGAGAAAGATGATTAGTAGAACAAAAAAAAAAAAAAAATAACAGGTATACAAACACTTGTTAAACATGAGCTCATTCAGAGTTGATCATGCCTACACTTGTGACCAAGAAAGTGAATCTACCCACATCAAAAGCTTTAGTGAATAGATCAGCAAACTGGTTATCAGTATGAACTTTAGCAACTTGAATAAGATTCTTTTCATTGCAGTCTCTAATAAAGTGATACCTGATTTCAATGTGCTTTGTTTTGGAGTGCTTGACTGGATTGTTAACAATGCTAATAGCACTGCTATTGTCAATGAGGATTGGAGTGTGAAGAAAGGTTACCCCATAGTCCAACATTTGATTCTGAATCCATAGAACCTGAGAGCAGCAACTTGCAACATCAATGTACTCAGCTTCTGTTGTGGATAAGGACACAGTGGTTTGCTTCTTACATTGCCAAGAAACTAGTCTTGCACCCAAAAGCTGACATCCTCCTGAAGTAGACTTTCTATCCATATTAGCACCACCCAAGTCACTGTCTGAATATGCAATCAGATCAAAAGTAGATTCATAAGGATACCAAAGACCTAATCAAGGTTACCCTCTTAAGTATCTAAAAATCCTCTTAACTGCTTGAAGATGTGATTGTTTTGGCTTGACTTGGAATCTGGCACACACACTGGAAACATGATATCTGGTCTTGAGGCTGTGAGATACATGAGAGATCCAATCATTGATCTATAAAGATGGACATCAACATCCTCCCCCTCGAGATCAGCAGTGATATGTTTGTGTGTTTCCATTGGTGTGCTTGCTGGCTTTGAGTCTGATAAACCATACTTATCTAGGATGTCTTTCACATACTTTGATTGACTTATGAAAATCCCATCTTTCTGCTGTTTCACTTGAAGCCCAAGGAAGAAAGTGAGTTCACCCATTGAACTCATTTTGAAGCTCTTGTGCATCAACTCTTCAAAGTCTCTACACATCTGATCTTTTGTGGATCCAAATATGATGTCATCCACATAGATCTGAACAAGTAGGGTGTCCTTCTTACTTTTTTTAATGAAAAGGTTCTTGTCAATGATTCCCCTTTCAAACCCATTTTCCAAGAGATATGTAGACAGAGTATCATACCATGCTCTTGGAGCTTGATGTAGACCATAGAGTGCTTTCTTAAGTTTATATACTCTGTCAGGATATGATGGATTTTCAAATCCAGGGGGCTGACAGACGTATACTTCTTCATCAATTGTTCCATATAGAAAGACACTCTTCACATCCATCTGATATACCTTGAACTTCATATATGAGGCATAGGATAGAAACAGCCTAATTGCCTCTACCCGTGCAACTGGAGCAAAGACTTCCTCATAGTCTATGCCTTCTTCCTGAGTGTACCCTTGTGCCACTAGCCTTGCTTTGTTTCTGATTACTATTCCTCTCTCATCCTTTTTATTTCTGAAAATCCACTTGGTGCCAATTGCTCTATGACCTTTTGGAAGGTCCACCAAGTCCCAAACATCTTGTAATTTAAACTCTAACAACTCTTCTTGCATGGATTCTATCCAACTTGAATCTTTCATTGCATCATAAGCCTTCTTAGGCTCAATCTGAGATAGAAAGCAAGAGAGTAATGTGTGCTGCTGATCCTGCAAATCTTGAAGTCTGCTTTGATTCCTAGTCATCATAGGAGAAGTGATGTCTCCTATTACCAGCTCAGGAGGATGATTCTTCTGAGTTCTTGTCTGATGACTAGGTTCTTCATTAATTCCTACATCTAAATAGGAGTCATTTAAGTCAGCTGAGGGGATCTCATCAGCTACTTCTGGCTCTTCATGCTCTGGATTCTCCTCATCTCTTCTTTCTTCTTCACTCTGAATTGGTTCAGTAACAGTCTTCGTTTCACAGGTTTCAACAGGGTTCATTGTAGGTATAGGAAAGATCAGACTGAGGAATAATATCTTGTACTTGTTCATCCCCTGATCCTCTACTTCCTGATCCTACATGATCATCACTACTGAAACCCAAAGAGTTAGTTAGTGAATCAATGTCAAATAACCACTGAGGACCTGAACCAATAGGATTTGGTAAGTTTTCATTGCATTTGACATTGTCACTTTCCTCAATTATTCTAGAAGAAGAATTAAACACTCTGTAGGCCTTACTCTGAGATGAGTAACCAACAAGAAAACCATTATCTGCTTTGCTATCAAACTTTCCTAAGTGAGTTTTGGTATTGAGAATGGTACAAGGACACCCAAAAGGTTTGAAAAAACCAATAAATGGTTTTCTTTTATTTAAAAGCTCATATGGTGTCTTGTTCTTAGGCTTGACTACTAGAACTCTGTTTTGGACATAGCAAGCAGTATTAACTGCTTCAGCCCAGAAAGTAATTGGAAGTTTTGAATCAGCTAACAGAGATCTAGCAGCCTCAATCAGTGTCCTATTCCTTCTCTCAGCAACACCATTTTGTTGTGGAGTCCTAGGAGCATTGTATTGCCTCTCAATTCCTTTTTCCTCACAAAAGGTGTTTAAGTCAAGATTTTTAAATTCAGTACCATTATCTGACCTAATGACTTTTACCTTTTGATTTGTTTGGTTTTCAATTCTTAGAATAAAGGATTTTGATCAGTCCACTTGTCTCATCCTTAGTCCTTAGAAAATACACCCAAGTAAATCTAGAGTAATCATCAACAATAACTAAGCAATATGATTTATTACCTATACTCATGACATTTGTAGGACCAAACAGATCCATATGCAACAACTGGAGAAAAGAACAAATTGTGTTCAACTCTTTGGACTTATGAGAAGTTTTGTGTTGTTTACCTTTGAGACAAGCAACACAATGATCATCACATGAAAAAACTTTTGAAGGCAGATCTCTTACAAGGTTGTTTTTAACAAGTTTATTCATTGTTTTAAAGTTCATGTGACACATCCTTCTGTGCCAAAGTGATGATTCATCCAAAGAAGCTTTTGAAACAAGACAATTTAGGGATGAATCATTTGACACATTTTCCATATCCAAACAATAGACATTATCCTTTCTAAGAGTTCTTAGTAGTATCATCTTTTCATCAACTACCTTGAATCCAGGAGCAAGGATAATGCATTCTGAATCAGTAAATAATATACTATGTTTTTTGTCACAAACCTGTGATACACTTAACAGGTTGTATCTTAACTGCTCAACATAGTAAACATCTTCAAAGGTCATCTTACCTTTTGTTACATCTCCCTTACCACTAATCTTACCTCCATCTGGAGTATTACCAAAGGCAACATGCCCTCCATCAAATTTCCTTAAATTCTTGAGGCAAGCCATGTTCCCTGTCATGTGCCTAGAGCAACCACTATCAACATGCCAAATGCTCTTTCCCTTGAGCTGCTGGTTGCCCTGCACATAAGATAAATCAATTAGTATTGACTGGGAACCCAAGCCAAAGTGGTCTTGGGCCTCCCTTTCTCATCAAAGTACTTACACTCCTTTTTGATGAGATTTTTAAATTTAGAATACTCTTTACTGGAGTACTTTGTCAAGATGATTGGTCTAGAAGCACAAACACTAGAAGAAGTACTAATTGTAGAAGTACTAACAGAGTTATCAGTATTAGCATCTGATGAAGTACTAACAATGTTAGTTTTAGAAGTACTAATACTCTCAGCAGCACTAACATTGATAACAGCAGTATTGCTTCTGGCAGCACTATCTTTGTCAGCAACACTATTTGTGGTAGCAGTACTAACAGTTTTAGTGCTTTTGGGAACCCACATCTTGACACTCTCTTTTACAGTCTTTTTCTTCATGTGGCTTTTAGATTTAACAGGTTTCTTAGCCACATGGTTCCTTTCATCCTTCCTATAACCAAAGGCTTTGTGCACAGATCTTTGAAAATTTATCCTTTGGTTAATAGGATTAAAATAACAGTGCTTGGCAAGATGGTTCATTTTGCAACATATGAAACAAGGTTTTGGTCTGATGATTCTACTCAAATCAACTCCTTGTTTCTGAGCCCACTGATTATTCCAATTTCTTTGATTGCCCCTCATTTTATCATGTTTTAGGGGCTCAGACTTATTACCCGCACACTGTTTGCAAAGAACAGGATTCACAACTGTGGTCTGCTTGTAATGGACCTTTTTAGACTTTCCCTCAGTCTTATCTACGTCATCAGATTTGACCCAATCCCTTCCACCACCGTCATTGGTAAGAATGTTATTTTCTAAGGAAATCTCACCACTCACAGTATTATCCTTACTCTTACCAGCTTCTTTCTCAGTCTTGTCATCAACAACTACTTCATCTAAAGGATCTATCTTAGTGGCTCCCTCATGCAAGTCCTTACTATCCTTGGTCTCTAGCAAGTCTGATTTAGGAGGGATGTAGTTGTTGTTGTATGGTGGTGGTGTGGTATTGTACCCAATTCCTGGTTTAAGCTTATCATGGATTTGGACCTTTAGAATTGAATCCATGGCTTTAGAAGCATATGAAAACTTTTCCACATCTAGCTTAACCTTGGCTAGCTCTCCTCTCAACTTTTCATTCTCCTCTCTAGACTTTGTCAGTTGTATTTCTAGCTTATTTTTCTCCCACTTCCAGTAATTTGTATCATATGTGTGTTGAAGTTCATTGGCTTGGAAACCTTTAATTTGTTCCTCAAACCTCTCAACAATTTTCACATAGTCTTTTCTATCCTTTTCTAACCTCTTAAATTCATCACTCATACTCTGGTTGTGATCCCTGTACCTTTTAACAGTGTCTATACAAGTTTGAGAACAGAGATTAGAGAGTACCTCAGTTGGAAGATCAGATACCTCTTCCATGAGAGCTTGATTTTGAATGACCTCTTCTGCTTGATCACTCCAGTCAAACCCCATTCCTTGTTGAGAAACAAGAGCTTGAGCAGAGTTTCTGTTCTGGTTGAAACTTCCAGTTTGAGCTTGTTGGTGATTGTTGTGAGACACTCCACTTCTGCATTCCCTGGCAAAGTGTTCCTTCATATGACACTTGTAGCACTCCACCTTTGACTTATCAAAGTCTGCTCTATCTTCTCTTCTTTGGGAGAAGTTGTTCCTCCCAGTACTCTTGATGAGCTTCTTCACCCTCATAGAAAGCATTGTCATCTGCCATTTAATATCCATCTCTTCAAGATCATCAGGATGAAGCTGTTCCAAGTCATCATTGATTAAAGAGGAGTTACCATGGCTGGAAAGAAAGGCTTCAAAAACAGATTCATTGCTTTTTTCTTGATTTACTCCACTAACAGCATTAACTGATTCAGAGTTAGCAGTAGAATCAGTTGATGCTGATAGGAGTGCAGCATTATGAACATATCCAGTAGGCTTCTTCTTTGCTTCCACCTCAGATTCAAACACTCTCAGATCATTGTACAGATCATCTAGTTCCTTTTCTTCCAATTTGTCATTCTGTCTGAATGAAACAATATACATGGTCCATTCATCTCCAAGAGATCTGAGGAACTTTCGGTTGACATCATCTTGTTCCATCTGGACTCCAACAGTAGCTAACTTACCAATTAACTTATTGAATCTATCAAAAGTTTGAGTCATAGACTCATTCTTTGAAGATGTAAAATTTTCATATTGCTGCTTGAGAATATCCCTTTGATTCCTCTTAGTGCTCTTGGTGCCAGCAAATCTCTTCTCTAAAGCATTCCATAGAATCTGAGCATCAGTGCAGTGGTGAAACTGATGTTGATACTCATTAGGAATGGCCAAAAGCAGGGTGCTTAAGGCTTTCATCTCCAATTGTCTCACTTTCTTCTCAGCATTAGTTTTTGGAGGTGGTCTTCTTCCATCTTGTCCAATTTTACCTTCAGCAGAGGGACCATTCTCAACAATGTCTCACATAGAAAAGTCTGTAAGGAGGATGTACTGCTTGATCCTAATTTTCCACATGTCAAACTCATTAGGTTTGAGCATTGGAACCTTTGAAACAAGAGTACTGTTTGATTCAACTGTGTTGTCCATGATGAATGAAGGTTTCTGAGAATACTAGGCTTTGATACCACTTGTCAGGATCTGATTCTTAACAAGAATAATGAAACTCAGAAACAATATTAAAGAAGTTGCGGAAAAACACTTTAATATTCAAATATCAATGTAACAGTAAAGTAGAAATCACAACTTGTAAACTTTATTGAATGATTAAAGTTACAAGCTTTCACACAAAACCTCAATCTTGATGAACAGGCTCACCAAGACGAATTCTACTTCTGTAGAACTAGGGTTGTAAACCTTGAGGTCAATTCTCTCTCCAAACAAAAACTCAGAATTACTCGTCACACAAACTATTCTGAATAATTCTATACATATACTAAAAATAAAAGATAATTACAAAACATAAAAGATCTTCAGTATATTCTTCCATAATTATCTTCAACCTTCCATGATTATCTTCAAACCTTGATATGCGCGGCTTACCAAGATTATCACATAAGCAGTATTAAGTCATAGCAGCATTAACACTCTGAGCAGTATTAATCTTCACCAGCAGTAGTAACTATGCTTAGCAGTATTAATTTCTACAAGCAGTAGTAATTTGTCTCAGTAGTAGTAACCATGTTGTACTGGCAACAATAATCATACTTAAACAAATCTTCAGTTCCCAACAAAGAGACATTAATTAATAATCTTCATTAATAGAAGAGTTTTGCTTTGTTTTCACACATCAAACCTACTACTTACTGAAACATATATCTGCACTAGGAAGAGAGTATGGACCTAAAACTTCCCTTATATAGTCAGTTTGTAACACCCGTAGTTTTCGCTAAGTAAAGGTCGCCCGGACGTTTTTGGAACTTGTAAATGGTGGGGTTTTGTTGGGAAAACATTATTTAAAGTCCCTTGGAGTAACAGGAGTCTTGGCGCTGAAAAAGTCAAATTTCGGAGCTTGGTACGGGCACGACTACAATGCCCGACGACTATGACAATGTCATAGTCGCACCGGGCAATGTAGCAGCAAAAGTCAGAACAAGGGGGGAGGATGGCGACTATGACCAGGGACATTGCCCAGGGCAATGTTGCCTGGCAATGTCGCACCAGAAGACTGCCATGCTGATAAATTCGTGATTTTGGCTTCTTGCTTCATTTCTCACCTCACCATTCACTCCCAACTCTCTCTAAACTCTCCCAAGACCACCCAAACCCATATGTGGTGGTTTTAATCCATCAAATGCCTCCATCCTTAAGTATTGAAGTGTCATCAAAGGGTAGAAGCTAGACACCAAGAATCTCCATCTCCATCTTCATTTTCATCTTCAACCTCAACCTCTATTTTTGGGTTTTCTAGGTTTTCATTAAAACCTAAGTGGTAAGTGCACACTTCCCATTTCTAAACCTTATTATAAGATATAAATGCTCTCTTGATGATTTCCTAGTGTTTAGTTTATCAAATTTCGGTTTTGATGATCTTGGAGAAATTAGGTCAAAAATTAGGGTTTTGGTCAAATTAGGGATTTTGATGTAATATGTTTGGGGATCGATTCTAAATGGTTGAATGAGTATATTTATGGTTGGAAACTTGTGAATCTAGGTTTTTGGAAGGATTTTCTTGTGGATTCAAGTTTCTTCAAGGAAGCCCAAGTTGGGGTAAAATCTAGATTTAGCCTAAATCTAGCAAGGTGGGTTCAAGTTGATTTGTGAAAATGTTGTACATGCCAAAATGTTCATTTTAAAGTATTTACATGTTTTGCATGAAATAATTATTTTTTGGGTTATTTGGTGAGTTGATTATTTGAAGTATTTAACTTTATAAACTTTGCAAAACATCCACATTGGGATTTTTGGGCATCTTGATAAATAAGTCATTTTAAAGTGTTTTAATGATTTAATGCATGAATGGAGATCATTTGGTAAAAAGGACACTTTAGTGTTTGCTTGAGAAAAAGATGTGATTTTAGGTTATGGGACGTTTCGAAACGAATAGGCGTATAAATCCATTTGGAAAATCATCTGTCCCAATCTAAACTGTGTTGGAGTCTATTCATGTATTTTGGAGTGGGTGTTGCATGGCGTGGGTCGTTTGTATTGATTATTCGAGGATCGTTAATGATGGCTCTAATTTAGTGTTTTAAATGGGTTTAAAAACCCAAATTTTTATGTCATTTTTGTCCCTAAAATAGGCCTACTTAAATATTTATTCTATATTGTGCAGGCCCAATTAAGAGAAGAAAGAAGAGGCCCAAAGAAAATCCCATCTCTCCCTTTTGCAAATCAGATCGAGAAGGAAACGGGAGAAGCAGACCCTCGCGCGACCAACCGCGCGCCCCGAGTCGCGCCAGGAGCAATGCCAAGCACTGTTTATGCGACGTCCAGACCTCCGCGCGAGTCTCGGCGCGCCTCGAGTCGCGCCAGTAGCAGCGCCGACCCAAAATCATGGCTTTTTCAGATTGTTTTTGACGTTTTTTCATGGAAGGGTATAAAAACGAGAAGGAACTGCTATTTGAGGGGGAATCGCACGATTGCGAAGAAATTAGAAGAAGGAAGCAGATTTCTTGAAGGAAAAACAACAACAACTCATCCAATTTCTATTTGATTTAGGTAATTTCATATTGTTGCAATTGTAGCTTAGGTTTTTCTTTTTGTTCCAACATTTGTTTGCTTTGATTAGGATGGTTTGATACCTTGAGATTCCATTGTAAACATTTGGGACAAGCTTATTTGCTTGATTTCTACTTTCAATGTCAATTTCATTTGGGTTTTCATCTAATCTGATCAGTGATTGAATTTCTTATGAATGCTTGTTAATCAAAACCTAGATACGTAATCATCTAGGGATTTTGATAAAGTAACGAATGAAATCGTTTGGTCTCAACAAGGTTTCCAATTTGATTTCATGAATTCTTGCAATCAAAGCTCTAATAAGTTGAGCTTGTGTGATTATTGCTTCGAGTTGGTGATTTTTCTAACTCGTTAATGCTAAGCACGCTTAGGAACTTAAGAGCTTATTTAATTTCTTATTTGTGATTAAGATCCGGTTGAAGAGCTTGTTTTAACCGGTGTGAATCTAAGGAAAAATCGAGGTTATCAGAGCTTATTGATAACTATAGCCATCTTGGGTTCGTTCTTTATGTTTACACTTTTGGAATCAATGATAGGTGATACCGTCTTAATCGAAGTCGAACGAATGTTGGGTTTTCTCTTTATCGTTTTTAATTAGTTTTTAATTGAATTTTTAGTTTAGTTAATCTAATCCAACCCCCCCCCCTTTGTATTGAAAGTATAGAAGTTGAATAATTGTCACGACCAATCCCTGTGGATTCGACCCGACTTACCACTATTACAATCTTTATTGTGATTTGGGACAGTTGGAAAATTATAAATACTTATTATTTGACAGTCTCGACACCTGTCAGTTAATCGTTGGTCAAAAAGAGTTTTGAGCACTTTAGCTCGGTGTGACTCAAAAGAGTCAAGGGGACTGTAACACCCGGATTTTCGCTTAGTAAGTTTTTCTTTCATCTCCAACTATCTCTTCACCTTCCGTCTATCTTTTAGGGTGAATTATGTTGTTTTTTCGAACCTTAAGTCGACCCATGCAAGAACCTCGAGTTTTGACCTTTTTCTGGGTTCGGTACGAGTGGCGCGATTGTGACTCGCGATAGTGACATGTGTCACTATCGCGTGGCACAATCGCCGGGAGAGTACCACCCGCGGTACAATCCCCGCGAGAGTTCCCTCGTGATAGTGACAATGTCACTATCGCATGGAAAGGTCGCGCGCGACGTCTGGTCCTCTAAATGTCCGAAATTTTCACCACTCTCCTCATTTCTCACTTCTATCTTCTCACCTTTTCTCTCCCAAACCTTAAAGACGAACCCTAACCCATTTTGAGGGTTTTCCCCCCTTGAACCACATGATTCTTCATCATCTAGCTAGTGGGATCTTGAACCACAAGACCTCCATCTTCATCTTCCTCCTCAAGTTCAACATGTGGGAGCTCGGGTTGAAGAGTGGAATGGGTGTCCTCGGAGAGTCTCGTCATCTAAAATTGTAAGCTTCCTTGATTTAATGTTATAAATGCTCCATTGATGTTTTCCTAGTATTTGGTTGCTCGAACCTCGAAACTAATGGTTTTGGAGAAACTAGGGTTTTGACCTTGTTGGGGATTTTAGTAAATAACGTTTGGGGAATGTTTCTAAATGGTTATTTATGGGTATTTATGGTTTGGAATGTATGGATCTAGGTTTTGGAAGCTTTCGGCTTGAGGATTCAAGTGCCCTTCAAAGGAGCTCGAGAGGAGGGGTAAAATCTAGATTTAGCCTAAATCTAGCAAGGTGAGTTCAAGTTGATTTGTGAAAACGGTGTACATGCCAAAATGTTTATTTTAAAGTGTTTTGTGTCTTACATGAAATTGTTAACTGCTGATGAGTTTGATTATTTTGAAAGTGTTTACTTTATAAACTTATATAGCACACATCTTCGGGATTTTGGGCATTTTGATAGATAAATCATATATTTTGGGTATCTAAATGATTTATTGCATGGAGCATATTTTGAGTATAAATTGCATTTTATTGGGTGTCATGGGATGATTTGAAAGGATAAAAGGTATAGACTCACTTGGAAAATGTTTTTTCCCAAACTAAATCATGTTGGAGTTATTTGTGTGAGTTGAAGCATGGGTTGCATAATTTCGGGTCATTCACGTCAGATTTCATTTTATGATTTTAAATGTTGGATCTTTGGATTTGTTGAGCTTATGGCTCGGCTTGGATTTTATTGGGTCTTGGGGACACTTGTCCGTTTGATAGCTCAATGTAGAGCGTTTGGTTATGATTTGCATTTATTGCATCTTATTTGGGAATTACATGTTTTGAATGTTTTAGTTCATTCGTTTTGAGTCATGTAATGTTTTAGCCCCGTCTGCTATGGATCCATTAGCACTTTTGTTATTTTGACGATGTGGGACGACTAGCCTCTGCACATCGTGGCACGTTAGGCATAGGATGGGATTGTAAGTCCTTCGTGCGGCACGTTAGGCATAGGATGGGATTATAAGTCCTTCGTGCAGTATCTATAGGTGTATGCTGAAAGATGCTGAGCTCGATACTTTATTATTTGTCCAATGGTGGAACACTAGTTAATCCCCATTGAGGCGCAGTTTGGCTTCTTCGTTATGGTGTAAGTCCTCTGTGCTACTATTTATGGGTGTATTCTGAAAGATGTTGAGCCCGATATTTAATACCAGTTTAACGTAAATCCCTACCCGATATTCTGAAAGATGTTGAGCCCGATATTTAATACCAGTTTAAAGATGTTGAGTATTAATCCCTACCCGTGTTTTGGGGTGTTTTGGGGATATGAAGTATTATTTACATTGTCATAAATCGGGAGTCAATTTATATCCACGTTTTGAGTCGAGTTATCTCTCTCTCTCTCTTAGGCTATAATCATATAAACTGGAGTTTATGCATATTTTGGTCGGTTGATTTATAAAGCTTATTCCATCCCATTTTTCGAGCATTACCATTATTCTCGTTTTGATCAAGTGTTGGATTTCATTACTTCATGAAAGAATGTTTTGGCGTTGAGGCACCCATTTACAAAATGCTTATTATTAGTAAATGAGTTACTTTCTTATTTTCTTTAGTAAATCTTTTCAAATGATCATGATTAAATGTTGCAATACTTTCTCTTATGTTTTTCCTCTATAATCATGATATAAAACTCTTGAACTCACTAGGCGTTAGCCTAACCCTTTTATTTTGTCGGCATGTGCATTAGGTTCCATTCCGGGATTTATCTAGCGGCACTGAAGTGCTAGTTGGTTACTCGAGGAAGTGGTTAGCTCGTTGAAGTCTTCCGCACTTATATTGGAAGTAGCGATTGGCATTGGGTTATAGTAACACTCGACTTTAGACAGTCTTTATGTAGGACTTTATTTATTCGTTGATGGTTCAATTTAGAAATGTACTTCAATTATGGACTATTAGTAAGAGATTTTATTATCCTTGAAGGTATTTTTGAAAGTTTTTAATTAGTCGCTTTTTCCAAATTTGAAGGTGTTACTGTTTGTAGTTTTAAAAATCATTTATAAACGCAAGCGTACGGTGTCGTAGCATACGGG
Source organism: Arctium minus (assembly GCA_954870635.1). Classification (NCBI taxonomy): domain Eukaryota; kingdom Viridiplantae; phylum Streptophyta; class Magnoliopsida; order Asterales; family Asteraceae; genus Arctium; species Arctium minus. The sequence continues at coordinate 720,473 of OX941085.1, read as the reverse complement.
TCGAACACGGAGAGACAATGGAATAAGCACAGATTTACTCACGATATTAGCTATTTGCGCGCAATCATTTTCAAAGATTTGATTACGCTAAAAATAAAATAACACAATTGAACATTTTAGCTATACTAAACATAACGAAACTAAAAATCAAGCAACGCTAAGCAAACATACGAATCTAGGAAACAAGCAGACTAAATTAACGACTAGAACGAGAATCAAATAACAAACTAATTAACACTAGGAACTCAAGTTTAAAGACATTAAACTCTATACTAAGCTATCTAAAATGGTGAATATCGGGATGAACCTTTCAAAGTGGGATTTGTCAAATTCAAACAATACTTTTGCCCCTCTTCCAAGGCGACAAAAACCTTTCTTAATTGAAAACCGATTATTTCCATATCGATTAATTCTAAAAAGAAGCTTCAAGCAAGACAAATTATTCCCAAATAATCAAAACATCTATTTTCATTATGTGATGAAAATCACCAATTGGTTAACCCAAGTCAAAATCAAATTTCCATTGAGATCTCAACTGTTAGATTCAACAAATACCGATTAGTGATTATTTAACAACCCCCAATTTCCATTAGTCGGCTAATCAAACAACCATTTTATCGAGAAATCATTTACTTAAAAACAACCAATCGATACAAATCGAGTTCTTACCAATATTCACCCTAAACTATGAATTAGCCAAACATGAATTGAAGAAACATGAAAACACTAAGAAACAAATGAACAAAAACTAATAAACAAAATATTAAAGCAATAAGGAGATTAAACAAGAACTATTTTATGAAGAAAGCAATTTAGAGAAGATAAAGCAAAAAGACTCTAAATCTAGATTATCAAGAACATTAGACATTGATAAAATCTAATCTAGCAAACATGAACTATAACCCAATATTGAAGAAGAGCAAGATAATAAAGTTATCTTATCCATCTCATACATTAGACATACTAAAAACAAAGAAGAAGTAAAAACCATGAAATTACTTGAAGAATTTAGATCTATGAACCATAAATGCGCAGGAAATTGAAATCAACAATCAAAACTCAAATATCTAAGCTATAAACATAAATCAAGAAATAAAATAAAGCATAAAAGGGGTAAGGAGATACAATTACTCTCTATTCATAGATTCTTGCTCAAAAACGAGTTTAAACCATGGCTATAGCTGCAAATCCAGAGGTTGTAGTCTCCCTCTCCAAAAGAGGCAACAAAAATCTACTCTAGAGTATGTAGAAACCCTAAAATTAGTAAAGAGTATGATAGGGGTCTCTACCCAAAAACACGGCACCCAAAAACATTAAATACCCGTGCCCAAATGACCGAAATAGCTCTAACTAAAAGTAGAAAAACGGGGCCAGCAGCGCCGTTCGCGGCCACTCCCTATAACGCTCGCGGCCGCGAGCAGTGCAAAAATAACAGCTCACAGATTCCCACTTGCTCGCGGCCGCGCAGCCAAACGCTCGCAGGCGTGAGCAACATTCAACTTCTTTTCTTCACTCTTTTCGCATTCTGCATCGCTTGCACTTCCTTCCTTCTTTTCTTCCTCGATTCCACGCACACCTACACACTGAAAATACTAGCAAAAACGTGAATATACCCGCGACAAAGTAATAGGCATCGAAAAGAGAAAAACTAACCAAAGAGGGTAGAAACAATGCATGAGACACGCTAAAACTGGACAAGAAAACGATGCAATCTATTCTATAAAATGAGAATAAAACGTGCGAAACAAAATATCCACAAGCTAAACTTTCCTTGTCCCAAGGAAAAATCTAGACTAACTTATTAAACGGGACGGGAGAAAAGGAAGAAGGAAAGGAAAGAAAAGAAAAGGAACGACGACCTCCACGATTATCAAAACGAGTTAAAACACGACCTCACTAAACATAACCCACTGATTTGGTTTCCCTTTGCATAAACGTGACCCATTACCATGTGTTCAAATTAACAAAAGTAGAAGAAACACATATTTGCCAAAGTGTCAAACCGACACAACACCAAACCAAGCATATTACAAAAAACGTATCAAATAGGATTTTACTTACATCATCGCGGTCGCTAAGGGAGGGGGAAGTGATCTACAAGAATGGAAGCTCACAGTTTCACTCAATTCACTCAAGTGTGTTTTTGGGAAGTGTATACACTCAATGCCTTCCCAATCGAGAAATAGAAAATGCACTTTTGATGTGTTTGAAACAATTCTCAAGTCTAAAGATTTTTTTTTAAATTGCATAAATCGAGGACTTTTGGGTAAGGCTAAAGACTATAGAGGGGTTAGGAGTGCTTATCGGGTTATGAGGATTTATTTTTGGGTTAAAAGGTGGGTTTGTTTATGTGCACATTTAGGCTCTTCCCTAATGTTTTCGACGGATTAACGACTTATTTTGCATTTTTAATCAAGGACTAAATGCATTTTTTTTCAAGGTTTTGTGAACCCACAAGCTATGCTTGTGTTTATTTTTGACTAAATGCCTAAATCCATGTCAATTCGGGAAATTTTAACCTTAGTGTGCCCTTTTTTTTTTGAGAGGGGGGTGGGGTGGTTTACGGGTATTCAAATGAAAGGCTAGTGTTTAGGCTCAAAGAGGTTGCAAAGGGAAAATATTTTTGTTTTTTTTTTTTGTTTTTTTTTCCGAACATTGGGGATTTATTAGGAAACGATGGCCTCTACGCAATTTTACAATCATCCTAGACGAGAACTTTGTCAAACACCTAAAGATACATCTCGATGGGAGGTAACACACAAGAAGAAAGAAAATGGGATTGATTATGAATGTGTCAATCCAATACGGCCTAAATTCTCACAAGGTGTAATCCATTCAAGTAGTCACAGGTGTAATGTAGGGGGACTACGATAAGAAAGTTAATCCTAGAGGTAACGTGTAGCAATATACAAGGTGGTGCATGCAAGTGACCAACTAAAGCGAAACAATGTTTCTTAAAAAAAATCTTTACAACATGGTTATATGTCACAAAATACACTAGTACACCTAACAGTTGAATCATGCTAAGTGAGAGGTGGTTACTACGAGCTCTAATGTCGTGGAGATACGTCAAAAATATATATATATATTTTTTTTTTGGGGGGGGGAAGAAGAATATACAACTACTAAACAAAAACTAGACTAGGCAAAAAAAAAGGGACTAAAATAAAAGAAGAAGGAAAATGCCTACCCACAAGCAAAAAGGAGCATTGTCCTCAATGCTCGGGTTAGAAAGCATGCATGAAATGCAACTAACTAAATGCGTCCTATATGCAAAAAGGAAACTATAAAAAGAAGTAACGGAAAATAAAACACCCACCCACAAGCTATGCTTGTGTAAGAGTGTTGGCGAAAAGGAAACAATGCCTAGAACTCGTGGTGCGGGAAATGACCAGCATAGGCGAAGTATTTATGGATATCTCCAACCAAAAGTCGTGTTTCATGAGCGTCCATGGCTACTACCTCTAATCGCGCGCTCAAGGTGTCAATTTGTGATTGTAGGCTAGGGGGCTCCTGATCATCCTCCTCAGATTGTGGCATAGGGAAATGCCAGTCGGTGTCACTAGTTACTTGAGTGCGGGTGGGACATGGGAGGTAGGTGTGGTGTGTGTGATCGGGGCCGACGAGCCAAGAATATCCTTGCCCTCTCACATGCCTAATCATCTGCATGCGCTGGAGGGCTACAATTGAGAGGGAGGTCACACCCTCAAGAGAGGATATGGAATTGGGAATGTCAATGGAGAAGGGTGAGTTAGTGAGGATTAAGGTGATGAGGCCACCACAACAGATTTCACCTGAAGTGGACTCACTCAATTTAGCCAACTTATGGGCTATCCAGGCTCCACCATCGAAGAAAATTCTTGGGTAATTATTGACCATGGCCCACAAAAAGAAAAGCTCGTGGTGAGAGACAGTCCCGCTATCCGCACGACAAAAGAGGGTCGAAGAAAGTACCCTATGGGTCAGGCGCAAACAAGGGTGCAAAATGCTAGAGCCTTTGGCTAGGCGAGCGCTATACACCGATTGGTCAGAAATTTGGCTCAAAAATCGGTCATTAGAAAAAAGTGAGCCAAAATCAGATTTGGGATCAATCACGATACCCTCATTTTCGGGTAGGCACCCAAAGATTTCACTAACATCATCAAAAGAGATGGAGTGGGACGCGTTTAAATCCCGAAACTTCATTAATCGACTTTCAAAACAGCAAGACAAGGTGCTCAAGACCTCAAGGGTTACTCGTCAATAAGGTGGCGCATGAACGGAAAGTAAACCCTCACATCCGACATGACGGAAAAGCTATCGGACCCCATCGGCGACTCCCAAAGTGGTAAATGCCGATTGGTCGGCAAACTTGGTTGCCGAGTGAGGTCTACTAGATAAAGCAGCAAATCTATCGCGGTGCTCCGACGATACAAAGTCGATCCCAAGGGTATCGAGTGTGGGCGGTGGGATAGCAGATTGTCTTAAGGAGCCTTCTCCACGATTCCTCTTTGGGGAACGGCCCCCGGAACTAACTTTTTTCAACTTTCCCATTGATTGAAACTTAAACTTGTGACTAAGTGCAACAAACCTATGCCCGCTCAGTGGTGGCGGTCCAAGAAACTAAGCACAACCAATTTAAGCAAGATCAACTTAGTGTAAAAGCAACAAGAAAGGATTCTCAGCTTTTGAAAACATAAACTAAGAACTAAATAAGTAAATCAAGCAAAAAGGAGCTAGAAAAGCTAAAAGACAGAAGAAAACAAACACCAAGCAATTATGTAAGCGTAAAAATAGGAAGGAATGTACCAAGCTCAATTTATTGTACTTTAGCCTTCATTCACATGCTATTCCTGCAAAAAGAAAAGAGAAGAGAGAACCTATGCCTTGGTGGTTGCACGATTGAGGGAGATGGGTTGGGGGTTTCGTAGTCTAGGGTTTAGGAGGGGAAAGAAAAAGAGGAAAAAAATGGGAGGGGAGAGGTTTGAGAGAAGAAAACGAGAAGAGAAGGAAAAAGATTGAGGTTGGTGATGATAGAAGTCGAAATGGAGGAGAAAGGGAGAAGAGGAGAGGGGTGGTGAATAGCGTTGGTGGAACGACAGGTGGTGGGGAACGACGGCGATGTGGTGGTCGACGGTGGTCTGGAACGAGAGAGGGGAAAAGGGGATGAACAGAGGAGTGGTGTCTAGGGTTTAGGAGAGGGTTGATTGGGGGTTTTAAATAACCCAGATCAGTCGCGGTCGCGCTTTATATTGCTCGTCCCCGAGAGCGTGTACCAAAAACAAAACAGAACCAAAGCTCGCGGTCGCTCCTTATATAGGTCACTCCCGCGAGTAAAATTTAAAAACAAGACAGAAAGGTCTCTCGCGGCCGCGCTTTATATTGCTCACGCCCGCGATAAACAATTAAAAACAAGGCAGAAAGACAGCCCGCGGCCGCGCTTTAAAACGCTCGTGCCCGCGACCAGTAAAAAAAACTCAAAAATATTTTTTCTCTGGTTCCTTCTCGTCTGCGTGACTATTTTGACTACGCCCGCGAGAAAGTGCCGAAATCAATGCAAAAAATCTTGACTTAAGAATGCCACGACTATGTGGCTTATTCAAACGCGCTCAAACTAAACCTCAAAAATAAAGGTAGGAGGGAAAACACGAGCGGGATTGCGAACTTAAGAATTAAACACGAGAGAGAGTGGCTCATTTAGCGTCACTGACGAGGAATTAAACAAAAGGGAGAAGAGACTTTGCAAAACAGTGAAAGTCAAAGGACTGACTTTATAGGCCACCGCTTTGCGGGGGGTCGGGTAAGGGAACGGATATGGGGCTGACGATCGGCGTGCCAGCTCGGTAGTGCTTGAGTCGCTGCCCGTTAACTTTGAATGAACGAGACTCACCCGATACCTCTACAGCTCCATGGGGAAATACGCGAATAACAGTAAATGGACCGGACCAACGAGAGCGGAGTTTTCTGGGGAAAAGCTTCAACCGGGAATTGAAGAGCAACACCAAATCCCCTTCCCGAAATTCTCGACGCATAATACGTTAGTCATGCCATTTTTTTGTCTTTTCTTTGAAAATTCGCGCATTTTCATATGCATCAAGGCGTATTTCATCAAGCTCATTAAGCTGTAAGAGGCGTCGCTCACCCACATCTTTGTACTCGAAATTAAGGGCTTTGATTGCCCAAAACTCATGATGCTCGAGCTCAACCGAAAGATGACACGCCTTACCATAGACCAACCGATATGGGGAAGTCCCAATAGGTGTCTTGTAAGCTGTTCGATAAGCCCATAGCGCGTCATCGAGCTTATATGACCAATCCTTTCGTGAGGAAATGACAGTCTTCTTGAGAATGGTCTTAAGTTCACGGTTAGAGATCTCGACTTGACCACTAGTTTGGGGGTGGTAGGCAAGTCCTACTCGGTGGTGAACGCCATATTTTTTAGGAGGGCTTCAAACTTTCTTTCAATAAAGTGACTTTCTCCATCACTAATGACGACTCTCGGCACACCGAATCGAGGGAAGATGAAGCACTTAAAGAATTTGGTTACCACACGAGCATCATTGGTTGGGGCAGCGATGGCCTCAACCCATTTCGAGACATAATCTACAGCCACAAGAATAAACTTTTTGGAATTGCTAGAGATAAACGGTCCCATGAAATCGATACCCCAAACATCGAAAAGTTCGACTTCAAGGATAGAGTTTAGGGGCATCTCATGGCATCGAGAAATGTTACCGGTACGCTGGCAACGATCGCACTTTCTAACGAAAGCATCGGCGTCCTTGAATAAGGAAGGTCAGAAGAAACCGCTTTGAAGGACTTTAGCAACTGTCTTACTTGCACCTGTGTAGCCACCACAAGGCATGTCATGACAGTGTGCCGAAATCGACTCGGTCTCTTCTTTCGGGATACAATGTCGGATTATGCTATCAGCGCAAGAACGATAAAGAAAAGTATCGTCCCGATAATAATTCTTGACATCATGAAAGAATTTCTTGCGCTGATGGGATGTTAAACTATGAGGTATAATATTACACGCAAGGAAATTCGCAATGTCGGTGTACCACGGGGTTTCGCCACTCGAGACGCCAAAAAGCTGATCATCAGGTAAATAATCATTAAAAGGGGGAGAGGAGAGATTATGAGGGTCCAAACGGGAAAGATGATCGGCAACAGAGTTTTCGGAACTAGGCTTATCCTTAATTTCCAAATCGAGTTCTTGCAAAAGTAAAATCCACCGAATCAACCGTGGTTTGGCATCTTTTTTGTGCAATAGATGCTTAAGGGCGGCATGATCCGTATAGACTATAACTTTAGACCCCACAAGATAAGACCGGAATTTTTCAATAGAGAACACTACAGCTAGAAGTTCTTTTTCCGTAGTGGTGTAGTTCATTTGAGGGGGGTCAAGGGTTTTACTAGCATAGTGAATGGCATGAAGCTTACCATCCTTCCGCTGACCTAGAACAGCTCCTACCGCAAAATCGCTAGCATCACACATTAACTCAAAAGGGAGTGACCAATCCGGCGGTTGAATTATGGGGCCTGAGATCAGTGCCCTTTTGAGTGTATTAAACGCTTCAAGACATGAGATAGAGAAGATAAAATGAGTGTCCTTAGCCAAGAGTTCGGTCAGGGGCCGAGCAACTTTAGAGAAGTCCTTGATAAAGCGTCGGTAGAAACCGACGTGACCGAGGAAGCTACGCACCCCTTTGACATCTCTAGGGGTGGTAATCCCTCAATGACTTCTACCTTGGCCTTATCGACTTCGATACCACGATTAGAAACGATATGGCCTAAGACAACACCCTCGGTGACCATAAAGTGGCATTTCTCCCAATTCAGAACAAGATTGACTTCCTGACACCTATGGAGGATTTTGGTCAAATTAAAAAGGCAACTGTCGAAATCGGTGCCATGGACGGAAAAGTCATCCATAAAGACCTCCATAGTGCGTTCAATAAATTCGGAGAAAACGGCCATCATGCAACGCTGAAAGGTGGACGGCGCGTTACATAAGCCAAAAGGCATGCGCCGATAAGCAAATGTTCTATAAGGGCATGTAAAGGTGGTTTTCTCTTGGTCATCCGGATGAACGGGAATTTGGAAGAATCCCGAATATCCGTCAAGATAACAGAAGAATGCATGCTTAGCCAACCTTTCGAGCATTTGGTCAATAAAAGGAAGGGGGAAATGGTCCTTTCGGGTGGCGAGGTTAAGCTTACGATAGTCAATACACATTCGCCAACCGGTGACCGTCTGAGATGGGATTAACTCATCTTTGTCATTTTTCACAACAGTCAAGCCACCTTTTTTGGGTACCACTTGGACTGGACTAACCCACGCGCTATCGGAGATAGGGTAGATTATTCCGGCCTTAAGTAGTTTTAATACTTCTTTATGGACCACTTCTTTCATATTTTGATTTAACCTACGCTGAGGCTCTATAGAGGTGGAACACTCATCATTAAGAAGGATCCTATGAGTGCAAAAAGTCGGGCTAATCCCCTTGATATCATCAATAGAGTAGGCCAACACACCACGATACTTCTTAAGTACATCTAACAACCTATTAAGCTCGTCATTTGACAAAGATGCATTAACAATGACAGGATAGGTGTCATAAGCACATAGAAAAACATATTTCAAATAAGAGGGGAGAGGTTTGAGATCTACCTTAGGTGGTGCTGCAGTATCCGCTCCCTCAACAGCTGCTGAAATATTCATGATTGGCTCATTTTTCAGAAATGGGGGGCTTGCATCAAAAATCGCCTCGACTATCTTTGCATCCTCATCAACACCAATCAACTCCTCAGCTTTCAATTCATCTTCTTCCAACAAGTTCTCGAGTGAATCCAAGGTATAGCAATCATCAACTTGAGGTGGTAGCCCCATGGATTTCTTCAACTCAAATTCAACTTTGTCATCACCGACCGAGAGGGAGAGCTTGCCATTTTTCACATCAATCATGGCTCCCGCGGTGGCTAGAAAGGTTTTACCCAATATAATAGGAACATTAGCATCTTCGGGCATTTTCATCACTACAAAGTCACACGGAATCATCAAACCATCCACCATAAGTGGTACGTCTTCCAAAATGCCTAGCGGATATTTTACCGAACGATCCGCTAATTGCAAGGATATTTGGGTTGGCTTGAGCTCATGAGAATTCACCTTGTGAACAATAGAGAGTGGCATGAGACTCACACTTGCCCCTAGATCACAAAGGGCACGATGAAAAGATATTCCACCGATCGAGCAAGGGATAGAGAAACTCCCGGGGTCCCCTAGCTTTTCTGGACGTGTAGTAGATAACAACGCACTACACTCCTCGGATAGCAAAATACGACTTTTCTTCTTATTAGAAAGAAGATCTTTGAGAAACTTGGCATAAGAAGGGATCTCCACGATAGCATCCATAAAAGGGATAGTCACATGCAATTGCTTCAAAGTCTCCAAAAATTTCGCATAATTCTCTTCTAGCTTTGCCTTTGCAAGGCGAGCAGGAAACAGGACAATCGGGGTATTAGCATTTGTAGGAGCATTGGTCGCCTCTAAAACCGGTTTCTCACCTCCTTGAACTACCTTATTCGCATCCTTGCCTTGAGTTGCACCCTTGTCTTCATTAACCGTAGCCGTCTCTTTAACCTTCTTTTCAGCCTCTTTCAAGGTCTTTCCAGTCCTCAAGATGATAGCATTCATTTGGCCTTTCGGGTTCTGTTCAGGCTGCCCAGAAAATTGGCCTTGTTGCCTATTAGAATTAGCGAGTTGTTGAGCCAATTGAGTCATTTGAGTTTCCACCATCTTGTTATGGGCAGCCATGGACTCTAGCCGACTGTTCACTTGTTGAATTGAGTTTTGGAAATGCTCATTCTTTTGGGTTTGATTAAGAATGCAACTTTCCAAGAGGGATTCTAGATAGGTTCTCGGTGCTTGCTGCTGAAAAGGGGTGTTTGGAGCTGGAGGACGGTTCTGAAAAGCATTTTGTTGCTGTTGGAAAGGGGGATGTTGTGGAAAAGGTGGTTGTTGTGGAAAAGGTGGTTGAGGTTGATACATCATGGGTTGTTGTGACTGATATTGCATCGGCGACTGTTGTTGCTGTTGGAAAGAGGATTGGGGCTGTTGATTAGATGGTTGTTGCATTTGAGGTGGAGGTAGGTTGTGACGCCATGAAAGGTTGGGATGTTTGCTCCAACCCGGATTGTAAGTAGGAGCATTCGGATCATTGACTCTATGTTGACCTCGAGGCTGAATTTGCAAGGCAATCATCTGTTCCATGGTCATGTTATTGGCTACCGGACATGACTCGAATTCGTGACCTTGCGCCCCACAAATCTCACAAGATAAAACCGGTTGCTCTTGAGGTTGTTGAACCTTGTTGATCTTTGTTAGCTTATCATCGACTCGGGCACTCATATCATCAATCTTTGCCACTATAGCTGCAAAAACATCAGTTTCAGAAGGCCTAACCGCCTTCTTATGAACAGTTCATTCACTTGACCATTGATAGTGGTTTGTGGCCAAGTTATCAATCAATGACTTGACAAAGGCTGGAGTCTTGCTCATGATCGTACCCCCAGCTGCCGTATCAACAGAGAATCTGATATCCGGTTTCAACCCATTGTAGAAAATTTGGATTAGCATCCAATCTTGTATTCCATGGTGAGGACACTGACGTTGAAGCCCTTTAAACCTCTCCCAAGCTTCATATAGAGATTCTTGGTCAAATTGAGAGAAATTGTTGATGGCATTGCGAAGCTTGGCTGTTTTTCCGGGTGGAAAAAACTTGGTAAGAAAAGCACGCGAAAGAGAATTCCAAGACTCGAAGAAATTGGCATCATGACTATTTAACCACTCCTTGGCACCATCTTTCAGAGAGAACGAAAATAGCTTTAAACGAATCGCTTCATCACTCGCTCCATTTATCTTTACTGTATCACACTTCTCAACGAAAGAGTTCAAATGCTTTGACGGGTTTTCCATAGGCGTGCCTCCGAATTGATCTTGCATGATAAACATGATCAAATTAGTCTTGATCTCGAAGTTATTGGCTGGAATAGCTGGCCTCGCGATGCTTGAGGTGAGGCCAAATTGCGGCTCAATAAAGTCCTTGAGTGTACGCTCTTCAGCTTCATTCTCTGCCATCTTTGCTTCTTTCAACCTTCGCACTCTTTCCGCGTTTAGTCTCCTTGCAGTAGCTTCTATCTCGAGATCAAAGAGTAGCTTCGTAGATGCTTGCGATCTCCTATGCATAAAACTCAAGGCTACTGAGAATCACAACATTGAACGAATCGTTTAAAACATTGGGAAGTAATGGCATGCTAAGAACGAGAAGTAATGAAGAAAACAAAACAAACTGCCACAGAACAGGTGCTCGCGCCCACGCTTTATATTGCTCGCGCCCACGCTTTATATTGCTCGCGGCCGTGAGCAAACCACAAAAACTTGGCAGAATGTTTGGTCGCGGTCGCGCGGCTTAAAGCTCACGCCCGCGACTAAGGCAAAATTTCAGACTTTTTTTTTCTTTCAAAAATAAAACCGCAAACGGTAGAAAAGGTAGGGAAACGCATCCTAGTATACCATAAGCTATATTCTATGTTACTCTAATTGCCTCCCCGGCAACGGCGCCAAAAACTTGTTTGTAGTTTTAAAAATCATTTATAACCGCAAGCGTACGGTGTCGTAGCATACGGGTCGAACACGGAGAGACAATGGAATAAGCACAGATTTACTCACGATATTAGCTATTTGCGCGCAATCATTTTCAAAGATTTGATTAACGCTAAAAATAAAATAACACAATTGAACATTTAAGCTATACTAAACATAACGAAACTAAAAATCAAGCAACGCTAAGCAAACATACGAATCTAGGAAACAAGCAGACTAAATTAACGACTAGAACGAGAATCAAATAACAAACTAATTAACACTAGGAACTCAAGTTTAAAGACATTAAACTCTATACTAATCTATCTAAAATGGTGAATATCGGGATGAACCTTTCAAAGTGGAATTTGTCAAATTCAAACAATACTTTTGCCCCTCTTCCAAGGCGACAAAAACCTTTCTTAATTGAAAACCGATTATTTCCATATCGATTAATTCTAAAAAGAAGCTTCAAGCAAGACAAATTATTCCCAAATAATCAAAACATCTATTTTCATGATGTGATGAAAATCACCAATTGGTTAACCCAAGTCAAAATCAAATTTCCATTTAGATCTCAACTGTTAGATTCAACAAATACCGATTAGTGATTATTTAACAACCCCCAATTTCCATTAGTCGGCTAATCAAACAACCATTTTATCGAGAAATCATTTACTTAAAAACAACCAATCGATACAAATCGAGTTCTTACCAATATTCACCCTAAACTTTGAATTAGCCAAACATGAATTGAAGAAACATGAAAACACTAAGAAACAAATGAACAAAAACTAATAAACAAAATATTAAAGCAATAAGGAGATTAAACAAGAACTATTTTATGAAGAAAGCAATTTAGAGAAGATAAAGCAAAAAGACTCTAAATCTAGATTATCAAGAACATTAGACATTGATAAAATCTAATCTAGCAAACATGAACTATAACCCAATATTGAAGGAGAGCAAGATAATAAAGTTATCTTATCCATTTCATACATTAGACATAGCCAAAAACAAAGAAGAAGTAAAAACCATGAAATTACTTGAAGAATTTAGATCTATGAACCATAAATGCGCAGGAAATTGAAATCAACAATCAAAACTCAAATATCTAAGCTATAAACATAAATCAAGAAATAAAATAAAGCATAAAAGGGATAAGGAGATACAATTACTCTCTATTCATAGATTCTTGCTCAAAAACGAGTTTAAACCATGGCTATAGCTGCAAATCCAGAGGTTGTAGTCTCCCTCTCCAAAAGAGCAACAAAAATCTACTCTAGAGTATGTAGAAACCCTAAAATTAGTAAAGAGTATGATAGGGGTCTCTACCCAAAAACACGGCATCCAAAAACATTAAATACCCGTGCCCAAATGACCGAAATAACCCTAACTAAAAGTAGAAAAATGGGGCCAGCAGCGCCGTTCGCGGCCACTCCCTATAACGCTCGCGGCCGCGAGCAGGGCAAAAATAACAGTTCACAGATTCCCACTTGCTCGCGGACGCGCAGCCAAACGCCGCGGGCGTGAGCAACATTCAACTTCTTTTCTTCACTCTTTTCGCTTTCTGCATCGCTTGCACTTCCTTCCTTCTTTTCTTCCTCGATTCCACGCACACCTACACACTGAAAATACTCGCAAAAACGTGAATATACCCGCGACAAAGTAATAGGCATCGAAAAGAGAAAAACTAACCAAAAAGGGTAGAAACAATGCATGAGACACGTTAAAACTGGACAAGAAAACGATGCAATCTATTATATAAAATGAGAATAAAACGTGTGAAACAGTTACAAGTTGGTATCAGAGCTTAATTTTGAGAGAATTAGGTGTTGATTTTGAATGCCTAGACTCAAGCTAGCGTAAATTTTAAGCGTTGAATGTGAGATCACACCATTAGGCACTTTAAGATTTGATTATTTGAGGTGAGTGGAGCTACTAGGAACGGGAACCGCGCCAAAAATGGCAAGGATGATCATGTTTAGTACGTTCATAGTAGCACATAGCAAGTGTTATGGTGAACCTACGAGTTACGTGTGTATGATTGAACTTCCTTGGTATGATAACCGTTGGGGTAGTAAAACAGTTTCTACATGAGTAGCCATTAGAAGGAGTTGATGATTTTAGTCTTCGTCACTTGGAGTGACGGTAAACATGGTGATTGCATTAAGTAAATTGTTTTGGGTCGAATTGATTGGTTGGATTAGAACCGTAGACATTGGGAACCAACGTATTTCGAGGAGAAATTATGAAGTGAACCTATAAAGTCTTTGATCTCTGCCTTAAGCCGTTTGAGCATCCGGTTGACAATAGTGTGACTAAGGAATCGAAGAACGTGGTTTCGAGGTTTTGAGTGCAGACCAAATTCATGCACGAAATATATTTCTAAAATAAATTGCATCGAGTATTTCTCATGTTTCCAAAATCACCATGTGGATCATTCCACGAAATCTTGAAATGTTTAGCACACAAGTTTTAGACCATGATCTTAAACATGCATAAAATTATTTTATCGCATGTGGTTGCATGCTTTGTCGAGACTTCGTTTATTCTCATTTGCCTAGCAATATTTCGAAGGTGGTAATGCTCGTATTTTTACGTTTCTTAGAGTTTTGGGCCAGTAACTACGGCTTATGACCTTAATATTGGATCTCCTTCACGTATGTTAAGGTTTTAGACGAAGAGTTACCTTTCATTATTTTGATGTACGAGTTTTATTGAGAATTTTATTTATGGGGTTTTGTTGATTTGACATGGAAATTTTAGTAACATCCAGGGATGTTGTTTTCCCCTTTGGGTTTCGTGTGAGCAGTTTGGCTGCACATAACAGGTATGCATATATTATTGAGAATTTTCATCACGGTGTTTTAGACAATGTTTTAGAACAATGAGAGCATATTTTCATTTAACTTTGAACTCGAAACCGACATAAGTTATTTCATGTTTTAATCAAGTGCATATGCATATCATGTTATTAAGCTTCGTGAAATAAGCGGTCGCATGCAAGTTTTGTTATGAGACTTTATTCCATGCCGCCTTGTGGCTAAAAGAGAGAAAACCTTGAGGGTTCGATTTTATGAACATGTTGTTTTAAAAGAGATTTCATTATCATGTGATTTATCTTTGGGTTTTATACAAATATCAATCATCGTATACTTTTGTATTCGGACTAAGTTGTACTGTGAAGTGTGAGTAATCATATAAAAGATTTATGTTATTTTAGATGGAACTTTTGTTCTGAACATATTCCAGTTATTGATTTTACTGTTAGGGATTTTTCGCAGTGCATGAAATGAATTTCCGGTTTGCATGTCATCGTAGTTACCGCTTTGAGTATGTATGTTTTATCTGTGCGGCCCAAAATTTGAATTCTAATTAAAAACTTATTTACGTTCCTTTTGTGTTGCTAAATTTGGGAAAATGAACGGACGTAATTGGGTCTTGTTGGGGAGTTTACTCTCCGACGTTTTGTGTTCTTAAAGGAAAAGATTCTAAAGTGGAAGTTGTGGAATCCTCATTTGGGAGTTGTACAAACTTTTATTGCACATGTTATACTGCGGAAAATTATTTTCATATGCAAAATATAAATTGACGTATGCTAGGACCATGGTAGTCCGTTTGAAAATTCTGTTGTGCATCTTTTGTTGCTATTTTTATTAACGCGAGTATTGACCAAGTAAATATTGAAAGGGTTTTATATGCGTGGCATTGGTGACCATTTTGCACGCCTACCAAGTAAACGGTAGTAGATTTTACATGTACAATTAATTATTGTAAAGATTTTACATTTGAGGATTTTATAAAATTTCAAATGGGCATGTTAATTGAAAACCTTGAACTCATTAGGGCTATGGATTTAAAGCCCCTATCGTGAAAGAAGTTGCATTTGAGGGACTATAGGAGTCCTTGGAATTTGAAACGTCGGATGACCCGACTTGTAGTTAATCTGGAATTTGGGTTTCAATTTTGAGTCGGTTCACGTTTGAATAGTTGAGGTAATAGATTCATATCTTCCCCGTTATCTCAGGGGTGGTCTCTATGCTTCGGTTAACCTGCGGGATAAGGTCTTGTATGATTCTAGGTATGGTTGGATTGGATTGGTCGGGCGGACGAACCATTAGTCGTCATGTTATACGTTACCATGGTATCGTCTCGACGGGCTTGTATGAACAAGGGAATTATCGTGGTCCGATGGTTGGAAATGTAGGATTGGAGATTTTAGTCCTTTGTTAAGTGTCAACCTTAATGCGAAAATACTTCTGGAATGAAGTATTTGGGTTAATGCCCACGTTTTCAATATTACCATTTTAGTACTAGGCGTCTACTTGTTTCGTGAGGTCAATGGATCTGGAGAAATGTTAGCCTTTCAGTGGTAAAACTTAAAGGGGGATTTAATGTTGGTAACTAGGTTTTGATGAGTATGTGTTTCCTGGTGTGGTAAAGATCTTTTGAGGGAATGTTTGAGGTTTTAGAAGGGATCGAAATTATGCAATAGTCGGATCTACATTAACCAACTACCCGGAAGACGAATTAGTACGTCGTGGAAGGACGACCTTATCATGTCAGGATTGGATCATTAAGAATTTTGAGAAATTTTTGGGATTGATGACGATCGTTGGTTTGGGAGTTCAGAATCTCGTGAATTTGAGGTGTTCTGGTCGATGAGGAGTTGGGATCACAAACCTACCTTTGAGATAGTACGTGTCGTCTAAGGTTGGGAGGCGACCGAGATCGCATGGTTGTGAATCACTCCAATAAGGTTTGAGGTTCACTCTAGTGTGAGTGTGTCGTATCAGGGTAGGTACGGGGTATGAATGTCTTCACAGAATTCAGTGTGGCAGTTGCGACGAGAAGTCACCCGATGTTAGCCTAAGGACGAAGGGGTTAAAGACAACCCCCTGGGAAAGGAGGCAGTCATTTTGAGGAAACACCAGCATTGAGAACTATGCCATATTGTGGACTTCAGGGATCGAGAAAATCTTATTAGTGTTAAGGGTGGTAGGTGAATGCCTTGAAAGAGATCTAGATTTCGGGGACGAAATCATTCGAAGGTTGGGGGGATTGTAACACCCGGATTTTCGCTTAGTAAGTTTTCCGTTCATCTCCAACCATCTCTTCACCTTCCGTCTATCTTTTAGGGTGAATTATGTTGTTCTTTCGAACCTTAAGTCGACCCATGCGAGAACCTCGAGTTTTGACCTTTTCCTGGGTTCGGTACGAGTGGTGCGATTATGACTCGCGATAGTGACATGTGTCACTATCGCGTGGCACAATCGCCGGGAGAGTACCACCTGCGGTACAATCCACGCGAGAGTGCCCTCGCGATAGTGACAATGTCACTATCGCGTGGCAAGGTCGCGCGCGATGTCTGGTCCTCCAAATGTCCGAAATTTTCACCACTCTCCTCATTTCTTACTTCTATCTTCTCCCCTTTTCTCTCCTAAACCTCAAAGACGAACCCTAACCCATTTTGAGGGTTTCCCCCCTTGAACCACATGATTCTTCATCATCTAGCTAGTGGGATCTTGAACCACAAGACCTCCATCTTCATCTTCCTCCTCAAGTTCAACGCGTGGGAGCTCGGGTTGAAGAGTGGAATGGGTGTCCTCGGAGAGTCTCGTCATCTAAAATGGTAAGCTTCCTTGATTTAATGTTATAAATGCTCCATTGATGTTTTCCTAGTATTTGGTTGCTCGAACCTCGAAACTAATAGTTTTGGAGAAACTAGGGTTTTGACCTTGTTGGGGATTTTAGTAAATAAAGTTTGGGGAATGTTTCTAAATGGTTATTTATGGGTATTTATGGTTTGGAATTTATGGATCTAGGTTTTGGAAGCTTTCGGCTTGAGGATTCAAGTGCCCTTCAAAGGAGCTCGAGAGGAGGGGTAAAATCTAGATTTAGCCTAAATCTAGCAAGGTGAGTTCAAGTTGATTTGTGAAAACGGTGTACATGTCAAAATGTTTATTTTAAAGTGTTTTGTGTCTTACATGAAATTGTTAACTGCTGACGAGTTTGATTATTTTGAAAGTGTTTACTTTATAAACTTATATAGCACACATCTTCGGGATTTTGGGCATTTTGATAGATAAATCATATATTTTGGGTATCTAAATGATTTATTGCATGGAGCATATTTTGAGTATAAATTGCATTTTATTGGGTGTCATGGGATGATTTGAAAGGATAAAAGGTATAGACTCACTTGGAAAATGTTTTGTCCCAAACTAAATCATGTTGGAGTTATTTGTGTGAGTTGAAGCATGGGTTGCATAATTTTGGGTCATTCACGTCAGATTTCATTTTATGATTTTCAATGTTGGATCTTTGGATTTGTTGAGCTTATGGCTCGGCTTGGATTTTATTGGGTCTTGGGGACACTTGTCCGTTTGATAGCTCAATGTAGAGCGTTTGGTTATGATTTGCATTTATTGCATCTTATTTGGGAATTACATGTTTTGAATGCTTTAGTTCATTCGTTTTGAGTCATGTAATGTTTCAGCCCCGTCTGCTATGGATCCATTAGCACTTTTGTTATTTTGACGATGTGGGACGACTAGCCTCTGCACATCGTGGCACGTTAGGCATAGGATGGGATTGTAAGTCCTTCGTGCGACATGTTAGGCATAGGATGGGATTATAAGTCCTTCGTACAGTCCTAGTGGCACTGAGAAGAGAGAAGTGCTAGTTGTGTGCTCGAGATGTGAGCAGTTTGGTGAAGTATTCCGCTTGGGTTTTGTGAAGGGCAGCTCGTGTTGGGGTTAAGTAGCACCCGACTCCAATTTAGTCCTTTTATATTATTGGAGCTTTAGTTGTTGAGATTAACTATATGATGTCATCTTGGAGTATATTGAGTTTTGAATTTATAAAAAGGGATTTTTACCCTTCTTGTGATGCCTTGATGAAAAAAAATTGATTAGTCGCTCTTAACAAATTCGAGGGTGTTACATAGTTACATGCCGACGGATAACTATTTAGGCCACTTTCATGATTTTGAACGAAAAATAGACATGCTACTTCAGTACTTCTATAAAGTGCAATACATTTAGCTTTTGTAACCTAGATCGAATGTTGGGCTTATTCCTGATACTACTTTATTCTCACCACTAGAAAATACATATTATGTTTGTGGTTTGCAAAAATAAACTAACTGTAGAGATTATACTCCTAAAGTCGACACACAAAAGGATGGAATTTAATTTGTTATATATTCACCGACACACATGAACAACAAAATTATATAGTCTTATACGTCATTACTTAAATCCCATATATACTTTTACATCAATGGAACTATTGCACTTATATTGAAACTAAAGAAAAAGCCCTATCAATAATTGTTATGGTATGGCATTAAATTACCTAGAAGTGCAAAAATACCTGATATTCATCTGTAACGAATTTCACATGGAATTAATTTCAGAAAGTTACAAAAGACTGAAAAATCAACCAAATGTAAAATCTAGTAACAATATAAGGAATGTACTGAAGAAGGTAATCGACTTGAAAATTAGAGAAGAAAATAGAGTTCCACGAAACATGCTAATTTTGAAGGTAGTACACATGTAACCTATTATCAGATACGATAAGTTTCCATGATTTGCAAACTGCAGTGAGATTAGCAGTTAGCAACCTCATATGGTCAGAGTAAATTAAGGATTTGCATAAACACATCGATAGGTATTGGATCTAACTCCCCAGTGGACTAAGAAGTCGTCATAATCTGATTGGACAGGGATACATAAACAAAAAAAAGGCAGATCGACCATGAAAACCCAACAACTCAACACATGCTTGATGGAACAATGTTCTTAAATGCTCTTGGTTACGGTTTGGGGTTTGGATTAACCGAGAGACATAAACAAAAAAAAATGAAACTTACGTGAGAGGATCAATTGCCTGCAATGCCAAAACGTGGGAGGAGGTTAAAGATGATCGTGGAAAGAAAAGGGTGCGGAAACAGGGGAGGAATGGGATTTGGATCATGGAAATTGGATAACTTCAAAATATGTAATTTAAAGGGTTGAGATTTAGTATTGGGCTTGATCCAAAGTAGAATCACATGTTAACCATGTTCCAGGAATAGCAAATAAAGAAATATCTCTTAGATGCTGCAAATCAGTAACACACATACAATAATCATACCACTGTAGTTTAAAATCGATATAAATCTGCTGAAATTCCAACAAAGTATAGCCTAAAAAAAGCATTCTATTTGGTCATGTGTGTGTGTTCATTTATTGTATCCTATCATATGAAATTAAAAAAGAAAGAGTAAAGTGAACCTATGTGCATTTAAGGATTTCATGAAAGGCACCATCATGGAGTTTGCTTTGATCCTCCTTGCAGATTGCATCAAACTCAGACATGAGTTGGTGAGGCTTCAATATTCCTTTTCCATGGCTTTCAATCCTTCAAATTTTAAATGAAAAAAATTAAGAAACAATATTGATATGAAATTGTAATTAAGAAAAATAAAAGGCAGGATGAAGATATACCTTGAAAGAACCATTAGGATTTCACTACTAGGAGTGTAAATGAGATGAGACAACTCGCGAGCTACTCGAGATCACCTCGGTCAAAACTCGGTCAACACTCGACTCGAGCTCGAATCGAACTCGAATAGGCTCGACTCGAACTCGAGCTCGACTCGATATACTAATGAATCGAGTCGAGCAACCTGATACTCGACTCGATAAGCTCGTGAGATACTCGATAAGCAAAATAATAATAATAATTAGTAATATTATTTTAATTTAATTGATAATAATAGTTTTTTTTTTTTTGGAAAATGATGGTCTAAAAGACATGGGTAAACTCTTGATGGTGTCTCTAATCCATCCCACATTAGCGGAATATAGAACCCAATGCTTTGAACTCTACTATATATAGACTTTTCTCCTCCCTTGTTTTACATTTTTTGCCTTTGTTAAATGGCTTGAGCCTATGTAGGGGTGTAAATGAGACGAGACAACTCGCGAGCTACTCGAGATCGACTCATTCGAGATCGACTCGGTCAAAACTCAGTCAACACTCGACTCGAATAGGCTCGACTCGAACTCGAGCTCGACTCGAATACTAACGAGTCGAGTCGAGTATAATGATACTCGAGCTCGACTCGCATCATTTACACCCCTATTCATTACGATGGGTTGCTAGTTTAGAATCGAGGTGCTCACGAAGACTGTGAGCACGAGTCAAGACACGATTAGCCATGATCGACACTCAAAAGAGATTATTCAACTCCAAAAATATAGAGCAAACTTGAAATTGAGTTTGTAGTGATGATCAAGATTAATCCTTTTGAAGAAAGGAAGTCAATAACATCACCAACCAAACTTGATTATCAATCACCTAATTTATTTATTGAGTAACTAATATTGTAGTCCGCAAGTACAAGGCACTAAATTGTTCACAAAACCCAATAAATTGTGTATAAAAATAAGAAGTTAAGGGGGCGTTTGGTTCGCAAAATGATTTCTGAAGGAATGAAATCTGTCAAAAGAATTGAAATCTGAAAGGAATTGGAATGGAATGTTATCAGGTTTGACCAAATGTTTGGTTGACAGAAATGAAATATAATCAGTCAAATAAAGTGGAATCTGTCTGTTTGGTTTGCAAAGGAATTGGAATGGAATTATGAAAAATGACAAAAATACCCTTTCTTTGATTTTTATTTTAATTTTTTTACTTATAAGTAATTATAAAATTAACATTTAATGAGAAAAAAATATGTAATTTACCATTTATAAAAACATATATAAAATACCCTTTATGTAATTTAAAATTTATATTTTCCCACTTTCTTATTTATATAAAATCTTTTATTACATTTAAAATATGTAACACCCCGAATCTTGGATTATGGGTTAATTCGTAATTGTAAATGTATTTGGTTTTGCTTAGTTAAGGTCGTCAGTTATTGGCCGTGTTTGCGTATTTGGAAAGCGCTAAATTTCGATAGGGGAACAGGTTGGGCGATAGTTACTGGCAAGAGTGACATGGTCACTCTCGCGGTGTCATAATCGCGCCAGGAATTTGTCGGACTCGCGGTACATTTTGGGCGAGAGTGCCAGGGTCACTCTCGCGGTGTCACTCTCGCGGAGTCCCATTTTTGGTCGCTCGGGCCAAAGTCTCGGTACATTTTCGGCGAGAGTGCCCTGTCACTCTCGCGATGTCACTATCGCCGACGGAGTAAAAGGCATTAAATGTCTGACTTTCTCTAGAGACTTCATTTATTTCACTTTGGGATTTTCTTGGCAGCCGATTTTGCTCTCACCTAGGTAAGATTTCTTCATCCCAATCTTCAACTCCTCCACATTTACTCCTCTCTAAGATCTTGGGTAGGTATATTTAATGCTAACTAGGGTTCCTCTCGTTTGGTAAACTAGCTCCATTTTCTTGAAGGTCCAGTTCTCATCACCTACTTCTCAACTCAAATCTTCTAGGGTTTGTTTATTGAACCTCTAGGTAAGTTTTCTTAACTTATGTACATGCATACTTGCACCATTACTTGCTTATTTGAAATATATGAAATGCATGATGTTGACCTAAAAACTAGGGTTTCGCTTATCTTCAATAAATAAAGTTTTGGGGTTGGTGGAAGGGTTTAAACATGTGGAAGAGTGTTATTTACAAGTCTTATAGAAAAGGGGCAAAACATGGTGTAGGTCTACATCTCTACATAATGAAATGTCTAATGCCTATATTCTTATCAGCAGTTAGGGTCACTATACTAGTTGGGGATTTGTGTGTGGTTAAATGAGTTGTAGTTTCTTATGGTGAATATGTATCCAACATGATCACACTATTTGGGCCAATAATATGTTTGCATGAGGATTGTCATCTATAATTGTTCATAACTCTTGTTGGGAGTCTTATATCTATTTCCTTGTGCACGAGGATTTAGATGGTATGCATTGTTATTTACATACTTATTATCGTTGGGAATTTTGAGTAGACAGTAGGGGACGCAAGTCCCTTAGTTGTGTACTCGACTAGATTGGATAGGCACCCTTGTCTGTAAGACCTTGAGGTGTAACCCGACGGGGTAAGCATCAGAGGCAGAGACGGTTTGAGGATTGTGATGTCCGGCGTGGCATGGGAACTAGAACCGGGGCTGGACGGTGAAATCCAATTCAGATCGCGGGTTACCCCGCTTTATATCATTGTTATTTGCATACTTATTGTCGTTGGGCATTTTGAGTAGACAGTAGGGGACGCAAGTCCCTTAGTTGTGTACTCGGCTGGATTGGATAGGCACCCTTGTCTGTAAGACCTTGAGGTGTAACCCGACGGGGTAAGCATCAGAGGCAGAGATGGTTTGAGGATTGTGATGTCCGGCGTGACATGGGAACTAGAACCGGGGCTGGACGGTGAAATCCAATCCAGATCGCGGGTTACCCCGCTTTATATGGAAGATATTTGTGTATTAATTGTACAGGAAATTGCAATGTCCCGATTGGGAGGTTTGACTTGATCTAAATGCATGAGAGCCGGTAACATTTAATTACAGTTCCATTTACATCAAAATTGGTATCGGCATAATAACCAATAGATTTCGTTCTAACACTTGTGTTCATGTTTAAATGGTTCACAGGTTCCGTTAGTGGTGCGAGTAGGATGTATTGATCTGTCGGAATCGCACCTAGGATTCCTCCTTGGACCGGGTATTTTTGGGAGAATCGAGAAAGAGCGTTTTGAAGTCATAGTAACACCCACCTTAATCTAGAGTTGATAATTGTTCTAGATTAGATAGGTTGTCATGTATATGTCTTATGGTTCCGCTACTCCTTTATAGAACCACCCCAATTCTTGGGTTCTAGTCTTTTTGTTTACAGGTTTTGGATTCGCCTTGTTTTAGGCGTTATATTGCCGAAATTTTAAGTTTTTGTTATCCCTATTTTTAGGGTGTTACAAAATACATCATCATCATCACCAGTCATCATCTTCATACGATCTGCTCCACAATCATCAACACATAACACACCTTTTTTGTGAAGACGACAACCCATAATGCAATCGATGATCGATTGAACAAAAACCCAAAAAAAAAAAGACGCACAGACAACCCAGAAAAAGAAGAATACAACAGGTTTGAGCTCCAGTTGCGAAGTTCATACTGCAGCAATCGAGGTTGAAATCGAAAATCAGATGCAGAAATCGAAGTTCAAATCAAAAGTCATGCGTGCAACAGATTAGAATGAAGAAGATGCAGAAAGAAATCGAGAAGGGGAAGAAGGCGTACACCATGAACCATGAAATCGAAATCGAGAAGGGAAGAAGTCGTGCACCATGAACCATGAAATTGAAATCGAGAAGGGGAAGAAATCGAAATCGAAATCGAGAAGGGGAAGAAGTCGTGCCGCCATACGCCACCCATTCGTGAACCATGAAATTGAAATCGAGAACCATGCGGAAGAAGTCGTGCAACATATTAGAATGGAGAAGAAAGAAGCGACTAGGGTTTTTTAATTGTTAGGAGGGTATTTATGTCATTTTCAGAATATTGGATGGAATGTAATTCAATTTCATCATTTTTAAGAATGAATGACCAAATCCACATTTGAAGGAATTCAATTCCATTCCATGGGTA
The DNA here is from genome assembly GCA_954870635.1 of Arctium minus. Lineage (NCBI taxonomy): Eukaryota > Viridiplantae > Streptophyta > Magnoliopsida > Asterales > Asteraceae > Arctium > Arctium minus. Next base: position 696,250 of record OX941085.1, on the reverse strand, counting down.
ACCAAACAACATGATGGAATTTGGTCAACGGAATTGACCATTCCAATTCCATCAGATTCCGACGAACCAAACGCCCCCTAATAGTTGAGTGCAGAAAGTAAGAGATGGAATAGAATTGGGAGCGGCAACTGGTAGATTAAGAAGCATAGAAATAGAATAAGCATGTGCATCATACCTTTGTGGTCAAACATCAAACAAAAATAAAAAATTCGAGAAGGATGAAGGAGATATATGGTTTCACCATACATATGTATAATTGAAGAAGTTCCAAAACCTGTCGTTGTTTCATTCAAATCGAGGGAGTTTCATTGGGTTTGAATTATTTTCTTTAGGTTTTAACACAAGCCCATAAAAGCATCTCCAACAGCATTGCTAAATTTTTTCTAAAATAGAGAATGAAAAGTCAAAATCTCTAAAAACATTTTATTCTAACTCCAACAACTTTTCTATTTTAGAGAATCAATCATTATTTATATTATTATAATATTTCATAATTTATCATCCCAATACACTTTTTAAAAAAACTTAAAATAAAATGTTAAAAATTGAATCTTATTGGTTGGATTGAATAAAATAATATTTTCTCTCCAATTTAGAGATTATAGAGAATTCTCTATATTTAGAGATTTTTTAATCTTTCTCTATTTTAGCAAATCATATAGCAAAACTGTTGGAGAGGGATAACAAAAAAAAAAACCAAAATTTTCTATTTTAACAATGCTGGTGGAGATGCTCTAACTCTCAAGAGGTCTGGCCCAATCTTGAATCCCCTAGCTAATATAAAGACACACCCTCCCTCACTCACTAAACCCTAGTTGTTCGTTCCCCTTCTCACTCACAAAGATGTCGAAGCGAGGTCAGTCACTAATCAACAAATACTTTCTTACTTGATTTATTCCTCTTCTTTTTTTTTTCGCAAATACACAAGGAAGGAAGGAAGGAAGGAAGGAAGGAAGGAAGGAAGGGTTTTGTTGGTGAAATGTTTTGCTTCTACTTTATGCAGGACGTGGAGGTTCTGCGGGTAACAAATTTCGTATGTCACTGGGTCTGCCAGTGGCGGCGACGGTCAACTGTGCGGATAACACAGGGGCTAAGAACCTTTACATTATATCCGTGAAGGGGATTAAGGGACGTTTGAACAGGTTGCCCTCAGCATGTGTTGGAGATATGGTGATGGCTACTGTCAAGAAAGGGAAGCCTGATCTTCGTAAGAAAGTGATGCCTGCTGTTATTGTCAGACAACGCAAGCCATGGCGCCGAAAGGATGGCGTCTTCATGTACTTTGAAGGTCCCTTGTTCAATCTCCTCCTATTTTAACTGCTTCTATTGTTGATGGTGTGTTTGGTTTTGCGACTTTTTTCTTTTTATTCATATGTACTACTTATTATGCATGTATTAATCATATCTCATGGAGATATTACTATATAAGATATGGTCTTTCTCTTTCCCGTTGGAAATAGTGGTTGACTTCAGCTGCTGCACTAAAATTCTTTATCTTTTTGCTTTTCATGAACTACTTTTTCATTTTCATGATTTTGCTTGCATATAGTTGCTGATCAGTGTTAGTAGACGGTTTTGCTGGGGATGTGGTGTGGAGGATTTTTCTTTCGAGTTCCTCTACACGTCCCATACCCAGCTAAAGTGTGTTTCCAATCTTTGGCCTCTTGGTTGACATCTCTTATGTAAACCCTGTCAAGGTTGGCACATGCTGTCTTCTTTTAAGATACATTTGAAAACAGAACAAGTTTTTCCTATATTAAACATAATAATATATTTACATTCAGGTCTACTCGTATGTCTATTTATGTTTGTATGCTCACAGTTGCTTTATATATACAAGTTTAGAATAAACCATATTTACTCATCTTTTCTTCTTTTTGTATTTGGCAATGACTAATGGAGTTTTGATACTTCTAATCTGCTGAGAATGCTCAAGTAATAAAATCTAGACTTAGTTTAGAATCGTGGTTGGTACAGTTGCTTTGTTTGTTATTTTGGAGCACATATCTACTTTATTTAGGCTAAATCATGAACCATTGTTCTACTACAGTTGTTTGTTTCAGTTTATATGAGTCGGGGTGTACATCAATAGTTAAATGCATCTTCACAAGCAGTTGTTATTGGAAGAGTCATATGCCTATTCTTTTGTAGTCGGTATTTCTGTTGTCCAAAGAGAAATTTTAACCAGACTAGTCAAGTATCTTCCATCCTCATTGTTTGATACTGTTACACGTCTGGGAAATAAACCAAGTCATCCATCGTTACAGATATGCTTATGTTTCTCAAGCACTGATCTGCTCCATGTAGACTTGACATAAATGAAAATGTAGGCATTGTAATTTTGTTTTTTAAGGTTGTGTTGAGAGATGGATTTTTTATTCTTCATGGCAACTAGGGACTTGTAATTGCATACTATGCATCTTCACTGTTTGATGCTGTTAAATCTGGAAAATAAATTCTGTCCATTGATGTCCTTGTGCTTTTGAAAAGCCTTATCCTTGGTTCAAATAGGCTGTATTTATATTTCGTTTTATTTGAAGTTATTTATATTTCGTTTTATTTGAAGTGTTCTTTTGTATCAACTTGTTTTTAGCGGTTAGTATAGCAAGTTATATTACAATTTTGCTGCACTATGGCTTGTCTTACAGTAATTTGATTATTTGATGGGAAATGTAACCAGACTAGTCAAGTATCTTTTCATGCTCTTTGGTTGATACTGTTACACGTCTGGAAAATCAGCTTGTAATCAATCGTTACAGTTGCGGTTATTTTTAAGCTTGCAGCTGCTACATCTGGTTCCTACATTCCTCTTGGTTGAAGGCTCTATTGTTACCTAGAGTTCATATTCTATCTCTAAAGCAAAATCTTGGTGAATAGTGATTCTAAAATATGCCTTTTTTTTGACAGATAATGCTGGTGTTATTGTCAACCCAAAAGGAGAAATGAAAGGTTCTGCCATCACTGGACCGATTGGGAAGGAATGTGCTGATCTGTGGCCAAGAATTGCAAGTGCAGCAAATGCTATTGTCTAAGTTGTTTTCCCTTTGCTACAATTTTTGTAAAACACTAGCTTTATTTTCATGTGTGCAGCCTCACACTACAGGAATGAATTTTGGATCTTTTTTATACACCTAGTATTTTGAAGTAAATTGTTGGCTTTTGTTGTATTGTATGTGTGACATTCGAATGGAAATGCTCGACTTTGTGAAGGATTAAAACTGAAACGTCTTTGTTGCATATACCCATTTCCAAAATTTGAATGGAAAAAGAAAATTGGTTGGTACATTGCATTATTTGCCCACAACTAAATGTTATAAATGAGATTTATGGAGTGCACGATGCTTGAAAATGGCTTTATTTGGATAGGTTCAAATAATTATCAAATTGAGAAATATCATAATGAAGTGGCTCCAGCTTGCAAAGATTATTAATTTATTATTATAGTTTGAATTTTACTTTTGGTGTATTTTTTTTATGTTGTACATGGTGTATTGAACATGATAGCTGTAGCATGTGATGCTTAGAAGGAGATATGACTGACCATTTCCTTATGCCTATTTAAATGTAATCTATTCTCAAGGTTATTTCCATCTTAATTCATTGTAGACAAAAGATGGCAAGATATGTGGTTTTTTGGTTGGTCACAATGTGTGTAACTAATGTCTTAACTGCTGCAGATTGGAACATCTTGAATCAGAGAACCAAGTCTGGCCTCAAGATCACCTTAAAGAACTATTGCGAAAGTTGGCGGATGAATGTCGAGTTAAATAACATCCGCGAATTCTCGGTAGTTCCATCCGAGTGTACAAGTTACATTGGAAAGTACATGACAGGGACTCAGTACAAGGTAGACTCAGAGAGCGCGATAGATGAATGCAGCGTGTACCTCAACACTATCTGTGATCTAAAGAAAGATGGCAAGGATGCTTGGATCTTTGACATCGATGACACCCTTTTATCAACCGTGCCTTACTACAAGAAGCACGGATATGGGTAACTAGTATTAATCTCATAATTACCATCTTGCAACTTGATCCTTTGTACTGATGAAATGTTTTGATTGATGCATGATTTAGTGGAGAGAAGCTGAACGTGACTGATCTTGAAGAGTGGATGAAGCTGGGCAAGGCTATGGCAATTGATTATAGTTTAAACTTGTTTAATGATATTAAGAAAAGAGGAATGCAGATCATTTTGGTTTCTTCAAGGAGAGAACATCTTAGATCTGCTACAGTTGACAACCTTGTCAACGTTGGTTTCTATGGCTGGAAGAGTCTTTTCCTAAGGTATATATAATATATATATATATGGACTTGTTTAACAATGAATTTGTGTGTTGATTTGATTGAAATGTATATTATAGGGGTGCAGAAAATGATTGTGAAACAGTTGAAGCATATAAGAGTGGTGTAAGAAATGAGTTGATGAAGAATGGTTATCACATCTGGGGGATCTTAGGAGACCAATGGAGCAGTCTTCAAGGACTTCCATCTGCTAAGAGAACATTCAAGCTTCCAAATTCTCTTTACTATGTTGCTTGAATTGTGAATCCCTCTGTCCTCCATTTTTATTTATTGTTCATTACTTTTATCTTGTAAATCCTTTTCAATACCATGTTTGATTATGGATCGAATCAACCTTCATTTTTTAGTTAATATTCTATCTATCTTTAATACACTGACTTATTTTATACACCAACATGTTTATTAAACGTGGATTCGTATTCACAATATTCCGTAAAATTGGAAATCTTGTTGGGATTTAATTGTAGATAAAATCGAAACAAGAGATAAATGCTTTTATCTTATTACATAGTATTTTTTTTGTAATTAAAAAGAGAGAAATTTCCTTGTAAGAAAAAATAAAAAAATAAAGAGAAACCTAATTGGGGCGAGGCTGGCCGACTGTATAATATAATCAAGCAATCTGAACTGAGATCTCTTTCTTTATTTGGTCGGTGGAGGGAAAAGAATGGCCACTGACGGAGCGGGTGTGGACGCCAGTGGAGCCGCGGCGGAGATCACAGAGAAACCGTCCGTCCCACAAACTAGAGAGGAAATGGACCTTTTGGTTCGATGATCAATCGAAGCCTAAACAAGGCGCTGCTTGGGGTAACAACCTTCGAAACGGCTACACCTTCGAAACTGTCCAAGAGTTTTGGTGGTAAACCCTAATCACTGTTTCACATGCGTTCTTTTCTTTTGGAAATGCAGTATGTTAGAATATTCGTATTTTCATCTCTTTTCTTTATAAAGCTTTAGATTTTTGGATTACTATTTGCTTTGCTTACCTTTATTTTTTAATACATGGAGTTGGATGATCTGATTTCGGTGAGGTGTCGAATGAAAATAAATAAATTAATAGATATGGAGGGGAACTTATTAGACCAGGTTTAAGAACATTACAACACAAACATACAAAAGACTAGCGTCCTCTGACATGAATGTTTTCTATACTTAACTGATTTACTCCCATCTTTTCTGTTGCATAAAATTCTAATTTGAATTCCATCTTCTAAAACACTGCCCAGGTGTTATGAGCTTACTTAACATGTGATTTACCTTTACCCGAGTATAGATGGCAACTCTTTTAGACTATGTAAACTTACTTGGGCATGACAGAATATACATGGGTTAACTGTTCTATTGTGCAAGTAGTTAAAGGTGCATACATGATTTGGCTGAATCATATTTGTGTCCTTATAGTTGAACATGAAGTTGATCATTGTGAACTCATTTATGCCTAAAACATCCAGGGAACTTGACTAATGATATTAAGATTTGTTTCCTATCTTCTTGCAGTTTGTATGATCAGGTGTTCAAGCCAAGCAAGTTACTAGCAAATGCTGATTTTCATTTGTTCAAAGCTGGGATTGAGCCTAAATGGGAAGATCCAGAGTGTGCTAGTGGGGGCAAGTGGACGGTTACTAGTAGCAGAAAGCCTACCCTTGAAACTATGTGGCTTGAAACAGTATATATCTTTCTCCTTCTTGCTTTACCTATCAGTATTAGTATCAAACTTTTATATCCATATGTGTGTGGATTCATTGGGTAAGCAAATAAATATATTTTTTTGGTAGTTGATGGCCTTAATTGAAGCGCAATTTGATGAAGCTGATGAGATATGTGGCGTCGTTGCTAGTGTGCGTCAAAGACAGGACAAACTTTCACTATGGACCAAAAATGCAGCTAATGAGGCTGCTCAGGTATTGACTTCATTTTTAACCGCTCAGGATACCTTATTTTTGATGCCATGGTGGGAATGTACAATATCTGCTGTGTAGAAACTAGAAACAATGATTTCTGTACTCCGTATGGGTTCTGGCACATCCCTTTTACAGTTTGACACAAGAAATCACTCATATTAACTAGTAATCAACTTGTCTCCTCCTGCCTTCTCATCAATCCTTCCATATAGCCATGTCATGCATATCGTTCAGAACTTTGGATAACTTGTGTGAGAGAGTCAGAGAACAATATGAAACTTTGATGTGTGTATTTTTGGATTTGATTTTCATTAATAAATTAACATAGATAAATCGTTAGTTGTGAACTTGTGACGAGTTATAGAGGTCAGGAGATGTCTACCATGTGCATTGACGATTAAGGCTATGTTTGGCAAAAAAAGCTAGCTTTTTTTCCTGGTACATGTTTGGATGACCATAAGCTAGCTTATTGAAAAACAACTCATAGTAGCGTTTTGAAAAGCTAGCTTATCAGCTACCAGCTAGCTTATAAGCTAGTTTGCCAAACAATGCCTAAGTGGAATTCATATAATCTCTTGGAGCTCTAGCACCTTTGTGTTTTCTTTAGATCATACAGATTCCATTATGGTTATTTTGTTTTTTGAAGTATATAATATCTATATACGGAAAATACTAATGCACACTCCTCACCTTTGGTGAGGTTTGAACCCTTAAACTCCTAGGAGGTTGGGCTCTACGGGTAACCTGGGTACCTCTGGGACAATGACCCTTTGGTAGAATCACAAGCATAATTTTAAGGTAGAATCCATATATATATATATATATATATTGGTGAATGAAGGAAGTTGGTATGGGTCACAGATGAACCATGATGTTCAGGGCAGTGCTGTGAAGTTTGGCCTATCTCTTCGCCTTTAAATAAAGCAACTCTTTCAATTGAAAATTTTAAGCTTGACTAGAATTATTTGGTTGCAAATTATCTGATTTGCTTCCTGATGCTGCATGTGGTGCTTGTGTTATCCCTGTGCATGCTACACAACAGTTCTTGACATACTTGATATGAATTGTCCATAAGTTTCCCACCAAATGTTGGGGTTTCATGACAACTGAATGTGGTAAAATGGAAGAACCTGTATTCATTTCCATATCGTGTCACCCTGTCTTTAATCACGCTGGATCTCTTCATATTTGAAGCCTTTCATTTTTGACAATGCATTTATGCTAATTTTAAAAGCTCAGCATGAATATTTTGATTTGTGATTTGTAGATGAGCATTGGAAGAAAGTGGAAGGAAATTATAGATGTGACAGACAAGATCGTCTACAGCTTCCATGTAAATATCATTATTGGCTCACTATCTTCACTTGTTTTTTAAATCTTATAGGTTTTTTCCCCTACCTTTTCTTCCCTTGGGTGATTGGGGTGGGAATATTTCATCTGTATATTTGTTTGAATCATTTCTGCCCTTCTATATCTAAACACCTCCTGTGATGCAGGATGATTCTAAGACAAGAACAGCAAAAGGTCGATATAACGTGTAAAGTTGTTATGTTGAAGATACCCTACTCCCAGATGAGCAAAGGATTTGCTGAAATCAAGTGGCATTATGCTGACCTCTTACCTGTTCAATCCAAAGTTATACAATCATGTTTTATGTTCACTTTTGATTACTTACGAGTAAATTTGAAATTTTGACATTTGTTATTAATTCCATCGATGCATTTATCCATTTCTGAGGACTTGATATTTTCAGTTGGAAAGTTCCCTAGCATTACCTTTATAGGTGATCTTATGATATTCGCTGCAATGGAATGCATAGTCTATGTCCTTGAAATGCAAATATGAGCATGATGAATCTGATTTATGACCTCTTGTTTGTGATTTTGAGTAATGGAAATGGTTTCAAGTTCCCATGAATTGGGGCTCAGTTATTCGCAGGAAACTTGGAAACCAAATTATGGGACACCTATCTTGGTAGCCACAATCCATCATTGGTTTATGATGTAGCATAGAAACTGAAAATTATAATAGAGCTCAAGTGATGAGTTTTTTATATATTGAGGAAGAATAGTATTGATGTCAATACAAACTAGAATTCAAGACGTCTTGTTGTGTTATTAAGCTAAGAATCCAAGTCTTTCTCCATTCTTTTTGGCCAGACGAATGAGCCCTTGCCGTTGCTTTGAATCCGCCCCTATGGATTTACAGAACTCCGTAATTACCTGAAAAACACCCAGAATTTGAAGTTTTATGTTTATAATCATGTACAAAGTCAGTCATATGATGTTGCATAGCAGGTAGCTAGGAGGAATTAATATGAAGTATAGTGAATATATGTATAATATGTAGTATTAGTGTGGGTGGGTGGGTACCTGTGAGTGTAAAGCAATTGCTTTTCCTCTAAGCTGGTTGAAGCGCTTCTTCCCGACGATGTTACGAGTGACAACGACTAATGGAGCGAATAGTCCTTTCCCTTCGTTTACGTTTCCCATCATTGGACCAAATCTTAACGGGTTTCCTACTCGAACCCAGGTGGTGGTAGTAGTCTTTGCCAGCATGGTGGGATAAGCTTCACCAGCTATGGAGTTTCCCCAACTTCCATGGAAAGAAGAAGAAAAGGCAGTTGCAGTGATTGATGAAGTTGCCATGGATGGATGAGAGAGATATAATTGGTTTCTTGAAGCAGTTTAAAAGCAAGTATGTAGGAGATTCAGATGGGTTGGTGATTCGTGTGTGTGTGTGTGTATGTATATACCAGAATCTGTGAGAAGAGAACCACATATACTTTGGTGCCGGCTTATAATTTTATCTACGCCACTAATTTCAATGAATATATTATTTGATAAATAATACCTTTTCATTTTCTCCTTGCCAAACGTCATATTATTGGATTTTATAAACAACTTCCACACAAATCTTCATATTATTGTTTTGTTTGGGTAACAATATATATTTTTTTTATATAAAATTTGGTTTAGAATCAATCAATCAATCAATCACACAAATGTTATTGAATGGGTTATTTTTATTCTCTTAAAAGAAAGTATACTACTACTACTACTATTTCTTTAGGAATTGGGAAGGACAGAAAAAGCTAGGGTTTGATTCAACCCTCCAAAATTTCAAGAAACGCAGGCCAGATCAAAATTTCTGCAAGCTTTTCGCAGCTCTCTTCTTCCAACCAAAGGTAAGCAGCAAATTGGTTTCTAAAATCTGTCACAATTTCAATATCATCATCATCGTCAGAAAACAGAGGAGAGACAGACATGGCATCATTAGGAACCCATTTCACGTCATTCCTGTTTCTCTTCCCTCTTGGCATCCACCGCCTTGTATCTTCTTTCTCTATCTACCTCAACAACCCATCGCTCTACCGATCCAGAACATGGTACTTCTCAACCCCCACTTGGAAAAACGTTGACTTTTTTGTCTTCCTTCTTGCCCTCCCCATTGCTTCCTTCTCCCATTTTTTCTTGTTTCTTGCATTTTCAGGCCACCCAACTTACAAATTCTCCTTCTTGCAGCAATCTTTAGTGGTTTTCCTCTTTTGGGTACTCTTCATTTTCATTGCAATCAAAGAATTTCTTGACCCCATTGCAATGCCTGAGCATTTCATTTTCGTTTTCGCCGGGGTTGCCTTTCTCATCGAGTATCTAATGAATGGGAAAGGCATTGTTGGTCTTGGTGAACTTGAGTATAGTTTGTTAGGTGGGTTGTCACTTGTTTGTGCTGCAGCTTGTTTCTTTCTTTCGATTAGGCCATCTGCCTACTTTGCGGATTTTTTGTTGTCTTCTGGGCTTGTTTTGAAGGGTACTTGGGTTTTGCAAGTTGGATTGTCGTTGTATACAGACGCATTTGCATTTAAGGGGTGTGGTAAAGTGGTGATTGCTCCTGCACAAGGCAATACTGATGTCAGATGTGATCTAGAGGAAGACAAATTGAGGGGTATGGCATTGATGAATTTGTTGTTTGTTGGGCATGCAATTATGGTATTGATAGTGTGCTTTGTACTATTGGGATTAATGAGCCGTAAGAAGGTGAGGCCAAGTGATCCTCCGATGATGGCTCAACTTGACTCTGACCGGATGCTAATGCACCCTCTTCCTCCACTTGAGATGGAATGAGTGTCTTGCGGTGTAAAGAGCAGTTTGGGCTGAAATGTTAATGTTACTTTCTAACAATCTTTAATCACTTGACAGGTAGGTACATATATTTCCTTTTTTTTCTTTTTTTCTTTCCCTTCTGACTCCTGTATCTGTGGGGGAAGCATACAAGATTTTGTTTTGATCTTCCTTATATACACAATCGTTAGCCATTGCTTCATGCTTTTATTTTTCATTTCCCTTGTAACAAATGTCATTTTGATGATCAAATTAATACTGTATATGTTTATCAAAGCTCATCTAAATAGTATGTAATGTGCCAAGCTTCAATTGTATTTTCGTTAGCTTATTTGTAGTGGTATAACCAAACTATGCCTGGGTGGTCAATGCCTCCTGTTTTCCCTTTAATCATGTTTGGGAATGGGACACGAGAATCAACTTACATGGCTCCATCCTTGTGTACTAAAGAAGAGCTCAACTTTTCCAGTAGTTCATAAGTATCTTCAATAAGCAGAATATACACATTGAACATGAGGATGCAACTTCTTGAAACACTTGCATTTGAATCATAATGGGTTTGCGTATATATGTACGTAAAGGTGTGCTGAAACTTGTCAACTACTGGTGCCTTAATCAGAATCATATCCACGTCCCTTGGAAATGTAGTGTGCATGGATCCGTCCTCTAGGCAGGATAGGGAATTATGGATGATATCTTGTTATGTATGAGCACTTGTGGCATGGGAAGAAAGTTAGTCTTCATTCATTCTTATGGAAGTACTCTTTACATAATTTTCTAAAAGGATGTTTCGAGTTCTAAAGGGAGAAATGTTCAAGCTTTCTTACTATCCAAAGGAAGCATCATCTGTCCTCGAGTGTTTGAAAAGGGATTTAGTAGTGTTGACATAACTTTCATTCAACTACTATAAAACATGATTGGGCATTTCATGCTGATAAAATAGTTTTCACATGTATATGAAAAGGCTTGTTCATTATTTATATTTTTGTGTTTCATCAAGTAGGGGATTACTTTTATAGTGGCTGGTAAACTACACTCTTCCCGTGTTTAGAGCTGTTTAAGAAAGTGATGCCATAGGGAGATAAATTGTTGATCAGACCTCCATGTTCCTAATCAAGGTTATGGTTCAATGTTAAACCACTTGATGCTTTCTCCAGATCTGTTTGCAAAAAGAATTATGTGAAGTACATCTTACCTTTCCAAGATGTAAGCATGTTCTACAAATACTTTTTTATGTTGTAGATTCTTCATTACGAAATCAATGAAATGCAGTTTTCATCAGATTGACTGATCACTTTCAAAAGGCATCTTCTATAGTTAAATCTTTCATTTTTACGTTAAAACCAAGTACTGCAATAGTGGGTTGTTTCTTTGGAAAGGACCGGATAATAGTTAGCTAACACTTGATGCTTAACTGCTCGAGGGGGAAAAAAGGATATCTACTCATGCCTTGTATCTCAAGTCTGTACAACTAGTGATGCACGAATTGAATTTGAAGATGATGATATACTTGTGTGTTGTTTTCAATGATAGTGCATAGTAAATATTGAGGGCCATGAAAGCACCATTAGTGTTACTGGCTTAATTATATATGAAGTTGATGATCAGGCAATGTTAACCAGCATCCCTATGCATTCTGGTTTGGATAGATATACAGCATGGATATGGAGGGCCACGACCTGACCTCTTTATGTTTCTTGTGGTAAAAAATCTCTCTTGTGCATAACTTGCTTTCACTGGTTGCTGAAAATTAACAAAATATGATCCAACTCTTTTACTGGTTGCTCTGTGCATGTCTTACAGTAGAGGATGTAAATGGTTACTTGCAGGTATACTTTTGATTCTCAATACTGTAATCCTGTCTTGGCTTGCATGCATTAGTGCCTATTAGCTACATACAACATTTAAAAAAAGTTTGCAATAAACAAGTGGGTGATGGACAATCTTGTTTAAACTCATGAGAATCTGAAACAGAGAGAAGAAAGTTGAAATATTTGTAACTTTAGTTGCTAAGATGCCTCTTTTTTTTTTTTTTAAAGGTATGGATGTGATTGAAAAATATTAAATATTTTGTGGTTGAGTTGATACCATATATACAATATAGGTGGCTAATTGATGAAGTTATGTTTACTGCTTTGGTTTGTGCACAATCTTTTTTCATTGCAGCTAAGCCTCTGTCCATGGAGGCGATGGTGATCACATTATCTGAGCATTGGGTTGGGTTACCACATTGACATAGAATGTAAGATAGTGAATATGATGACAAATGACTAATCCAACCGTTATTGATGTAATTGATATTTTCAGTGTGTTTGAATCGACATATTTGGATAATGCGGGTTGTGGGGGAGAGGAATAGGATATATAATGTGATTTTGTTTTTTTCTTGAATTGACAAAATCATGGTTTTTTCACTGTGTATCATCAATGATAGGAAGTAAAATTTGTGATGCAAGACATAACAAGTATGAATCATAGTGAGGTACGTTATTTAGTTACATACATATGCTATTTTTGGTCCTCTGAGATTTGAGCTACTACATATATATATATATATCTATCTATACTCTCTAATGAAAATTCTAATACGGTTTCTTGTACAAGAGCGGTTTCTTGTACAAGAGCGGTTTCTTGTACAAACCAGTTTCTCCCCACATCCCACGTCGTCTCCCTCTCCCCCTCATATCGTCGTCTCCCTCTCCATAATTAACCAGTTCAATGGAGTCTGTTCCACACGGACCACACCCTCTTCTGCCTCCACCTCCTCCTAATCAGGCTACCAGTCCACGAGAAACTCTCAATTTGGGGATGAATTCGGCCCTCTGGATCATTTGTCTCTGACTCTCTGGGAATTGCGGTGGTGATCAACTTCGATGATTGAGAATCGGAATTGGAACCGAAAAATATAGTTGATTCAGGTAGTGGCTGACCATAATTGAGATCGAGAAATCCAGAAAAACGGACGGAATTGAGGTTGATTTCTCCGACGAATGGAGGATTGAAAGAGACTCGAAGGTTGATTTCTCCCACGAATGGAGGATTGAAGGAGACTCGAAGGTTGATTTCTCCATTCCTGGGTTTTATAGTCTCCATCTTTGTTGAGTTCTCCACAACCCTAAATTTTTGGATGCAGGTTAATTGATTACAGATATGTTATATTTGTTCTTAAAAGAGGTACTTTTGATCTTATTAAACATCTCTGTTTTTGTTCACAAATCTGATTTTGATTTTGAACAAATTTTCACTTATGTATAGAAAGATTGGGATGGACGCAAGGGATTTAATTTCACGGTTTCAACATTCGATTTGATACATTCGATAATCGATATACTCAAATTTCACAGTTCCAACAAGTTGGGTTGTTTCAATTATCGATTTGATACATTCGATAATTGATATACTCAAATTTCATACAGGGTTTTCTTCGAATTAATCAAAACCATACACAAAATATGGACAAATATGTTCTTGATAATATGATTCGTAGGCTGCTTGAAGTTAAAGGTACACCTGCTAAACAGGTTCAACTCACCGAGCCAGAAATCAAGCAACTTTGTGTTGTTTCTAGAGAGATTTTTTTGAAACAACCCAACTTGTTGGAACTCGAAGCACCTATCAAGATTTGTGGTATGAATTCTTGTTCTTTGTTTGAAAAAAAGTGTGATTTTAGTTGCTTGATTTTTGTAATTTGTTTTTATAGTATTTGTGTGATTTTTTGTTGGGGTTTTGAGGTTCTGATTTTTTTTTGAATGGCAGATAACACACACACGTTCCTGCGGTATCCGGGCATCCGAGGGCAACAACGACTAATCCGCGGCGACCCGGCCCAGCCCTTTGGACTGGACCCGTCCAGGCGCCGACTAAGCCCGACCCAAGGACCGAACCCGCAACCCATAGACTGGGTGCCCGGAAACCTGGACCGAGTCGACCCGAAGGCCGACCCAGAGTCTAGGACGCTCCTCATGCGCCCAAAGCTTCCCTCTAGGCTCGAACCCGGGTAGACTGGGATGCCATCCACAGTCCCCCCCAGGGTGTTACCGAGCTTCCCCCTAGGCTCGAACCCGGGTTCTGATTTGTTTTGTGATGATTAATGCAACCTCTGTTATTGCAGCCATGGAGGTTTGTCTAACCTTCTTGTTCCGATGGTAAAACAGATATGAGCCTCCATTTTTCTTCCGATTTACACACACTTCAAACTTTGCAGAAAGTTGAAATTTTCACTTATGATACATTGTCTGAATTTTTTTCCTTCAATAACGAGCATGCATTTCTGTAGAATAATTTTTTATTATGTGATTTTTGTGTGTTCTTCCAAAATGAAATATATATATATATATATATATATATATATATATTATTTCAATAATCAAACATAACTTTGAATTCCAATGGATCTTCATGTTGAGGTGTTTTAACAGTTTCAGTATATTATAGGATTACAAAAGTTTGCATAATTAATCTGAACTATGTGAGATCATAATTTTGAAATTAGGGAAAACGTTGGAGCGCTTTGTAATCCCCAATTATTGTTTGATTTCCTCTTATTTCTGATCATTGTTTTTTTTTGTGGTAGATGATTTCCAGAGGGGAGAGGGGAGGAGACCTTGGTAGAAGTGATGATGATGATAGTGACATGGAGGCTGATTTTGATGACATTATGCAGGAGGAAAAACGCAGGTCAGTTAAGTTGATTAGATATACAACAATGGATAGTATTTTTCAACTGTTGTGCATTTGATATACATGTTGACACTAAATCACATTGGCATGCTAACGACGATTTAATTACTTGGCATTGCTTTATCCTGATATAATTGATGAGTTCATCAAAGCTTGAGCCTTACCTCAAGGATTCCATGTTCTTTGTTTAAGGAAGGAAAGAAGGAAGGTGAGTGGAGATGGTGTTCGAAGTGCCAATACGCATGTCAAACATCCTTTCCTAAACGAACCTGGTAAGGGAGTTTGTGCGTGAATCTAATGCATTTCGTGCTTTTTCAGTGTCGTTATTTCGAGTTTGTGCTTTTTTAGTGTTGGTTTTTCGAGTCTCAACGTTAACCTCAACATCTGATCACACGATCCTTCGCCTATATATATAAACCATATCACATGAAAACTTATATCCTGAATCAAAAACCTTTCTTTCAAATGACATCTAAAGATTCCAAGTTGAAGAACCTTGTTGTTTCGGATCATGACAACAGTAGTAGTAACAACCAAGAAGATGATCGGAAAGAAACAAGAATCGATATCGGCCTCTCCTTCGATAAATTGAATCTTGGTCGTAAAAAGAAACTCCTCGTGATTCCTCTCGGTGGTATGATCGTTCACCGAGCCCATCATCTTAAGCCGACCACCATTCCCAAAAACTGCCGTCCTGATTTCTCTTTCGGAAATTTTCTGGGTCAGTCAAAAAATTTCATCTTTTTTGTTTCTTGGAACCAAAATCATATTTCTTGTCATATGGGTATCTTTCAAAATTCAGTCTTTAACCTTTGGATGTGTGTGTATATATGTATACACTATACAGTTTACAAGAGACCTTATTGTGAAGGGTTTTTGAAGTTTTGCTTTGAAAGATTTGAAGTGGGACTATGGTCTTCTGCTATGGAGTTAGTATATTATTTAAATATCATATTATATGTCTTTACTTTTACTTCATTTTATTCTAATATATTTACTGATTTCCATATATATATATATATGTGTGTGTGTGTGTGTGTGTGTGTGTTTATGTTTTTATTAGGCATAACATACAAGGAGTTGTGACCAAGGTTAAGGGAGAACTGAAAAGCAAGTTTTTATTCACTTGGGTGAGTAATTTAGAACTTTTTTTTTGTGTGGTTAATTTGGGTTTACAAATTGCATCAAATATTGTTGTATGTTGTTGTTCATTGTCTTTTTGTTTATGTTATTTAACGTTTGTTAGGATCAAAAAGAATGCACAGATACTGGGTTCAAGTGTTTGGAGAACAAAAACAAGCCACTGTTCCTGAAAGAACTTAAATATATATGGCAGAAAAAGTACTCAAGTCTTCCATGGCGAGATGGAGAATATTCATCGTCTAACACACTGTTGATAACACCTCCGGCGAAGGCCATTTTAAATCCAGTAATCACTTTATAGTTTGTATATTACTTGACAGAGATTGTGATACAAAAAAACTGTCAACTTATGAGAAGTGCTACAAGAGTAAATCACATGTGATTCTAGAGCAGAAACCATAGATACATGATACAACACGTCTGGTCAACGCATATAATAGTTGGTCAGCGTGTGTATCACATCATTCACATCTGATTTTGCTCTAAAATCACATGTGAATTAGGCTTCTCATTTAAGTTCGTCCCTATACTGCTCTCTTATGTATGCTTATGATTTCTTTTATTTGTGTATGTTGTTGCAGCCCAACACTTCTATTTCTATTGAGGAATTTGATCCTAACAATAGAGTGGATGATTTCTTAGGTAAATTGGTACATTTGTTGTTACTTTTATGGATATCCAATGATTTAAAAGAAACTTGTAAAATAAATTTTTATTAGATCCTGATGGTCCATTAAGAGTGTTCAAGGGAAGACTTTAGTTGATGGCAAATCATTGGAGAGGTGGACACTAATCGACTTCAGTTCTGGTGATCGTTGGAATATGCTAAATGTCAACCCGTTCATTAGGAAATTGACGAACCGATGTTTCAAGAGGTGGCGATGGAATTGGAGTCTGGTGGGTCGTCTTCATTCTCAGAGTCCTACAATCTTGAGCCTTACCTCTAGGATTCCATGTTCTTTGTTTAAGGAAGGAAAGAAGGAAGGCGAGTGGAGATGGTGTTCGAAGTGCCAATACGCAGGTCAAACATCCTTTCCTAAACGAACCTGGTAAAGGAGTTTGTGCGTGAATCTAATGCATTTCGTGCTTTTTCAGTGTCATTATTTCGAGTTTGTGCTTTTTTAGTGTTGGTTTTTTGAGTATGTGCTTTTGAGTGTTGTTACTTTGATAGTCAAGTATGTGTGTTTTTGAGTGTTGTTTCTTTGATAGTCAAGTTTGTGTGTCTAATAAACCTACCTACAGTTACGTTATGTGGTTTTGGTGTTCTCATTTGTGGTTGAAAGATGAAGCAATGGTATTTAACTATCGTGTTGGTTTTGATGAAATGTTGGTGTTATATATATGAGAGCTTGAGATTAAAAGCGATAAACGGTTCAATCCACTTCTCATGCTTCTCACCGTTAACTCAACTTCTCACCTTTAACTTTTCACAAAAAAAAAACAATTGAAGTTGTGATTGAAGTCATGTTTTTCGAGTTTATCAACATTCTATAAATAATTATATTAATTTTTCAATCACAATTTACAAGAAAGTTTAACACTCGCGCTGCATCGTGCGGGTATATGACTAGTATATATATGAAACAA
Organism: Arctium minus; assembly: GCA_954870635.1. Classification (NCBI taxonomy): domain Eukaryota; kingdom Viridiplantae; phylum Streptophyta; class Magnoliopsida; order Asterales; family Asteraceae; genus Arctium; species Arctium minus. Next base: position 678,514 of record OX941085.1, on the reverse strand, counting down.
ACATGGGCTTTTTTGTGTGTGTATATTTTTATGATTTACCAACACAATAACAAGTTTCTACGGTCTCGGTAATCAAGTGAAAAAATAATGTAAATCTGACCCAACAACAAATGCGGATAAAATGAGATATAAGATGATGCAATGATGATCCGATCAAGTAATACTAACCCACAATCAATGTAGTAAACAATCATATAACGAAATGGCACATAAATAGAGATAACAAGATTTAACATGATTCCACTATCAGTGTGATAGTGTATGTCCATAAAAAGAAACATATTGATTGTATTAGTCAAAGGGATGTACAACGAACTTAAAATGATTCTTAAATCCAAGATCAGTTCAAAAAAAAAATGTTCTTTGAAGTGCCTACATAGAGAAACATAACATAAAAACTAAGTAAAAAGGATGGATAGAAAATGTTTAATATGGACAACCCTTTTACACCCAGGAGGCATACATGATCATATCATACGTCATGATAGCATGAGATATACCAAGACTCAACTTTCCCTGACAATCCTTTGGCACGATTGTGCTCATGATCTAGCCATTTGTCATGATAGTCGATTTAAAAACAACCTCAATAACACTAATAGCTTTTCACAAACAGCGATGAGCCAAAATTTCGATTTGGGTTTTTTTGGTGCAAGATCCAAATATTACAACAACATAATCATTTCATTCCTTCATGTTTCTTCTTTTTCTAATTTATATAATAAAGTGTTATTCTTACTTAAGATAAATTACAAATTTTGTCCATGGTGTTTGCTGAGTTTGGTCTCTAAAATGCTTTAATTTATAATGTTTTGGTCCCTCTCTCTAGTTAACCCAACGAGGTGGTTAAACTGTCTTTTTGCTATATATATATATATATATGTTAAGAGGTGGTTTGCAAACCTTGCAACCCACATTTTAACCGTCGGATTCATGATCCGTGGTTATAAAAGATATGGGGCCCAATATTTTTAATTAAAAAAAAAGAAAAATAAAAATAAAATAACCGTCGATCATGAATCCAACGGTTAAGATGTGAGTTGCAAGGGTTTCAATCTTTAAGGGTTGCAAAATATCCTTTCAATATATATATATATATATATATATATTATTTTATTAAAATTTTGTTAACAATGGTTGGTGTATTTAAAAGAGTTGAATGACATGATTTTGAAAATGAAAGTAAAATTTTGTTTTTTTAATAACGAGATTAACGAACTGGACAGGACAGGCAGGCATCTACCCTCATCATCATCATCCCTTCCATTCTTTCTTTAGTTACACACCTGGCTCTATACTATATCTATCTATCTATCTATGGACTTGATTACTTCACCAACAATTAAAGTAAATCTCTACCCTTTTTCCACTTTCCTTTTCACAGTTACAATACCGCCACTTTTTCAGTTTACTTTCCGTCTTTCGTCCTTAGATTTTCTCTCTTTACTTTGAGTGAGAAGCTGTTGTATTTCTTCATCCTGTCGTCGTCTGATTGGTAGAGGGATTTCTCTCTCTGTATCGACAGTATTAGGTTTGTGTTTTTTTTTTATTCCAAGTAAACCAGATGTTTCTAGGGTTTTATTGGCGTTGACTTGATTTCAACTCAAGTTTAGGGGTTAAATTAGATCCTGAATTCTTCTTGATTTAAGAGATCGGGATTTGGAGGATCCACTGATAATGAGTGACTTGTCAGCTATCCTCCATTGCCTGCGTTTTGGAATTTAGTCGGTGAAGCTGTCTGTATATGTTCCTTCCTTCCTTCATTATATATATATATATATATATATATATATAATAGTGATTATGTCAAAGGATGATAAAGACGAGATTAAGTCGAAGCTCCTTGTGAATGGGAATCAGGAAAAAGATTTAATAGATGAGGAGGAGACAGTAGATGAGACCAAGAAACTGTTACTGCCAAGGAAGGGCGGGTTATCCACCAATTCAGGCAAGAAGCATCAGAAAGTACAGTGGAATGATAACAATGGAAATAACCTCACTGAGGTTCTCGAGTATCAGCCAAGGTAAGTAACATCTACTGTAATGTCTTTTCGTGTTTCTTTATATCTTCAATTTTGTGCCTTTCAATTTATTTCTTCTTATTGCCATGTGTCTGTTATCTGTTTACAAAAAAAGAACAAGAAGATGCTTCTTAAATTTCAACAATATACAAAATGCATCGATACAAGATTTACTCTTGAACTTGTTTAGATTATCAATTTTTTTTTTTGCAAAGGTGTCCTTCATTGACTAAGACAATTACTTGGAACGGCAAATGAAATTTACAACCATGACTCTAAAGTTAAATGCATATTAATGGAACGGTCACATACTCGGTCGTCAAATGACTATGATGACCAAATAACAACATATTATTTGCTGTTAACTCATTCTATTTTAAATTAAAGCACGTCTTGTCGATGAGTTTTATAACCAAGACATGGGTGAAAAAGTTTGGCTTAAAAGTTTACTACAAGGAAGTGTTCAATTCATAAGGACATCCTAAAATGTAAATTCTCATGACTGTCATGGGATGAAGGATACTAGTACTTAAGCACTGCTAAATGAGTTTACCTGTGCGATTTTGCATCCTATATGACCAATAAGAGAGCCCACACCACACCACTTCAGATTATTATCGCATGGCCTTTGATACTAGATCACCACTCTGCCTTTTTGAGGATGGCAGTTTCGAAGCAGATATCAAGAATAGGTGGCAGCTGCTGAGGCTGGTTGACCCATTCAGCCCATGACTTCTCTTTTCTATCTATGTCCCAACTTTCCCTACCTTCAACAAGTTATTCCTAAATGTCAGTTCATGTTCAGCTTATTGTTTTATTATTGATAGTTGTAGGCAATTTTCTTTTCTTCCTCAGAACAGTGTTCTCTGTCTGTCATTGTTATTGGAGATTAGCCCTCTCCATGTGGACCACTCACTAGAGTGATTGTGTTCAAGATTCTTATGCTCTCTCCTTTACTAGAACCCCTTCCTTTTATTTCTATATTTCTGCCATTGTTCCTCATGTAATTGGTACCTTTTTCTATACATCTGTTAGTATTAAAATCAACTTCTATTATGTTCTTTGGCCCTGCCAAACATGTTCTTTTGTCTCTTACGAGACATGAAGGGTTCCTCTTGAGTGGGTCGTAGCCCCAGTTTTTTGTTCATAACTAGGGAGAGATAGAATGGAGTTCAGGTATCTAAGCATCCATTAGTTAAGGGGGTTGGGGCATTCGTTTTAGCCTCCCACTTTAGTCTCCCTGACCTTAGTCCATTCTTTTCGGCGGCATCCTTCCGCATTGGCAGCGAGTGGGCAATCTTCTCTTATGGCCTTCACCTCCCGTCCGGCCCGGAAATAGTGACCTGAAACCGATCGATCTAGCCATGAGCAGGTTGAAGAGAACTCTAACAGGCCTTGGAGGACCGAACCCACGTCAAGCAGCCACTTCCAAATTTTCTGTCTCGTTTGTTCAGGATGATCGGATGAGAGATCTTCCTCCCCACGAATCCCCGTAGACCCCTATGCTTAGTCATACTCCGAAAAATACAACCCCCCTGTAGTTTTCATTACCGAGATATATTTTTTTGTTTTTTCATTGTTCACATGGTTAGCTACCCGGGCTAAAGACCAATTGGCTTCAACTTTCTCCTGCGTGAACCTCTCTCTTTCCTTTGTTCACCCATCTAAGCTCTTCTAATTTTAATAAAATTGCTCATAAGTTTTGTTAAAGATTAAGCTAGTACGACTTTACTATTTATATATATATTTCTATATTTAGCAGTTAGTTATTATAGTTGACAGTTAATAAACTGTCAACCATAAAAGATTGCGTCGTTTGGTGAAGGGTTGCGTCTCCTCACTGTCTATATATTCTGTTGTATGATTACATTGTAAACTTACTGATTTGTTCAATAAAGAGTGGTATTATATGTGATATATTGTGATCCAACATTGTGGTATCAGAGCCACGTTTCAAGATGACTTCTACATCGAACAATATGTTTCACACACCTCTTCCAAAATTGAATGGAAGGAATTACTACCACTGGAACATTGAGATGCGAGTGCTGTTTGAATCCCAAGAATTATGGGATATTGTAGAGCAAGGTTTTGAAGAACCCATTGAGATCGACGATTTGAATCAAGAAGAAGAAAACGAACTGAGAGAATCAAGAAAGAAAGACAAAAAGGCATTGTATATGATTTATCAGGCTGTTGATGAAGTTATATTCGAAAGGATTTCTTTGGCAATTTCATCTAAAGATGCTTGGGATATGCTTCACAGAACATATCGTGGAGAGGACAAGGTTAAAATAGTCAAGTTGCAGACTTTAAGATGTGAATTCGATAATTTGAGAATGAAAGATTCAGAAAATATTGAAGAGTTCTACAACCGTGTGATACTTGTACTCAATCAATTAAGATTAAATGGAGAAGAGATAGATGACACCAGGGTTGTAGAAAAGATTCTTAGGAGTTTGACCAGGAAGTTCGAATACATAGTAGTAGCAATAGAGGAATCGAAGGATTTATCTATGCTTTCCTTAGAAAGCCTCCTTGGAACTCTACAATCGCACGAGTTAAGGATGAAGCAGTTTGAAACTAAATCATTTGAGCAGGCTTTCCAACTTCAATCTCCAAATATGCAAGAAAGGAATAGAGGTTCAAATCAACAAAATGAAGGCAAAGGAAGATTCAAAGGAAGAAACATATCACCTTTACAATGCTATCACTGCCAAAAATTTGGCCATATAGCCAAATATTACAGAAAAAGGCTTGCAGAAGAGAGAGGATCCTCTTTTATTAACATGGAAGATGAAGGTGATAATGATACCATGTTCATGATTTTGAGTACTCAATAAGTGTCTATTAATGACAATTGGTACATAGATAGTGGTTGTAGTAACCACATGACAGGAAATAGGAGTATGTTCACTCAAGTTGATGAATCACAAAAGAAAGAGGTGAGAACCGGAGATGATAAAAGATTGGTTGTGCAGGGTATTGGAGAGATTTCAGTCACTACAAAAATGGGACAAAAGAAGATCTCAAATGTCTAATTTGTTCCTGGTTTGAAGCACAATTTGCTTAGTGTGGGACAACTAATACAGAAGAAATATGAAGTAAACTTCAGAGATGGGGCTTGTGAAATCAAAGACCCAAATGGAAATACTCTCGGTAAGGTAAGCATGACAGGGAACAATATGTTCCCACTGAATTTTAAAGAGAATACCCTTTTCTCACTTCATACGTCTGCCAAAAAAAATTCAATACTATGGCACAACAGGTTTGGGCATGCAAATATGGGGTATTTAAGTTACATGTATAGGCACAACCTTGTAAGAGGGATTCCCAACATTAACAGCACCATGGAAGAAGTCTGTGAGGGTTGTATGCTTGGCAAACAGGCAAGAGAATCATTCCCAATAGAGAAAGCTTGGAGGGCTACAAAGCCTCTTGAACTTTTCCACACGGATGTCTGTGGACCCATGAATACTCCATCACTTGCAGGAAACAGGTATCTATTAACCTTCATTGATGATCATAGCAGAAAGTTATGGATTTACTTCTTAAAGGAAAAGTCAGAAGTATTCAATACCTTTAAGTTGTTTAAATCCTTAGTTGAAAAACAAAGTGAACACCAAATTAAAACACTTAAGGTCTGATGGGGGTGGGGAGTACAATTCTATATATTTTTCAGATTTCCTAAAATAGAATGGCATACACCATCAATTGACTACAAGGTACACTCCCCAACAGAATGGGGTGGCAGAGAGGATTAATAGAACTATCATTGAAAAAGCAAGAAGTATGATGAAAAGCAAGCAATTAGATAATTGTTTTTGGGCAGAGGCTGTTGCTTGTGCTTGCTATTTAATGAATAGGACTTCTACTAAAAGCCTCTCTAATATGACACCCCAAGAAGCATGGAGTGGGTATAAACCTACTGTGGCTCATCTAAGGACTTTCGGTTGTATTGCCTATTCACTTATACCAGAACAGAAGAGAAGCAAGTTGGAAAGCAAGTCTGAAAAGACCATTTTTGTGGGATATAGTGACAGATCAAAGGCTTATAAGTTATATAATCCTGTCACCAAAAAGACTATCATCAGTAGAGATGTGATATTTGAAGAAAATAAAGCTTGGGGTGATGTTGCACACACACAAAATAATAACAATACGACTCAAGTTACAAGTGAGATGGAACCCATAAAGGAATCAGAAAGTGACCAAGGAAACCATTCTGTGACTCCTACCAACAACAACATTCCTATGAGTCCACATGTTGAACACAATGATCAAGGATCAGCATCATCATCTACAAACTCAGAAAGTCCACCAAAGAGAGGGTATAGAAGTCTGAGTAGCATCTATAACAACACAAGGAGAATTGATTTGGATGAGGTAACAGATTTTGCACTTTTCTCTGATGCAGATCCTATTACTTATGAAGAAGCAAGCAAGGATGAAAAATGGAGAGTTGCAATGAACAAGGAAATGGAAGCAATCACAAAAAACAATACTTGGGATTTGGTTGATCTACCAAAGAATCACAAAGCCATTGGGGTTAAATGGGTTTATAAAACTAAGTTAAACGAAAAGGGAGAGGTGGATAGATATAAGGCAAGGTTGGTAGTAAAGGGTTACAAGCAAAGATTTGGAATCGACTATCAAGAGGTTTTTGCTCCTGTTCTCAGGCTAGAAACAGTAAGAGTGGTACTTGCAATTGCTGCACAACACAACTGGAAAGTCCATCAAATGGACGTTAAATCTGCTTTCTTAAATGGAAGCCTTGAAGAAGATGTCTATACTAACCAACCTGAAGGATTTATAAAAAGGGGAGAGGAGCATAAAGTCTGTTATCTTAAGAAAGCCTTGTATGGGCTTAAACAAGCCCCAAGGGCTTGGTATAGTAGGATTGAGGGTTATTTTCTGTCAAATGGCTTCAAGAAGTGTCCTCAAGAACATACATTATTCACGCAGAAGGTTGCAGGTATGATATTGATCGTTTGTATTTATGTTGATGACCTTGTATTCACAGGAAATTCTCAAAAGATGGTAGATGCATTTAAAGACTCCATGAAAAAGGAGTTTGACATGACTGACATGGGACTGCTGCATTATTTTTTGGGAATTGAAGTGAAACAAGAAGATGAGCAGATCAAAATATCACATCAAAGGTATGCTCAATCCCTATTAGAAAAATTCAATATGGCACAATCCAATCCAATAAGTACTCCCATGGAGTTTGGATTGAAATTGTCAAAGAATAGCAATGAAAAGGAAGTGGATGCTAGTCTCTACATGAGTATGGTTGGCAGCCTTATGTACCTTACTGCTACTAGACCAGATTTGGCTTTCTCTGTTAGCTTTGTTAGCAGGTTCATGGAATCTCCAAAAACAAGTCATTGGGAGGCAGGAAAGAGAATCCTTAAATGTGTAAAGGATTCTATAGATCATGGAATAATTTATGCAAAATGTAAGGAGTTTAGGCTTACTGGATTCAGTGATAGTGATTTTGGGAACAGTATGGACGATGGAAAAAGTACAGCAGGGTATGTTTTTCATTTGGGATCAGGGGCAGTCTCCTGGCAATCCAAGAAACAGAGTGTGGTGGCCTTATCATCTGCAGAAGCAGAGTATATGGCCTTATCCATTGCAGGTTGTCAAGCTCTTTGGTTGAGATCAATATTGGCCGAGTTGGAACATCCACAGACTCATCCTACTACTATCTATTGCGACAACAAATCTGCCATTGCACTCACCAAAAATCCTGTATTCCATGGAAAAAGTAAGCACATCAGGATCAAGTTTCACTTTATTAGAGAGTTGGTTGCAAATGGGGAGATGAAGATTGAATTCTGTGGTTCTAAAGATCAACTAGCAGATTGTTTAACTAAAGCTCTGCAGATTGGGAGTTTCAAAGTTATGCAAGGAAGATTGGGAGTACTACCCTTACTAGCTTAAGGGGGAGTGTTAAAGATTAAGCTAGTACGACTTTACTATTTATATATATATTTCAATATTTAGCAGTTAGTTATTATAGTTGACAGTTAATAAACTGTCAACCATAAAAGATTGCGTCGTTTGGTGAAGGGTTGCGTCTCTTCACTGTCTATATATTCTGTTGTATGATTACATTGTAAACTTACTGATTTGTTCAATAAAGAGTGGTATTATATGTGATATATTGTGATCCAACAAGTTTGGGGCATTTGGAAGTATAAAGAATCAAACTGTGTATGTCTTTCTTATTATTTTCTGGTAGATCTTATCAACATTAATTTATAAGTGTGAGTTGACTAGTTGGACTGGTTGTTAGGCTCTTAATGAGCTACTGAAAGGTTCTAATCATTTCGAGTCTCTCAATTGAAGTGGTTCCTTTTCAAATGTGAATTGTTCTTAATGTTTCATTAGTGCATATAATTCTTAACCATTAGTACAATTTTTTTTTTTTGAGAAAAATATCATCTTCTTCTTGAGTACACACTTCTCCTTTTCAATTTTTCCGTAAGTAAAATAAAGCATACATTAATAATTGTTCTTTGAACATTTAAATTTGTGTGATCTTCCTTTTCATTTTATGTTTTATTATTTGTGAGTTGTGACTATACTAAAATATTCAGTTGAGTAACTATTATTTTATGCTTAGGTGACAACGGCAAATAAAGTAGTCCATCCGGCCCCTAAGAAATGCAACATATGACTTTACACATAGTTTAAGAGAAGTTGAATAATGTAGCATCCCAACTTTACTGACATGCTAAAATTAAGCCCGATTTTCTTTGAACTTCCTTATGTAAAATTTAAACTTTCAATTTTTTACAGCTATAATTTACTGGTTAACTTATAATAATTTCTATAAGTGAAGTGAAGTCATAAACAAACACTTCTTTTCACGACACCCATTTCATCAAAGTAGCATGCACTCGACTTGAGAATAATACATGAACTCACCCGATGAGTGTTTTCTATAACTAGCCTTCTCCAACTGGGCTTTTCTATGTCACAATAAACTTAACTCTCTCACTATCTTGCATAGTCCCACTACTGATTTGATATGATCATAAATCTGTACTTCTCTTAATCTTAATCACACTTTTATACACTTCTATACACTTCTGTAGATCAGAATGTTTAAACCATCATTAAATTGAATGCTAAACATCACCACTTTTGTTAAATCCTCAAGACAGACTAAAGGTTAGAACAACTTATGGTTATGCTACACTTTTTAGCTAAAAATAGATTATTAGTATTCTTCTTTCTAGTTTACCTTTAGATAGTTTCCTAAAGTAGCTGCCTAGTAGTTAATTTTTGATCTTGTACTTGTCTTCCCTTTCAAACACAGAAAAATTAGTTTACCTTTGTTTTCTTGGTATTGAGCACGGCCTGATGCTACGTATTACATAATTTCGGTATCACAGTAGTGTATTGGTTGGCTCCATATTATTGATAAATTTTGATTCAATAGGGTTGTTCATCATTTATCATAGCGAATATTTTTCAGAAAACATTTATTACAAGTTTCATGGGAAGAATGGTATTTTTCATTGAGAATTATGGAGCTTCGTAACCATCATCCATAACCCTTCATCATTCAATGTCTTTTTCATTACTGACAATTCTTATTAACCTATGCACCAAGGAAAGCTTCTACTGATTTTCTTATGGTGACATCTTATTTCTGTTTACAAGAATTTTCCTTTGAGAAAAGAAACTGGTGGCCTATTCTGTAGAATAATCTGATGAACTTAATTGATCTTTTCATTGGGATCAATTTGAGTCCCACCTTTGCTTGTAGTTGTGTTGCTGTGATTATATTCCTCCACATTTGGGTTATATACCTGTTGTCAATTGTTGTAAAACTGTGGATGATTTAAAATGTTGGATAGAGTATTATTAATAAGGAGATTTGTTTGTATGATTTAAATCTGATATTGGTTTTATTTGGTTGCATGCAGTGAAGCCAGTGATGTTGATGAAGAGGATTCAGATGCTTGCATATGTAACATAATGTAATGTAGTAGTAGAATTTATTCATAACCTACCTACCTACCTATATACACACAGAGTGACTCACATACAAATATGGTTTGATCCTAATTTTTATCATACTTTTAACTAGTTGTTGTTGTTGTTAACTTGTTATTATAAAGCTTTAAGTGAGTGGTTGGTTCCTCTATATTATTATCATCCGATGATGACTAATACCAACACATACTATTTATTCATATACAAATAAACGTTGAGAAATCTTTTATGTATTTTCTTTCAAAATTACTTATATATATTTTTGGTACAAAATTGCTTTCTTTTTGTTGTTGCATTTGCATGAATAAATTACATGATCAAAGGTGTATATATATATATATATATGTTAATAATAATAAATAAAAAGATGAACATTTTTCTAGAAAGAAGAAAAAAAAAAAAAAAAGAAGAAATAAATACATGGGTTTTAGTAAAGAAGCAAAGGGTCAAAAATGTGAAAATGGTATGTTTATATATATATATTTATATTCGGACGTGAAAAAAACCTAAAAGAAAGTGGAGATTAAATCTGATCCGTTGGTTAAGAATACCACCACCGTCCACTCTCAATCGCTTCTTCTTAGGTTGACCTGACCCATCATCGCCTCCGCCACAAACCCCTCTCCTCTCCTCTCCTCTCTAATCCATCATTTCATCGAATATACTTACATACATATACATAACCTATACATATACAAATCCATGGATTCAGATCAGGGCAAGCTATTCATCGGAGGGATTTCTTGGGAGACATCAGAGGAGAAGCTCAAGGACTATTTTGGTAATTATGGAGAGATTCTGCAGACCGTCGTTATGAGAGACAAAATCTCCGGCAGGCCACGTGGTTTTGGTTTCGTCGTCTTTGCAGATCCTTCTGTACTCGACACCGTTCTTCAAGAAAAACACACCATTGATGGCCGAACGGTATTTCTCCAACCTAGATCTCTCCTCCTTATTCTTACTATAAAACTAGGTTTTACTCTTAACCCTAACATACCACTTATCTCTACTAATTTAATGACGCTACCTCTTTCTAAATTCAACTCTATCAAACTGTTTTAAGGTCAATCAAATCAAAACAAAAGACATGGTGTGGTTTTGAAAAGAGAGACTTTTTGTTCCTCAAGGAATGGGCCAAAAATGGGGCCAAATAGTCATCACAGATCTGAACAACCGAAATGTATCCAAGGATGATGTTCTTCGTGCTTTACAACAATTGTTTCAATTTTATGTTTTTTTTGCTTTCTGATGGCATACATACAATTTTAGCCTACCCTAATTAATTTGGGATGGAAGGTGTTATTCTTGTCAACTACATAGACGGCTAAAAGAAAGAGTTGAGCCGAGTTGGATGCCACACAACTCCCTCTATGGTTAACCTCACTTTCAAGAGTCTATCACTCTTGGTTGTTGATTTCCTGCTCCCTCTATTGTTTTTGTAATTGCAGGTTAAAACCACTTTATGCCTTCAATCATGTAGCTTTCTCTTATTATTAAACAATTTCTTTGTGGTGTATATGTCATTATGTTGGCAGTTTTTTCTTTTCTATATCATGTTGATGTTAGTACACAGCTCAAATAGCAACATGTATATCTTCTTATTTGAAGCTATGCTATTTCTGAGTCTTTATTCCACACCATTTTTGAGTTGCTAGGAGAAAGCATGCGATGTTGATTCAGCGTAATGCTCAAATTGATGAACCATGATCCACCTCAAATCATCCAGCTTGTATTGTGTGTTAAAAGAAACTTTTGTTGTTTCTTAAGCTGTACCTGACTTCTGTACTCATCAACACACTTATTATATGCTATACACTTCTACTGGAGAAATTGTTTTATATTATACTACTAAAATGATGACAGATCATGTAATGGTGTTTCTTCTCTTTCTGCTTGCTGTCAAATTCTTTTTGTTATCATCCTTGAGTCCATGTTTTTGACTTTTTAACCTTTTTTTTAAGGTTGAGGCTAAGAGAGCCCTATCAAGAGAGGAACAACAGGTATCGAAGGCAGGAAATGCCAATGCTGGTAGAAGTTTTGGTGGAGGCGGTGGGAATACGAGGACAAAGAAGATTTTTGTAGGGGGCTTGCCACCCACTTTGAGTGAAGATGGATTTCGTCAGTATTTTGAAGCATATGGTCAGGTAACTGATATAGTAGTAATGTATGACCAGCAGACTAACAGGCCTCGTGGATTTGGATTTATTTCTTTTGATTCTGAAGATGCTGTCGATAGGGTTTTGCACAAGACTTTCCATGATTTGAATGGTAAGCAAGTAGAAGTAAAGCGAGCTCTTCCCAAGGATGCCAACCCTGGTGGTGGTGGGGGTGGACGTTCCATGGGTGGTGGTGCCGGTGGAGGTGGGGGAAATTATCAAGGTTATGGTGCATCTGGGGGCAACTCAGGTTCTTATGAGAGTAGAATGGAATCCAGCAGGTACATGCAATCTCAAAATGCTGGTGGAGGATTTCCACCTTATGGCTCTTCTGGGTATGGCACACCTGGATATGGCTATGGTCCTGGAAGTAATGGAATGGGTTACAATGGCTATGGTAGCTATGGTGGTGGAAATCCAGGGTATGGTGGTCCAGCTGGTGCACCGTATGGAAATCCAAATGTTCCAAGTGCAGGTTATGGAAGTGGTCCATCTGGTGCAGCACGAAGTTCGTGGAATGCTCAGCCCTCTTCTGGATATGGTGCTGGAGCTTATGGGAATGCTCCATGGGGTGCTTCTGTTGCTGGTGGTGGTCCACAAGCAACAGCACCTACAGGTCAATCTCCAAGTGGAGCTGCTGGGTATGGGAATCAAGGTTATGGTTATGGTGGTGGGTATGGGGGTAATGACGGGTCTTATGGTAATCCTGCTGGGTATGGTGCCGTTGGGGGCCGTATTGGGAGTGCTCCGAATAGTAATTCTAGTGCCGGTGTTGGTCCGGGGGGAGATATTCAATCTGGTGGTGGGAGCTATATGGGAAGTGGTTATGGTGATGCCAATGGAAATTCCGGTTATGGGAATTCAGGGTGGAGAGCTGATCCATCACAAGCGTCTGGGAACTATGGTGTTCAGGGCAATGGTGGTCAAGGTGGCTACGGTGGTTATGGAGGTGCTCCAACTCGGCAGACTTAGCAACAGTGATTTTGATCTTGGAGGTTCTATGGACATGCAAAACAATTATTCCGTTGCGGGTGCAAATTGATGGCCCTTCAGGAGTCATGCCCACAATAGGACTGGTTGGCTTGCTTGATTCTCAGTAGTTTGCAGTATCTATTTTGCTGGTTTTAAATAAGCAGTATTTTTGAGGAGTAGCGTTGCTTAATCATTTGCTTCTTAAGTTTGGTTTCTGTTTGGCTTGCTTATAGTGTGTACTAGATTTTGTTATGGAGTTCCTTCTATAATGGTGTTCTAAGATAATTTCCATATATTAACATATCAACTGCTGTGCTGATATCTGTTGTGATGTGGCAAATTTCTGTGACCTTAGCAGGTGAAGCTGATATAAAGAGAAACCTTGTATAACCTGTTTGGTTTTGGTAGTCTCTAATCACAGATTGTTCATGAATATATAGGAGTAAGATGTAAATAAGTTGCTTGTAGGAGTAAACCTTTAGGGTGCAACAGTTGATTAGTTCTAGTGGATAGTGATAATGGTAGTGGTAACGGTAGTGGTAGTTGAACTTTGACAATGGCATAATCATTTGTCCCCTGTGCCCTTGTGTTGTACAGGAGGAGAGATGCTCGACTTTAAGGTGAAGTGATCACCCCATGACTAAGCCGAGCTTTGTCCAAGGATTTGATAGTTGAAAGTGGAGCTTGAAAGTAATTATGCTGGAGGTCAATACATGGATGCAGGCAACTTGCATTCTTCATTCGATTTGTGGACGGATGGAGTTCCCATTTCTGGATAGCCCGTGGTATGTCAAATCTAAGAATGGCTAAAGAGTATCCATTTAAAAAAATTTCATTCAACTAGTTAAAGAGTGTTATTGATACATATATAGATATGGTAGATGGAATTTAATTTATGTTGCTCATGGTTTGCTAGGGAGTAAGCTATAACGTTAAATAGTTGGGGTTTTATCAAGATTTAACATTGCATCTGCTCAATAGTCTTGTCATATTACTTTCCATTTTATTCAAGTACGTTATATGTTGATCTCAATGTCTGTTTTGTTAAGCCATGTTCTTCTGTAACAGTTTGGATACGGGCTTTCTCAATTTTACCGGTTAGACATAACGGTTTTTCCGATTTAGAAAAAAAAAATACAAGATTGATTTTTAGGAACACTCGGGATTTTATTAAATATATTGCATTTGATGCAATTGTCATGGTCTCTAAACTTCACCATTGATTAGCATGCCTTACTACTTTGGTGGTGGTTGGGCAGTCATTAACCTTCCACCACCAAAACTAGTATTCAATGGTTTTATGCCATTGGTTGATATTATCTGGATGCATTTTCTTTTAGGTACTCAAATCTATCAATTTGCAAAATGGAAGGAAACACAATTTTTGTTTATTTGGATATATTTTAGAGTGAATGGGAAATAGAGTTGACAGAGTACAATAACAGAAGAAAATAGTTGGGTTACATATTACATTTAATTTAAAGAAAAAGCGGAGGTGAGAGTGATAGGATGTCCTGCTGTTCCTAGTGCAGCAATGTTTCCAGGTCTTGAGAACACAACCTTCAAATATTGATAGCATCATCAAGAGTGTTATTGTTTTTAAGTAAAAAAGAAAAACAATGGGTACCACCTACCTGATAATCTCCAAGGGTGTGGGTCTTAAAACCGGCAGCACAATAATCAAAATAGTACTCCCATGTACGAATGAATTTTTGGTTGAACCCCAAAGCAAGGATTTTGCTATCAGAAAAAAAGGATAAATCATCATATCAAGTCCTTTTTCTTATATAATATAGTTATAAGGAAATTGGAATTTTCTTTCTTTTTACCTTTGCTTTTCCATGAAGTTTGTCCTCCAACGTCTCAACGTTTGGTAATAATGTATCCCTATGTTTTCCACTTGTTCCACGCTGCATTTTATAAATTTTCATCATCTCTCTCTTGGGTTACTTGATAGAAAACTAGATAGTTACTTGATAGAAAACTAGAGAGTTACTTGATAGAAAACAACACAATAGAAAAGAAAAAAAAAAAAAAACTTACCAAAGCCTGGATGATGCAGCCATGGCTGATGTTACTCTGCTAAGTGAAGGCAAGCAGCCTCCAGGAAATATGTATTCTTTTATAAAGTCTGAGCTTCTCCTGTATTCATCATACCTCCCATCTGGGATTGATATGAACTAATTCAATGATTCAGACGTTAGCTACTCCAGGAATTTATATCAATTAGTAGTAAAATGCAATAAAGAGAAAGTTACCTGCAACACAAAAAGCCCATCCTCTGCCAGTACTGACTCACAACACCTAAAAAACTCTTCCATGTATTCATGGCCAACAGCTTCTAACATTTCACTGCAAATACAATAATAATAATAATAATAATAATAATAGTCCCTGCCTGGTTACATCATTCATGTCTAGCATAATTAGAGATAGCTATGACTTTGCCAAAACTCACCAGGATATTATTCTATCATATTTATTAGTGTCAGGTAATTGCCTATAATCACATAGAAGAAATCTGATTTGGTCCTGCAGTAAACCAAGATAAATCAACTTGAAAGCTTATTGCTGGAGAACCTCAACTAAAAACACTTTTACCTGTAGCCCAGCTTCCTTCACCATGGTTTCTGCATATCTGAGTTGCTCTTCAGATAAGGTGATGCCAGTGTACTTGCATCCAGTTCGTTTTACTATTTCAATAGCTAAAGTTCCCCATCCACATCCTATCTCAAGAACCTCGTGGTTTTTATCAACTCTTGCCTAAATGGGATACAAAAACACTCAATCGTTTGCTTTAAAAAAACAAATGGCATTAGTGTATACAAACACTCACCTTCTCAATCAACGAAGTGATTTTTCTCATTTGTGCTGATTTCAAGTCTTCATTTTCACTCTACATGAAGAAAGAGTTAATTATACTTGAATAATAAAGAAAGAACGGAAAGGAAGAATTGAAGTCCTCACCTTGAATATTGCACACGAGTATGTCATGGTGTCGTCCAAGAAGAGGGCAAACAGTTCATTACTCTGAAACCACACAAATGAAATATATCACAATAATGCTTTTCTGGGCTGCATAAAATTTTTGACAGCTCGGGGAGAAAATTTCAAATACCAGATCATAATGGCGAGATATGTTCCTACGTGCTTGAGTAAGAGAATTTTGCCTCGAAATATGATGATAGAAATACTTAGCAGATGCCACTCCAGCTGTTAAAAACATGGGTGTCCACCAACCTCTATAATAAAGTGCATGCTACGAGTAAGTATTGAGAAGAGAAGTGTGCAACAAACATCAATTACTCGCTTCACTTGAATTAATGCTAGATAGGACTACGTACCTTTTGGTGGAGATGGAGGCAGAACTTTGTAAATCTCTATTAAGAACGAAAATCTAGGGAAAAGGGCAAGGTCAGTAAAAAGGTATACTACTAGATTAGTATCAACCAAAAAGCATTAAATTTTACCATAAACATATTTAAGAGGCCTTCCTTTTTATTAATAAAGGAGAAGTCTCCATTTATGTAGGCATCAGCAAGTCCTAAATCAGCTTGTGTAACAATCTGCATCAGCATCACAAACCATTTACTAGCTAATACTATTTTGTGAACATGGGGTTGATTCTAGTAAAATAATTCACTTTCATTTACCTTCCAATAAAATTGGGGATTGTGAACTTTCAAATAAACTTTCAAAGGGCTCTTCTTTCTGGTTCCCTCGAAGGTAAACATTGTACCTCCTTCTTCCAGTAAACTGTAAGAAAAAGATTCCGTTTAGGCATTGAAGATAAACAAATAAACAAGAGAAATAACAGCATTGAAGAGGGATAGGGACAAATCTAAGTTACAGAAATTAGATAATGAGAATGATGTTACTCACATTAAACTTCCCATACCAATATAATCTTGAAGGAACCTGACAACAAACAAGCGAGCCCCAGCCTCCATTAAAGAGGGTACCATATGTTTAGGATTATTGAGAAGCTTACAACTCATATTAAGAACACTACTTGCAGCAAGCATGCCAGCCTGAAATACAGTTGGTATCAAACGATTTAGTAGACAAACGGTGCAGCTGAACTTGAGCAACTTGACTGAGCTACTGGAACTCGATTGCTATTTTGGTGAAGCAAATTAAGATTATTAGTGAGAGCAGATATGATAAGAGAAACATAATTATTTCCCTTGTCTTGATTAGTAGTTTCACAAGTGAATAATCATATGCCAATTTAAAGTCAATGAGATTATTACTATATAAACATGTACAGAATAGGCTTCATGATCATATGTATATGTAAGTTACCTTTAATCCGTCCTCATGGAACCCATAACCTATAAAATTAAATAAATTAGAACCGATAATATATTCAAAAGTCGAGAATTAATAAGAGATGCTGGAATCGAGGAAAAGCAGTACCTTGGTATGCTCCACAAAACCAGATTCCTCTTTTCCCTTGAATGTGATGAAGCTCAAGTGAAGCCTTTGATGCAGCAACTGATGGGATTGGATGACCAGTTGTCCACTTGAGCAACATTCTTTCTGGTGTTGTTGGTGGATTCAAGGTAACCAGAAAAGGTAGCCCCTTATCATCAATATTCTGCATGAAATTAATAAGAGTCACTTAAAATAGGAATCTTAAATTTATGCAACAGCTCAAGTCTAATTAAGATGCAAGAGCATCATACAAACCTGAAGCACATTTAGCCAGTACGTTAAGCAAGGTCTATTGTCCACGGTTCCTAGAAAGTTCCATGAACTCCAAGCTGATGGGTTCTTGGGCATTAAATTTTTGTCACGATGTAGAAAAATATCACTGCCAAAATAGAGTGTTATTTTGAATTTGAAATCATAAAGTGAAGGAGTTCATCATACACAAGTTCATTCATGTTTTCTTAATTAGCATATAAGCAAGTGTTGGTGAAATTTAATAATTTACACGTGGGGTAAAGAAGGCGCATGAAAGGTAGATAAAAGTGGCATAAACGAGGATGCTTAGGTGGATCTGTTGTTGGAAGCAACCCCGGCCCCTATCATAGATAGATAAATTGAGAGATGGAGACTGTAGTGGTTTGGGCACTGATGAGGAGGGTTCGAGAGCATAATGGCCGAGGGGGTGAAGACATGACCTCAAATTTGGAGTTGGTCAGGATTATTAGGATAGCAGATTTTGCAGAAGCACTTGTGAGTACTGTGCTTGCTTAGTATGTTTTGTGAGTTAGTTTTTTGTTTCCATTAGGATGTCCCAAAAGTGTGTAAAAACATAAGGCTACATAATAATAAGGAAGGTCTTTTGAAGATATATATATATATTTAAAGTCAAAAGAAAGAAAATACCTATAGGCATAAATAAATGAGCCAAGTATTCTTTTTTCTTCATGTGTAGCTTGTTCTCCTAACATCCTCAAAGTATCTGGGGCATGTGTAGCTATTATGCATCCAGAATACCTTTCTTCAGATCCATCTTCGCAAATTATTAGACAATCTGCTCATACTCCACAATTTTTTTTTTTTTGAGAAAATTCAAATTATAATTTTGAGAAAATGACAAGTGAAGTATAAAAAAGCTTGAGTTGTAGTCACCATCATCGAGTTTTGAGACAGATTGAACGGTGCAACCTGTTCTTATTTGGCAACCTCTATTCTCCAGTTCTTCTTTCACCTTTATTTTAGTATTTGAAAGAGCATATATAGTCAATCAAGATGATCTAAAATCGATTAAATAAGCATGAAAAATAACGAATCACCTTTTTAACGTAAGTCTGTGAACGACATCTGACAGTAAACCACTGGGGGCGACCGACAAGCTGATGAGAATAACCAAATTAATTAGACGAAAGGAGTTTGTTTGATGAGATGAATAGAGCAGAAGAAAAGGCTAAGTACCTGAAGTAGATGGTGATTGCGACAAAATGATAGAACAGAGAAAGCAGAGAAGCTCATAACTCCTTGTGCAGGGCAGGACCAGATGGAGGAGCATATTGGAACCTGCATGCACAAAAATATATGTATATATATTCAATTAACAACAATTTTTCACTTTTAAATGTTCCAAGTTTTAACTTTCTCACAAGATAAGCCTTCTGAAACAAGTCAGAGTAACCGTGCGACTTGATGAACTCCCCCAATGTTTGATTGTAACTAATGTCTTGGTTCTTTTCAGCCTCTTCAAGGTACCTATGTATGTATGTAAGTTTACTCTTAGAAGAAGCCAACAACTTAATTTAAACGCAGCCAGCCTTGACTACCTCAAAACATCATGTTTAAACTTGGTGATTTCTCGAATCATCCGCCAAAAGTAAGGATTTAGTATATTCCTTTTTTGTGCAAACAAACTTGATAAACCATTTCGACTGCCCCACTCACATCCATTGCCATCATCTAAGCTCACTGAGAATGACATATCAGAAATCTCAATATCAACTCCCAACGTCTCAAAGAACTCCATCATGTTGGGATATGTAACCTGCATATTCTCACACAAACACACACTTGTGGCTAAAGATCAACCATGCATACTAAACTTGAGAGTATTATATACATACATATATTAGATGTATGTGATAGCCATCTTGTCTATTTGTAAGCATGAAAAAAATAAATAAATTAAACAATATCTCTTTTATTACCTCCCTCTTTTCCAAATGAAAAATTGAAAAAAAAACAAAGAAATTAATTCTAATTTTCCACTCTTGATATAATTTTATTATGTGGATCCAATCGCAATCTTATAACAAGAACAAGAGATCTTGATCGATCGATCCTCTTGCCCCTCAGTCACAAGATAATAAGAATGTTCACTAGCTTTCTTTGATTACGGGATCAAAATAAATTTAATTCTATATAATGTTTCTATATTTAGATTTATAGCTATCAGATCGTCGTTGCTTGATGTACCAAAAGATTCCATTTTGTTGCATCCAAGATTTTTGATGGTTGTTCTTTCTTTTTTAGTTTTATTATTCAAACACTAGCAAACACAAATATGTGTGTGGTGTGTGTATATATATATATATATATATATATATATATATATATATATATATATATATAGAGAGAGAGAGAGAGAGAGAGAGAGAGAGAGAGAGAGAGAGAGAGCATTGAAAAACACTTGTAGTAAGTTATACTAAGATTTAAGGGTTGATTTTAGAAAGTTGGTTGAAACAAATAGCAACTTGGGGGTTTATTTTTAAAAACACATATGCAAATGAGTTTTTTAAGGTCCAAATAAAGCCCAATCAAATTAATTGTTGGCAGGCCTGAAAAAGCCCTGTAACAAATCACCGGATCATTCTAGCCCTTTTTCAGTGGGTTTTAAGTATTATTATTATTTAATAATAATATTGTTGCAATCAAATTCTTGAGCCTCTTTGTTCTAGTAATAATTTTCGTAGGTTTTGTATTTCTCTAAATTTTCATATTTTTAACATTCTCATAATTTTTGTAAATTCAAAACATTTTCATGTTTAGAAAAGTATATTTAATTTCTCGTCATCAAAAAATTACATTATTGTACCTAACTAGAATTGTAAAAGGTGGATTAATTTGGGATAAATTTGATCTTAATTGTATGGTTTGTGATGCAGCGTAGGTTTGCGGAAGGATCGACAAGAGTTTAAACCCTTTTGATAACGAGAATTACAACCGTAAAACTCAAAATTAAGAGAAAACTCTCTCAAAAGCTAAACTTTATTGATTGATAACTTGATTAAATTGATTAACAATGAAACCTAACTATCCTATGTATAGCTAAACTAACTAAGAAATAACTATGGAAATTATAACTATCCTAATTATAAACTAACTAGGAAGCTATTTAAATAACTAATAAAAGGAAACTAAATAATCCTAAATTATTATCTAATATAATTATTAATTAACTAAAACTAATAAAAAACAAAAGGACTTAGAATTGTAATGGAATAAGGAAATTAATTAACAAAAGGCTTTTGATTATGTTTTCGATTTACGATTTGCTCTTCGATTTCCGTCGCTATTCTCTCTATATCAGTCTCCTCCACTTCTGAAGAACTCGACCCCGAGTTCTCTTCTAAAGGAATTGACTCGTATTTGTAATACTCATATATATCGGCCACGTTAAAGGTGTTCGATATATGTAACGAATCGGGAAGAGCAACGACGTAAGCATTGTCGTTAATCTTCTTTGTGATCTTGAACGGTCCGTATTTCCTGGGTTGGAGTTTCCCGTAAGTACCGATAGGAAATCGTTCTTTCCGTAGGAAAACCATTACTTCATCTCCCTCATTGAAAACCTTCTTCCGGCGGTGTTTATCGGTCGCCGCTTTATTCTTTAAACCGATAGCTTCAAGACGTGACTTGACAGCATCTTTCGTTGCTTGTAATTCTTTAGCCATGTTACCCGCTGCGATGCTAACTCCCGGATCTCTCGGTAGCTTAATTAAATTGACCACGTGTCTCGGGGATGATGTATAGACCAAGGAAAAAGGAGAGCAACCGGTGGCGGTGTGGACGGCACTATTGTAAGCGAACTCGATCTGTGATAAGGCCACATCCCATTGTTTCGGTTTGTCACCACATACGCTTCGAAGCATATTTCCCAAAGTCCGGTTAGTAACTTCCGTTTAGCCGTCGGTTTGGGGGTGAGCGGTGCTACTTTTATTGAGGATCGTTCCGAACATTCGCTACAGTGTGATCCAAAAGTGGCTAAGAAACTTTCTGTCTCGATCGGAAGTGATCGTTTTCGGAACACCATGTAAACGTACTACTTCTTTGAAAAACAGTCTTGCGATGTTACTTGCATCGGCGGTTTTCTTGCAAGCGATAAAGTAGCTCATTTTTGAGAAACGTTCAACCACGACAAAAATAGAGTCCACCCCCCTTTGAGTACGGGGAAGACCCAACACGAAGTCCATCGAGAGGTCTTGCCAAATGTCTTCGGGAATCGGGAGAGGGGTGTAGAGGCCGGTGTTTTGAGACCGTCCTTTTGCGGTTTGGCAAGTATAGCATTTTCTAACAATCGAACTTGCGTCCCTCTTTAAATGTGGCCAATAATATCGTTCCTCCAAGCTAGCAACGGTTTTATCCCGTCCGAGGTGACCGCTTAATCCTCCCCCGTGCATGTCTCGAATCAATTTTTCCCGTAATGAAGAGTCGGGAATGCATAGTTGGTTGCCCTTAAAAAGGTAACCGTCTCGGATATAGAAATCGCCGCTAGGGGTGCCGCTATCGCACTTTTCCCACATATCTTTGAAGTCACCATCTTCACTATAAAGTTCTTTTAACGCCTCAAAACCAACAATTTCGTGTGATAAAGTGATGAGCAAATTGGCCCGTCGGCTAAGGGCATCGGCCACTTTGTTGAGATTGCCGGATTTATGTTTGATGACAAAAGGAAATTTTTGCAGAAAACTTACCCAACGAGCGTGCATCTTGTTAATCGTTTTCTGACTGTTGATAAATTTTAAGGCTTGATGATCGGTAAACAAAACGAACTCCTTTTGAACCAAATAGTGCTCCCATTGCCGTAAAGCTCGAACCACCGCATAGAATTCTTGGTCGTATGTGCTCCACTTTTGTCGGGCTTCGCTAAGTTTTTCGCTAAAATAAGCAACCGGTCTTTTTTCTTGACTTAGGACAGCACCGATTCCAATGCCACTCGCGTCACATTCAACTTCAAAAACTTTCTCGAAATCGGGTAATGCTAGAACGGGCGCGGTACTAAGTTTCTCTTTGATTAAGGAAAAACTTTCGTCTTGCTCGGGACCCCACTGAAACTTGCCTTTCTTTAGACATTCCGTGATCGGGGCGGTGACGGTACTAAAATTCCGGACAAACCTCCGATAAAAGGTTGCTAGGCCATGAAAGCTACGGACATCGGTGACCGTCTTGGGCGTTGGCCACTCTCAAATGGCTTTTACCTTTTCTTCATCTACTTCAATACCGTTTTCTCCGACGATGAAACCAAGAAATAAAAGCTTGTCGGTGCAAAAAGTGCACTTTTTCAAATTGACATAGAGCTTATTTTCTTGTAGTGCCGTTAAGACTTGTCGGAGATGATTGAGGTGATCAGCCCTTCCTCGGCTATAGATGAGGATATCATCAAAGTAAACGACTACAAAAGTTCCAATGAAAGGGCGTAATACCTGATTCATAGTCCTCATGAAGGTGCTTGGTGCGTTAGATGTGTCGAAAGACATAACCAACCATTCGTAGAGTCCGAACGGTGTTTTGAATGCGGTCTTCCATTTATCGCCCGGTCGAATACGAATTTGATGATAGCCGCTTCTAAGATCAATCTTGGAGAATATGGTGGAGCCGGACAATTCATCAAGCATATCTTCCAATCGTGGAATGGGGAACCGATACTTGATAGTGATTTTGTTGATGGCCCTACTATCAATGCACATCCTCCATTGATTATTCTTTTTCGGCACTAGGAGTACGGGTACGGCAGACGGGCTCATGCTTTCTCGTATAAAGCCCTTCTTTAGCAAGTCTTCAACTTGCTCTCTTAGAATCTCGTTCTCTTTGGGACTCATCCGATAATGAGGTAAGTTCGGTAGACTAGCTCCCGGAATCAAATCGATTTGGTGCTGAATGTCCCTCATGGGTGGTAATTCGGGAGGCAAATCATCCGCAACTAATTCTTTGAAATCTTCTAGCATCTCGTTCACTTCTTTCGGAATTTCAGCCTCGACTTTTTCTGCACTCATTAATCCTTTGACGACGATAGGGCAAAAGAGTTCAACTTTCTTCGCATCTTCTTCCATCTCTTGCTCGCTATTAGTCATGATGAGAAAGTTGTCGCTTTTCTTGTCGGGGGTCTTTTCGAAGCTACTAACGGGTGCCATAGCGATCTTTCGGTCGCCCCAACAGAACAACATGACATTGTCTCGCCCTTTATAAGTGACATCGTTGTCAAATTGCCAAGGTCGGCCCAATAGGATATGACATGCATCCATATCGAGAACGTCACATGTAACATCTTCTTGGTAATACTTTCCGATTGATATGGGTACCCGACAAGTTTGTGTGACCCTAACTTGTGGGCCTTTCTTGACCCATCCGAGAGAATAGGAAGCCTCATGAGGTTGAGTAGGTAGATTAAGATGCTCTACCAACTTCCGAGATACTAGATTTTCACAACTCCCGTTGTCAATGATGAGGTTACATACCTTTTTATTAACGGAGCAATGAGATCGGAAAAGGTTCTTCCTTTGGCCTTCTTCCTTCGACGAGAAGAGAACTCGTTGGAGCACGATATTGATCTTCTCTTCAGACTCTTCTTCAGCAAACTGGAACCCCTCATATGTGTCGTCTTCGCCGCTTTCCTCCCCGTCTATTAATGCTGTCGTTCTCCAATTAGTGCACTCATTGGATCGATGTCCCGGTTGGCCGCATCGGTAACACTTTGAACTCATCGGCTTAGCATACGGATTGGGGGTCTTGGAAGGCGTAGGCTTTCCTTGCGGTCCACCACTAGGATTGCCGGTATTAACTTTGTGAGGAAGGTTAGTATCTTGCGTGGAGCTCTTTCCTTTATCAATGGCGGTGCTTAAGTTCTCGTTGGACCCTTGAAATCGACGATAAGAATTGGAGGTGCGAGCGGACTTCTCCATTAATTCAGCTTTTAAGGCCAAACTCGAGGCTTCGGTTACGGTCCACACGTTTTGGAGTCCGATCTTGTCTTGGATCGAGGTCTTCAAGCCACTGATGTACCGGGCTACTTTTTGGCCTTCGGATTCTCCGATTTCATTACGATCGGTTAACCGTAAGAACTAGGTGGTGTAGTCGGTTACGGATCTTGGACCTTGGTTACAACCGAGATACATCTTGTAGAGGATTTGTTCGTAATCTTCGGGTAGAAACCGTTCTATCATCAATTGTTTCATCCGACGCCATGATCGAATCGGACCTCTTCGTTGTCGTTGTCGTTGGACCACTAGCTTGTCCCACCATACTGCGGCGGTGCTTTTAAGACGAAAAGCAACCATCTTTATCTGTTTATGCTCGGGTACTTCCATTATGTCGAAGAATCGATCGACTTCGATCTGCCAGTCTAGGAACTCTTCAACTTCCATAGTTTCGTAGAAGAACGGGATGTCTGCTTTCATCCGATAATCGTGCTCATTCCTTCCGAAGTTGACCGGTTCTTCTTCCTCCTCCTCCTCTTCGGATTCAGAACTCAAAACATTGACCCGGTTACGATTGCCATTGTGTGGCCTCATAACTGGTTCTTCAAGCCTGTCCCTTCTCCGGCGATTGTTGTCGGCGAAGTCGGGTTGAAGCCTGTTAACATCCGCCGTCAAATCAACGAATGCCGCGGTAAAGGCCGTGTTCATCTCGGCTAAATCTGCTTTGGTAGCGGGTTGTTGATCTGCCATGGTTAGTGAAAAGACAGGTGAATCCTGCTCTGATACCAACTGACGCAGCATAGGTTTGCGGAAGGATCGACAAACGTCTAAACCCTTTTGATAACGAGAATTACAACCGTAAAACTCAAAATTAAGAGAAAACTCTCTCAAAAGCTAAACTTTATTGATTGATAACTTGATTAAATTAATTAACAATGAAACCTAGCTATCCTATTTATAGCTAAACTAACTAAGAAATAACTATGGAAATTATAACTATCCTAATTATAAACTAACTAGGAAGCTATTTAAATAACTAATAAAAGGAAACTAAATAATCCTAAATTATTATCGAATATAATTATTAATTAACTAAAACTAATAAAAAACAAAAAGACTTAGAATTGTAATGGAATAAGGAAATTAATTAACAAAAGGCTTTTGATTATGTTTTCGATTTACGATTTGCCTTCGATTTCCGTCGCTATTCTCTCTATTTCAGTTTGAGGTGAGGTGAGGGGGGTGTAAAAAAAGCCTTATATCTACTAATTAAATTAAGATGAAGAGGAGGGAAATTGAGAAAGAATGTGAAATCGTTTGTTTGAGTTGGTGGAGCGTCCAAAAATACTTTTAACCAAAAATGGAGGATTGATTTATTATGTATGTATATATTCTCATAATTAATTAATTAGTAGAAGCCATAAATAATAAAGTTAAAAAATTTGAGTGGGGGGTTAAAGAATTGAAATGCGTACTCGATTGAAGACCATGAATCCGAGGTCCAAATCAACACCACCACCATTGGTTGTGGTTGTGACGGTCTTGGCATGGCCGCCGAGGAACTCCTCCTTCTCATACAACACCACCTCCACCCCTGCTGCCGCTTTCGACAATACGTAAGCGGATGCCAACCCGCTTATTCCCCCACCAACCACAGCCACTCTCATCTTACCCATATCTAGATCTATCAATTCAATTCCTTCCTTCCTTCCTTCCTGTATATATATATATATATATATATATAGTATGTATTATATATTAATAATATATAAAACTTGAAGAAAGCATTAATTAATTCATTGATATATATATTTATAATTCATATATAAAAGTAGCTAACCAATTAAACCTTAGACGACGATGGAATGGAATTTATGAGCTAGCTAGCTTTCAAAACAACAACAGCAATGGGCAATGCCAATCAATGAGTGGACGAGAGGTTTTGGGTCTCTCGATCGGTTTATACTTACTTTTTTTTTTTATATATAATTAAAGATGCAGCCTGGAGGATAGGAATAGGACATCAAGAACGAAGCTGTAGCTACTTATTATTATTGGATCAAACAAATCCATTGCATATATTATACGGAGTAATAATTATTATTATTTATCCCCTTCCCAAATATTATATATAATAATATACATATACCGGTTTTCATCCAAGACGAATCGATGCATCATGTGTTATTTTACATGATTTTATTGAATTTAGTGTTATTGTTTAACATATATTTGTTTTACAATATGAACATTTTTTATATGTTTGTAGAACAAAAAAATACAATTAAAAGGTTTCACATTATGAACCGATCCATTACATATAAAACAAACAAATATATCATATACTAGCTTTAGATGGACTAAATCATGTGAAACAATACCTTACAATAATAGTTTTCACAATATATAAGATTCTCAAATGATTAGTCCTAAATGCATATCACCAATTAAAACTAATTAATTTCATCATAAATAAATTTTGTATCATTTTATTTAATCCAAGCCATTTAAATTGACTCTTTTTTTTTTTTTTTTTTTTTTTTTTTTTTTTTTTTTCCTTTTCTTTATATACACCTCTTTTGAATTAAGATCGGATTCTATTTAAGATGGAATTGAATTGTTCTTTGTTTAACCATTGATCGAGGTGTATAGTTCAATTGATCATATTTTCATGCACTGCAAGTTTTTCAAAATGTTAATTAACTTCAAGACTATATATAATTAAAGAGCTACTCTTTGTATGAATCAATACAAACTAATTCATACTTTTACTGTTATAAAAAGCTACTCTTTGTTTTCTAATACCAATTATCATACACACATTTTTTTTTAATTCGGTTCACCTGAATTTGATCAATTTATATACATACTTTAAATTAATAGTCAAATACTTAGAATTATTCACAATAAAGTTATTAAACATACAGATTCACAAATATATATATATGATCTAATAAACAAAAAAATATTTATTTTAAAAGAAAATATTAAGTATATCTTTTATTAAAACAACTTAAATATATATAAATAAAATTAGTATACATATAAGTTTTTGGAGTAATACAAAAAATGACACAATTAATTTAGAGTTTTCATGGAATTCATATGCATTGCTAGAGACAAAGACAACGACCAAGTGAATGCTAAGAGATTCGCCACGATATACAAATTAATTATTCTTTTTAATTTCTTGTAACTTTTTTTTTTTTTTAAATTAATTTGCTTCTTCTTTAATTTGAAGTAGTATTTTGTTTAAGTATACATGGGTGGGTCGACGTGGTTCATTGGAGACCCTTAAATGTCCTTGGTTCTTAAGGTGTTTCGGATAAATAACACCACATGTTCATTTGGATTCACGCCCCATCTCTGCACTTTGCATTGATTCTTAATTAATAGAGACAGAAAAATACATTTTCAAAATAAAATAACAGAGATATACATTATCGTTTCAACCTTCTATAGAGAGAGGTCTAGTACTACTGTGATATAATACTTAGGGAGTGTTGATTTGCATAATGAAATTTGATGAAATTAGAATTTATTGAAAGAATTTGACTTTGAATGAATTGGAATGGAATTTGACCATGTATTTGGTTGGTAGGAATTAGATGGAATTCAATTCCTTTACTTAAGCCAATGAATGATGAATTCCTTAATTGTGGAATTCAATAGAATTGGAAAGATTCCATCTCTTATTTTTAAGATTTTTTTATAATATATAATATATAAAAAAGAAAATCCTTTCCTCACTGCAAGGGTGTCCTATTTAAGAGAATAAGAAAACGGTCGGATCACATGTGCTTTTTATACTAACATCACATACAAAATCACATATGATTCACGCAATCTGAAGACGCCGCCAAAGTCGTCCGCACACCTTTTTTGACCATTAAGTAAATTTACATGTGGTTTTGCACGTCATTTGGCTGCTTTAGTATTCTTTTAAATAGTTAGCTTTCTCGTTTGATTCTCTCTCATATATACTATAACAATTTTCTAAACTCGAGTTAAGTGTTGACGGAGGTCAATCTCAAGTAACTCACAAGTTATCTTGTCTCGGTTACAGTGTACAGAGTGACAGTGCAAGCTGCCAGTGGCCAGTAGCAGTATGGACTAAGGACGTGACTCTTGTGGCCCAAGTGGATGGATTATTATTTAATTTTAACCCCACCCCACCATATATAAAATGAGAACCCCGTGTTCTCTGTTTTATTAAATTTTCTTTTCAAATTAGCAACAAATATGTTGTACACTTGTACATGTATAGATTATGATGTATTCCATACACATCATCAACATGGATTTATATGTACAATTAAATATGTATGTATGTGTATCTCAAGACACACACATATATATATATATAGAGAGAGCGCTTCATTCTTTTGTTAACCAATCTATTGGTGACAGTGTTAACCGTATTAACCAAATTCCAACCAATCAGATTCCACCAAACCTTTTGATCCTATCACACGCCTATTAATCAAAGTTTATATTAATTTGGTTTAATATAAATCCCAATTTTCTGTTTGATTCAAATCCTTTCATATGTAACATTATATTGGATCATAATGTCTGGATACCATAAACAAATTATTTTCAACTGTCTCGTCGATTGATATGTGTTGTGCATAGGCGAACTTGGTCCAATAGCTTTCAAATCATAATGTCTGGATACCATAACATGCATTTGTGCATACGCATGAATGTGTTGTGTTGTGCATATACGTACAGAGGCGGATCCAGGAATTTTTTTGTATGGTGTCACAAAATAAGTCAAAATTTTTGGTCTTTCCGATGGATCCCAAGGAAGATCATTTAAATCGATTGTTGGGGATTTCCATTTGAGGGTTCTACGCGATCAGATTCGGATGCAACACTTGATATTTTTTTCTTTAAAAATTCTTTCCATCTTCAAACAATCAAGAAAAATAATTAAGGACATTAACAAACTAACCCTAAAGTCTACAAAATTAGCCATAAATATTAACATTACAAGTAAATATCAACTAACACTAAATGTATAAAAAATTATATAAAAATATAAATTAATATATAACATAAACCTTAAGAATAGTAGATTAGTTATTTATAGACATGCAAAATAAATCAAAAAATGAATACCTTCAAGATTGGAGTTGAAGAACAGAAGAAGTAGGGGTGCTCAAATTTCCGACCAACCCGGCCAACCCAACCCGAAAAAACCTAAAAAAACCTAAATCGCATCAACCCAACGTATAATCGATACATTTTTTTTACCAAATCGCATTAAATGGGTTGATAACGGGTTAGGCCCAAACCAAACCGGCCCAACCCGATGAAAAACAGGCGGTATTTTAATTTTTCACAACTCGCGTCCTTCAATTCAGATTTCAGTCATTCAGCCGCTCTCTCTTATCTTCTTGCCCTAATTTCTGTCTGAGTTTTTGTTTCAAGAATCGAGAGTGCTTAAGACGATCGATTGAAATCGAGAGTGCTTGAGAGTTGAGACTTGATCGATTGAAATCGAGAGTGCTGGAGTAGAAAGTCGAAGACTCGAAGGCATCAATCGAACTCAAGAACTCAAGAATTTGATTGAGGCATCAATCGAGAGACGCTGATCTGTTGGTTTGGTTCAAGGCTTCAAGCTTTGGTTTTCTTCTTCGATTGAGGTACTATTAGTCTACTACTATCAGATTCACGCTGGATTGAACTCAAGAATTTGATTTCTCTTTTTCCTTCGATGTTGACTGTTGTGATTGAGGCATCAATCGAGAGACCTAAAATTTGAAACTGTTGAACCCTTGTGAATTTGAAACTGTTGACTGTTTTGAATTTGAAACTGTTGAACCCTGGTTAGGCCCAAACTTTTTCCTTCGATGTTGACTGTTTTGAAACTGTTGAAAGTTGAAGTTATTGAACCCTTGTGAATTTGTGATCTGAAATTTGAAACTGTTGAAACTGTCAAACTACATTGAACCCTTGTGAATTGAATTTTGATTGAATTTTAGAATGGATGTTGTTGGAAATGTTAATGGATACAGACTCTAATTCTTCAATGAAACACTGTTGAAACTGTCAAACTACTGCTGTTGGTTGTATTTTATTGGTTTATACTTTCAACTATTTGGATATGGGAGTTGTAGTCCATTTGAGTTTTATGTCGTTGGTAGGTGTCTTGGTGACTTGGTGTAAAACTGTAAACATTTGAGTTTGTATTTTTATTCAAGTAAGCTTGATACTTGTTTTATTCAACATATTATTGCAATTTGCAGTTTTGCACGATTTGGTGAAAGGTGGCAGCGGCTGGCAGTGGCTGGAGGCAGTTGGTGGCTGGCGGCAGTCGGCGGCAACAGGTATGTAATTTATGAAATAATTAATAAATGTTTCAAACCGATCAACCCGCCAACCCAACCCAACCCGCACGGTTTGGGTTGGGTTGGGTTGCACTTTTGATTGGATTGGGTTGGGTTGAGAATTTTCAAACCGCAACGATTGGGTTGGGTTGTTAAAGTGCCTTCAACCCGGCCAACCCAACCCGTGAGCACCCCTAAGAAGAAGTGAAGAAAAGAAGTACAAACCTCAAAGATAAAAGTCAGAAAAAAAGTGGGGCACAAAGTCTTAGGGTTTTAAAAGAAGTTTGATTAATTGGCTTTTTAACTTTTTAAAACTAAAGAATACATCATGTAGTCCTTAATAAGTGTTTCTTTTTTACTTGCTTGGACTTTTCAAATCTAAAGTTTTAATATTAACCTTTAATTCTTCAAAGTTTCAATGTTTATGGTTTCACCCAAAAAAATCTATGGTTTCACATTTAAGGACCAAATGTAACTAACCTTTAACAATATTCTTTTTGTGGTTGCATGGGCTACCATAGCCCATAAGGTGCATCCGCCATGAATGTACATTTGTACATATGTGCATATGCATGAAAATAAATAATTTCTTTCATGTCTTGTTACTGGTTAGTGGTTTCATCGATTTCTTCCTTACACTCTCATCTTTGGTTTCTTCCACTAAGGAAAATCACGATATGGATTGGATGCTTGGTTTCTTCCACGAATATCACGATATGAGGATGAGGCAAATGAACCAGATCTGATTTCTTCCATGAAAAACACATACACACAACAACAGATCTGCCTGTAGTTTGGGATCTAGTTTGATTTTCGCAAACGAACTCATGGATGAAGCAAACACGCACACACGAACCAGATCAATCACACACACATGGCAGAATCGATGGTGGAGATGGAACAGTAGGCGATATATGGAGGTGGCCGACTATTAGGCCCGTCGCGTTGGATCTGCAGGCAATAGAGGTGGCCGGTGGTTGGTCGGCGATGGAGGTGGTCGGTGGTTGGTCGACGATGAAAATCGGGTTGCTTGAAATGTGGAACCCATTTAAGAGGATAAGATGCACTTTCCTTTGTTTTGATTTGTGTGTTTTGACCAAACTACCCTTGTGCATATGTGCATCTTAAAACCAAGCGCGTGTATGAGTTTTAAAATCAATGTTTCATTTAAGTCGTTGATCAAGATTTTCAATGGATGGGACTGGTTAACATGGTTAAGACAAATGGTAAGGTTAACAAAAGAAGGGGAATATATATATATATATATATATATATATAGAGAGAGAGAGAGGTGAGTTATTATGCAACATTTTTAATGGTGCAACCCATGAAACCCACCTATCTACCACTCATTTTATTTTCACCTTTTTTAATGGTTGCATTTGAACACCCCTCTCTCTCTCTCTATATATATATATATACATATATATATATATATATATATATATACATTTAAAATGAGAGTTGTTTGAACACAAGAAGTACCAACATAATAGATATGTTGTGTGCATGGTAACAAATTTGGGGTGTGTGCATGATATATAGCAAGTGTCTATGTATGTATATATATAGCAAAAATATGTATACGAGTAGTGGGTTGGGTTCGTTGAGAAGTTGAGTTAATGGTGAGAAGCGTGAGAAACGGTTATCAACCGTTGGATGAGAAATGAATGCACATTAGGATGAGATGCACCAGATCAATTCTCTTCTAAGCCACAATTCATGGAAGGACTTGAGATTAAAAAAGATTAACGGTCCAGATCCACTTCTCACTGTTAACTCAACTTCTGACACTATTGTTCACCTACGAGTAGTAGTATATATCATAAATAAAAATAATCAGCCGTGATATGATTATAAATTATATATGTGTAATTAATTAAACATTAACTAGAACATATAATTAATTATATAAAAGTTCCTGAATTATTGATTACTTAGAAATGAAGTTAAGATGCAGTTAAGTGGTGTTAAAGTTTGCATGGTTTGTTTGAAACGTACGTGGTCCTTTAGATACCATTAAATACTCATGGCTCTTAAAAACTAAGCATTGAAAGATTCAAAGGAAATCTAACATATAATTAATGGGCTACTTTTCAATTTTTGATGATATATATATATATATATATATATATATATTCTTCTCCACTCTCCACATCGATATATAGGTGTGGGTTGGGCTTTTTCATTTAATTTAGACAGAGTATGTACTATTAGAATTTAATTACTTCTAAATTTTCTTTTATAACATTAAGACAAGAGTGAACAAGTTATAGTGTAATATTAGGAGGTAGATAAAAAAAAAATTGTGCAAGATTTTAGGATTTTAACTTGATTATAGATGGTTTAATAATTTTGATGAATGTTTTTTATTTTGTTTCACCTATTTTGGTGGGACAAAAGAATCACATTTTTTGTCACACTTAGAAGTCGTTTACCAAATGTTTACTCGGTAATCACTTACCATGTACCACTTATCTTATCGAGTATGCATGACAAACACCAAGAATCTTCATCCCGTAAGAGCATAGCAAGGATCAAAATTCTTAATTACCCGGTAAATGAGGGGAAAGACACCTACTCAGTAAGCGTTAACCAAGTAAAATACATTTACCAACAATCCATTTTGATGGACATGAATGCCACCTGATAAGGTAAGTGAGGGTGGCAACGTCCTTTGCCGGTTAGTGTTTAGTAAATGACCTCTTAACAATCTTGTCTTGTCTCGGTCGTAATGCCGTATCAGTTAAACGTGGGACAACAACTTTTTATCTTGTCTTTTATTGTATTGTCCCGCATACTAAACTCATCATTAAAGCACAATTTAATTTCTAAACACATTTATCATATTAAAATAAAATATATAAACAAATAATTCGATTAACAAAAAATATACTGAAAACCTACGTTGATGAATTTGTATAACAAAGTAGTATTATAAACTTGCAAAGTATTATAATAAAGGGTTGGGTTTCGGTGAAAAGTTTAGTTAACTCGAGAAATGTGAGAAGTATTTATCAACGTTGGATGCACGTTAAGATGAGATGTATCGAGATAAGATGCACCAGATCAATCCCCGTATCAAGCGGGATTCATAGGTGGGTTTGAGATCAAAAGTGATCAACGATTCAGATCCATTTTCATGCTTCTCACGTTAACTCAACTTCTCACATGATCATTCGTCTATAAATAAATAGACACACATATAGAGGTTAAATCATCTGAGGAGCAAAAAAAGATTGAGGATCTTAAGAACTATTCTAATCCATTGATCACTTTAAATCAAAGGTTATTAAAAAAAGAAACATATTTGTAATAAAATGGTGAAATAAAGGTATTTTTGTCAAATTGAAAGTAAATTGAAAGTGTATTCTAGGCTCTTCTCAAATTCTCAGGTAAACAAACCATAATCGTTGGCTTCTTCTTTCTCTCTCTTCTCCTTCGTTCTCAAGTAAACATTATGTAACATCCCTAAAATTTGAAAATAACAGACAAATTAAAACTTCCAAAACTCCCTTAAATTTATAACTTGAAATAACAAATATCTAAAGTTTACAAGGGAAGTAACACTATAACATGTATCAGAGTTCTAGCGGAACTATCTAGTCTCACAAACGGGGACAAAGTTAGTCGGGTGTTACTAAAACCACCAAATCCGCTATCTACCCAAAACCGGATGACGTCTCTAAAGCCATCCTACCGGTACTTCTACCGAGCCCCACTCGCCACTCAGATCCATCTAAGACCTGATATACATGTCCAACTTTTCCAAAAATGGTATTTTCCAAAGTATGGTTGACCAAAGGCCCAAATCGTAAGGTTCACAATTTCCCAATATTCATAAGGTCAAAGAATGATCGTTTCCAATAACCCAAGTAAACGCCATTAAGTTCCAACATTCAAAACTCGTAAATTTGGTAAAATCCCCAAATAAACCATAACCAAATAATTGCCCATAAGGTTCCAACTCTTAAAATCATTTCATCAAAACCCATTTGTAACCTAAATTGCACATTTAGAAAGCAACGAAATATGTTATCCAAATTCCTCAAAAATCCAATAAAATGCTTACTAGTAGAACATCCTCTTTGGTGGCCAAAATGCCCAATATCACATTGTAAATTAATTTTTTTTCTCAACACAACAAATGAACAAAACAGTATAATAAAGAATGTGAACAAATTTTCTTGTTGGCGTCATCTTCGGTGGTGGGTTTCTGAAGCTTGAGGTGTCAATGGCGGATCTTGATGAGGAAGGTGGTGTGTGTGTCTGATGTGGGTGAGAAGGAAAAAGAAGGTGTGTGTGTGGGGTGGGGGGGGGGGAGTAAGGATACCTCTTAAGTTAACTAGGTTAACAAATTTTATTAGATGGAGGGACCTTTTGCGTGCGCTTATGCATACCACAGGGACGTCCAGTGTAATAAACGTGAATTAGGGACCATATCCAAAATATGGCCAAACCACAGGGACCGGGAATGTAATTTACTCTTATATATAGGTACGTAGATTTGGGAGGAAAGAAATAAAAGAAAATTAGGATGGCGGATGGAGTGTGAAAAACCATGTCCAAACAAACTTAACTGCCTTTTTCTCTCCTCCTTTTTTGTTTGTCTGACATTTTCACAGATTAGATTTTATTAATTTATAATATTATTAATAATTAGAGAGGGATATTGAGCTTTTGTCTTTTCCGCCGACGATTGATATAATATATCCTTTTGACGGAATTTGACAACCCCCACCACCATGACCATGCACCGCCCCGATCATGTCGACCTTTCTTGGCCTTTTGGAAGCCTCCAATGTGTTGACCCTGATGACATTCGTATGACCGCTTATGAAATATTCTTCACCTCATGCAGGTCCTCCCCTGGTTTCGGAGGTCGTAACGCCATTCAATTTTATTCATCCGATAGTAGCAGCGGTGGAGGAGGGGAAGGTGGTCAAGGGTCTCCCTCAAAACCAGGGGCAGGGGGTCATGGGGTGGGGATGGCAGTTACCAGCAAGATAAAGAGGGCCCTTGGCTTGAAGATGTTAAGACGATCTCATTCTTCACGAAGGAGCAATTCATGTGGCTCCAATCCTTTATCCCCTGGACACACCACCTCCAGCCCCGGGATTGGGTTCTCTACCGTACCAGGCGGCAGGTCCAGGAGGCCATTGACCTCCGCAGAGATCATGAGACAACAGATGAAGGTGACGGAGGCAAGCGATAACAGGCTTCGAAAGACGCTCATGAGAACCCTCGTTGGCCAAGTAAGTTAAGTAGTAATATCTTTATTAATTAATTAATTTCTCGTTCATGCATATGCATATGCATATGCATCCATGCATTAATTAATTTATTATATAAATATAATAAATAGATGGGGAGACGTGCAGAGACTATCATCCTCCCGTTAGAGCTAATTCGACATCTAAAGCCATCTGAATTCAACGATGGTAACGAGTATCATGTGTGGCAAAAGCGTCAACTCCATATCCTGGAAGCCGGACTCCTCCTTCATCCCTCCATCCCGTTGGACAAATCGAACACCTTTGCCGTACATCTTCGAGACATCATTCGTAGTAGCGATCTTAAACCCATCGACATTGGAAAAAACTCCGAGACCATGAGGAACCTATGCAATTGTGTGGTTTCATTGGCATGGAGGAGCGCTGATGGATCTCCAGCCGACACTTGTCACTGGGCTGATGGTTACCCCTTTAACGTCAACCTCTATGTCTCCCTCCTCCAATCTATCTTCGACTTAAAAGACCAGTCTTGCATGCTTGATGAGGTGGATGAGCTCCTCGACTTGATGAAGAAAACATGGACTACTTTTGGGATTAACAAGTCCATACATGACTTATGTTTCACTTGGGTACTTTTTCAACAATACGTTATGACAGGACATGTAGTGGATGATTTGCTTAGTGCCTCCCTCACCATGATGACCGAAGTCGCCAACGATGCCAAGAAAGTCGATAGGGAGCCTATCTATGTACAGATATTGTCTTCCCTCTTAACTTCAATCACAACCTGGTGTGACAACCAATTGATGGATTACCATCAACATTTTAATACGGACACCAGTGGCGTCATGGAGCATATTCTTCCTTTGGTTTTCTCCGCCACCAGAATCTTGGAGGATGTAACGGCTATAACTTCAGATTCCGCAGGGAACAAAGTTGATCAATATACCAGATCCTCTTTAAAGAATGCATTCTCCAAGGTATATATAGTACATGAATACAATTCAATTAATTTATTACTACTATTTATAATTAATTAATCATTTTTATGTATGTATGTATATATGCAGATGGTTGGAAACAGAAATGTAATAAGCAGGTCAACGCCATCACACAAAGTGAGGGAAACACTGGTTGGATTGGCGGACGAAACAGAAGAATTGGCGTTTAGGGAGAAAAATAGTTTCAGCCTGGTGTTGAAGAAATGGCATCCTATATCAGCTGGAGTTGCAGCCGTGACGCTGCACTCATGCTACGGGGTCTTGTTAAAGCAATACTTGGCATGTAACTCTGACATTACCCACGACATGCTCACCGTATTGCAAAGGGCCGACAAGCTTGAAAAGGTGTTGGTTAACTTGGTGGTCGAAGACTCTGTCGAATGCGAGGATGGGGGCAAGACTGTCATCAGGGAGATGCATCCTTACGAAGTCGATTCCATTGTTCTCAAATTTTTGAAACAATCCATTCATGGGAGGCTCAAGAAAGTCAAAGATGTGCTTCAGAGAGCAAAAGAAACTGAAGTAAGTAAGATCCATAATCAATCAAGCTAGATTTGGACAAATTTTTCTTCCCTTTTGGAGAGTAATCTTCCACATATTCTCACATGATATATATCAGAGCCAACTTCCATCTGGGAAATCTTTGTTCGGGACTTGGGACTCTAGGACATCTTTGCCCGCCTAACCCCTCTAGAGACTCTTGGGACATCTTTGTCCATTTAGCCTCAGTTGGAAGGGGCATGTTAAAGTCTCACATGAGCTAGACTTAGGATAAATTTTTCTTCATATATGTTGGAATCTTTTCTTCTCTCCTCAAAAGCTCTTTTGGAGAGTAATATTAGGATTCCATGTATTCTCATAATAGTTACTATATATATATAGGAGTTGATGGTTTCATAATTAATAATTAGCTGATGGAATTTTATTTGTTTGATTTACTATATAATTAGACATGGAATCCCAAGTCCAAAACTGAACCTTATGCACAATCAGCCGTAGAGCTAATGAAGCAGTCTAGAGATGTTCTGGTTTCCTTCCTTGAAATTCCGATTGCTATTTCTGAAGATTTGGTTCAAGAATTCGCAGATGGCATTGAGAAAATCTTGCGACATTATACTACTTTTGTTGCGTCATGTGGTATGTATATATTTTATTTTTTCTTGCTACAACACACTTGTGGAATTTTGTTAGTTATTGATCATTTATTAACCATGCATGTTGTATTTGTTGATTAATCTAGGTTCGAAACAGAACTATATTCCCACACTCCCTCCCCTAACACGATGTAGTAGAGGCTCAAAATTCATCAAACTCTGGAAAAAGGCGACACCTTGTGCTGTAGCAGCTGGGATGAGTCCGTATCATTTGGGATTAGAGGAAGAAGGCAACCATCCACGACCTTCAACCAGTCGTGGAACACAACGTCTCTACATCCGCCTCAACACCTTACACTACCTTATATCCCAACTCAACTCCCTTGACAAATGTTTCTCCATCTCCGCTAATAAAATTGTTCCAGCTAATTCCCACCACCACCACCAACAACAAAACCATCAACACCGCCATCCCCACTATGAGCAAACTCGATCCGCCATTATGGCCGCCACTCAACATGTAGCCGAGGTTGCAGCCTACCGCCTTATATTCCTTGATTCAAACTCTGTTCTGTATGGCAGTCTATACGTAGGTCATGTAGTGAATGCCCGAATCAGTCCAGCTCTTAGAGTTCTCAAGCAGAACCTGACTCTATTGAGTGCTATCGTCACGGAGCGAGCTCAACCTTTGGCAATCAAAGAAGTGATGAAGGCTTCTTTCGAAGCCTACCTTATGGTTTTAATAGCTGGAGGAAGCACGAGATGTTTCACTAGGGCAGATCACGAGATGATTGAAGACGATTTGAAGCATTTGAAACGAGTGTTTGCGAATTATGGAGAAGGACTGATTCAGGAGGATGTGGTGGATAAGGAGGCTGAGACGGTGGAAGGAGTGGTGGACTTAATGGGAAGTTCGTCGGAGCAGCTGGTGGAGGACTTTACTGTGGTTACTTGTGAGGCTAGTGGTATTGGAGTAGGTTCAGGGCAAACACTGCCAATGCCTCCCACAACCGGAAGATGGAGCAGTAGTGACCCTAACACTATGTTGCGCGTTTTGTGCCATAGAAAAGATCGTGTTGCAAATTTATTCTTGAAGAGAACTTTCCATCTGGCGAAGCGAGCCTAACCTAACCTAAAAGATTGATCAGTGCTTAATTAAACACAATATATATATATGTATACATCCATCCATGAGAATCTGAAGGATTATATGTGTATATATATATATATATATATATATGTGTGTGTGTGTGTAGAAGAAAACTACAAACTCAAGTGGGAGGATATCAACATCCATCTTGCATGTAATTAATTATTTTTTGTTTGGGGAGGCGGGGGTTCGGGTTTTGCGTGTACTAATCTTTGATCTTCATTCTTTGTAGGGGATTAGGGAATTAATTTGATATTTGATGAAAGTATATATGTACAACTTCAATTCACGTATATTCATTTTTCATGATTCCTTTCTTTTTGTAAATATATATATATATATAGAGAGAGAGAGAGTCAGGTTCATGGGAAAACCTCAAAAAAACAGAAAACTGAAGAACACTCTGATAGCCCTTCATCTGGATGGTATGCACTTGTGCATACAAGTAATTTGTAACATGCACACGTGTATATGCACAAGTGCATAATGCACTTGTGCATAAAAACAAAAAAAAACAACATAATTACCTGTATGCACAAGTGCATACCGTCCAGATGGAAGGCTACCAGAGTGTTCTTCAGTTTTCCGTTTTTTTGAGGTTTTCCCTTGAACCTCCGTCTATATATATATAGTGTTAACTTCACCCATCTTCTAAACCCGGTCCCTAATAATTAACCTGGCATTTTTTATATCAAAAGTTACAGAACATGCAGTAGGACTTAATTAAACAAAGAAAAAACCAAAGCTTATATAACATTCTTAAATGAGATTTTAATTAATTAATTTCATGACCTAATTCTAACGAGTATGAAACCAATTTTCTTTTAATAGGTAAGGAGATCATGAATTTAATTAAAAACTCATATAGCTAAATGACTCCAACTTTACAACGAGTAGACTGTTCTAGCTGCATAATTAATCATTTCTTTCGTTTTACTCATCTGTTAAGTTTCTGCAAAGATTTTCCTTTTTGCATGGCGATATATAAATGATCATTGGGTCTTCAAGTTAAGTTGAATCTTGATGCCGCTTCTTTTTCAGCTACCACATGATGATCAGTAGTAGTAGTAGTTGACTTCAACTCTTCTCCTAGAATGACCATAGAATCTGAGACCTCAGCCTTGTATACGTAAAACTTGGTCATTGCCAGAAAGAAAATGAAGTTGAACAAGTTGAGCACTGCAAAAAAAGCATAATAGTAGTCGAGATGTGAGTCGTTGAGGTTGTTCAAAATCCAGCCTTTGTGACCATTCCTCTTGGTAACACGAGATACCGTGGATAGGAGAAAGCTGCTAAAGAAACTCCCAACCCCTAGACTTGTCATGGAGTACGAAGTCCCAAGACTCTTCATGCTTTCTGGTGCTTGATCATAGAAGAACTCGATCTTGGCCACCTCTAGAAACGCATCTGCCATCCCCATTAGTATAAATTGAGGAAGGAGGACGAAGATTGACAAAGGCACTTGCTTCCCATTCTCAACCACCCCATGATCTTTTGCGACACTTAGCCTATGCCTGTCGGTTACGGATGCTACCACCATTATAATGATGTGGATAACCATTCCGGTTCCCATTCTTTGGAGTAGGGTGATTCCCCTTGGGTTCTTGGTCCACTTTGCCATTATTCTCACAAATATGCGGTCGTAGAGCACAACAGATATAAGCATGGATAGGGTTACAAATCCAGCTAAGCTGGCTGGTGGGATTTGAAAGCCTCCGATTTTTCTCTCCAAAGTTGTTCCTTGCTTAACAAAAAGCGTACTAATTTGTGCGATCATTGTGCTTGGGACGAATGTGGCTATCAAGATTGGAATCATTCGTAGTATCTGTTTAGTTTCCTCAACCTCAGTTACTGAACATGGATAAATTGCTTCTGTTCTAACACAAGCTGCTTTGTTTAAGAAGCTGCATTAATTGATTATAGATCAATTAATTAAAGTAAGTGATCATAATGTTGTATGTATGTATATATATATATATGTAACGTAGAGTAGATGCATGCAATTAATGCATGATAAGGTGTAATATATATTAAACCTGAGTGTGGGAGTGGAATCGATTCTGTATTTTCCTTTCTTAGAGTAGTCAGCCAAGTCAAGTTCATAGAGTTGTTTAGGATCATTTGGTAGGGGTAGGTTCCAGTTCCTTAGGGCAGTGAGAATGACCCGAGCCATCTTAGTGAAGGGGCTGCCTGTAGGAATCTTGTGCCTGTAAAAAGGTGTTCCGGCCAAGAAGATCAAGATGGATATCAATAGGCCAAGAGTAGGGAGGCCATAACCGAGGGACCATCCCACATTGTCTTGTATGTAGACGAGAACCGTGTTGGCAAAGAGGGTACCAAAGAAGATGCTGAACATCCACCAATTAAAGAAGGAAAGCTTTTGGGCCTTCTCTTTGGGGTCAAAGTCGTCGAATTGGTCGGCACCGATGGTGGAGATGTTAGGCTTGGTGCCACCGGTTCCAACAGCAAGTGTATAGAGGGCGCCGAAGAAGACGGCAAGTTGCAAGGTCGAAGCTTTCTTGCAGTCGCTCCCAGAATCACAACTCGGAGGCTTTAGCCCTGGTACTGAAACTGCTAGCGTCAGTATGCACATTCCCTGTTAATTTTCCATCATAGATATATCATCATGATCATCTTGTCAACAATTTTTCTTATTTTCAACCATACCAATATATATATATATATATATATATATATATATATATATATATATATATATTAGTTAATAACTGA
This sequence comes from Arctium minus, assembly GCA_954870635.1. Classification (NCBI taxonomy): domain Eukaryota; kingdom Viridiplantae; phylum Streptophyta; class Magnoliopsida; order Asterales; family Asteraceae; genus Arctium; species Arctium minus. The sequence goes on along the minus strand of OX941085.1, from coordinate 636,187 downwards.
CTAATTAAACCATTCGAATTAATTAATTTGTTTATCCTCCTAATTATTAAAACATGTAACCTCGACCTTCTTTTTCATTCACTATGAAAACAATATTATCATCAAACAATTTCATTGAAGTTGTAACTTTTTTATTTATTTATCAAAATATATATTCAGTGTAAAAAGAAATTTAGACATTGATATTGACCTTTTCAACTTGTACATATGCATATATAATAATAAATATATGAGCTTCTTTCGTCTCAATATGCATGTTTTTTAAGTTTGGTTTTTACAAAAACGTGAGAAATCTAAAATTGAATTGAATGGATATATAATATATATATATATATATATATATATGCGTTGGTAATAGTACGTATATCATGTGAATTCCATCCGTCTTGAAATTGCTAACAATTAGGAAGATTAAATTTTAAACACACATAAAAGAAATTAATTAATTTTTTATTTTAGACTAGCTAGATATTTTTTACGGCTGGTGCATGTATTAATTACTTTGACTCGATGAAGTAACTTCATTGCCTATTTTTATATTCTCTCCCTTTATATATTATCTTTTTCCTGTGTAGGTCCTAGGGCTGTAAACGAACCGAACGAACACGAACGGAGGCTTGTTCATATTCGTTCGTTTAACTTAACCGAACAAACGAACGAACACGAACGGTAAACGAACGAAAATTTTTGTGTTCATGTTCGTTCGTTAAGAAAATATGTTTGTTCGTGTTCGTTTATGTTCGTTCATTAAAAGTTAAACAAACGTAAACGAACGAACATAAATGAACATAAACGAACATAAATGAACATAAACGAACGTAAACGAACGAACATAAATGAACATATACGAACGTAAACGAACGAACATAAATGAATATAAATGAACACAAATGAATAAAAAACAACCACCGTTACTCATAATTTCGTTCGTAAAAAATAACATAACAAAATAAAAAAAATGGATATACTTACGAGGTATAAAAAAGGAATTTTAAAAAAGTAATTTAATTAATGCTTTGACAAATTAATGTCATAATACATATAAATATATTTATATATATAAACAAATATAAACGAACATAAATGAACGAACGTTCACGAACGTAAATGAACGAACGAGACCATTGTTCATGTTCGTTCATTTAACTAAACGAACAAAAAAATGTGTTAATGTTCGTTCATTTATTAAATAAACGAACATAAACGAACTTCTCGCCGAACAGTTCACGAACGGGTCACTGAACGTTCGGTTCGTTTACAGCCCTAGTAGGTCGCTCCTCACTTCCCCTTTCAATTCAATGTATTTAAAAAAAAGATTCTTGAATAAGAGTAAATTACAAATTTCATCCCTGTAGTTAGGTAAAAATTATGGATAAAATCCTCATAACAAAATAATTAAAAGAATGAGTTTCAATTTTATTACAAATTGAATCAAGGTCGAAAAATCGTGTGAGAAAAGAAAGTTAAAGTGAGAAACGTAAGAATAGATCTATACCCTTAAATCAAGTCCCTTTAATTAAATCAATTAATCTTAGCTTCATTAAAGTCTTCATGTGCACCTCATGGGAAGGACATTTTCGTTCTTTTTCGACTTTTTCTAGGGTAGAAGTTTGTAGATTCAATATGTATACTTGTGTGTAAAGTATTTCAAAAAAACAAAGAACCCTCCTTCTCCGACACCCATTAGGCCTCCCTCCACCTCCACCTCTACCTCTGTTTTCGTCTTTTTCGATCTCTCTCTCTCTCATTATGTCTGTGTAATGCATGTTATGTGACTTCAATATGTGACATAGTGTTCTCGGAGTTTAAACAAAACGAAGATTAGTAAAGTTGATTGAGGTAACTGATCGCTAAATTTGTGACTATCGACATCAGTGGAGAAATTAATGGAAGTTAAGAAATTGAAGGAGGTGTAGAAGATTTTTGTTAATGGCTTCTCCGTTGTCTTATGCTTCCGCTTTCTGTAAATCCCACCGCCAATTCGTAGGCAAATTGAGATTAATTAGGATTTGCTAGGGTCTAATAAATAGTTGTTTCTAGGTAAAAGATGTTCAACACCCCAACAGCCGTTTTGCTTCAACTGACTTCTATAACATCATTGTTATGACTAATTTGCTCCCATGAGCTTGTCTAGCTGCTATCTTTATATTCCATCCATTTTGAACAAATTTATTCGTTTTGCACAATTAGGGTTTTTGTGAGGATGATGGAATTAGGAAACAAAATTCAAGATTATGTGACCAAGGGGTTGTTTTTTTTTTTTTTTAAACCTCTTAATGGCTCTTTCATAAACCCACGTTCTCAGATATATGGTTGGGGTGTTCTATTTAGTTTTTTTCCGTCTAAATGTTTTTTACATTTTCCTTGTGATTATTTTGATTGAAGAATTTGATCCATAATTTTCACCTAACCCCAATGGCCGGAGAAATTTGTAAAATACTCTTTAAATAATAATGATATATATTTGACTGATTTGAAAATTCAATATTAAACGCGAGAGGTGCATAGAATTGGCATGGATCGAGGGGATGAGAGAGTATTCAATAGCTTATATACTTGTGTTTAATATTGTTCTTTTAAAAAAATGCAATTAAATAATTTGGAGAATCAACACAGAGAGGGATGTTACATGTATGATGCTTTTTTTTTTTTTTGAGAAATTGATTAAATAATCAATCTTTTTAACCAATTTTTTTAGTCATTTGAAATCTCATTTTAACCAGAATTTATGCATAAATTTGATTTTTAGATTAAAATGTTTTTTTTCGCCTAAAGATTCAGAATTTTATGTAAAAATTCATATTTTTACGTAAAAATTTCAGATCTTTGCATAAGGATACAAATTTTTGCGTAAAGAATCCTTACACATATTCGTAAGGATTTTTTTTTCTTCCAGAAATCAGTTTTTACGTATATGTGTAAAACATCTGAATAAAGTTTGGTTATTTTAGAAAGAGGCTCTGAAAATGACTAAAAGTGAATTTGGTTGATGAAATTTGCTATTTCAGTCAATTTTCCATTCCTGACACACACATTATATATTTGATTATTATTAGGGGTTGATATTCATACCATATCTTTATTTACATATCACCTTATTTCTTACTTCATTACTCACTCACATACTCCCTCTATATAGGAGATGATATAAGTAAGATATACTTTATTATTATTATTTAGTTACTAGAAGCGTACTCACGCAATGCAGCGAGAAAAATCATGATTTTAATGTTTCATTTTATTTTTTTGTCGATTTACAGTACGATTTTGGATAGTTTTGAAAAAGTGATAATGTTTTTTTATAAATTTGTTTAATTTAGGATAAATAATATAATGTTTTTTATATAAAAAGTTAAGTATTTTGTTAGAATTCAATGATTATCTTATATATTTTAATGACATTTAGAAAAAATAACCAATTAGATATTTAATAATATAATTAAAACAAAATTATAGTAATATATTATATTAATTAATAGTGATACGTGGAAATGTCTGCATAAAAGGAATGTCATGTACATACCAAATTGGTGGGTATTAAAAGTTTGCAGTAGTAATATGTATCTTATGCTTTGATACTTGTAAATTAAGAGATTTTTAAAATCTTGCATAATATGATTGTACCTTATGGATATAAGAATTTTTTATCCGTGATTTATAATATTGTATAGATATAAGTTAATGTTTATCATTGGAAACTAATAATTTAATTGTTTAACACGATTATAACTAGACTTGCGTAAAATATTAATATAGGAGGAAAATAAAAGAGTGTTGGGGTAACAGAAAGTTTATGTATTTGTAGGAATTCATAATTAGATAATATTTGGAATAAAAATTATAGTTGTGAAATACTAAGGGGGGGTTTGATTCGCAGAATGATTTCTGAATGAATGAAATCTGTCTAAGGAATTGGAATAAAATGTTATCAAATTTGACTAAGTTTTGTTTGGCAGGAATGAAATGTAATCAATCAAATGAATTGGAATCTGTCTGTTTGGTTTGTAAAGGAATTGAAATGGAATTCTGAAAAATGATAAAAATACCCTTTCTTTTATTTTTATTTTTTTAAATGCCGAGAGAGAGAGAGAGGAGAGAGAGATTGTGAGAGAGGGAGCGGGTAAAGAGGAGAGAGAGAGGAGAGAGATAGAGATGAGGGAGAGGAGAGAGAGAGGAGAGAGAGGAGAGAGATGAGGAGAGAGAGAGGGGGTTTTTAAAAGCGGCTACGGTTTTTAGAAAATGTAAGGAGGGTATTTGTGTTATTTTGAGAAAATATGATGGAATGAAATTCAATTCCATCCACTTTAAGAAGGAATGACCAAATCCATGATTAAAGGAATCCATGGAATTCAATTTCATTCCATTGGTAACCAAACAGCATAATGAAACTTGGTCAATAGAATTGACCATTCTAATTCCATCAGATTCCAGTGGAATCCAACGAACCAAACGCCCCTAATTAGATGATTTACCATAAACTAATTACAGGAAATATATATAAATGTAGAGAGAGAAAGAGAGAGTATTATACTAGTATTTGTTTGACAGAAATTAAGATAAAGACAAAAGCGTTGAAAATGATGAAGATATTTAAGAAGGGGAGAAAAAGACAGAATATAGATATGTATAAAGTAGCAGTAGTTAGTAAATGGTTGGGTCAAGCTTTCACACCTCGAAATATCCAAATGTATATATTATTATATACAGCAAGTGGAATAATAAAAACATTAACAACAGATTTCTATTTTAAAAGATATTATTTAAAGATTATTCTAAATAAAAAAAGTAAGAAAAAAAAGAAGATAAAATTTGTATTTTGAAGAATATATATATGGTGTAATAAATTAATTAGGTAATTATTATATGCATACCGCAAGGTAGATTGCTGCAGAGATGACGAAAGTCCAATAACGGCCAAGGACGGCATCAGCCAAATAAGCGCCTAGAATTGGAGTCATCCAGATGGTACCCACCCAATTGGTCACATTGTTTGATGACTTCACTGTCCCTTGTCGTAGCTTCGTCGTTAGGTATATTATCAAGTTGGATGATATACCATAATACGCCATCCTCTCAAAAACCTCATACACTGCATGCATATGCATATATATATTAATTATTATGCACCAATTATTAATCATTAATAATTTCAACTCTTTTTTTTTTTTTTTTGTTATTTTTAATATTAATAGAAGTTTAATTAAGTATCAATAATCAGTATGGTACTAATTCAAATACATGCATGTTGATGCATATATCATATATACATGTAAAAGATTAAAATGTGTAAAGCAAACCAATAATACGTGAGCATGACCATGTGGCTATTATACCTAGCTAGTGAGAATGATTGACTTTAGATACAAGCTGTAATCTAACCATATACGTACATTGGATATATATATAAGAGAAAAGGACGATATATATAATTAACAGGTATATATATTACTAGCTAGTATAGAAGAGTTAACTAATAATCAAGATGATGATGTAACTTAATAAGTAATTGAAAAAAGTAAGGTTGTAGAAGCAGATGATGATGATGATGGTGTTGTGTAAAGGTAATGATATGGATCCAAAAAGGTTGGAGAAATTAAGTATATATATATATATATATATATAGAGAGAGAGAGAGAGAGTACGAACCAACAACAAAGGAACAAGCAGTCCAACCACCACGTTTGGATCTAAGGACTGGGTTCCCTCTCAGATCCACCGTCCCATCTTCTGTGTATCCTTTCCTTCCATCCTCAACTTCACCCTCTCTAATTCTATCTCTTCCCACCATCCTTCTTTCTTTCTTTCTCTCTAGATCTCTCTCTTTCTTTCTACATATATAAACACTTACACTCTCCACCCAGATATATATATACAACACCCTATATATCCTATCCTCTTCCTCATGTATATAATATATTATTAATATATATATAATTTCTATAAACTAGCTACATGATTAGGTATATTATATCTTTCTACGTAAGATTGATTCCTTACATTTAGTTTGAAAATAAAATTTTAGTTAGTTCAAACTCCTGAATATAAAATCCTAACCTCTTCTACATGATTGACCAACCGAATATATATTATTTCTAATTAACATTTTCCATCTGTCTTGTACTACTCTCTTAATTAATTCTCACCAAATACATATATATATATATATATTATAATTAATTTGTATTTTTGTTTTTTAATATTTACAGTCTTTGCTGACCAACTTGTAATTGGTGTTTATTTTTCAACTCTATATATAGCTGTCTTTGGACCGACGAGAAACATGTCGTTTCCTTTGTCTCATTATAGTTGTCAAATACCCGGTCTCTCTCAACCTTTAATTACATTATATATATAATGTAATTATACTTCAACATTTATTTCTACTTCTACTTCTTTCTTTAATTTAATTATGTAATTATTGATAGAAAATAACTTCAATATTGTTAATTAATTAATTTCATCCTCAAACGACCACTGCAATAATTATTAATATGCAATTTGGGAAGAGATCAACTTAACTTGTAGCATTTGCATCCTGCCCATTTATTATGATTAATTTTATAAAAAAATCAAGATACTGTCTATCATTATTTATAATTGTTGTCAATGCCATCACATGCACATCCATTCAAACATAGTCTTTGAGACCAATATTGAAGAAAAAGAACATACCCATATATAAATAAATAAAATAAAACATATATCACATGTGATACTATAATTATTTAATCACATGTGATCAAGAAACAGGGTCATCAGACTAAAAGGTTTATGTGTGACTTCACCCTTGATTAGCTAGATCACGCACAAAGTCGTCCGACCCTTTGATATAGTATTACATGTGATATACTTGTTATCGTGTTTTTCTAACTTTGACCATCCTCGTTTAAACATCCATATATATATATATATATAATATAATATCTTGAAATGCATGCGTCAATCTCAAATCAAACACCATATGCTTTTTATTTAGCCTGATGGCACGCCCTTTGTCATGACCACCAACAATCTCATTCAATTTTTATACAAAAAAATAAAATGTTCTAAAAAATAAGTTTTGTTATAATGAGTTATGTTGAATATTATTTTGATTTCAAAAATAGGGATATCATTATCAAACAAGCAATCTTTTCTTCAGCCTTATTAGTTTTACTTTAAAATTTTCAATAATTAAGACTTTTGAGAATACGTCTTAATCAAAGCTTAGTCATAAAATTGACAAGTATTATAATATTCCTTCATCTTTCTATTGCAATGAATCCAGATTGATAATTATATCCAAAGTGAATATTCTCTATAAATTTAATTAATTATTAAACATTCGTATTTGGCATGGTGGTGAAAGTAACGTTCGAAATACGTATATTCTTGAGTCGCCATTGTCCTATGAATTAATGAAGTTGGCAAGTGCATGAAAAGTTGTATATATACGTTTTTCACTAAACTCTATCTTATCGTCTAGACCTTACTTTCAAGTGGATATATATGTACATTGTTTGTTTGGTTTGGTTTAGAAGATGTGTGTGTATATAATGAGCCTTAATTTGAGAACCCATAAAATTTTGAGAACAAGTGTATCATATGTTATTTCACATGATTTTTTCTATCTACGTACAACTTGGATTTAATGTATTTATTAACATATTTCTTTCACAACGTGCTTGTTTCATATGTATTTGGTTCACAATATGAACTTTTTTTATGTGTTTGTGAAACAAAAATACAACTAAAAAGTTTACATTGTGAGCCGAATACATATGAAACAAATACACTGTGAAACAAATATATGTTAATCAATATATTAGATTATAGTCTTAGATGGAAAAAATCATGTAAAACAATAACTTACGATAATAATTTTGACAATTATCACAATATATGAGGTTCTGAAAGCGATTAAAGAAGAGTTTTGCGGGGAAGGAATTGAAAGCGAGTGGTGGCCTGCAAAAAACATTTTGAAGTCCACATTATAACACCATTTATATAACTTTCAGATTTCAATCAAAAGAGTCGATCCCATAATTATTTCTTTTCTTTTTATTCCATTTTCCAGCCACTTGATCATTTATATATATATATATATATACACACACAAAATTTTCCCGGCGAAAAATCATGTGAGAAGTTGAGGTTAACTTGAGAAGCGTGAGAATTGGATCTGAACCATTGATCACTTTTAATCTCATGCTCTCCCATGAATTAATTGCGCCTTAGAAGGGAATTGATCCGATGCATCTCGGTGCATCTCATTCTAATGTGTATCAATTTCTCATCCAACGATTGATAACCACTTATCACGCTTCTCATATTAATCTCAACTTCTCATCGAAACCCAACCCTAATTTTCCATCCACTTTAGTTGACAATATATGTAATTAGACTTTGGTATTGACTTATAAGTCTTCCACAATGATTCCAATAATTACGTATTCGGTTTGACTTGTAGACAAATACATAATAATGCTTGAAATTTATTAAAGGAGAGTGCTATTTGCACCAAAAATTATGTCAAAATCAGGTCAATTCATTAATTGGGAATGTAATTCATGTATTGGGAATGTAAAAAGAAGATTTTGATGTTGATGTGTGTGAGGAGAAAATTAATGATGAAAGTGCATTTAGCAAAGTCAAATGTGCAATTAGCCTTCCCCTTATTAAATCCAAATTTTGAGTCAGATATCATTGGGTTTCAGTTAAAAACGTCTTTTCATAAAAAATTAAAAGAGATAGTGAAGATATCTTTATATAATTAAAAGTAAATTACAAATTTGGTCCATGTGGTTTCTTGTTTATAACACTTTTGGTTCCTACAGTTTAAAAATTACAGAATCGCCATTTGAATATGCAAAAGCGATCGGATTTGGTCCCTGACTCTAACACCGTTTAATTTTAATCCGTTAGTGGTTGCACGTGCTTTTAATGCGAGGGTAAAACCATCATTTAACTTTTTGGACCCTCTCCTTCTCTTTTAAGGATGGTCCCTCTTTTCTCTCTTGTGTTCTTAATTTCCCTCCAAAATTTCTTCTAATCGCAGGTCTTCCACATCTCTTTAATGGCGATTTGCAATTGTGGCTCCCCTACGATGGTATGAACTTCATGGACTAACACCAACCTAGGTCGAAGGTTCTATTGTTGTTCAACCCCATTAAGTATATTGAAGGATGCTTGTTCCAAGAAAACCCTCAATTTCTTCTATCAAATCTGTTAAATGCAAAAAGATTTGTTCCAAATTGTGGATTTGCTTAAGAAACTCTAATTTTATCCTGGAAATTTCTTGTCTGGTTTTACAGGCTACCAATTGTGGCTTTGTTCGATTGCTTGACAATGAAATGTGTCCACGTGCACTGCAGGTCATTCCTGGGTTACTAGATCCAAGAACATGCTTGAAGGAAAGTTAAATGAAAAGCTAATTGAAGCTCGTAGGTGGAAATTGTTGTTAATCCTGAGCTGGGTGTTTTTTGTCGTCTTTTTTTTTTCTTTTCTTAATTGATGTTTAATAATGTAATGGTCAAATATTTTTGTAATGGGATCTTGTAGTATTTACTTTGTCTAATTGATATCTATGTAATGGGGTCTTCTGTATTTACTTCTATAATATGAAGTGTTCTTTTGGAATGATATAAAACATGTTTAATCATGTTGGAATGTGTAACATATTTCATACCTATTTTACTCAATGTTTGGAATCAAACAACAACCTGTTTACAATGAATTAAGAATGAATTAAGTTCAAAACATAAATTCATTCATTTCCAAAACATACATCCATTCATTTCCATAGAACATATACATTACCCAAAGTGTTGATCACCAAAAACATTAAAGCACATTACCAAAAGTTACAAATGTTCTGCTAAAGTTACCAAAAGCACATTACAAAAAGACATGAACACAACCTATCCAAAATACAAACTATCCAAAACACAACCTTTCCAAAAGACATTACCAAAACACTTTCATGCTGCCCTTTCTTCTTGGCCTTTATAGGTCCTAGAGTTATGGTCTTTCTTGGAGCACTTCTTACAAGTAACAATCTTTCCACACCCTAAAAGCTTTGATCCCTTGACAATTGACTGACTCAACTCCTCTTCTGTCTTTCTTCTTTTCTTTTTGGGTCTCCCCACTGGAGTGTGATGCTTAGGTGCAATGATAGTGATAATACAATCAGATTGAGGCCAATGTTCTCTACCACTGATTGGCTCAATGTTGAATGCATAAACAAATTTCCATGTACGTAGGTTGTACGTAGGTTGTAAGTAGGGTGCACCCACATCTCTGGTATGTTAACATCTTTTCCATTTGTTTGCATGTACCATATACTAGCCACTGCATGCTTACAAGGTATGCCTGTTAACTCCCATTTCCTGCATGTGCATACCTTTTCAGTAGGATCTACAACACATTGGTCCATCCAGGGGCCACTTACCTGATACTTCTACCCCCACTCTATAGCACTATATATTGGGAAGCTTGTGTCTTCACTTCATTCAAGAGTTTTGTTGCTATGGGAGTAAGGATTCCATCACACCTCTCAATCACCTTTCTTACATTTACAATCCTTTTCATCAAGTACTCCCTAATATACTTTAGGGCTGTGATTATTGGCTTGTCTCTCCCATCAATAAGTTGCTTGTTAAAGACCTCACACATGTTGTTCAATACCACATCACAATGAGCTCTACCTGTGCATACCATATTAATTTGAAACAACAAAGTTAACTAAAGTTTTCAATAACATGTTTTACTAGACTCTGTTTACCTAAAACACAAATTAGAAGGTTTGTTACCTGTAAAGTGAGATCTACTCCAACTCTATGGTGGCATTTCTTTCAACCAATCATGTGCAGATTTGTTTAAATTCCTCAACTCAGCCATACATCTTCTAAAGCCATTAACAGTAGTTGTTGTAGCTCACTCCCATAGCAGATCTTTGTATTCCTTGCCTTTCCAGGTTTTCTTCATGTTCTCATGGATGTGCCTCAAGCAAAATCTATGCTCCGCACTTGGAAAAGTATTCGCAATTGCTGGTATGATACCCTGTAACACCAAAACTAGATTAATGGTATGAAATAACAAATAGATTAATGGTATGAAAAAGCAAAAGGAAAATATGATGAATATTTACCTTCTATCTGTCACTAATGAAGGTGAAATTAGAGTTTCTATCCAACTCTAGATCATCTCCCAAATATTCAAGAAACCAAGTCCATGAATCAGTGGTTTCAGCCTCTACAATGGCATAAGCAACTGGATAAGTCCCATGGTTAGGATCAATTCCTATAGTAGTTAAGATCTGTCCAGGAAAAGGGCCTTTCATAAAGGCCCCATGTAATCCCAAAAAATCCCTATCACATGCTTTGAATCCTTTATTTAGTGCACCAAGACAGACATAAATCCTCTTAAACTGCATAGTTGTTGAGTTGATGTTTGCTTCAGTTTCAACCTCCAACTTCACTGTTGTCTCTATATTTGTATTATGTAGCTCCAGAATGTAATCTCTCACTAAACTGTATTGTGCACTGTAAGTACCCTGTACCTTGTCCAAAGCCATTTATTTTGCCCTAAATACCTTATGTCTTGAAAGTTGCAATTGGCTTGAAGTTGATCTTTTAGGGCTCCAATAGGAATAGTTGGGTTAGGGATGATTGTTCCCTCTATTTGTTCTAAGAGAAAGGATGATGTGCATTGTCTCACTTTTCTACATTGAAGACATTTATGCACATCATTATAGGTTTTTACTACCCATATGTTTTTTCTTCATTGTTTGTGGAGATGTGCAATACCCAGGGGCAGAGGGGCCTACCAACTTTTGTCTTTGACTGTGTTGACTCTTTTGACTTTCCATTACTACCCTCACCCACTTCTTCCTTGCATGTTGGAACCTTGCCCCTGTATATGGTCCTTATCCTTATACTATCATTCTTCAATATTGAAAGATTTCTCCTGCTTTCAATGGAATGCTTGGCAGTCATCTTCTTAATCTCTTTTTTATTTCCAAAACATTGGCCAACATAAAAATTCACATTCACAGTGTCATTTGGTACTTGTTACTTTCTTAGTTTCCTCAACTTTTTCTTCCTATCTCCTTCAAGTTCTGATTCATCCCCACTGCAAAATGCATCAACTTCAAGTGGATCATCTTCTCCCAAATTTTGTTCCTCAACTAATTCTTCCTTGTTACCCAACCATTTAACATCCTAGTCTATGATGGAACTAAAGTTCTTCATATCTACACCAACTTCTGCCATTTCATGAGTTGTATCCTCCATGTAATCATCATCTTCACCGTCATCTTCTACCAGTGGTTCATCTTCTATGATTGGTTCATCTTCTACCATTGGTCCATCATCTAAAATTGGTTCTTGGACAGTTGGTCCTTCCAAGAAAGGATCAAATTCTACAGATTGATCAAAATGTTGTCCCAACCCATTCTCAAACTCTGTTTCACCAGCCCCAAATTGTTGTCCCAACCCACTATCAACCTCTGGTCTATATTCCTCTCACTAGCCACAATTTGTTCTCCTAAACCAATTTGATCATTATCTTTAACAAGTTCTGTATCATTCCCCCCTAAAAGTAACCTCTTTTTGCATGAGGTACTTCCTTTTTCCCTTAACCCCCTTCGTGATTGGGGAAGTACAGGAGGATTTTCATCAGGATGTTGCTTAAGAACAACATTTGGTCCATGTGGTGACTTGTTGTAGGTACACACAGTTTTCCTAATCTGCTCTATGTATACCTCAATCATCTTATTACTTGAGGTGTATTTCAACAGATTCAAGATATCTTTATCATTGCCTAGGGCTTTTAGTCCAATATCTAGGTTACAACCAGGGGTAAGAAAATGATAATACATTGGATAATTACCAGTGTAACCAAGCTCTGTCACCATGTCATTGCTTTCATGGACACTAAGCTCATCAACATCAACCAAATCAACAAATGTAATATTACCATTGACATACTGCCTTCCTGGACGTTTGGAAAATATCCCACCATGATGTATCTTCAATGTGATCAGATTAGGATAGTGTTCTGCAACATAACACCAAAAGTCAAAAAAACGTATTGAAGGGTGCATCGTTCTTTTAGCTAAAAAAACAAAACTTTTTGCTTACCATAGACGTCACATAAATCATAATCTTCAGCAAACTTTCGAATCATCCACATTGCAGGGTGCATCAATGGAGTCGATAAAAGTTTCAGTAAGTTTTTTGAAGAAGGTGGAGTGAGGAGGTAAACGATAGGGACGAAAACAGGGTTTTAATCGAGGAGGTAAAAGGGGTTTTAAGACGCATGACGTTTTTGCCCTCGTGTGCAACACACATGGTGTGCCTTAACGACATGCCTACTAACAGTGTTAGAGTCAGGGACCAAATCCAGTCGCTTTTGCAAATTCGAATGGCGATTCTGTAAATTTAAACTATAGGGACCAAAAGTGTTATAAACAAGAAACCACATGGACCAAATTTATAATTTACTCTATAATTAATTGTGTGAAGGTTATCGTGATAACTATGAATATATTTTTATATTATATGAATGTCACATTCACACAATAAAGTGTAACTGATCAGTCGTTTAATTCGAGTTTATTTTCTCGTCAATCACCCATCTTTAATGTGCTAAAATGGTAAAACCAAACTACATTAATGTGTTTTTGTGTTTGATAGGTTCGGAAAAGTGTGGATCGGAAAAGTGTGGAGCGAAAAAGGGATAAAAATGATGATTTTTGACAAATTTGCGCAACTATGGTGTTTTGAGCATATCTCACTCGTCCGAGCTCCGATTTAAGTGATTCAAGATGATCTGGAAATCTAACAGATGGACCTACAACTTTGAAGTTTTGAGATTTTGTAAAATTGAGTTTTATCTGAGCGAAACAGAACAGTGATGATGGACAACAAAACAAGTAACGTACAAGTTGTAAAGCATGAAGGTACAAATCTTTAAAGCATCAATATGAAGAAGATGGAACCTGAAAGTCTAGAGCCATTTATGGGCTTCAACATATTATATTGGATTGAAAAAAAATAATAATTAAATGGGCTCTTGGTGTGTGAGTCGTGGGTTGACAAAAGATAAATAAGGAAAGTAACCAAGGGTTTTGGAGGGGGGGGGGGGTTCTTGGATTATAAAAAAAAGGAGAGGAAGCCATTGCCCTCGTGGATTCGGTCACGGCTTGGCCTTCCGGAGATGATTGGAGGTGACTCCAAGTATTTACCATTTTCATCTATCACACAATCAAGAGAGGGTAAGAGATAAGATTATACACAAGAAACGTACTAATACAGTTCATCGATCATCATAATCATAGTAATTCAAGCATACTCACATAGAATATAGTCATAATAATAGTAGCTAAGTGCGATTATGAACATATTTTATATAAGAATTCTCACTACTATTTCTTACAATTCTCAACGGTATAGTTTCTGTCGACTCTAAGACCGACCTATCTTAGAAGTTCTACCCAATTCTCACAATTCATTACCTAATGGTCTCAGCTTAAGTCTAGGCATCGAGATTACATACCTAGTTCGCTTAACCTAGAGCTCTGTAACCAACTTGTAACATGTAACATCCGAGAAATTTAAGGTAAGTATTCACATCTCGCATTTTAATATTATAGTAAATTATGAACCAAGGGTCCTTTGGTGTATAAACTTATTCGCATTTGATATAGTTATGTTATGCTTTAATTGAAATATCTATATATGCGTGCACTATCGAATCGGGTCAGGATTTTCGAGTCTCGGGGGTGTGGTGCGACAGTGCCATGGGCACAGTCGCGGGGCTCGTACTGCGGCCTGGTGGGTTGGCGCGACAGTGACACCGCGATAGTGACATTGTCACTGTCGCTGGTCACTACCGCGTGGTGTGTACCGAGGGCGGTGGCGATGGTGCGACTGTGACATCGCGACAATGCCCATGTCACTATAAAAAACCCATTAAACCGATTTTCTATCACTTTTTCACACAAATCTGATTTTAGGCCGTTTTTAGAGAGAGATGGAGGCGATTTTCTGCATTTAATTCACCTTCTCCATTTATTTCAAGAGAGTGATTGGGTGTGATCTTTTATTGGAGAATCAAGGGTGGTTGTGGATCATTAATGTTGGAGTACTAGCAAGAGCCTAAGGGGAGTTTGGTTCGCAGAATATTTTTGGATGTAATGGAATCTGTCAAATGAATTTGACTTTGAAGGAATTGGAATGGAATGTTATCAGGTTTGACCACCTGTTTGGTTGACAGAATTGGAATGGAATCTGTTAAATGAATTGGAATTTTTCTGTTTTGTTCACAGATTGTAGCTTTAGAATTGGAATGGAATTTTGGTAGATGACCAAAATACCCTTTTTGTTTATTTTAAATTTTTTCAACAAAAATTACTTTAATGAAATAGTCATTAAACAGTTTAATTTTAAACTAAAATTGCTTTGATTATTTTAGCACACGAATGATGATGAGAGAGAGGGAGAGAGAGATAGAGAGGAGAGATAGAGGAGAGAGAGATGAGAGGAGAGAGAGGATAGATTGAGAGAGAGAGAGAGAGGAGAGAGAGAGGAGAGAGAGAGGAGAGAGAGGGAGAGAGAGAGGAGAGAGAGAGGGAGAGAGAGGAGAGGAGATAGAGGGAGAGAGGATAGATTGAGAGAGAGAGTAGAGAGAGAAGAGAGAGAGGGAGAGAAGAGAGAGAGGGAAAGAGAGAGAGAGGAGAGAGAGAGGTAGAGAGAGAGAGAGAGAGGAGAGAGAGAGTTTTTGTTTGCTAATAATGTTGAACGGTAGTGGTGGCCGGAGGCGGTGGTGGCCGATGGCAGTGGTCGGATGCGGTGGTGGTGGCCGGATGTGGTGGTAGCCGATGGCAGTGGCCGGAGGCGGTGGTGGTGGCCGGTGTTGGTAGCCGGAGGTGGTGTTGGTCGGTGGTGGTCAATGGTGGCCGGAGGTGGTGGCGGTGGTGGCTAGAGGTGGTCGATGGTGGTCGGAGGTGGTGGCCGGTGTTGGTAGCCGGAGGTGGTGGTCAATGGTGGCCGATGGTGGTGGCCGAAGGTGGTGGTCGATGGTGGTGGCTGGAGGTGGTGGTGCATATTAGGATGAGAGACAATTTTTTCCAAAAGAATATGACATTCCATTCCATCTCCCCCCCAAGGAATGTTGAATTCCTCCATTTGTGGAATTCATTGGAATTCAACATTACAATTCCTTAAAAAGAATGAACCAAACGATGTAATGGAATCTGGTCAACGGAATTCAACATTCCAATTCATCAGATTCCATCAGAATCTGCGAACCAAACGCCCCCTAAGATTTCAAGAAACTCAAGTCTTGTTCATCTCATCATTTCTAGGGTCCTCTAAGTTTTCTAGGGTTTTGATAAAAAACCTAGATTGTGAGTTCTTACTAAACTTTTCAAATGAGATACATATCTAGAAATGATTCTTGTTATTAATCCATGTTTATGCATACATTTTAATCACCTGGTAAGTTTGACCTAATTCTTACTTTTGATATTTGTTGGGTTTTGGTTAATGTTCTATATATAGGACTTGATGAGGCTATTACTGACAATATATTGGTTATGATAATATTGTTGATGAAATTGCATGTTTTAGGGTTTTAGACCTAAAATGGGATTTGAACTATGTGAGGTCTTATACATGAATCTTGTTGATATGAAATATGTATAGAGATGAATGTTGTATGTATATTGAATGAACCATGAGTAAGCGTTAGGAGGATGTAGTCTTAGGGTGCCACCATGACGGTATGCACCTAGACCTCCGTTATTTGGAGTAATGCCTGGGAGGTAGTCTTCAAGTGTGTCGGGCCTTCGGTATGTTGCTCATGAGAGTGAACATCAAGGTACATTGACTTGAGGTGAAACTTTTTGGTGTGATGGGTCTCCCCCATTGATTCCTTTATGGTCCTTATTGTCTATAACTGAATTAATTGATTATGTCATGCTATTGTTCAACTCACTAGGCTCGTTTGGCCTAACACTTGATTGTATTGATATGTATATCAGGTTCTAGCGGCGCGACCATCAAGATGGCTTAGGTTTACCTTAGAGGCGAGCTTTGGAATATTTTGGAATGCCAGTTATAGAAGTTACATTTTGGAGTTGAAAGACAACTTGAGTTAATCTCTTTCCTAGTTAAGATTTAGATTAGAGGATTGTTTTTCCCTCATTGTCTATTTATTACAAACTTGTAATTATAACAGGCGTATGTTGTTCCCTTTTTGGGAAGGCTCGTGATTTGGCATATTTTATATATCACATTTCCATTTTCGGAAATTTTTGTTTGCTCCAATTTTTGCGGGAGATTTTGGAAATTCTTCGAAAGGAGAAGTTATTCGCGAAATTTTCGAAGTGCGAGTTTTGGCTACAAGAAGTCCAATTCTTTAGCCATGTGGTATCAAAGGATGGAGTGAAAGTAGATTCGGCGAAAATTGAGGCAATGATGAATTAGGAACCACCGACGAGCCCAACGGAGATAAGAAGTTTCTTGGGTTTGGCCGGCTATTACCGACGGTTCATTCAAGATTTTTCAAAGATCGTCTCTCCACTCATGTCGTTGACAAGGAAGAACGTGAAGTTCTTATGGACCGAGACTCAAAAAAAAGCCTTTCGGACACTTCAAAGGAAACTGTGCGAGGCGCCAATTCTATCCTTACCCGAATCCGACGATTTTTTGGTTTATAGTGATGCCTCTAAACTGGGTCTCGGGTGTGTTTTGATTCAAAGGGGGAAGATGATCGCGTATGCGTCGTTACAACTCAAAGACCACAAGAAGAATTACCATACGCACGAGTTGGAGGTAGCGACGGTGGTATTTGCCTTGAAGTTATGGAGACACTACCTCTATGGGAGGAAGTGTACGTTATTCACCGATCACAAAAGCTTGAAGTACATATTTGACCAAAAGGACGTCAACACGCGGCAAAGAAGGTGGTTGGAGCTTTTGAAGGATTATGATTGTGAATTGCTTTATCACCCCGGTAAATCCAACGTGGTAGCGGATGCTTTGAGCCAGAAGAGTAATGGGAGAGGAACCAAGTTAACTCTTTCTAGGATCGATGTGGTATCAAGCTTAATGGAGGATATCAAGGTGAGGCAAGCCGAAACGCTTCGTGAAGAGAACCTCAATGCCGAGGTCATGATAAAACTACGGGAGATACTAATGGAAGATAGTCGCAGTCTTAAACTATTCCAAGGAAGGTTTTGGGTACCGATAAGATCGGAGGAAACCGTGAGTTGCTCTTGGCGGAGGCTCACAAGTCAAAATACTCCATACATCCCGGTAGCACCAAGATGTATAGGGATTTGAAGCTACATTATTGGTGGCCAGTGATGAAGCTCGATGTGGCCAACTATGTGGAAAGATGCGTCACCTGCCTTCAAGTCAAAGCAGAACATCAAAGACCTTATGGGAGCTTGCAACCATTGGCCATTCCGGAATGGAAGTGGGAGCATATCACGATGGACTTCGTCAACAAGCTACCAAGGACCTTGAAGGGACACGACACTATTTGGGTGGTGGTGGATCGGCTCACGAAGAGCGCACACTTTTTGGCGATGCGGGAGACGTTGCCAATTGTAACACCCTAAAAACCAGAGTTAATTTAAAAATACGGAAACTGGACAAATAAACATCAACACTTGGTATAAACCTCCCAAAAAGGGGAATGTACTAAGCCTTTACAAAAACCTGAATACGGATATGGAATTCAACAACAAACTAATCTAAACATAACTATCTAGATTACATCGGTTGTTAATCCAATATCACCAAAAGAATGGGACTTAAACAATTGCCCAACATCAAATACTAGTTATCTCAAAATCCCCCGAGACCAAGCTCGTCACTCAAGCCCTTGGCTTCCCACCGCTAATGGGAACCTGTTATACACGTCATTTGAGAAAAAGTGTTAGGCTTAAAGCCTAGTGAGAACATACAGTTTATAATTTCAAGAGATATAAACAATTGTATCAAAAGGAAATCTTTTCAATAAGTTTTGGTTTACAAAATAAATCTTTTCGATATAAGGACTGATCGGTCCGAAAATTCATCTTGCGATGACGGGGGATACTCGATTTACCAAGGATTGCGGCGGAACACAAAAGTAGGCCACAATCCGAGTTGTGAGCTAAATACTTGGAATCCATGGCCACGAACAACAAGGTCCGTACTAAGATGTGAGGGAGGGCCCCCGAGGAAACCAAGTCATACTCGTTCACTAGGACTACATTATGACCCATGGCTAGTAACCGATCTCACATAACCGTACCAAAGGTCCCCGAGGGTCAAATGCATCCATAGCTACAAAAAGGGGAATAGACATCTCAATAATAAAAGTCGACTCAAAACATAGGGATCCACTAGTAATGGTACAGACTTGTCACAATAACATATGTGACCAACCATAGATAGTCATATGGTATAAAAACATTTTATAAACAAAATGATTCTTTCAAGTTTAACTGCTGGTAAGAATGAAAATCATAATAATGAGTTTATACATTCTTTCAATTAATCCACATAAATGTGCAAGTAAAACCTTCTTTTACTTCAATAAGATGGAACCTAACATTTTAGTCGAAAATGATCAGGAACCCTAAAATCTCCCAAAACTCAAGTTATGCCAAAATGTAGTAAAAGTAGATCCAAAACCATGGAGATGTATAGGAGTTCAAAATGTAACATTTGACATGTATAAAGTTTATAAAAGGTAGTAGGAACTCACCAAATAGGTTTTAGAAATAAAACTCGAAAACCAGATATCGACCACTAGGGAAAGACGAAGCTTTCTATACCGAACCCTTGCTAGATGCACTTAATACTAACAAGAAACGACAACCGAAGAAACTCGAATGGAAAGAAGAAAGAGAGAGAGAGAGAGACTTGAGAGAGTTGAGATCTTGAGATTAGAAAATATCCCCAAAATGAGATATTTTAGGTTGAACTTGCCTAAGTCGGCCAGTAGACCTCGCGGGTTATGCCGCGACCTCAAGTCGCGACATAACTCGCCCGCTTGCAGAAACCAAAACCCAAACAGAGGGTTTCGCGGGTTGTGCCGCGACCTCAAGTCGCGGTGCAACTCGCGTAGTTCACTATGGTTTGTCCAAAACCACCAAAATCCAAACTCAAACTTCAAACCAAACGCGGTGCTAACTACAACGCTTAAACACAAGAATACCAAGATTACATAACGAAAATCCAGGATGTTACAATCCTCCCCAACTTAGGAATGATTTCGTCCCCGAAATCCCATCTACTCGAAAAGGTGAGGATATATTCGCTTCATATCCTCCTCAGCTTCCCACGTCACGTTGGCTCCCCGATGATGCTTCCCTGCACCTTGACCATATTGACCTCTTTGTGACGCAACTTCTTAAACTTTCTCTCTAAGATAGCGTCAGGTTCTTCTACACAACGGTTACCCTCGTCCACTCTTAACTCTGAGAGGGGAATGACGCTTTCTTCCTCCGCCAAAAACTTCCGAAGGTAACAAATATGGAACGTGTTGTGGATTCTGCTCAACTCTGGCGGCAATTCCAATTGGTAGGCTTGCAAACCCACCCGCTTAAGCACTTTGAAAGGTCCAAGGAAACGGGGACTCAACTTCCCACGTTTTCCGAACCTGATAATGCCCTTACATGGCGACACCTTAAGCAACACACGGTCGCCCACTTGAAACTCCATCGGCCGCCTATTCTTATCGGCATAACTCTTCTGCCGATCCTGAGCCGCTTTCAATCTTTCACGAATGCTTTTGACCTTATCGGCTGTCTCTTGCACGATCTCAGGTCCGGCGAATTGCTTCTCTCCCGCTTCAAGCCAACACACGCGAGTTCGGCACTTCCGCCTGTACAACGCCTCAAATGGTGCCATCCCAATACTCAAGTGGTAGCTATTGTTGTAAGAAAACTCCACCAAAGGTAGGTGAGAGTCCCAACTACCCCCGAAATCAATGACAGAAGACCTCAACATGTCTTCCAGCGTTTGGATCGTTCTTTCTCTTTGCCTGTCGATTTGTGGATGGTAAGTCGTACTCAACTTTACTCGCGTACCAAGCTCTTTCTGAAACCCATCCCAAAAGTTCGAAGTGAACCGACTGTCGCAATCCGACACGATCGATAAGGGTATACCATGCCTCGATACTACCTCATCGATGTAAAGCTTTGCTAACTTGTCCATCGGTAGAGTCTCGCGCATAGTCAAGAAGTGAGCGCTCTTTGTCAATCTATCGACTATTACCCAAATGGTATCGTGACCTCGAAGAGTTCTAGGCAACTTCGTCACGAAGTCTATGGTAATATGTTCCCACTTCCACTCGGGAATCTCTAAGGACTGAAGACTCCCATACGGACGTTGATGTTCGGCCTTAACTTGCGAGCACGTCACACAACGTTCTACGTAACGCGACACATCAAGCTTCATTACTGGCCACCAATATTGCAACTTCAAGTCCCTGTACATCTTTGTACTTCCCGGATGAATGGAATAATTGGACTTGTGAGCATCCTCAAGCAATAGATCACGATTACCCCCAACTTTGGGCACCCACACACGACCGTTAAACAGTTTTACTCCACGACTATCTTCCGTTAAGAGCAAAAGTTGCTTCGTCATGACTTCCTCCTTGAGATTTTCTTCCAACAAAGCTTCAACCTGCGATGTCTTGATCTTTTCAACAAGACTAGACACTAACTCGATTCTCGAATGGGTAGCCCGAATACTTCCGCTATAGTCCTTCCGACTTAACGCATCGGCCACCACGTTCGCCTTACCGGGATGGTAAAGCAATTCACAATCGTAATCCTTAAGCAACTCGAGCCACCACCTATGCCTCATATTCAACTCTTTTTGATCAAAGACATATTTTAGGCTCTTATGATCCGTGTAGAGCGTACATTTTGTGCCATAGAGGTAATGTCGCCAAAGTTTCAAGGCGAACACCACCGCTGCTAACTCCAAATCATGGGTAGGATAGTTCTTCTCGTGTATCTTAAGTTGCCTCGAGGCGTAAGCGATTAACTTGCCTCTTTGCATCAACACACATCCTAATCCCATCTTCGAAGCGTCGCTATAGACCACGAAGTCTTCTGATCCTTCAGGCAATGACAAGATTGGAGCTTCGCACAACTTCTTTTATAGAATCCGGAACGCCTTCTCTTGCGTTTCGGTCCAATCGAACTTCACATTCTTCCGAGTTAAAACTGTCAAGGAAGAAGCGATCTTCGAAAAGTCTTGAATAAATCTCCGGTAATACCCTGCCAGACCCAAGAAACTGTGGATCTCGGACGGACTCTTGGGAGGTTCCCAATTCATCATAGCTTCAATCTTGGAGGGGTCCACTTTCACTCCGTCTCGAGTGACCACGTGACCCAAGAATTGCACTTCTTCAAGCCAAAAGTCGCACTTGGAAAACTTGGCGTACAATCTTTCTTTTCTCAACACATCGAGAACTTCGCGTAGGTGTTGCTCGTGCTCTAACTCACTCTTAGAGTACACGAGTATGTCATCAATGAATACGATGACCGACTTGTCGAGGAAAGGTCGGCATACTCTATTCATCAAATCCATAAATACCGCTGGTGTGTTCGTTAGGCCAAAAGGCATTACAAGAAACTTGTAATGGCCGTAACACGTTATGAAGGCTGTATTCGGAAAGTATTCTTCTCTTACCTTCACTTGGTGGTAACCCGAACGTAAGTCGATCTTGGAAAAACACCCCGCTCCTTGGAGTTGATCGAACAAGTCGTCAATCCTGGGAAGCGGATATTTGTTCTTCAATGTTGCTTTGTTCAACTCACGATAATCGATGCACATTCTCATTGTGCCATCCTTCTTCTTAACAAACAAGACCGGGGCTCCCCAAGGCGACGAGTTCGGTCTTACGAAACCCTTCTCCAAAAGCTCTTGGAGTTGTGCCATCATCTCCTGCATCTCCGCTGGCGCTAACCGGTAAGGGGCTCTAGCAACAGGAGTCGCTCCCGGTATGAGATCAATCCGAAACTCCGCTTGACGATCGGGTGATAACCCGGGCAAGTCGTCCGGAAAGACGTCTGGAAACTCACGCACAATCTTCACATCTTCAAGCTTTAACTTCTCTAGCTTGGCGTCGATCACGTAGGCTAGGAAAGACGAGCATCCTTTCACCAAACACTTGCGTGCTTTAGTCATGGTGATTATTGCCACATCTCCCTTCCTCTTCTCACCATAAATCACAACAACTTCACCATTGGGATTGGGAAGTCAAATTAATTTCTTGGAACATACAAACTCGACATGATTGTTCGCTAACCAATCCATGCCAACCACAACATCAAAACCCCCGATTATCATCGGCAACAAATCGATAGGGAAATCTCTCCCTTCGATTCAGAGAGTACACTTCTTCAGAACATCGCGGATCAGAACTTGACTACCATCTGCTATCTCAACCACTAACGCATCCTCAAGACTAGTAGTGGGCATAGCAATCTTTTGACGGAACAACTCAGATATAAAAGAGAAATTGGCACCCGTATCAAATAAAACACGAGCAGGTACTGAGTTTAGAAGAAATATACCCGATACCACATCAGCGGATGCCTTGGCCTCATCGGCCGTCATCTGAAAAACTCGGCCCGGAACCCTAGATGGATTCTCTTTCTTCACCGGCGCGCTACCCGACATGAGCTTCGGGCAATCTCTCTTCATGTGCCCCGATGTCTTGCACTCATAATAAACAAGTCCTCTGATCGGACAGTCACGAGTGATGTGATCAAATTTACCACACTTGAAACAAGATTGGGAAGTGGTGTTACAGTTACCGTGGTGCTTGGTTCTACACTTCTGGCACCACCTAGCTTCTTGATAACTGCTGAAACTTCGGTTTCCGACAAAAGGTCGGGTTCTCTTGGGAGGTACTAAACTGCTTTCCCATTTCCTCTTTTCAACAAATGCCACAGCCTTCTCCGGTTTACCTCTCGCGTAAACCTCTTCCATAAACTGCGCCTCTTCAATAGTCTCACGAAGGTTGGAAGCCTTCGAATTTCGGACCATAGTCATCATGTCCGACAGTAGACCCTTCAGATAGGCCTTAATCTTCTCCTTCTCAGTTGAGGCCACATGCCCCACTAACCCTAACTTTTACATGAATTGACGGGTATACTCTCTTACCGTCAAATTCCCTTTCTCTAGCGCTCGGAACTATGCCTCGATCCGATCCATGGCCCTCTCGTTGCAGTATTCTTCCAACAGTTTTACCTTGAATTCCCCCAAAGTCAGTTGGGCCAAGACAGTAGGAGAGAGGGTGGACTGGATAACATTCCACCACGTCAGCGCAGTATCCCTAAGCAGTTGAGTACCGAATCTTACCTTCTGGTCATCACCACACTCGGATGAACCGAAGGCCTGTTCGACCGCTCGGATCCACTTAACACACGCAACTGGGTCTTCGGAACCAGAGAACTCTGGTGGTCCGCAACCCAGAAAAGATTTGTAGGAACAACTCTTCCCACTTCTCGGAGCACCCACGACCCTTTGCTTCTCAGATCTGATCCTGTTCCCGGTGTCCCCAGAGCCAACCAACACATTATCCTCCACTGCCTCATGCCTTCTGAGGCTCGTGTCCCGGTCCTCCAACATCTTCTGAAAAACCTCTTGCTGTTTCTCCATGGCCGACGTCACCATTTGCATGACGCTGGCCATCATATCAGCTTGAGGGTTTGCCACATGAACAACGGGGCTGGTGGATGCCAAATCCACTCTTGGCCCTAGCTCCACTTCCCTAGTAAATATCGGTGGCATGCCTGGAGGAACGACTGTTGACACTCTAACCACAGGATTCAGCTCACGCAAACTAACATAGCGAAGATCTCCGCCGCCCGACGGACGACCACGTGTGTTCACCATACCTAAGTAATGGTTGCCACACAAGCATGAAAAGAATGAGAGACAGATCAACAGAATAACACAAGGAATGTACTACTACATCACCAATTGTCACAGTAACGGAACTTCAAGCATAATCACGTATAAATATTCTCATAATAACATTAGCTAAGTGAGATTATGAATATACAATAGATAAAGGTTCTTAATACCGTCGCTACAACGTTCGATAACTATAATCTTCGTCGACTCTAAGACTAATCCATCTTAGAAGTTCTACCCAAACTCACGAATCAATGCTTAACATACTCAGTCTAAGTCTAGACATCTTACATTCATGCCTAGATCACTTAAACTAGAGCTCTAATACCAACTTGTAACACCCTAAAAACCAGAGTGAATTTAAAAATGCGAAAACTGGATAAATAAACATCAACACTTGGTATAAACCTCCCAAAAAGGGGAATGTACTAAGCCTTTACAAAAACCTGAATACGGATATGGAATTCAACAACAAACTAATCTAAACATAACTATCTAGATTACATCGGTTGTTAATCCAATATCAGCAAAAGAATGGGACTTAAACAATTGCCCAACATCAAATACTAGTCATCTCAAAAGCCCCCGAGACCAAGCTCGTCACTCAAGCCCTTGGCATCCCACCGCTAATGGGAACCTGTTATACACGTCATTTGAGAAAAAAGTGTTAGGCTTAAAGCCTAGTGAGAACATACAGTTTATAATTTCAAGAGATATAAACAATTGTATCAAAAGGAAATCTTTTCAATAAGTTTCGGTTTACAAAATAAATCTTTTCCACATAAGAACTGATCGGTCCGAAAATTCATCTTGCGATGACGGGGGATACCCGATTTACCAAGGATTGCGGCGGAACACAAAAGTAGGACACAATCCGAGTTATGAGCTAAATACTTGGAATCCATGGCCACGAACAACAAGGTCCGTACTAAGATGTGAGGGAGGGCCCCCGAGGAAACCAAGTCATACTCGTTCACTAGGACTACATTATGACCCATGGCTAGTAACCGATCTCACATAACCGTACCAAAGGCCCCCGAGGGTCAAATGCATCCATAGCTACAAAAAGGGGAATAGACATCCCAATAATAAAAGCCGACTCAAAACCTAGGGATCCACTAGTAATGGTACAGACTTGTCACAATAACATATGTGACCAACCATAGATAGTCATATGGTATAAAAACATTTTATAAACAAAATGATTCTTTCAAGTTTAACTGCTGGTAAGAATGAAAATCATAATAATGAGTTTATACATTCTTTCAATTAATCCACATAAATGTGCAAGTAAAACCTTCTTTTACTTCAATAAGATGGAACCATCATTTTAGTCGAAAATGATCGGGAACCCTAAAATCTACCAAAACTCAAGTTATGCCAAAATGTAGTAAAAGTAGATCCAAACCATGGAGATGTATAGAAGTTCAAAATGTAACATTTGATATGTATAAAGTTTATAAAAGGTAGTAGGAAATCACCAAATAGGTTTTAGAAATTAAACCCGAAAACCAGATATCGACCACTTGGGAAAGACGAAGCTTTCTATACCGAACCCTTGCTAGATGCACTTAATACTAACAAGAAACGGTAGCCGAAGAAACTTGAATGGAAAGAAGAAAGAGGGAGAGACTTGAGAGAGTTGAGATATTGAGATTAGAAAATATCCCCAAAATGAGATATTTTAGGTTGAACTTGCCTAAGTCGGCCAGGAGACCTCGCGGGTTATGTCGCGACCTCAAGTCGCGACATAACTCGCCCGCTTGCAGAAACTAAAACCCAAATAGAGGGTTTCGCGGGTTGTGCCGCGACCTCAAGTCGCGGTGCAACTCGCGTAGTTCACTGTGGTTTGTCCAAAACCACCAAAATCAAAACTCAAACTTCAAACCAAACGCGGTGCTAACGACAACGCTTAAACACAAGAATACCAAGATTACATAACGAAAATCCGGGGTGTTACACCAATGGATAAATTAGCCAAGCTATACATAGATGAAGTAGTGTCGCGTCACGGTGTTCTACTATCCATAGTCTTAGATCGGGATAGTCGGTTCACCTCCAAATTTTGGGATGACCTACAAAAGGAGTTGGGTAAAAGGGTCAAATTGAGTACGACCTATCATCCTCAAACGGATGGTAAAAATGAAAGGACCATCCAAACTCTCGAGGACATGCTTCGTTCATGTGTTATAGGCTTTGGAGGGAATTGGGATTCACACTTGCCGTTGGTGGAATTTACGTACAATAAAAGTTATTATTCGATCATCAGAATGCCACCATTCGAGGCACTTTATGGACGGAAATGTAGAACACCGGTGTGTTGGCTCGAGGCGGGAGAGAAACAATTTGCGGGGCCGGAGATTGTGCAATTAACGGCAGACAAGGTGAAAAATATCCGGGAGCGTTTGAAGGAGGCCCAAGATTGACAAAAGAGCTATGCAGAGAAAAAATGAAGATCGGTTGAGTTTCAAGTGGGAGAGCGAGTTATGTTGAAGGTATCACCATGGAAGGGGATCATCCGTTTCGGGAAGCGCGAAAAACTTAGTCCTCATTTTCTTGGACCCTTCACCACTTTGGAGAAAGTTGGACTCCAAGCTTTTAGATTGGACTTGCCACCGGAAATGGACGGGATCCACCCTATGTTTCACGTGTGTTACCTTCGCAAGTGTCTAGCCGAGGAGGAAAGTGTTATTCCTTTGACGGAAATTCGGGTGGACAACGGTAACCGATGTGTGGAAGAACCTAAAGCCATATTGGAATCAAAGACGAAGCAATTGCGACACAAAGAAGTAACAATGGTAAAGGTCCAATGGAAGCATCACCGAGGTGCAAACGTGACGTGGGAGTCGGAAGAGGACATGAGAAAGAGATACCCTCACTTATTTTGAATTGTCGTGATTTCAGGGACGAAATCCTTATTAGGTCGGGAGGATTGTAACATCCGATAAATTTAAGGTAAGTATTCACATCTCGCATTTTAATATTATAGTAAATTATGAACCAAGGGTCCTTTGGTGTATAAACTTATTCGCATTTGATATAGTTATTGTGAGTCCGTGATCGTTACCAGATAATCAAAACAACAAACAATAGATAATAAACCAACCTGTTTGGATTACAAACGCGGATTACACGGTTGAGTTCTTGAGTTAAGCTCTCTGTTTGTTTTCTCTCTTTTCACCTTGATTATGTGTTATGTGTGTGTATTCTGTTATGATCGATAGATGATAGAGAGAAAGAAATAATATCTATTTAAGATATTATCAAAACTTAAACTAATAATAAAAATTAATATCTAAAACTATAATATCTAGATATTAAAAACAACTTTGACTTTATTACAGAATAGACCCTAGACTATTGTTGAGAGTAACTTTCAGCATTAACTTCAGATTGCGATCTTCGTTTTGGATGATCTTGAATCCAATGAGACTGTGTCTTAACAATCTCCCCCTTTGGATCAAGATCATTACGAAAATGATTTGGCAATACGATCTTCTCTTTCAGCACAGAAGATGCAATCTCTTTCTCTAGCTCAGAATGCTTTAGCAAAGTATCTTCAAAGAAAATTTATCTGAAATCAGCATGTCTTCAGAATACTTTGATCTCGCAGTTCTTGGTCCTGTAATGTAATGGACTGAACATTTCTTCAAGCTTTAGATTCTCCCCCTTTTTGATGGAAAGTGCAACGACTTCATCAAAACTTTGAGTAAGAAATGTCAACCACTTGTAGTCTCTGATCCGTCAATTCAATAGTTATTCATCCTGATCTTTGCAAATCTAGACAAAATAATCATGTAACACCTGAATCAACTAATGAATCAGTTAGAATGCCTGTCAGTAACACTAAGTCACTGTGTGTAACGAATACACATTGGAAAGGAGTTGTTTGATGTTGACTCCCCCAGGGATTCCATTTAATCATCGAAACAGCACAAAGGTTATTTCTATAAACGTTATGACAAAGAAACTAATTCCTTGTGTGTTCGTGCTTGTGTTGAAAGAATTAAGCACTTGATGATTGCTTATTTGGCTCAAAATTGTGTAAACCACTGAGACAACAGTAAGTTAAACACAGACTCAATGTGCATGAGTGAAGTGCGAAGGTGGGGCAAACTTCCTTCTTTTCAATATCCAGATTTTCCAAATGAAAATCAGATAGCAAATGTGCTGCATCCCCTTTTGAAAATGTGAAACACTTTCTTGTTGAGAAGAAAATGAGTAGATAGTGAGGTTTGATCTAGAGTTGGCATGGGTTAGTTGCCTATTTCAATAATGTTCACCAAAGAATTGTGAAACACTAGTAATGTGGCTACCCGGCTCAGAAAAAGTTGGTGCAGAGTTGTGATATTCTTTTTAACTCTGTTCTCGCACGCTCTTTCTTTTAAACGTTTTGCTTTCTCTAATCACACTCATTTCTATTCTCTTTGCACACTCAATCACTAAGGATTAACTTCTTGGGTAGAAATCACTGGTTAAGGTGATTCCATAGAAGTTGTGTTAATTCCTAGCACAATGATTCTTGTTTTCCTATGATGCATGTGATGCTCAGATTGGTTTAACTATTTCAGTTAAAGCACAAAATTGATTTTGAAAACATTTAAAATCACACTTCCATAATATAAAATCTGTTGAAAAAATCGGGAAGTGGTTTGAACATTAAAAACAATGTTTTCTATGATTGAAAGTTGTCCTCTTTCAAACATATTGGAGATTAAGATGAAAGGTAATACCTTAAAGTTTGATCTTATATCTCATGAAGCTTTGCTATAAGTCATAAAGATATGAACTTCTAAGCTTCTCTCAAACTTCTGCAAAAGTCTTTAGGTCAATTAAAAGTAAAATTTATTCACTTAAATTGAAAAGACAAAAAACAGTAAAACTATTAAAGTACGAGTTCTGATCAGAAATCATCAGAAGTCATCACCTTTTAACTCCCCCTGAAATTATGCATTTGAAACTTTATCAGTTGTAAAAGATATGCATAAAATTTCAGAAAAGTATGTACTCCCCCTTGATGGTTGATTTCCTCATTCGAGTATCGGAGTACAATCTTCATGTTCAGCACGGAGTAAGGTCTTTTGATCGTTGAAGTGCGAGTTCTAAACTGTTGTGTTTAGAAGTCAAACTTCGTTGAAGTACGGGTTCTAAGCTGATTTACTTAGAAGCCTCTTTGACATTGAAGTCCGAGTCTTGAGCTGATTTACTCAAGAACCATATTGACATTGATGTTCGGGTCTTGAACTGTATTATTCAAGAGCCTTTCTTCTTTGAAGTTCGGGTTTTGAACTGCTTTGTTCAAAAACCATTATTCTTCCTACTCCCCCTTGACAGTAGGTGCCTGCAACACAGGTTTAGTTTTCTTTGGTACCCACTGGTATTTGGGTCCATAAGTGTTAGTTGCAGTTCGTATGGGGGTTACTGAGTAAGAACCATACCAGTAATGGTCACTCGTCTTGTGAACAGGATCATGTGTACGACAATAAGAACAATAAAATTTCTTACCTGACAAACTGATTAATTTATCTCTTGAATAAACAAAATCAGGTTTACCTTTCAGCGCATTGTTCTTCTTGGCAATCGGCGTATGTACACATGAGTTTTTACATTTCAGCTCTTCTTTAACTGGTTTCCTGTTCCAGACCAGTTCAACTTCTTCTTGGAAGCTTCTTCTCCTTCTTTGATGTGTACCTGAAAAATCTTTATTCCCGCCATAGAAAAGATTAGTACTCCGAATATGATTAGAAGATTTCACTGACCTCTTTGAAGAAACAAGTTTCTGATATGAGCTTGCAGCTGACTTGAATGAACATTCTGAATCAGCAGAATCATCTCTAGGTGAGTGGACAATTGACTCTGGAGTCTTGCGCTCAGTCACCACCACCGTTGAAATAACCTTTTCAAGCTCTTTAACCTTTGAAGAATAGTTGTTTCGTTCTTTGACAAGAAGGTCAATCTTCGTCTCAAGCTCGGACCTCTTCTTCTTCTCTTTCTGTGCAAGCTTAGATAATTCAGATAGCTTTGCATTAAGCTTCCTAATTGCAGCTTCAAGGATGCTTCTCTCTTCTTCGAATCCCTTCTTAGCACCCTTCTGATCATTTGCCTTCCTCTCCTTGGCAAACTGATCTCTTTCCAATATGATTACTTTCTCAAAGTCTTCAACTTTTTGAGAAAGCATTAAACTTTGAAGCTCAATCACCTTCTTCTCTTCCACACCCTTCTTTGACAGATCTGAGAACTTCTTTTCAAACTCAGATATTTTCTTTTGTAGCTCAGCATTTGCATTCTCCAAATCTTTGAACTTCTTCTCATTACTCTCAACAGACTCTTGCTTCTGTTTTTGAGCTTCTAAATCATTAATCTTTCCTTTAAGTTCAAAGTTCTCAGCTTCCAAAACTTTTCCTTTTAAGAAAACGTTTCGGTCTGAGTCAATCCATTCAGAGTTTAATGCAAGATAGTCCCAAATCTCTTTCCCTGAAGCTTCTGGAATATCCATTAAATCATATATTTCCTTAGAAATACTCTTTCTCAGATAAACTCTAGCTCTATAATCAGCATGATTTCTTTGTGCTCCTTCAGACAATGATAATATCATGTCTTGACCTAGTTCATCACCATCTATGAAGCTGAAAAAATTTATTTTCCACTTTTCGTATTCTCCTTTATTCAACATGTGAAAATAGGAAGACATTCTGTTTAAAGTTCTAAGTCTGGAAAAACTTTGCGTTTTGAGAAGGTTTGCGCGAGAGGTTGATTGCGCAAAGTGAGGTTCGACCGGTAAGACGTAAGAACCGGTAAAATTTTCTTTCGAAGATGTAAAAGAAAATGGTCGACCGGTAGGTTGTAAATTTGGATTTGCAAAGGACCGGTAAAATTTTTTTTTATCTCAACCGGTATAAAAGATTACAACAAATGAGAGTTTTGCATGTGAAAATGGTGATATTATATGTTTGCAAGCACTTAAAGAAACAAACAAAACAAAAAAAAAAGAATTCTTATGATGGTGGACACGTGGTGAAAGATAGCACAATTATGTGATGAATTGCCAACAAACCAACTTGAAAGATAGCACAATTATGGTGGACACGTGAGGTTTGCATGTAATTGTGAGTTTATCTTAGAAGTTTGAGAGGCTGCCACGTGAGGAAAATTTCTTAAACACTCGACCTGGATGAAAAGTGGACGACCGGTAGTGATTGACCGGAGGTGTTTGAGTGGGAATGTGAACAATACTGTAAGACCGAAAGAGAGAATAGAGTTTGATATGTTTGACCGGAAGAGATAAGAAGACCGAGAGAAGTAGAAGACCGGGAGAGAGAAGACCGGATGTGGTGTGTGAGATTCGATCGGGAAACAAACAATTCGACCGGATTTGTTTTGGGTTTCGACCGGAAGAGATGTTTGACCGGGGAAGTGTAGTGGAAAAGTTTTATTCGACCGGGGAAGTGAGGTGGAAAAGTTTTATTCGACCGGTGAAATGTAGTGGAAAAGTGGGGTTCGACCGGAATTGAGGTTTACTTTGACCGGATAAAAAATATATATATTCGACCGGTACAAAGTGGGATTTGACCGGAGAGTGTTTGACCGATACCAAAAGTTTGTGAGATTCGACCGGGGAAGTGAGGGTCCGGTCGAATGCTTAAGACCGATAGAATGTAAAAACTAAGGTTCGACCGGTACGCTTAAGACCGATACGTCGTCTTCTTCGATTAAATCGACTGTAAGTCTAAAATTAACCAAGCTAGAGGTCGATTTACCACACCAAATTTTGACACAACGATCTCCTTATCAATTAGAACAAGACACAACCTTTTGATTTTGAAAATAACCGTAAAATCAAGTTTTGATTTATAACACAGTGTTCTTCAAAAATGAAGAACACAGAGATGAAAAGTTTTGATTTTGATCCTGGTATACGGCTTTGATACCAATTGTGAGTCCGTGATCGTTACCAGATAATCAAAACAACAAACAATAGATAATAAACCAACCTGTTTGGATTACAAACGCGGATTACACGGTTGAGTTCTTGAGTTAAGCTCTCTGTTTGTTTTCTCTCTTTTCACCTTGATTATGTGTTATGTGTGTGTATTTTGTTATGATCGATAGATGATAGAGAGAAAGAAATAATATCTATTTAAGATATTATCAAAACTTAAACTAATAATAAAAATTAATATCTAAAACTATAATATCTAGATATTAAAAACAACTTTGACTTTATTACAGAATAGACCCTAGACTATTGTTGAGAGTAACTTTCAGCATTAACTTCATATTGCGATCTTCGTTTTGGATGATCTTGAATCCAATGAGACTGTGTCTTAACAATCTCCCCCTTTGGATCAAGATCATTACGAAAATGATTTGGCAATACGATCTTCTCTTTCAGCACAGAAGATGCAATCTCTTTCTCTAGCTCAGAATGCTTTAGCAAAGTATCTTCAAAGAAAATTTATCTGAAATCAGCATGTCTTCAGAATACTTTGATCTCGCAGTTCTTGGTCCTGTAATGTAATGGACTGAACATTTCTTCAAGCTTTAGATTCTCCCCCTTTTTGATGAGAAGTGTAACGATTTCATCAAAACTTGATGACAAGAAATGTTGTTCATTAGGATCATCTGATTCGTGCTTTCCCATCAAGCACAGGTTGACAACTTCATCTTTCTCTTCATCTTCTTCATCATCATCAGAATGATCGAGCCAGAAAACGTCTTCAGCCATCAATGCCTTCCCAGCCTCTTGTTGCTTTGCAAGCAACATCTTGTTCTTGTAGTAGTCCGAGTTCTTGACTTTTGGCTTTCGGCAATCTCTGGCATAATGACCGGTTTTGCCACAGTTGTAGCACGTTATAGGTTCTGTCTGACCTGATCCTTCTGCTTGAAACCTTCTCTCTTCAGGTTTCCTTTCCTCTGATCTCTTTCCTTCAACAAGATCTCTTCTATCTTCTGGTTTCCTCTCCTCCATTCTCCTTCCTTCAAACCTTCTTCCTTCAAATCTACTTCCTTCGACCCTTTCTCTATGAGCGTAGTTGTTTGGACCAGACGAATACCTCTGACTGTTTGAGCTTGGCTTTGTGTAGAATTTCTTCTGGAAAGCCTTAGTCAACAAAAGCAATGCTTGCTTTAGTTGTTCACATTCATCTTCGTCAGAGTTTGCTTCAGCTTTATCTTCATCTGATTCATACACAGTCGCTTTGTTCTTCTTCTTCTTGACAACAAGAGCAACTGTCTCTTCAACCTTCTTTCCTCTCTGCCTTTTCTCTTCTAGAATTTCATCCACTTCTTCTTCATTTTGTTTGAGGGTCTCATACACCAAACAATAAACCAACAAACAATAGATAATAAACCAACCTGTTTGGATTACAAACGCGGATTACACGGTTGAGTTCTTGAGTTAAGCTCTCTGTTTGTTTTCTCTCTTTTCACCTTGATTATGTGTTATGTGTGTGTATTCTGTTATGATCGATAGATGATAGAGAGAAAGAAATAATATCTATTTAAGATATTATCAAAACTTAAACTAATAATAAAAATTAATATCTAAAACTATAATATCTAGATATTAAAAACAACTTTGACTTTATTACAGAATAGACCCTAGACTATTGTTGAGAGTAACTTTCAGCATTAACTTCAGATTGCGATCTTCGTTTTGGATGATCTTGAATCCAATGAGACTGTGTCTTAACAGTTATGTTATGATTTAATTGAAATATCTATCTATGGGTGCACTATCGAATCGGATTAGGATTTTCGAGTCTCGGGGGTGTGGTGCGACAGTGCCATGCGACAGTCGCAGGTCTCGTAACGCGGCCTGGTGGGTTGGTGCGACAGTGACACCACGATAGTGACATGGGCACCGTCGCCGGTCACTATCGCGTGGTGTGTACCGAGGGCGGTGGCGATGACGCGACTGTGACACCGCGACAGTTCCATGTACTGTGAGTATAAAAACCCCATTAAACCGATTTTCTATCACTTTTTCACACAAATATGATTTTAGGTCGTTTTTAGAGAGAGGGAGGCGATTTTCTGCATTTATTTCACCTTCTCCATTTATTTCAAGAGAGTGATTGGGTGTGATATTTTATTGGAGAATCAAGGGTGGTTGTGGATCATTAATGTTGGAGCACTAGCAATAGGCATGGAAATGGGGCGGGGATGGGGCGGGGACCTCAATCCCCATCCCCGTCCCCAATCCCTCATCTTCATCCCCGTCCCCATCCCCATCCCCATCCCCGTCCCCGTCGGGGAATATGATCACATCCCTATCCCCATCCCCAACGGGGAAACGGGGATTTTCTTTTTCCGTTTATGTAAGTTATTTAAATCAAATATATGAGACACCGCACATATTTAAATATCACGTATTTCCAATAAACCTAAAATCGAAATAAATTTAATTTAGTATAAAAATCACAACATCATATAATAATTAATAACTTAAAACCAAAAGAAATTCAACCGAATTCGGGAAAGAAAACTTAACTTCAAACGTACCAAAAGATATCGAGTAAGATTCAAAACCATATCGAGTAATTGTATTTTGATTGACATCCAAAATACATACTAACATCCAAAAAATAACAATTTTATATTATAAACCTAGTTAGGAAATAGGAAATTATGAATTACCGATTTAGTTTAATTAAATAATATATCAAATATTTATTAAAATATAAAACGGGGACGGGACGGGACGGGGCGGGGAGTGCGATACCCGTCCCCGTCCCCATCCCCAGTTTGAGACAAACGGGGATCCCCGTCCCCATCCCCATCCCCAGTTTAGCGGGGAATCCCCATCCCCGATCGGGGCGGGTGGACCGGGTTCCCCGACGGGTCGGGGCCAATTTCCATGCCTAACTAGCAAGAGCCTAAACCTTCAAGAAACTCAAGTCTTGTTCATCTCATCATTTCTAGAGTCCTCTAAGTTTTCTAGGGTTTTGATAAAAAACCTAGATTGTGAGTTCCTACTAAACTTTTCAAATGAGATACATATCTAGAAATGCTACTTGTTATTAATTCATGTTTATGCATACATTTTAATCACCTGATAAGTTTGACCTACTTCTTACTTTTGATATTTGTTAGGTTTTGGTTAATGTTCTTTATGTAGGACTTGATGAGGCTATTACTGACAATATATTGGTTATGATATTATGGCATTATGCGGTTGGTGAATATTATTGATGAAATTACATGTTTTAGGGTTTTAGACCTAAAATGGAATTTGAACTATGTGAGGTCTTATACATGTATCTTGTTGATATTAAATATGTATAGAGATGGATGTTGTATATATATTGGATGAACCACGAGTAAGCGCTAGGAGAATGTAGTCTTAGGGTGCCACCATGAAGGTATGCACCTAGACCTCCGCCATTTTGATTAATGCCTGGGAGGTAGTCTTCAAGTGTGTCGGGCCTTCGGGATGCTGCTCATGAGAGTGAACATCAAGGTACATTGACTTGAGGTGAACTTTTTGGTGTGATGGGTCTCCCCCATTGATTCCTTTATGGTCCTTATTGTCTATAACTGAATTAATTGATTATGTCATGCTATTGTTCAACTCATTAGTCTCGTTTGGCCTAACACTTGATTGCTTTGATGTGTATCTAAGGTTCTAGTGGCGCGATCGTCAAGATGGTTTAGGTTGACTTTAGAGGCGAGCTTGGGAATATTTTGGAACGCCAATTATTGTAGTTACATTTTGGAGTTGGAAGACAACTTGAGTTAATCTTTTTCCTAGTTAGGATTTAGATTAGAGGGTTGTTTTTCCCTCATTGTCTATTTATTACAAACTTGTAATTATAACAGGCGTATGTTGTTCCCTTTTTGGGCAAACTCGTGCTTTGACATATTTTATATATCACATTTCCATTTCCGGAAATTTTTGTTTGCTCCAATTTTTGGGGTGTTATATAACACCCTAAAAATAGGGCCAAATAAAAATTCGAAATTTTGGCAATATAACGTCTAAAATACGGGGGGTCCATTATACCCTATAAATAGAATAATAAAATAAGAGCAATTTCCAATTTCATGACAACTAAAACCCAATTTAAGATGGGTTAGTTTACACCGAAGTAGTTGCAAAAAAAATGGGACATATAGATTACAACAACCTACTTAATCTAGAATTAATTCAAACTAATAATAATATGGGTGTTGCTATTCCACCAAAAATCTCTCTTCACAATGCTCTCCCCAAAAAGACCGACACTTCAAGATCTCTTACGTGCACGGTTGACAACCCGACTTCCTAGATTCCACCGTTAGTGGGACCTGCGAACCAATAAGTTGCCAACAAGTGTTAGTGCGAAGCCTAGTGAAATCTCACAAAATAAAAAGTTCATAAATAAGGTATCCATAAAGACAAACTTGTGTTACCGGATCCCTTTGTGCCACAATATTATTCCCACGTACCATGATGTTCTCAAACATAAACATAAACATAATTTATCCTCTATAAGAAGTATTCACCATTTTTTATATGATAAGGACATCTTGAACATATTTTTCTTAAATAGAAAAAAAATGAATATTTTAGAAAATTTAATTAATTCAAATGCTTCAAGAGATATTCTAAATATTGATCACTCTGAGACATTAAATGGTGAAGATAAAGAAACTGTATTTTTATTGTTCTTATATGTATTATTATTTTATAATAGATTTATTTAATAATTTATTAAAATATTATATTTATTGAATATTTTAATAATATAATTAATTTAAAATGTTCAAAATAAAATTATGTTGGAGGTGAGTATAATTAATATTTTTAGTTTTTAGTTTATTATTTTAAATAGCTATAAAAAAATATTAAACATTTCTAGGAAATGTACATTTTGTACTGGACCCTTTAAGTTTTAATATGTACATTTAAAATATTTAATTAAATAAATATTAAAATAGAGAGAAATGACAAAAAAAAGACCATTCTATTCTTGAGTTTAAATAAGGGGCTGTTCGGTTGTGGCTTAATGGGCTGTATGACCTATATGGCTTATTCGTTCATCCATAAATAACCGTTCGGTTGTGGCTTAATCAGTCAGCTGATGACTTAATGGCTCAGTTGAAAATCCTTACTCCTTTGTATTCAACCATTTAATTTTACATTTATTCCCATTTTACCCATCTCCCTTTTCATCTTCATCCCCATCCCACTTGTTCTCAATCTAAATCCTGGAAGACGACGATTCATGGTGGTGGAAGGAGATGATTGTGAAGGCGGGGATTAGACCTGGAAGATAACGATTCATTGTGGTGGAAGGAGATGATTGTGAAGGCGGTGATTAAATCTGGAAGACGACGATTCATGATGGTGGAAGGAGATTTGTGAAGGTGGTGACTGAACCTCGAAGAAGCAATTCATGGTGGTGGAAGGAGATGATTGTGAAGGGGGTGATTAAACCTGGAAGACGGCTAGGGTTTCTGGGTATGGCAAGCCAAAGAAAAACATTAACAAAAGAAGATGAATTGATTTATTTATTTATTTTTATAACTCACATCTTTAATGTCAAAGACGGCAAAGAAAATGTGTCCAAAATTTTTGAATTGTTTTTAAAATTATTAATTATAAGATTTACTTATATAAAAATTGTTGATTATTCATATTTTATCAATCACTAATTATTTTTATCAAATTGTTATTTCAATCAAACAAACATATAGACTGAGGTGCAAAATTGTCAATTTTGACATTTAGACTGTTCATTCAGCACATTAACCGAACAACAATTTATTATATATCATATAGACAACTTTATCAATACAGACACCTTTATCCATACAAGACTTAATAGAAAACGAACCGAACAACACCTAAACATACTAAATGACCTTTTGGTCCTCCAACTACGTGAAAAATGTGCATACCAATAGGTGTTTTTTATATAATAAATTAAGTTTAAGGACCAATTCCATAAAACCCGTATATTACAGGGACTAAATTTTTAATTTACTCTATTAGGTATTTAAAATTTATAACCAGCTACATTGTAAAGGTATTTCTTATCCATACCGATGTTAGTTGTATACCTTTACAATGTAGTTGATTATATATTTTGAATAAATCTAATTAAATTAAAAAAATACCTAATATAGATATGTATAGATTTGTATACCTGATTTTTTTCTACAATAACCGTTACAAATGGTTATCAATATGGTGTAGATATATAATAAAACTGGTACGTATTTATTCTTACCCGGTTAGCGCTTATCGGATTAATTATTGCAAATGATGTTGTTCCGCTTGACTAAAATCTTACCCGATAAGTTAAATAATAGTGTAGATTCTCACCGGTAAGCGCTTACCGGGTAAGCGTTTGGGTTGCACATTATGTGGTTCCGATTGACTAGAATTTTACCCTATAAGTTAAATAATAGTGTAGATTCTCACCGGTAAGCGCTTAATTTCATTGCTAGTTTATAATTATAAATAAGCAATGAGTTCTTAATTTCATTGCTAATTACATATAATTTCATTGCTAATTACAAATAATTATAAACTAGCAATGAGTTCAAAACATTTTATTGACTTGTTCTTAAAAATAATTTTCTCATTTCATTCCAGAAAGACTATGAGCATTGATACGCACCGACACTCTGTTTGTCCGTAAAATTAAACTAGCATGAGACGCTCAATAAACTAGTTTCTAATAAGCTAATCAAGCCTAGTTACGAACGTAGACTCAACTGCTAATTGCATTAGGCTTAGACAAACGTCATTCCTAGCTAATGAACGGACGCCGACCATTTAGATTAGATTAAGCAAACTCACAACACTAAAATTAATCAGACGCCCAATCAATTGAAGTATTATTTGCTACTAAATAGAACTTGGAACAATTACGGATTCACAACTCTATCTAGCAATTCACAATTAGGCTAAACTATTCAAGGGTACCGACTTAAATAAATAACCCAACAATGATAATCGATTAAATCAAATGATATGAAAAGGTTCAACAAGTCTCAACACAATCCCAATCAAATATTTACAAACTCATTGCTAAAATGTAAAAACTAACTATGAAATAAAAAACTAAACCTAAAACTAAAATTACGTAATGGATTGAACCAAATAAAAGCTTTCCCCAAAGTTGTCTTCTTCTCCTTTTTTTCAATTTTCTGGAATCATTCTCCCAAAAAAAAAAAGTTTCTCATCGCGTCGTGCCAAGAGAAGAGCCGACAGTGAAGTCGCTCCCCTCAAATCGAATGGGGCCTGGCGTTTTTTGGACTTCCAAAGCTAGCATATGATCAGGGCTATTTTGGACTTCGCATGGGCTTGACTACCTTTTTTTCTTTCCTTTCTTGATCTGTTTCCTACTGCACATGATGGATATGATGAGACCAAATAAAAAACAATTATAATGGCATTTGTTTTCTTTTGTTTGGCTGCCAACGAAAATACAAACAAAAAAAAGATTTTTTTTCTTTTTCTTTGTTTTCTTTTCTTTTCTCAACTTAAATGGCCAAACATAATCAAATACCAAATGAGAATTTTAAGCATCTAATCCACATTAATTTCAAGGTAAAATTGACATAAAAATGTATAAAATTGGTAGTTATCAGTCACCGATATTATGAAAAGTCAAAGAAGCATGTAGATAGAGCATGTGAAAATTAAGTTATTTCAAGTCTGGTTCTATTCATTAAAATTTCAATCTTACATAAAAGAGTTTAAATTCAGATGAGTTGTTACTCGGTAAGATGCATGCAATTCTTCATTGTTGTTGGTTTACATGTTGCTCAAGTTTGTTTGCTTTTCATTCTTTCTTAAGATGCTTAGGTTTGTA
The DNA here is from genome assembly GCA_954870635.1 of Arctium minus. Classification (NCBI taxonomy): domain Eukaryota; kingdom Viridiplantae; phylum Streptophyta; class Magnoliopsida; order Asterales; family Asteraceae; genus Arctium; species Arctium minus. The sequence goes on along the minus strand of OX941085.1, from coordinate 595,452 downwards.
TGCTTTCATTCATCCTTCATTGCTACCAATTTGGCATTGCCCAGTTGACTCCAAATTGATATATAAAATGAAGGAAGCTTGCTAATCTTGTATAGGCCTCTGCTTTTAGAATGAAACTATGAAGGACAGGAACTTGACTATTCTCAATTAAAATCTTAAATTGGTGTTTGCCTTTATTCTTACTCGCATAGTTATTGTCCATGTCTCTATGTAAAACCATCTTTTCTCCAACAGGTATAATCATATCGAAATTCTTCAAAATATGTTATTATAAAGTATTCATCGTATAGGTCTTCAACTTGGAATGATGTTTTAAACCAATGCATATTTCATTGTCTTAAGCTTTTGACCATTTCACCAAGTCTGTCGCCTCTTCTATTTGTTGCAAAAACTTCCTTTTACATCTAGCACTCTTATTTGTATTTCTCACATTAATCTCTGCAACTTTGGGATAAAATGTCAAAAGGACGTATCTCGTGATTAATAAGACTTTACCTATGTTGGCTCATACATATTTAAATTATATTTGTGCTATTATTGATTGGTTGTCAAAGGTTATGAAATACTTAATTTAAAATAGTTGCACCAATACAACATCAACAGACAACCAAATTAGACATATGGTGTACTTAATAGAAAATACTATACTTAATCTACCAAATTTGAGAAGAAAGTTGATAGATGAATTGTGGAGGTGATGGTGCTGGTCCAAGAAAGATGGTGTAGAAGCCAAGACCATAAGCAAAAAGGCTTAGCAAGAGGGTGGTGATATGACATCGCCATATGGATGCCTATTTTTTTTTTTTTTTTGACAAACTGCAAATAGATAGTGCCAAGTTTGGAAAGCTATGCCATAGTCTCGTAGTGATCTTATGATGTATATTGGATGCCTCTGATATTAAGTCACATACTTGCCAAAAAAAATGTGAACTAAAATACTACGAGTTCTACTACATTTTGTTTTTTTTTTTACCTCTTATCACTACTACAGAAATGACTTTTTTAAACGCACCTTTTTAAACGGTTTTTAAAAAAAATCGAAAAAACCGTTTAAAAAGGTGGACGCGTTTTTTTAAGACTTTTTTTAAACGGTTATGCGGTTATGGTACCGTTTAAAAAAGTCATATGACCTTTTTAAATGGTTGTTATAAAAAAACCGTTTAAAAGGGGATACGTATTTCACACGGATAATTGAACAAAACCATTTAAAAAGCCGCCTAATTTTTTTACACTGTTTTTTCATACAACCGTTTAAAATACATACATCTTTTTAAACGGTTCTCTAGAAACAACCGTTTAAAAAGGCAAACACTTTTTCAAATGCTTTCACTATCACAAAAGCGTTTAAAAAGGCCTTTAAAAATTTAGGTTTTTTTTATATATATTCATGGCCGCCGTTTTTTGCCTAAAAGGTCTCCCCATCTTCTTTCTTTATTCATTCTCTACACACAAGTTGAGGAGCTAATATCGATCAATTGAAATATATTAAATATTGCAAGGTATGTAACTGAATATCATTATGATCTGTCGTTAAATTCCACTTTATTTTCTTTTCAATCATCTCCTTTTAATGCACCGTAATGGTAAAACCGAACTACATTAATGCGTTTTTATATTTTGATAGGTTTTAGAACAATTTGGAGCGAAAAAGGACAAAACGATAATTTTTGACAGATTTGCGCAACTGTGGCGTTTTGATCATATCTCACTCGTCCGATCTCCGATTTGAGTGATTCAAGATGATCTGGAAACCCAACACACATATCTACAATGTTCGTGTTTTAAGTTTTTGGTACTTTGGAGTAAATCTGGGCCGAATCTGAAGTTGAAGTTGGGAGTACAAAGTTGAACATAAAATGAATAAAAGAATTAAAGGTGTTTCTATAAACACAGAAGAAGATGTGGCGGAATGATAAGTGTCGTGGGTTTGCATGGCTGCGGTTTCGAGATCGAGTCCTATGTGCAACAGATCATGTAAAACAATACACATTTTACACGGGTTTTTTAAACCGTTTAAAAAGGTATACAATTTTAAACGGTTTTTTTGGCTATTTTTAAACGGTTCAAAAACCGTTTAAAAATGTGACTGTTTTAAAAGGTTCAAAAACCGTTTAAAAAAGCCCCTGACTTTTTCAAACGGTGCCCTTTTAAACGGTTGTAAAACCGTTTAAAAATATCCAAAACAACCGTTTAAAATACATATTTCTGTAGTAGTGTATATCTAGATGTTACAACGTTATGTCACAAGTTCTATTGAGTATTTTTAATAAGGGATTAGGATCATTTACATCTCAACATAATAGCATCTAATAAGGGAATAGGATCATTTGTATTGATGTGGGTTCATCTCTACCATGTAAAATTGAATTAATGCTTGTGCCTTTTGAGAGATTATATATATATATATATATATACATGAATTGGAAATTTTAGTTTTATAATCATTACACTTAAGCAAATAATAGTGGGTTATATTTTTACTGTTTGAATGTAAATGATTGGGTTGTTCTTAGATATATGGTTCTTCACTAACTACAACAAAAATGGTAATTAGTGACCAGAATTTTAGTGACGACTTATTTTTTGGACACTAATTTCAACGTTAGTGACAGTAAAAAAGGTTGTCACTAAAATTTAGTCGTTAATATGAATATAGTGACAAAAACTAAAATTTGGTCACTAGAATGGTCACTAATTCTTATGGCTAAAAAAGATTATTCCTATATATATAATTTAATGACTAAATTTGTGACGATTATATTTTTCGTCACTAATTTCAAAGAGTTAGTGACAAAAAATAGTTGTCACTACATAGTATTTAGGAGTTCACGTTAGTTGAATAGATTAGTGACAAAAAATAATGGTCACTAAAATAAAAATTTTAGTAACAAAAAAATAATTGTAACTAAAATGAAAGTGGTAGTAACAAAAAATAGTGGTCACTAATTTAAAAGAGTTAGTGACAAAAATAGTTGTCACTACATAGTATTTAGGAGTTCATGTTAGTTGAATAGATTAGTGATAACAAAATAGTGGTAACTAAATAAAAATGTTAGTAACAAAAAATAGTTGTCACTAAAATGAAAGTGGTAGTGATCAAAAATAGTTGTCACTAATTTTAAAGAGTTAGTGACTAAAAATAGTTGTCACTACATAGAATTTAGTAGTTTAGTTGAATTAATTAGTTACAACAAAATAATTTTATTTTATTTTATTCAAACATAAATTTCAGAAATTTTAACGAATTACATTAATTTTATATCTCGGATGTAGTGGGTGCCAGTGCCACAGGTCAAGAATTAACCATTGTTGGTATGTTGATTGAGTTTGATTATATTGCCATAGGTTCTTACGAGTCTCCTAAATCTTTTCCTGGATAACATTTTGGTATAAATGTTAATTTACTCATAAGACTTGATCATGATTGTAATGGTGTCCGTACCAAACATCTTGATTTTGCATTTTTTTTAATATTGTAGTTTTTCTATAGTTTCTTATTGGGTTTCTCTGGTTAGGCTGTTGCGGTATTTCGTGTTCACACCTTTTTAAAATGCAAATAAGTAGATTTTGAAGCAAGTATACATCTCAATCTACTACCGTTTTTAACAAGTAATAATGGTACAAAGTACCGAATATCGATCCCACAGGGAAGCGTGGAAAAGTTCTTCTTGAAAGTCGGGTCTGTAAAAGCGAGTTTCAGATGGCGAATTCGAAAACAATATTTTGGTTGGGGGTTTTGAGTAACAACTACTGAGAAATTAATTTAAAAAGAGTGCAGGGTATAAAGATCCGTTGGGACGAATTTAATAATTAAATAAAAGACCAGATCGCATTCCTTTGTTATCTCAGAGTCGATATTTTATGTAACTTAAAGAAGCCGTCACACAACGAACCAGTTGTCAGTTGATCAGTTGTATTTCGACATAAAATATAACTATGATTTAAATAACTTTGGACAATCATACGATACAATACACCTTTTATTCTCTTATCGGTCTCGGTCTCAACTTTACTTTTTACCCCGAACTGAGACGGTTAACCCATCATCATTTTAAATTCTAATTTTAAAGATTGTAAAAGCAATTAAAGAAAATGAGAATTATGTCAACTACTTGTTAATTAACCTTAAAAGAAATGATTTATCAACTATGCATGTAACTAAAATCCTTACTTGAACTAGAAAAATTAACTTACTTGAGAACAATGACAATATTAAACTACAAATACTACAATTATAAGAAATTAAATTCAGTTAACTACACGACGTTAGAATAATATTATATAATTGCGATTTACCAACTAATTTACCATTAGTTAAAGAAAGTCTTGTTCGGGCCCGTTCCTGACTTTTTATAGGTCCGGGGCGAGATGTAGAAAAGGGCCCCCAATAATTATGAAAAAGAAAACTTTGATATATTGTTTTATCAAAAGAAATAAAATTAAATTCAATGAAATAGTAATAATTCATATAAAATCGTTTTTCCAAGTATTCCTAGATGCAAAATCAATCAATAATTATATTAATCGGTTGAGTTTTCATCTCATCCTAGGTTAATGTTTTTCATCACTGTTTTAAACTTTTAGTGTTGAAGCAAACTTTTTCGAAACTATCAATCTTAGAATCAAAAAGCATCTTGGTTATAGCTTAAGATTTTTTTATTGTTTTAGAGATATGAGAGTACTTAGATTCATGCATTCAATATTAGGTAATAAAGAGTCAATAATGTTTGAAAAAACAAGGGTATAGATATAAGTTGAATTGCTTCATATGGTTGGTAATTTTTTTCAAATGGTAGGAGATCTCTCTCAGTTAATAACAAAAAACCTATAATATTTTAATTAGAATTCATGCGGGTGGAATAATTAAAAGAGTCAATGGGAGATGAATGATGGATAATATATCAATATTTTATGGACATGTAGTTTTAGACCTTATTAGCACATAAAAAAAACTTTAGAGAAACAATAAGCAATACTATAAAATGAACTATCAATTAACTTTTACATATTTTCTTTTCTAATGTAATTAATTAATACATGTTTGAGCCTTTAATATAATACAAATTTTTTTGGGTCCAAATAGACTTTGGATTTCTAATAGGACAAGTGGAAGATGAATGATGGAGAATATATCAAAGTTTATACTTTGGTACTAGATAAATAACATAGAGAAACAATAAACAATACTATAAAACGTAAACCAATTAACTTTTAACATATTTTTTTTTCTATCGTAATTAATTAATACATGTTTGGGCCCTGATATAAATACAAATTTTTTTGGGTCCTATTAGGTACTAAAACAATTTGTCATTTTTTTTGTACTACAACTATTATATACTAAAAAAAATTGGGCTCCTATTTCTCATGGGCCTTGGGCGTACGCCCGGCGCGCGCCCTCCCCCAGGCACGACCCTGGTCTTGTTTTAAATGTGTCTTTAGTCCTTAAGTTATGTCGAGAGTCCTTGGTATTTGTTAATTTAATTAACGTAATAAGCGGGATGGTTTTTAAAAATTTGGAAACACCGGACAATTTTAATACTACTACAAACCGTGAACCAAACGGGGTTGGGAATCCGAAATGATTGATCGGACTTCCGGTTTGTAATAGAACTAAAATTGTAGTGAAAACCAAATAAAAACCAAGATCAATCGAACCGGATGAGATGAGTAGAAATTGCGAGAATGTAACGAAAAACTATCACACTACACTTAAAATGACAAGGTAACCATATATTAATTCTTACCAAAAGATGGGAGTTTGAACTTGTGAGCCTAGGCTTACAACCATGAGCTCATGGCTCACCCTCTCAAACTTTTCTAGACTTTGCCTAATGCTAACTAAGGGAGAAAAATATGGCTTAAGTTACTTGTAGCAAGTTACTTACCAAGAGGATGGATGGATGATTTCTCTAGCAACCAACTACTAGGAGAAAAAGGGATGATCAACTACTAAGCCAAAGCCTCTTATTTATAGGCTAAGGTTAGGAGAAGGCCATGGGCTTTCTTCAAAAATACTTGGGCTCATCAAAATTAGCCTACATAATTATTTAACTAATACCAAAAATTAGCCCACAAATGTCTTCACATGGCCCAAGTGTGTAGTGGTAGAAACCCAAGAGTTTTTCCCAAAGTCTTCCAAAAAAATCGGCCCATCAAAAATATTGAAGCCCGCGTTTGTAAGCTCATAAAATCCGCACGTCGGTTATGTTGGACTCCAATCGGCCGTATCTTGATCCTAAAATACGCATATATATAAATACATAAGGTTTTTGCCGCATTTTCATTATAAGATGGAATTATTAGCCGTAAACGATAAAAATAAAGTTATACGATAAAAACTGCGAAAATAAACTAAAGGATGCAATGAGAAAAGAAAAGTAGCTCAAAATTGTCAAAAAGAGGATAAAAAATAGGGTAAATAAATTTACCCTATCATAGGCACACTTTTGTTATTTTCCACTTTGGTATTGTTGCAACAGGGTTAAATTGAACATCATTCTTACTAGGTTTCTGTTCTGCAACTCCAACGACGATGGAAGAGAAAAAGTAGCAGAATGTCATACTTCATGGATCTCAAAGGGCACTTTTACAGTTTGTTGGCATATGTTTTCTACTTTTATCATTTACATTTTTTGGGTTTTGATACTTCTTTGTTCTCCCTTTTTTCTGAGAGTTTGACAACATTGGATCATCCATCAACAAGATGCGTTGTTGGGTTTTCCGTTCAATTGGTTTACACTTTAGATAATTTGGATATGTCCAATGTTCATACATTTATTATCTTTAACATTATTGGTTTATACCAATTGTTTTAAAACCGTGTTTTACTTATAAATTTTTTATTTCTTTTTCAGTCTCAGTTTACGTTGTAACACCCTCAAATTTGGAAAGAGCAACTAATTTAAAATTTTCAAATATACCTCAAAGATGGATGAAACTTCATCCGACAAGTTCATACTTAAAAATACGATTATAGAATTATCCATCAACAAAACAAATAAAATCTTACATAGGGACAAATTCAAGGTCGGGTGTTACTATAACCCAATAACAGTTGCTATCTCCATAAGTGCGGAAGGCTTCATCGAGCTACTCTCTCTCGTGTAGGACTAGCACTCACCTCACCACGAAGTCGCTAGCAACATTCCTCAACCAAACCTGATGCACATGCCGACAAATAAAAATATTAGGCTAACGCTAGTGAGTTCAAGAGTTTTCAACATGAAACAAATATATTTGTTAAAAGAAAGAATGCGAGTTAAATCATTATCTTTCAAAATGGTTTACTTTAAATTTTAAACGACTCATTTTCCAATAACACACACCTTTAAGAAAAACAAGCAACCCAACATAAACATTCTTTTTGTAAAACAACTTCAACCCCAAATTCAACCCAAAATATGAATAGTAATTAAAACTCCCAATTTATAAAATTGCGGATAAGGCTTTATTTCTCAAAACACCCAAACACAGGGGGAATAATACTCGACTCATAAATCACGAATAAAATTCGTATATATAAAACGTCACCGAAAACATGGATAATAAGATAATACTATTTAATACCCAAATAACTCCTTCCGGTGACGGGGGGGACCCGATTCCGTGGTATGTGGCGGAACACAAAGTTAAGCCACCTAGCCACTTTGTCGAACTACACCTCAGATCGTAACTGTATTGTCTGCTCTGCTGAGCTACACCTCCAGTCGGACTTTATTTCAAGTCCCAAAACACCGTATCCCCCATTGCCTGCTCCGCCGAGTGACACCTCAAGGATACACGATCTTATTGCCTGTTCGGTCTCTAGTGGAGTTTCATCCTCAGGGTACTCATTCGACCCCTAGTGCCTACTCCCTAGCATTCAAGAGAGGAGCCTCAACTCCTTACTTGATAACTCCCGATGTCTAACCATCGTGCACAAGAATTAGACATCCAATCACAAGACCCAAGGTCCCGAAGTACAACCCATAGAGGTTCCTCTTCGTCAAACAATCGGGACAACAAAGATGCCAACACGGCAAAATTCCCAAGGTGAGAGTATCAACATTCCTCATCCTTAAATATGACTGACTTACATGCCTATGGATCCAAATGCATTACAGTCTAAAATACACGAATCCCATTGAATGACACACACACTCAAAATATGTATTCTCCAAAATAAAGTGCAATAAATGCAACTCACACCCAAAGCTCCACTTTAAGTTATAAAAACCGGACAAAAGTCCCCAAGACCCAACAAAACCGAAAACTGAGCCTTAAACTCAACCAGTGAAATGACCATATGCTAAAATCCGTAATATGCATTAAAATGCAACCGACCACGTTTATGCAAACACATGCTCCAAAAATGCATGAATACACTCAAACACCATTTAGATTAGAACAAGTCATTTTCTAAACAAGTTTATAACCCCATTGGCTCTCTCAAACGTCCCAAAGCACAAGGTCGACATTTTTCATAACACACATTAAAAGTACAATCACTCCAAAGGATTAACATGCGTACGATAGATCGTTAAGACATCATTATCAAATATTTACTCAACAAATTACTTGAAATACATATTTTCCAAAGACCATAGAGATTTACGATAACCGAAAGGTACACAGGGTTGAGAATGACCAAACTCCAATGACTTGTTCATTGGTATTTTCAAAACATTTCACAACACAAAATACACTTATTTCCAATAACCACAAAATGCATTTTTATCAAATACCCTCCATTTATGAAAATGGTTATCAAAACGTCTACATTATGATACATTCATCAAAAATCCCAAAAATCCCCAAAGGTGGGTAGTTTATAAGTTTATAAAGCTAAACACTTCCAAATAACAAAAAATTATCAGGTAATCAGCAGTTAACAATTTCATGTTAAATACAAAACACTTTAAAATGAACATTTTGGCATATACATCATTTTCACAAATCAACTTGAACCCACCTTGATAGATTTAGGCTAAATCTAGAATTTACCGTAACTTGAGCTTCCTTGAAGAATTCCGAATCCACAAACAAAAACCTTCCAAAACCTAGATCCACAATTTCCACCCATAAATAAACATATTCAAGCATTTAGAATCGATCCCCAAATACTTCACATCAAAATTTCCATTTTGGCTAAAACCCTAATTTTGACCTAAATTTCTCCAAAACACCCAACCCGAAAATTTAAAAAATAAAGCGCTAGGAAGTTATAAATGGAGCATTTATAACTTGATTAAAGTGTTAGAAAGAAAAGGGATGAACTTACAATAGTGGGTTTTGATAAAACTCAAAACCTTAAAACTTTCTTGAAGAAGACATCAATGAAGATGGTGGAATGGTAGCTCCTTGAATCATAGACTTTCAAGACTTAGATGATGATTGAATGTTTCAAAATCAAAGTGAATGGCCATAGGAATGGCTAGGGTTCGAACCAAGAAGATGGAAATCGGTTTTAGAGAGAAAGGGTGGGATTTGAGAAGTGAGAAAAGAGATAAAAAGATGAAAATCGCGACTTAACAGCCCTCTGCAACCCCTGGTGCGACATTGACCATCAACATGGCCCTGGGCAATGTCGCCTGGCAATGTCGCAAAAAAGAAACAAAAAGAATGGTCTATGTGAAAAAGAACTCAAAATAGTATGAACAAGAGTCAAAATGCATTATTCATGTTTTATCTCTTTAAATCTAAGTATGAGATGTCATCATCAAATAAGGGGGAGATTGTTGGGTCATCTAAGATTTGAAGATGACCTATCCTTTAGTTTGTGTCTGCTCTTTTGTAAATGATTGTACATCTTAGAAATAGTATGGTTCTTTGTAATAGCTTAGTTATGCTTAAACAGATCGGTGAGTCAAAGACCAACCGAATTCAACATGAAGTAAGTCTACTGCGGATTTAGATGAACTTCAAGAAGACTAAGCCATATCTGCCGAAATCATATTCAGCAGACATCTCCTCTGCCGAATTTCCTTTTTCGGCATCCCACTGCCTCTCTTTCGGCAGAATAACTCCTTGCTGATCATTTCCTTTCGGGAACACCTATTTATATCAAACCCTCTTGATTTGACATACTTCCTCATTCCCAAAGATCTTCTGACAAAGGGAATGGAAGCTTCCTTCTCTTAAAAAATATTCACTTGAGTTCTGATCTGATTGAGACATTTTATTTTATTAAAGATCTCAAAAAGGTTTGTACCAGGTATATTTTATTAAGATATTATACCTTCATAGTACAAAAGTTACCTTTTGTATTGTGATAAGTCATATCAAATATCTTATAATTTATTGACAATATCTCAATCACCCAAACATTAAATGTCTCATGTCCTTTGCACTCATTGCTTTGGATAGTATTTAAAGGGTGAAGATGACTCCATGCAACTCACGCTTTCAGCTCAAGTTTTCTCTAGTGCAAGATTTCAGCAAGTTGTTAGCCAATATTTTCTCTCTAATATTTTGTCTTTGTGATAAATAGTCTGCTTTGTGTTAGATTGTATGAGTAGTCTTTAGCTATTCTTTTCCGCAACCATCTTTGTTTTCTATCTGTAATTCTTATTCATATCAATAAAGAATTAAAATTAAGTAAAATTTTGAGTATTGTATTCAACCCCCTTCTACAATACTTGTTTTGCTTATTAGGGACCAACAATCACCACTCACCTGCAACTAGCTAAAGTCGTGTGCTTATCTTATACTGAAATATTTTACTTTTTCATTTTCTCCACAATATACAATTATCTTGTTTGAGGGATATGTATATTTAGTAATTGATCATGAGGTAAGAGAAAGTGATATGTCATCTTATATAAATTGTAGACTTAATGTTGGCAACCCTTGAATGTGTGGATTGGCTACCCCTTTGGTGAAGCTAATTAGTTTTATATAATTTGCACAATTTCCCATATCCTGTGCTAAGAGATGTGGGTTTTCTTAGTTTTCATTGTATGGTGTTCACAAAAATTATTGTTATTGTCATTAAATGGGATTTCTCTGAAGTCTCATCCATTTTGCACTTGCACCTAATTAATAAATACAAAATAATAATGATACATGTCATAAGTAAATCTTACTCCGTACTTCCTTTACATTGTTTCCCTGTATGATATTTTTTTGTTCATCTTTCATTTAAAACATAATATTTCTGCCAATCATATTGAAAATTTAAATAAACAGTTTATATTGAGTATATTCCCATTTAGGGTGATGATCGATATATATGACTCCTAACATAAGAATGTTTACATGTTTGATCGATAATGAATGTCATTTGGTTCACCCCAAATTTAATCAAATGCCAATTGATCGATTCTACTTTTCTTTTCTTGTTGAGGTACTCAATTTCATTCACTGTGATTCTACTTTCCAAATCAAATGCCAATTGGACGTTTAAATCATCATATGCATGTCATTTGGTTCACAAGTACTTCATCAAACAACAAAACCATGAAGAACCAAATTCCTTGTTTGTTGCCATCAAATGTTTGCTTGTTTTTTACTGTATTCCTTGTTTGATTGGGAAGTCGGAACTCATGGGTAACTTGTTTGTTAATGTACATATGTGTATTAGGCCCAAGCCCGTGGGCCCATATAGTCTGTGTATATATTTCTCTTGTATCTTCTAGTTTAGGTTAAGCCGCTATTTTACTTTCATCATATTGTACTTTTCTCTCAATCAATATATCGAAGTCATCAAGTCTTCAGCATAATCATCGTCTCTTTCAATTATCATCATATTCTAACATGGTATCAGAGCTGTAGGTTTGTTCACCGATTTCACTATTCACAGTTACTGTTCATCGATTTCACTATTCACGATACTGTTCATCGGTTTCACTATTCATCGATTTCACTATTCACGGTTACTGTTCATCGGTTACTATTCATCGATTTCACTATTCACGGTTACTGTTCATCGCAGTCGACCCTCGCCATCGCCGCCCTCTCTGTCTCTTGTCGCCTTCGAAACCCTAGCCACAGACCGAAAGAACTCTGGTCGCAAACATCATACCAGTCATTACACCATACCGGCCGCTAATACCGGTCGTTACACTTGCCCGATCCACTCCATACCGGTCGATACCGGTCACTACACCTTACCGGTCCATACCGGTCGCTCACCCCTACCGGTCCATACCGGTCGCTCACCCCTACCGGTCCATACCGGTCGCAACACCTTACCGGTCCATACCGGTCGTCACTCTAGTGAAAATCTGAACTGTTTCTCGTCGCATCCATGGCTGCCAATCTCAGTCACTCAAATCCCAAGTCCAAAGGTAAATGGACCAACATCAACCATTCCAAATCTGTGGGAAAGTCGAACACATCTGAGTGTGCCTTTTGCCATTCTACTGCTCATCTTCTCCTTGATTGTCCTATTCGCAAGTGTCGTCAGTGTGGCATCACTCATCCTCGCCATTATGAGTCTGATTGCCCTAAGAACTCAAAGAACACTGGTCCTCAGAACCGGACTCACGCTGTTGCTGGATCTATTGTTACTGATAACACCGCTTCAGGCTCCTCACCTGACCTCATGGAACTGATGCGTCGCAATCAGGAACTCATGGAACAAATCATGTCTGGTGCTATGGGTATGAATTCTCAACACTCAACTGCATCAGGTAACTCATGGCTTTTTGACTCTGGGTGTTGCAATCATATGACACCCTGCACTGATGGTTTTGTTTCTAAGAAACCACTTCAGCATTTTACGTCAGTACAAACTGCTGACAACACTGGTCTACCGGTATCCTTTAGTGGAAATGTCTCCACTCCTCATATTCAATTACCGGGTGTTCTCAATATTCCGAAACTATCTCTGAGCTTAGTTTCAGTTGCGCAACTTTTAGAATCTAACCTGATCATTTTATTTCATTCTTCTGGTTGTATTGTACAGGATCCAAAGACCAAGCAGATCCTTGGACTCGGCTGTAAGGTTGGACGGATGTTTGAAGTGGTCTATCTTCGTCTGTCGTTACCATCTTCAAATCTTGTTGCCTCCGTTTCCAACTCTTCTTCCTTTGAATTGTGGCATGCCCGACTAGGTCACTTATCTCTAGCCAGAATAAAATCATTAGCTAATTCAGGGGTGTTAGGAAATTGTGTGTCCACTGACAGTATTTCTTATTTATCATGCAAACTTGGAAAACATCATGCTTTATCCTTTGAAACAAATGAGTTTAATTCTACTTCTGCTTTTGATCTTATTCATTCTTTTGTATGGGGACCAGCACCACATCCATCAATGGGGGGTGCTCGATATTTTGTTATTTTTGTTGATGACCATACACGTTTCACATGGATATATCTCATGAAACATCGTTCGGAGCTACCTAAAATTTATATTATGTTTGCTCGGATGATTCACACTCAATTTTCAAAATCTATAAAGATTCTTAGAGCTGATAATGCTATGGAATACAAAGAGTCCTCTCTTCTCTCCTTTCTTCAATCTCAGGGGACTCTCTCTCAGTACTCCTGTCCCGGCACATCTCCTCAAAATGGTCGTGTCGAACGCAAACACCGTCATATACTTGATACAGTTCGCACTCTTCTCATTTCTGCTAAATGTCCAGAACGGTTTTGGGGGGAAGCTGCTTTCACTGCAGTTTATACTATCAATCGTCATCCTACTCCTCTTCTTAAACATAAGTCTCCTTACGAGGCTCTTTATGACATCCTCCCTGCCTATGAACTCCTAAAAGTTTGGGGTAGTGCCTGTTTTGTTCAGTTACAACCCCATGAACATACCAAACTTGAACCTCGCTCCAGACTTTGCTGTTTCCTTGGATATGGTATTGAGCACAAAGGCTATCGCTGCTGGGATCCTATCTCCCAGCGTCTTCGTATATCGCGTCATGTTACCTTCTGGGAACATGTTCCTTTTTCCTCTATATCCAAGTTTCGTGAGTCTCCCACTTTCACCACTCCGTTCTTCACTGATGCTTCCGTCTCATTGGACTCACTCCAATCTGACATCATATTGCCTCCACCTGTTGTTCCACCACAGTCTGAATCTGCCTCTCCTTCAGAGTCTCCTGCTCCTACACAGCCTGCCTCTTCTAGTTTTTCTGATCAACATCAAACATCTGCTCCATCCGCACAACCAACATCTGAGGTTCCTGCTGAGTCTTTGGCTCCTGGAACGTCTCAATCTCAGAATGTTAGACGATCAGATCGGGTAAGACAAGTTCCTTCTAATCTCCGTGATTATCATGTTTATGCTACTCTGCTGTCAAATCACGAACCTACTTCCTACAAGGAAGCCTCCTCTAACCCTGATTGGCAGAAAGCTATGGATGAGGAACTTCAGGCTGTTGACAAAGCTCAGACATGGGAATCTGTCCCTCTTCCTCCGGGCAAGTCACCCATTGGCTCCAAATGGGTGTTTAAAATCAAGACAAAATCCGATGGGTCTATTGATCGGTACAAAGCTCGCCTTGTGGCCAAGGGCTTCAATCAAGAGTATGGTATTGATTATGAGGAGACATTTGCACCTGTTGCTCGAGTCACTTCTGTTCGCAGTCTTCTAGCCATTGCAGCTACCAAACAATGGCCTCTTTTTCAGATGGATGTTAAGAATGCCTTCTTGAATGGTGACTTATCTGAGGAAGTCTACATGACACCTCATCCGGGTGTTCGACTTCCACAAGGTCATGTTTGTCGACTTCGGAAGGCTCTTTATGGACTCAAGCAAGCTCCGCGAGCTTGGTTTGAGAAGTTCAGTTCCACCGTCATCTCTCTGGGTTTCGCACCCAGCAACTACGATTCAGGACTGTTTACTCGGACCACTGAGACTGGCACAATCTTACTTCTCTTATATGTGGATGATATGATTATTACTGGAAGTGACTCTACTGGCATAGCTCATCTAAAGACATCTCTCAGCTTCTGTTTTGAGATGAAGGATCTTGGTTCTTTACACTATTTTCTTGGTCTTGAGGTGATCTCAGATCCGTCGGGAATTTATCTTTGTCAAGCCAAATACACCTCCGATCTCTTGACAAAAGCTGGACTTATTGACAACAAAACTGCATCCACTCCTCTTGAGCACAACCTTCATTTGGCTCCGAATGCTGGACCTCCTCTGCGTGATCCTACTCTGTATCGACAGTTAGTGGGGTCACTTGTCTACCTGACAGTGACCCGACCTGACATTTCCTATGCTGTCCATACAGTCAGTCAGTTCATGTCCGCACCCTGTTCAGATCATTATGCTGCTGTCCTTCGCATCCTTCGATATTTAAAGGGGACCATGTTTCACGATCTTCATTTTTCATCCGCATCCTCATTGACTTTGCGAGGATTTTCTGATGCTGATTGGGACAGTGACATTACGGACCGTTGCTCTACTACTGGCTACTGTTTCTTTCTTGGAGACTCACTCATCTCTTGGAGGAGCAAGAAACAATCTCTGACAGCTCGATCTAGTACTGAAGCTGAGTATCGAGCATTAGCTGACACGACTCAAGAACTTGTGTGGTTACGCTGGCTACTCTCTGACATGGGGGCACCTCAACATTCTCCAACCCCTTTGTGGTGCGACAACAATAGTGCTCTTCAGATTGCTCACAATGACGTTTTTCACGAGCGAACGAAGCATATTGAAATTGACTGTCACTTTGTTCGTCAACACGTGACTCGTCAGAATATTCAGCTTCTTCCTATTTCAACTATTGATCAACCGGTCGACATTTTCACTAAAGCTCATCTACCAGGACGGTTTCGTGATCTAGTTTCCAAACTCCATCTGGCTCATTCTTCTCCCGATTGAGTTTGAGAGGGGATGTTAATGTACATATGTGTATTAGGCCCAAGTCCGTGGGCCCATATAGTCTGTGTATATATTTCTCTTGTATCTTCTAGTTTAGGTTAAGCCGCTATTTTACTTTCATCATATTGTACTTTTCTCTCAATCAATTTATCGAAGTCATCAAGTCTTCAGCATAATCATCGTCTCTTTCAATTATCATCATATTCTAACATTGTTTATGTAAATAAAATTGAGTTGTTTTGTAATTATTGATCAGTCGTTTCAATTTTTTTGGTTATACATTGTATTCTTGTCCTTTTAAGTTTTTTTGATATTAGTGAAATTTACTAGCACAACTTTTAGTTATCAGTGAGATGATCACATGTTTTGCAAGGATTGTTGAACATGATATATAGCTAAATATCATGAGATTAAGAACCCGTCATTGTCACTAGTGGTACTTCTACTACCGGCAAGGAAGTAGGGAATGATATTTTAAAGTGGATTTCGTGAATACCATGAGATTGTTTTAGCAACACATAAAAATTGCTAATTCTGCTGTATCATCTCGTCACAAAATGGGTGAAGTTGAACAAGCACGAGTAAGTGCTACTATCTCTTAGATGTATGCCCTTGCTCTTGGTGTAGTCTTTCCATTTAAACTGGAATTTTTATCTTATACATCTGTTTCTGAGCTAGAAGCACAATTTAGTGAGAAGTCCTTTGAGCTTGAGGTATATATATTATCTTGGAACAGTAACACACATATATGTATATATGTAATAAATTTGTAACCTACTTTTAGATGTTGCAAATGGTATATATAGAGCTACTTTTTGTTTGAGTACTCTTTTCTATCAGTAACCAAATGGTATAAATTAGTAACCCACTGTGATTAGCGAAGGTTGGTGACGATCAGTCCGACCCACATAATTCGAAAACAAAGGCACATATCATTTTGCAATACACATGAGTTCTAATATTGAACAGCTTGACTAAAAGCATATTAAATGACCCGGACCTTATAAATCCCTGGCACACATGTACAACCACTTGCTCTATAAGCCACAAGCAGATATACAACACGCCAATTACCAAACACTTTTCGGGTTTTTTTAAGTTTGGATTTGTGAAAGAACATTGAAGTGAATGTTTTTCAGGGTTTTTTGCCTTTCAAAAAAAGGTATACTGTAATTTAAGACATGTCCTATATCTCTTTTTGCCAGGTCAAAGCCGGGGATAATCGAGTACTTCAAGAGCAGCTCAACCAAAAGGTACGTAAAAACCAAGTGTTATGTTTTTTTTTTCTTCATTTTTTGAAGTATATAATCTATATACACACACATGGGAAACACTCACGCACACTCATCACTTTTTGGTAATGTTTGAACCATTGACCTCCTAAGAGGTTGGGAACCCAGATTCTGCCGGACCAATTAGGGGTGTTATTCGGCCGGTTAAATAAGTTTTCGGTTTATTCGGTTTAGGTTCTGCCCGGTCAATGACCTTTTGGTTATGTTTTTCTTTTTCTTTTTCTCTAGAACATTGTGATTTTTTCTCCTGTTTTGGCTTTTATGAGATTTCACTTTTCATAATTGGCTTTCAAAGAACCTCCAATGGCTTTTGTTGAAGGATGTTGCTATTGAGGTGAAGGATGTGGCTTTCAAATAACGTCCGGTGGGCTTTTATCGAACGATGTTGCTTTCAAAGAACCTCCAATGGCTTGGTTTGCATTGATGCATATTTTGGAATGTTTCATAGAAATTTGTATAGATGAAGTTTAATATGATTGGATGTTTTAAAATTGACTATATATGGTTTATTTTTGGTTCAAATAAGTTGCTAGTTTTATAATTTAAATGTAAATTTCATAGTTATGGTGAATAAACAGATGAAATTGTATAAAATGTATATAAATAATATTTTAAATGGTAAAATAGACAATTGTATATATTCAGACATTTATTAGTTTAGAAAAACAAGCAGTCTTATTGATTCTAATTTCAGATATAAGACTTGATCATCTCTTAAAAAACAAACAAGACGATATTGTTTTTATTTTATGCTGGATCAGACCTAATCATAGGTCTGGTCAAAATGCCATGTTTTGGAGTGGGTGGGAATGTTGTGGTGATTAATTAATATGTTGCAACTTTTCTGTGGCTAAACTTAAGACAACTGTTTTGTTTTTGTTGAGAAAGCAAACAAACTCACACAAGATAGCTGAGTTTTATTTGCATTGTTTGTGGATATATGTTGTAATATTGATATAGTTGTCTGCTGTATCACTCTCAACAAATGCTAATATGCAAGATGGATATCCAGTCTCAATCCTCAAATCAGAAATGATTTCCTTCCTTCCTTCCTTCCATTGTAGTGAAGCTGCTCTCATTCAGGCTGTAGTTGTATATGTTGCTTCATCTAGGACACTAAAAGGACGAGTATATTACACTTGGAGCCTAGTTCAGGAGTAGACAACATGATCCTGTGTGCAGTGCTGCTTTTTTCCCACGATGTTTAATTAGGCCTTTCTGCCATATAACAGAACTTGCAAATTAGCACCGAATTAGGATGCATGTGCATATAAATATGTTGTAAATGTGATTATTTCAGTAATATATATGGTTGGTTGTTTTGATTTTGGCAATAATATTTCATGCTCATATGCAACATATTATGTCTAAATTGTAGTTTATTTGTATGTAATTAAGGTGGGGTTGCTTTGTTGTGGTTATTCATGTAGTTGGTTGCTATTTTTCGTGCATATTGGTATCTCCTGTGGCCACATCTCCCTAGCTAACTGTTGGAAACATAGGTATGCCAAACACCCTTTCTATATTTACTGTTTCAATAACATTGATTTTTTTTCTCTCAAATGAAAATACAATATATTTTACACTTAAATATGCACTCAAAGGGATTCCACCCTTTAAGCCAAACGACACATCTATTCTAAACAGTACACCCTTTTACAGAAAGTCATAACTGTTCCATCAAGTAACTGCCATAACTGTCGACAGGTGTCTAACTTAATTTTAACATTCCCCCTTAAGTTAGACACTTGATTACCTTCAAACGTTCCTTCATCTGATTGAAGTTTCCAGGCTGGAGTGCTTTGGTGAAGCAGTCTGCAAGCTGTTCTTTTGTACCACAGAATTCTATCTTGACTTCTTCGTTTGAGACTAATTCTCTGATGAAATGAAACTTGATTCTAATGTGTTTACTTTTCCCATGAAATACCGGGTTTTTAGACAAAGCTATTGCCGATTTGTTGTCACAAAAAATGGTAGTAGGAGCATTTTGTGCATAATCTAATTCTTGTAAAATACCTCTTAACCAGATGGCTTGACAACCAGCAACTGAGAGAGCCATGTATTCTGATTCAGCAGAGGATAAAGCAACAACACTCTGTTTCTTTGTTTGCCAAGAGACAGCACCTGATCCCATATTAAAAATATATCCTCCTGTGTTTCTTCCATCATCGATGTTCCCCCAAAAATCACTGTCACTATAACCTACTAACTTAAAATCACCGTCATTAGAGTAGTATATACCATGATTCAAGGTTCCATTTACATACCTCAAAATCCTTTTCCAGCTTCCCAGTGGCTTATTTTAGGAGACTCCATAAATCTACTTAGAATGCTTACTGAGAATACCAGATCAGGCCTTGTAGCAGTCAAGTACATTAAGCTTCCAATTAAGCTTCTGTATAGGCTGCTATCGACATTATCTTCCCTGCTGTCTTTTGATAGTTTGAGTCCAAACTCCATAGGAGTGACAGCAGGCTTAGATAATCCCATATTAAACTTGGTCACAAGGTTTTGAGCATACCTTTCTTGAAGAATTCTTATGCCATCCTTACTTTGCCTTACCTCAATTCCCAGAAAGTAATGTAGCAGCCCCATGTCAGTCATGTCGAATTCTGCCTTCATATTTTTTTTTAAATTCCTCTACCAATTCACTAGAGTTTCCAGTGAATACAAGATCATCAACATAAATGCAAACCATCAAGATCATGCCTTGCTGTTTTTGAGTGAATAAGGTATGTTCTTGAGGACATTTTGTAAAGCCATGTGTAAGGAAGTAATTTTCGATTCTGCTGTACCAAGCCCTTGGGGCTTGTTTCAAGCCATACAGGGCCTTTCTCAAGTGACATACCTTATGTTCTTCTCCCTTCTTTATATATCCTTCTGGCTGATCTGTATAAACATCCTCTTCTAGGAAGCCATTAAGAAAAGCAGACTTTACATCCATTTGATGCACATCCCATTTGTTGTGAGCAGCTAAAGCTAGAACCAACCTCACTGTTTCAAGTCTGATAACAGGAGCAAAAACTTCTTGATAGTCTACTCCAAACTTTTGCTTGTAGCCCTTCACAACTAATCTTGCCTTTAGTCTATCTACTTCACCTTTTATATTCAGTTTGGTTTTATATACCCACTTGACTCCAATTGCCTTGCAACCCTTTGGAAGATCTACTAATTCCCATGTGTTATTCTTTGTGATGGCCTCTATTTCATTGTCCATGGCCTTTCTCCACCTTTTATCATTCCAAGCTTCTTGAAATGATAGTGGATCAGCATCAGCAAAAAGAACGAAATCTGCATTATTAAATTCCAGACTTCTAGGATCATTGTAGACATCCACAAGGCTTCTATACCCTCTCCTAGGAGGACTCTCGGTGGATGTAGCTTGTGAACTTGAAAATTCAGAAATTTGGGAAGCTGTAGGTGTTGTAGGGGGTTCAAGATGAGGATTAGGGTCATTGTCACTTTGATTTTGTTGAATATCCTTTGGTCCTTCATCATTTATTGTAACCGATGGGTTATGTGTCTCCCTACTCTCACCATTCGATGTGAAGTTCAATTCTTTGTCCTCCTCAAAAACAACATCCCTACTAACTATGGTTTTCTTAGTGATAGGATTGTACAATTTATAGGCTTTAGACTTATTGCTATAACCAATAAAGATGGTTTTTTCAGACTTATCATCTAATTTACTTCTCTTTTGTTCAGGGATAAAAGAGTATGCCAAGCATCCAAAGGTTCTTAGATGACCAACTGTGAGTTTATAACCAGTCCAAGCCTCTTGTGGTGTCACATCAGTAAGCCCTTTTGTTGTTGTCCTATTCATAAGATAACATGCACACGCCACTGCTTCTGCCCAAAAAGAATTATCTAAATGCTTGCTTTTGAGCATACTTCTTGCTTTTTCAATGATGGTCCTATTTAGTCTCTCAGCCACACCATTTTGCTGTGGTGTGTATCTAGTGGTCATTTGATGATGTATTCCATTTTTTTTCAAAAAATCCAGAAAATAAGTGGAGTTATACTCTCCTCCACCATCTGATCTGAGAGTTTTAACTATATGTCCACTTTGTTTTTCAATGTAAGCTTTGAAGTTTTTAAAGGTTTCAAAAACTTCTGATTTTTCTTTCAAAAAATACACCCAAAGCTTTCTACTATAGTCATCTATGAAAGTTAATAGGTACCTGTTTCCACCAATTGACAATGTCTTCATTGGTCCACACACGTCTGTGTGAATCAATTCCAAAGGCTTTGATGCTCGCCATGCTCCTTGTTGTAGAAATGCTTCTCTCTTTTGTTTTCCCATCATGCATCCTTCACAGATGTCTTTAACTTTGTTTAGACTTGGCATCCCTTTGACTAAGTTATGTCTTTGCATATAACTTAGATAACTGAGGTTTGTGTGCCCAAATCTGTGATGCCATAACATGGATTGATCTTTTGTAGATATATTGAAAGAAAATAGTCCTTCTTCAGTGAGGTTTAAAGGAAACATTTTGTTTCCTGTCATTCTGATTTTTCCCATAAGTTTCCCATCTTGATCATTCCATTCACATAGACCATCTTTGAAGTGTAAATCAAAACCTTTATGTATAAGTTGTCCTACGCTAAGCAGATTGTGCTGCAAACCTGGCACATAATATACACTGGTTATTTTCTTTTGTCCTTTCCTTGTTTCTACCAATATATCTCCTATTCCTTTAACAATTAACTTTCTGTCATCACCAGTCCTCACTTCCCTTTGCTGAGTTTCATCAATGTGAGAAAAGATATCTCTATTGCCTGACATGTGATTGCTACAGCCACTGTCGATGTACCAATTGTTGACAAATGTTTCTTGAGTGTTAAGTATCATGAATATGCCCTCGTCTTCTTCTTCTATATTTGCAAAGTTGTTTTCCCTTTCCTCTGCTATTCTTTTCCTGCAGAATTTGGCTATATGGCCAAATTTTTGGCAATGATAGCACTGCACAGAATTCTCTTGTCTATTTTTGTATTTTCCTTTAAAATCCCTTTGTTGATCTCTTCCATAGGTTCTGTTATTGTCTTGGTTTCCTGAGGACTGAAGTTGGAAGGCTTGTTCATATGTGGTAGTATCAAACTGCCTCATCCTCAATTCATGAGACTGAAGTGTCCCAATCAGACTTTCTAAGGATAGTGTTGAGAGATCTTTTGACTCTTCAATCGCTACAACAACATATTCGAATTTTCTAGTCAGACTCCTAAGGATCTTCTCGATCACTCTTATATCTTCGATAACTTCACCATTCAGTCGAAGTTGATTTAACAGAAATATGGTCCTGTTGTAGAATTCTTCTATTGTCTCTGTATCCCTCATCTTGAGACCATCGAATTCGCATCTAAGAGTCTGCAATCTTACAATCCTAACTTTGTCTTCCCCACGATAGGTCTTATGCAGAATATCCCATGCATCTTTGGAAGAAAAAGTGTAAGATATCCTTTCAAATATGATCTCATCTACAACCTGATATATGGTGTAGAGAGCCTTCTTGTCTTTCTTTCTTAGTTCTCTTAAGTCTTCTTCTTGTTCTTGTGTTAATTCGTCTATTTCTTCTGGTTCATCGAAGCCTTGTTCAACGATATCCCATAATTCCTGAGATTCAAAAAGAACCCTCATTTGTATACTCCAATGATGGTAATTCTTACCATTCAATTTTGGGAGTTGAGTATGCAACAGGTTGTTTGATGTTGATGCCATCATCTGTGCTCTGATACCATAATGTTGGAAACATAGGTATGCCAAACACCCTTTCTATATTTACTGTTTCAATAACATTGATTTTTTTCTCTCAAATGAAAATACAATATATTTTACACTTAAATATGCACTCAAAGGGATTCCACCCTTTAAGCCAAACGACACATCTATTCTAAACAGTACACCCTTTTACAGAAAGTCATAACTGTTCCATCAAGTAACTGCCATAACTGTCGACAGGTGTCTAACTTAATTTTAACACTAACGAGGTTTGTTTGAGAAACTTAATTAATAATATATTGTTGTCATAGGGTTTGATGTTAGACAAGCCATGCATGCAATTTTAGTTCGACTATTTCTACTTCTTTTTCTTCTGTCAAAAGGTTTTCAAAGTGGCAGATAAAGTTGTCCAGACATTAATTAGGGGTCGTTTACCAAACGCTTATCCGGGTAAGTGCTTACCAAGTCATATTATCTTATGGATGAAGATGACAATGACCAAAAATCTTACCTGGTAAGAGCTAAGGCAAGGACCAAGAGTCTTACCCTGGTAAGTGATGGCGAATACTCTTACCACGGTTAGCACTTACCGGGAAAATTGTTGCATACGATATTGTTTTGGTGGACTAAAATCTTACCCGGTAAGTAAGTGATAGTGTTAAATTTTACCCGTAAACGCTTATCGGAAAAATTGTTGCATACGATACCGTTTTGGTGGACTAAAATCTTACCCGCTAAGTAACTGATAGTGTTAAATTTTATTGGTAAGCGATTATCCGAGTAAGCGTTTGGTAAACGAATTTCTATATATAAACTACACTTGTTTATATGGCTGAATTTATGTTGGAAATT
Organism: Arctium minus; assembly: GCA_954870635.1. Classification (NCBI taxonomy): domain Eukaryota; kingdom Viridiplantae; phylum Streptophyta; class Magnoliopsida; order Asterales; family Asteraceae; genus Arctium; species Arctium minus. The sequence continues at coordinate 571,826 of OX941085.1, read as the reverse complement.
ATTAGAAATAATTAAGTTAATCAATGGTATATATTGATGCTTTGTGACAACGTTGAATTAATCATCATCAACATAATGTGAAAATAATTAATTTATTAATAGTAATAACCCTTTTTTCCATTTGATGATAACATTTTTATTTGTCATAATATATAATAACAACATATGCACTAATTATCATCTTGAATTTAGTCATGACCACCACCTCCACCTCCACCTCCACCTTTGCCAAATCCTCCCCCAATCCCACCACCTTTGCCAAAACCCCCTCCACCACCTCCTACTCCACCACCCACACCTCCACCAAATCCGCCACCCTTGCCGATCCCTCCGCCGAATCCTCCACCCTTGCCGATCCCTCCACCGAATCCTCCACCCTTGCCGATCCCTCCACCGAATCCTCCACCCTTGCCGATCCCACCACCGAATCCTCCGCCCTTGCCGATCCCTCCGCCGAATCCTCCGCCCTTGCCGATCCCACCGCCGACTCCTCCGCCCTTGCCGATCCCACCTCCGACTCCTCCGCCCTTGCCGATCCCACCGCCGACTCCTCCGCCCTTGGCGATCCCTCCACCCTTGCCGAATCCTCCACCCTTGCCGATCCCACCGCCGACTCCTCCACCCTTGCCGATCCCTCCGCCAAATCCTCCGCCCTTGCCGATCCCTCCGCCGATCCCTCCACCCTTGCCGATCCCACCGCCGACTCCTCCGCCCTTGCCGATCCCTCCGCCGAATCCTCCACCCTTGCCGATCCCACCGCCGAATCCTCCGCCCTTGCCGATCCCTCCGCCCTTGCCGATCCCTCCGCCGAATCCTCCACCCTTGCCGATCCCACCGCCGAATCCTCCGCCCTTGCCGATCCCTCCGCCGATCCCTCCACCCTTGCCGATCCCACCACCGACTCCACCACCCTTGCCGATCCCACCGCCAAATCCTCCGCCCTTGCCGATCGCTCCGCCAAGTCGGCCTCCCTTGCCGATCCCGCCACCGAGTCCTCCACCCTTGCCGATCCCGCCACCGAGTCCTCCACCCTTGCCGATCCCGCCACCGAGTCCGCCACCCTTGCCTATCCCGCCACCAAGTCCGCCTCCCTTGCCGATCCCGCCACCAAGTCCGCCTCCCTTGCCAATCCCGCCACCAATTACTCCTCCCACTCCAACACCCTTGCCATGTGCGCCCCCTATTCCACCACCTTTTCCATTGCCTCCACCAAAGCCATCACCTATTCCTCCTCCCACTCCACCATCACCACCAATGCCATGCCCACCCCCAAAACCCCCACCACCACCACCACCAAAGCCAAATCCACCTCCCTTGCCACCACCGATCAAGAGCTTGTCATCGTCGTTATGATTGACATCAACCACATTTCTAGCAAACACTAGACCCAGAAAAAGAGCAAGAAAACAAAGCAAAGACAAGTTAGCAGGTTGTTTCATATTATTGCTGTGTACTATGCATATGTATTATGAGTAGTAATGAGATGAAGGCAGGTAAGGTTGATATATATATATATATAACAACCAAGATCGATTCTGATATCTTTATGGTAGCTCTTGATTTGATTAGACGACGTACAGCTGAAATCATGTGTCCATTTAGAGTGCATTAAATGTTGTCAACAACCAACAGACCCCTTTTCCCCTATGTGAAAAAATGCACTTTGTATTTTTTTAATAGAAATTCCAGCGACTATAAACATTAAACAGGCATCGCATTGCATTTGGTTAACTTAACTTAAGAAGCAGGCAATGGCATAGAATTGGATTCAGACCATAAGTGTTATGTTTTTTTTGTTTGTATAAGAACATGGAGATGATGAAATGTAATTAATGATGCAGCACAGGGAGGTCCCAACATGACCAAAAAGGATACCAACTCAACCTACAATCCATATCCATGTGGAAGTTACTTCCCATATTTAATGTCAGTCATCTTGCTTGCTGTACTTTTCAATTCCCTTTTCTTCAATCTCATTTTCATCTTTAAAATTTATATATAATCCAAACAATTGTAGTATTAGTCAAGTTCAATTTACTAACTTATAAATTCAAAAGACGAGACTATGTACTCGATAAGCTAGACATTGCTCGATACTATTGTTGTTTGTTGAAAAAGTAACTGCTTTGTTAATAACTAGTTTTGTTTGGTAGAAACTAGTTGATAGATTAAAGGATAATGTAAAAACGCTTATTAATTAATAAAAGGTGAAAATTATCAATAAACTATTTGACATAAGAATTTTAATAAGTTAACTTATAATCGATAGTTATAATAAAAATGAAAACATTTTATGCAATATTAATTTACAGGCGAGATATGGTATGATCGAGCTAGCTGTTGATGAAATTAATGATATTGAAGGACCTTCTATTCTATTTAGAAATTTAATCTTTGATTTATTGGCCAATACATGTCATGTGCTACCTTACCACAATTAAACTCCTCCACCTAATCCGTCGCTAATTAGTGATGGAACTGATACCCCTTTTTCTAGTAATTAAACTCTATCACAAAGAATATGTTTAAATACATAAATTGTGAATCAAAGTCTTGATCAATATAATAATAATAATCATCAAAGAGGTGCTAGCCTAGTACATGGTAAGGCCCTGGGGGATAGTGCGTGGTATGCCTATCTACCAGGGTTCGAATCCTGGGGGATACACTTCGGCGATACCCAGACCTTGGGTCGACCTTCGGGTCGGTTAGGGTCCAGGTTTACGGGCATACCGGGTATGCGGGTTCGGTCTTGACCGGGCTTAGTCGTACCTGGGCGGGTCCAGTCAATTTGGGCTGGGCCGGGTCGCCGCGGATTAGTCGGTGCTGCTCAATTGGATGCCCAAATACCGCGGGTGCGTGTGTGTGCGGGCTTAAAAAAGAATATGTATAAAGACATGTTTTTAAAAGTACAATTTTTGAACCATTATTTTTTTATAATTAATTTTTATTATATTTTATATTGCAGTAATTATTTTTGACATCGCTAAAAGAAGATTTGGATCTGTCTAATCCATCCCATGTTCAACGTAATTCTTGTGCATCATATTTTTAATGTAATTTCCTTTTAACCGAAACCATCAAAGTTAATACATTTGTTTTAATGTTACATTTCCCTGTATTCTTTTTATACCATCAAATATTTCCTTGTATGTTTGTAACCAATGATCGAGAATTTTTTATGTGGCCTCAAACATAATTGTCTTTTTAAAATATATATAAATGGCTTATTTCATATGATCATAGGAATTAATAGCAAGATATAAAGTCTTTGGTGGTATGCATACCAATCAATAATATGATTCATCAACCATAAACTTACTACGAATACTGTTATAATATTTATTTTATATTATACTAGAAGCGTACTCGTGCAATTCAGCGAGATACATCACGATTTTAATGTTTTATTTTATTTTTTGTTTTTTTGTTGATTTACAGTACGATCTTGGATGGTTTTGAGAAAAGTGATAATGTTTTTTTTTATAAATTTGTTTAATTCAGACTTAATAATATAATTAAAATAAATTTATAGTAATATTATATATTAATTAATAGTGATACATGGAAATGTCTGCATAAAAGGAAGGTCCTGCACATACCAAATTGATGGGTGTTAGAACTTGCAGTAGTAATATGTATCTTGTGCTTTGAAACATGTAAATTAAGAGATTTTTAAAATCTTGCATAAAATGATGGTACCTTGTGCTTAATAATTTGTATTTAAGAGTTTTTTATCCGTGCTTTATAATATAGTATAGATTTAGATGATACACATATTGATTAAATGCCAAGCTTGGAGGCCAAGTTTGCCAACTTCATACTTGGTCACCACTCAAGATACTTGGTGCCTAATCCTTTGATGGCTATAAATATGGTCTCTTCCCTAACCATTTCTTCATCCCTTCTAAGCTTCTCTAGTTGCTATACACCAAATACTCTCCCTAGTATATCCTTTCGATATACTTAGTTTATGAGGTCGAGAGTGTTCTTGATATTTAGTGGTGTTCGTGAAGTTTTGTTAGGTGATCATAGATCTCAAGATCCTTGTACAAGCACTTTGTAATCTCCTTGGTTGGTAATAATATTATTGCTCTCTCTCTTTGGTGGATGTACACTATCACACCGATAGTGGAACCACATTAAATCATGGTGTTATTTGTTTTGAACTTGCTATAATTATAGATAATAACGTATTTATTATTATCTATATTTCGTGGGTTTATTTTTCTACGTTAGAGAATTATTGTGCAACATCTAGATTATTGTTATCCGCATTTATTGTTGGGTTAATTGTGCACTTGGATTTCTACTCGTTTGGGACCTTAGAAATCAATTCGCTAGTTTTAAATTTGTGAGGCACATTTTTACCTAACAATTGGTATCAGAGTTTCGGATCTAGATTTGGGTTTTTTTTGTAGAAAATATACATAAACCAGTTTGCACATTTTTTTTCTCTATGGCTGACGTAGAAAATCCATTTGGTGCCGGTTCCTCAAACCAGTCCCAAAAACCGTACCAAGAAGGTACATTTAATTTGTCCGGGGTTAGGATTCGTATACAGATTTGGAATGGGGACGGTGACTTTGGTAAATGGCAGTTCACAACATCTGCTGCACTTAGGAAAAATGGAGTCCATCCCGTAGTATTTGCCAAAGACGAGTTAGACCCTAACATGTCTGAACTTAAGGCTAAAGAAATGGAAGCATGGGCATTTATTACTTTGCAGATGGCTATGGGAGAAAATGTTATATCTGAGATTGTGTCTGAAAAGACAGCTGCAGGTATTTGGAGCAAACTTGAGAATTTATATCTCAAGAAAACTTTGACCAACAGATTGTTACTTATGCGGTCGTGTCTCTTCTTCAAAATGAAGGAAGGCACAACCATTAAAGCTCACATGACTGAATTTGAAGATATCATTATGAAGTTGAAGGCAACGGATGCACTTCTTGCTAAAGATGAAGAAGCACTTGCTATGATCCTGTTGTATTCACTTCCTGAGAAATATTCCCAATTCACTAATAGTTTTATTTATGGAAGAGAAACTCTTTCTTTGTTTGATGTGAAAACAGAAATGATTTCTGAAGATCAAAGAATTCAGATGAGGATCGGTAACAATCCCAGGGAGAACAATTGCAGTCAAGGCCTATTTGCTGACAGAGGCCGAGACGATCAGCAGTCTTCAAGAGGAAGAAATCATGGGCACTCTCAGTCTCGTCGGCCTGGCTCTCGTGGGAAATCAAAGACACGTGGAAACTGTAACTATTGCCACAAGCCAGGTCATTGGGTGAAAGATTGTCCGAGTCTTAAAAACAAAGACAAAGACAATGCCGAATCATCAACTGTTGCAGCCGAAGAGGAGCAAGATGGCTTCTCTGCCACAGTTACACCACCGCAAGGTGACAGGCGATGGGTGTTAGATACCGGTGCATCTTGCCATATGACACCATTCCGGGACTGTTTCTCTACCTTCGAAAAAGTTGAAGGTAGCAGTATTTTTATGGGAAACAGTACTTCGTGTGTTACTAAGGGTATCGGTACTGTGCAGATCAAGGTGTTCGATGGGTGTATTCGGACATTGAATAATGTCAAGTTTGTTCCATCCATGACTCGTTCCTTGATCTCTGTTGGACAACTGTCCAAACTGGGTTGCAAGATTCGGATTGATGACGGGAGTTTGCGCATCTCTCGAGGGAGTATCATTGTGATGAAAGGGGAACGGGCGGAAAATAATCTTTTCCATTTGATTGGCGAAACAAATTCTTCTGAATCGTGTGTAGATGATATTTCTCAGAATCTCGATGTTGCTCGCTTATAGCATCTTCGTTTGGGCCACACATCCGAGAAGAATTTGGAGATTTTGCGCAAGCGAAAACTCATTAAGGTCGCTGTACCTGCCAGCCTAGAGTTTTGTTTGGGATGTGTCAAAGGAAAGCAGACGCGTGTTTCTTTTGGTGTTGGAAAACACAATACTAAAGGAATCATCGATTATGTTCATAGAGACGTCTAGGGACCATCCAGTACTCCATCCCTCAGTGGAGGTAAATACTTTGTTTCGTTTATTGATGATTTCTCACATAAGTTTTGGGTGTATGTGTTGAAGTTAAAGTCAGATGTCTTCGATACGTTCAAGACTTGGTTGGCACGAGTAGAGGTCGAGACTGGCAAGAAGTTGAAAGTGCTGAGATCTGATAATGTAACACCTCGAGTTTCGTTTGACCAGTTTGGAAGAAGAAGCAAAGGCAGTGGCCGGCGCGAGTTGCCGCGCGGTTTAGCCCGCGCCATAACCCGCACGGTGCACTGCTTGTTTGGGGTTTTTCCAGTGAGCGGTGTGAGTTTCTTCATGAGTGTACTCGCGCCATAACCTGCGCGGTGCACTGATTGGTTGTGAGTTCCAGAGGGCGACGCGAGTCGCGGCGCGACTTAGCCCGCGCCATAACCCGCGCGGTGGCCTGAGAGGTTTAAATGGATATTTCTGGAAAATATCTCATTTGTTTTAAATCTCAGGTATCTTTTCTCTCTTTCTCTCTTTCTTCATTTGCTTATTTGGTTAGCTTCAAGCTACCATTTATTGCTAGCATTAAGTACTTCTAGCAAGGATTCGGTATAGAAAGTTTCGTCTTATCTCGGTGGTCGATATCTGGTTTTTTGGGTTTTCTTCTAAAACCTATTTGGTGAGTTCCTACTACCTTTTTCTAAACTTTATACATGTCAAAAGTTACATTTTGAACTCCTATATATCTCCATGGTTTCAGATCTAAGTTTACTACATTTTGATATAACTTGAGTTTTTGGGAGATTTTAGGGTTCCCGATCAGTTTCAACTAAAATGATGGGTTCCATCTTATTTGAAGTAAAGGATATTTTACTTGCGCATTTATGTGTTTTATTGGAAAGAAATCATAGTAAAATAAAGTACTACATGCACATTGAATTGTGAGGTACTAGAAGGAAAGTAAAATAAAGTACTACATGCACATTGAATTGTGAGGTACTGGAAGGAAAGTAAAATAAAGTACTACATGCACATTGAATTGTGGGGTTCTGGAAAGAAGGTATATAGTCTCATTTTAATATTTCATTCTTATCAGCGATTAGACTTGGGATTGCTTATTTGGAAAGATTTCCTTTTGATACAATTGTTTATATCTCTTGAAATTATAAACTGTATGTTCTCACTAGGCTTTAAGCCTAACACTTTTTCTCAAATGATATGTATAACAGGTTCCCATTAGCGGTGGGTTGCCAAGGGCTTGAGTGACGAGCTTGGTCTCGGGGGCTTTTGAGATGACTAGTATTTGATGTTGGACAATTGTTTAAGTCCCATTCTTTTGGTGATATTGGATTAAGAACCGATGTAATTTAGATAGTTTATGTTTAGATTAGTTTGTTGTTGAATTCCATATCCGCATTCATGTTTTTGTAAAGGTGTAGTACATTTCCCCTTTTTGGGAGGTTTATACCAAGTGGTGATGTCTAATTGTCCAGTTTCCGCATTTTTAAATTCACTCTGGTTTTTAGGGTGTTACAGATAACGGTGGAGAATTTACTAGTGATAACTTCAAAGACTTTTGTTCGCGTAAAGGCATCCACCGTCACTACACCACATCAGGCGACCCTCAATCTAATGGGGTTGCAGAGCGGATGAATAGGACTTTGCTTGAGAAGGTCCGATGTATGTTGTCGACATCGGGCTTCCCCAAATCTTTCTGGGCCGAAGCACTCTACACTGCAGTGCACATATTTAATAAGTTACCTTGTTCGGCCATCGGGGGAAAGATTCCAGAAGAGGCTTGGAGAGGTAAAAGAAACATTTGTCTGAAATACATATGTGTATTTGGTTGTCCTATTTATTTTCATGTTTCAGGCCAGGACAATCTGAATCCTAAAGCCACCAAATGATTCTTGCTCGGCTATACAGATGGTATCAAGGGTTACCGAATCTAGAACCCCTTGACTCGTAAAGTGATTCATTCTCGACATGTCACATTTGATGAATCAGTCCTGTTGAAGTCACAGGATCCTCAGTCTTCTCAAGATTCGGAAGTCGTTACTACTGTTGCTCCTACTGCCGATGATATGAAGACAGTAGACAGTCTTTATATTCCTAGTTCATCCACTCTTGATATTAGCACATAATCACCCATTAATGTTGAAGAAGTCATTCCGCCAGTGACTTCTACTAGTGATTCTGAAGAATAGATTATGAATGATGGTGGAGACGATGGCGATACAATCCCAGTTATTGCACCTACCAGGCATAGTCAAAGAATAATTCGTCCGCCTAACAGGTATGGAGATTGGGATTTTGCTAACATGAGTTTTACAGATCAGTTGGAGTTTGCTTTGCATGTAGGGCAAAATGAGCCGCTTGATATAAAGGAGGCATTGGCCTCGACCCACAGTTCGAAATGGCTTGGAGCCATGCAAGAAGAGATGGAAGCTCTCTCAAAGAACAACACTTGGGACTTATGTCCATTGCCGAATGGCAGCCGTGCTATTGGTTGCAAGTGGGTTTTCAAAGTCAAATATGACAATCGGTACAAGGCTAGTCTCGTTGCTAAAGGCTTTGTACAACGGAAAGGTATCGAGTATGACGATCTTTTTGCTCCGGTTGTACGTTATACATCTATCCGTGTTCTTTTGGCGATCGTGTCTATTCAAGATTTGGAGCTAGAACAGTTAGATGTGAAGACTGTCTTCCTACACGAAGACTTGGAGGAAACTATCTATATGAAGCAACCTGATGGTTTCATTTCCGAAAGCAAACCAAATTACGTATGTAAGCTCAAAAAGTCCCTCTACGAACTTAAACAATCGCCTCGTCAGTGGTATAAGAAGTTTGACTTGTTTATGCTCAATCTAGGATTTGAGCGAAGTGAAAAGGACGCTTATGTCTATCATAGACAAAGTGGTGTCATTTTCACTTACTTACTTCTTTATGTAGAGGACATGCTTATAGCCTGTACGGACCGGTTAGAGATCAAACGTCTGAAGGACAAGTTGAACTCAGAATTTGAAATGAAAGATCTTGGCGCGGCACAGAAGATTTTGGGCATGGAAATCGTGCGGGACAGAAAGTCCTGAACACTTAGATTTATACAACGGGGGTATATCCAAAAGATATTGAAGCAGTTCAATCTTGATGGTGCCAAGACGTCTAACACTCCGCTACCGAAGCACATCAAGATTACAAGTGAAGATAATGAACAACTTTTAGTAGTTGTTGTTGATAGTTTTTTTAACAAATAAAACCTTGTATTATGGTAGAAAAGAGAAATAATAATGCCATGTTAAACCCTAAATACCCTTTACCACACATTCATTTACGGAGTCTGGCACCACTATGTATTGAATGTTGCTATGAAAATTTAAAGTATGATTGCCTCTCTTAACCTCCCCTTGTGGTACGTTGATGCCAATTATTTTAAGTAATTATTTGTGTATAACGTAAACAGGATTCCTTTGCACAGAATAAAAAGTCGTGACTGACCAATCTTCAGAAAGTTCATCGTAAATTTGGAATAGTTGTACAAAAAATTGTTGGAGAGATAAAAAAGATGCAGGGTCATTTGTCTGCAGCTTAAAAGCATCAAGAAAATATTGGGTGACAGTATCCCAGGTTAGTGTGCAGATAGAGGACTTCTTTCACAAGGGGGATTGCAGCAAGTTACACTTAATTACGATAAGGAAAGTACTGTCTCGTAGGGGCACGATGAATCCATTGATTAATTATCTGGGTCTGATCGTAGCTATGGTTCTGTCAACTATAATACTTTTTTTTCCATCAAGAATTGCCATCATGAAAGCTCTAAGTCAAGAAGCCAAGCCAACAAGTGCATCAATTCAGTAAATCATGTTTACATGAAACCATATCATTGATGTTTAATTATGGGTGACTTGTTTGTGAGGAGAAGAACAATGGCGCATTCTAGGTTCTACATTGGTGATATCTTTGTTAGATATACCATAGGAGTGTGATGTGCGAGGTTAAGTGGTGCTTGTAATAACCGTGCCCAATGTGTAAGAAAAAGGGGAGTTTGGGTGATTAGTGGTACGAAGCCCATTATGGGAGGGGTTATTTGTAAAAGTGATGAAAAGGGGAATAAACCATAGTATTCCTTTTAATCTTTTCATTTTGTGGAGGCAGCTTAGAGAGAAGAGCAGAGAACTTGAGAAGGTGAAATCATTTCTTGGGAGCAATTAGGGAAGAGGTTGATCATTGAAGAAACTCTTGCAATTTTGAAGGTAATATTGAATCCTACCTATCCCTTTTGTTTCTAGAATTGATTCTTTAGTTTTTGGTGTGAAGTCTGGGTGTTTTGGAACCCTTAGGAGTTTTGGGAGGTTTTAGTGATTTTAGAGTGAAATGACTCCAAATCGATGAACGCATCGAGTGAGAGTCTTCACTCGCTTCGTTGTTATTAGATTCCTTCCTCACAAATCTCTGGAAATCGAACCTGGGATTTCCTTCGTGTGTTCAGCGTTCGGCGCACTAGAAGCCCCAGTCGCCTGAGCCGTACCCGGGAGTCGTGTCACGGCTGGCATCACCCGGGAGTTCAGGTGAGGAGGGAACCGGGAGGGCCCCGGAAGGCGAGGGTCCCGGGTAGGGGAAGCCCGGGAGACCAGGTGGTAAGTTCCGGTAGTCGGGATGGGAGGACCCGGGCGGGGACCCCAGGAGACGGGGCGCTCGGGAGATGTAGACCCGGGAGGCGGGAGTGGAACCCGAGCAGGGACCCCGGGAGTCGGGGCGCTCGGGTAAAGTTGGTCAGTCGGGCGGCGGCAGTTGTGGGGGACTCGGGTAACCCCGGTTAGGATTGTTGGGTTGGGTTTTCCTTTTCGGTTGAATTGGAAATTTATGTTTTGTACCTTTTTCTACCTTAGGGGATCGGTATAAAACTGAGAGCGGGCGTAAGGAAGACCTTTGCAAAATCAGGTGAGTTTTTCTAACCAAATACTTCCTTAGTTATTTATGTTATCGAACATGCGAAGCTTATTTAAGCACTGCAGTATTTATACTATTGTTGTACATGTGAGATTTATTGAAAGTGAGTTATGTTTTATTGTGTTGTTGGTGCAAAATGTATTTATACATTCTTGTTGGTGAGTATGGCCTAAGTCGGGGTGTGTCCCGCCTGCGCTCATACCGGGGGGTGTGTCCCGTTTATGCCAATGGGAGGTGTGTCCTAGAATAAGGCAGTATGAGTCAGACACATTGTCGACTATGTGTGACTTCATTGTATGCCGAAAGCGTGTTATGCGGGTGTGAATGTTTTATAATAAATTGAACTGGTTTATAACTGTTTATAAATATTTTATATGATGTTATGGCTTGCGATCAGTTATTAGAGGGAACTCACTAGACCTTTCGGTCTAACCCTCGCTCTTTCAAAACTAAAAACCCTTTTCAGGAGATCGAGAAGTAGGAGGAACCGGAAGGGGAACGAGAAGATGTGAGTCGGTGCTTAATTTAGAAGATTGCTAATTTTAGTCCTCCAGTCTTAGTCGTTCTTATAAATTCTCAGTTGTGTAATAGGTTGTCTTCCCCAAACCTTGTTATTTAAATTGTTGATTTGGTAACGTTTTGGCATGAATCTTTTTGAAAGTTGATTATGCTTTTTTTTTTTTGAAATTGTGGGTCGTTACAGTGCTTGCCTTTTCTCTTTTGCAAGTCATGATCAGATCAAACTTGTTCTATTGAAATTTGACAATTGTGTAGCTTTCCGGATCAGTCAAGTGTTCTGGCCGTGATCTTTGATTTCTTGTGCATATGTAAAGCTATGATATAACAATCTTTGGTTTGCCAAATAAATTATATGTTTACTAGTTTTAGAATGGGCCATTTGGCTTTCAAGAATAAAATGGGCCACAGTTTTCTCATGCACTACCCTTAGCCTAGGAACCCAACACATTAATAAAGTAGACTTAGAAAAGTTCATTTCTCTATTCTATTCGTAGCTTTGTTTGTGGGCTCTGATGGATATTATTTCATAAAAGGTCCACTATGATGACCACATCTTGGTCGTGCAATATATATATATAATTCATTGCTGGCGTCCAATAACTCCGCATATATGGAGCTACAATTGATTTCCACTTGTTCTTCTTTTGCCATTATGATAACAAGAAAATTGGTTACCCTATTTCATTGGTTAACTATGCACCTTCCAGAATTGGATAGTTGTTCTTATATAATTAATATATGGCTCCTATATATCTGCAGTTGATTGACCCTTCTACATAAGACTTCCTGTTTCTACGATACCTCTATCTGGCTGACATTTAGTATTCCCATTGTAGTGGTGTTGACGTAAGATAGTAATAATGTGAATATATATATATTGTGTTATGCACTGTAGTATTATCATAATGAGAAAATGATGACACAATACCCTTGACTAGTGATCATTAGTGATTACACAGCTACTAACACTCCCTGCTCTGATGTGGATCCTTCTATACCAACAGAATTTGATCATTGAAACTTAGACATTCTTTCCTGCACTATGATGCTGGAAAGCTAGTTTAAAGCATAATAATTAACCATAAGTCAAATAGACGCACTAGCTAGGATATCTATCAAAGCTTCAACTTGAAATGTTCCATGTTGCTCTGTGTTGCAATCAAGGTAAACTAGCTCTGTATATGGATGGAAGTGATTTAACAGATCCACAAAAGGACCTTCCTATGCATGGTTCTAGCTTCCTTGAACCCGGCCACTTGTTTTCTCTTTATGTCTTTAATTTGCTTCTTTGGTTCTATGTTGTTGTCTACCTCTCAACGTTTTTATTTAAGAAAGATATATATATGTCCACTAGAATTGCCTGAGTGGCTTTTGCCTTCCCTTATTAGCCTTAGCACACTAGCTAACACATGCATCCTGTGTTCCCCACTTAAAAGTGACACTCATTTTATTCTTTTCCTTTTTAGTTTGATCATATATGTACAAAGTTAATATGTGTATGTATGTCTCTATGATATACATTTGGGAGATCCAGATGATGAAGAAGAAGAAGAAGAAGAATTTCGTAACAAGTCACCATATCAGCCAGAACATTGGTATTTGCTGATGAAAGACTCAGCTGGCTTGGATTTTAAATGAACCTTGCAATTTAATTTACTATGCACCTTGACCCTCACACCCTACCTTTTCTTTTTGTTTTATGAATAAAGAGCTTCAAGCATACTCTAGAATTTGGGATGACCTTGAAGAGGACTAATTAAATATCTCGGTTATCAGCTAATTAATTATCTTGTTTGCCCATAACTATACATCTTGATTGAGCTTTCAATATGTAATTTGCATCATGCATGTATGCAAATTGAATTGTACACCATGTCGAGCACTAGAAGATTAGTATTAAAAAGTATGGTGCAAGATCCCAAGTGTTACAGTCTTGGTTTGGGACTTGATTAGACATGCATAGTCTTAGATCCATAGTGCTTTGATAAATTGATTGGAGAAGCTAGAAACCTTGCTATCAAGTAGCAGCATGCAACGATCCTTTAATTAATTAAGTATATATATATATGATTCTGTATTCAATGCATTTGCTTGTACAAGTCATTATCCATGTATGAATTGAAGAACATATAGTGACATTAAAGTTCCACTTAAGCAGTAACAACAGTGACATGCAAACCAGGGGGGAATGCAGCCCCTTATCAAGTGTCGTGAAATAAGAGAATATATATGTTATACTTTTAATTTTCTTCAATGTTGTTTCTTATCGAGATAAGAGAGTTTTGCTGATCAATCTTACATCAAGTTGCTTTAATTCTTTTGTTGACATGATCCATGAAGGGAAGAAATTGGACATTGGTGGTTGTTGATCTTATGGAGAGAATGTGACAGTGCATGGGTGGGAGGCGGCATGTAGGCATAGATTCTAACTACTTTTGGGAATCGTTTAATTCAAACTTTACGGGTATTTTAAGTTTATTTCGTTAAACAATGACCAATGAAGCATCCTATGTTTACTTGGCAAACAAGATTTGAGAAAAAGTTGACAATGTTTTCCAAATACATGCTTATATATACAAACTTATTATAGTTAGGAAATTAATTAGAAGAGGGAGGCATCAAGGTATAAGTAGAAGAATATGCTATTTTGAATCTGGTTATATGGTGAAATGATTAATGGGATAACATTATTTATTACTTGTATGCGTTTGCCTATTGATGAAGATCCAAAGAATCTTTACAAATTGGGACCATGCATGCTGTTGATCATAAAAGAAGTTGATGGAAAGCAAGAAATTTGAGAACATAAGACTATATATATATATATATATATATTAATTAGTTCAATTCTTCTGATTTGGGTAGCAGCATACATGTTGTGAACCTCATCTAATTAATTAGGCACCTATGATATAATATATATACATATATAAATAAGGTTGGGTTGTGATTGAGTTGTGTTTCCTTTTCCTTGTTTTAGTTGAGCAAATGTTGTTGATGCTTGAGTTTAATTTGTGTTTAACTATAAATAAGAAAATGGTAGCAGCGGCTATTAGTTGTTTTGTTCATTATGATTTGATTCATGAGGCCAGCAGTACCAGTACTCTACTGCTGGGTTAAGGAACGAATTGTTCTTGTGTATGTATATTTGATGTATATACGATCCAGCAAATTAATAATTATGAGTTAACTAATTAAGATGCATGTTCCCACTAGACCTTTAATTTCCTTAGACCATCCACCACCCGATTTTATATATATATATATATATATATATATATATATATTGGCCTGGTGGATGTGCCACTACCTCCATCACCACAGTATAAATTTACTTTTATATATATATATATATATATATATGGGTTAAATAAGTGAGAAACACAAAAAAGTTGAGAACTATAAGAACCAATCTCAACCACTACCAAGATTAATTAATGGTGAGAGCTGGGATGTAAAATTTTGCATATATGGTGTAATTTACATACAAACATAACTCTTAAAAAGGCATAAAAGTAATTTTTTCTTCAATTTCTATCTCTTATTAAAATTATATAATTTAAATTAAACACCTTCTCCTTTTTAAATCAATATTATATTAATTACAATAAAATTTAAAATCAAAAAAATTATATAAAAAGTGAGCATTAATTTTATTTAATTTAACACGGGTATCATTATATTTTTTTACATTTTCTTTAATAATTGCAATTTTTACATGAAACAATAAAAGTGATTTAACTTGTTAGTATTCCACATTACATTTCACGTCATTTTGGTTTCTTTTCACATTGTGAAACATCATTATATTGTTTCACCATGTGAAACAACTTTCACCACGTGAAACAACACTAAATTGTTTCACATCAACAACATTGTGTTGTTTCACATCATATTTCACGCCAACTTTTTTTTTGTTTTCAAAATGTGAAACAACACTACATTGTTTCACTTTAGCGACATTATATTATTTCACAATATGAAAGAACATTACATTGTTTCATCATGTGAAACAACACTACATTGTTTCACATTAATAACATCGTGTTGTTTCACAATATGGAACAAGACTTTAGCGTTTCACATCACATTTCACGTAAATTTTTGTTTTGTTTTGTTTTCAAATTGTGAAACAACACAAAAATTTATTGTTTCACTTTAACGACATTATATTATTTAATAATATGAAAGAACACTACATTGTTTCACATTAGCAACATTGTGTTGTTTCACAATATGAAACGACACTTTAGTGTTTCACATCACATTTCAGGTCAACTTTTGTTTTCAAAATTAAGAAGTAACACGCAACATTTTATTGTTTCACAATATGAAAAAAACACGTTAGTGTTTCACTTTCATATCACATTTTACATCAACTATGTTTTGTTTTCTCAATCTCAAACAACACTAAATTTGTTTAATTTTAGCGACATTGTACTATTCATTGTGTGAAATAAAACTTTGGTATTTCCAAAATTCATGGTGATGTTTTAATTACAATATCTTTATATTTACTATATTTTTCACATGTGATGTTTTTTATTATTTAAGATTGTCAAATATATTTTATAAAATGTATGTTTTTCTATATGTTACCATTAAATAATGTATATGTGAGAAAGTAAACGAGTAAAAATTAAATTAATAATACAATCAACTAATGAAATATAAAATATTATTATCAATTAATGAAAATTAAAATATCTTATTATTACATATAAATTACATCGCATAAGAATGAATAAAAATAAAATAATAATTGATTCTAAATTTTTATATTTATAAAAAAGGGAAGTGAAAAACAATCAAGAAAAGAAAAAATTAACATCATGTCTTTCCTTAATTGTAAATGTAACATTAAATAAGGTTGTTAGATTGGAGTGATTAGATGGTTGAGATTGGTTCTTAAGGTTCTCAATATTTTTGTAATTCTTATTTGATTACCGTCCTATATATATATATATATATACACATACATACAGAGAGAGAGAGGGGAAGGATCATGGGAGAAATTAAACATTTTACGAGAAGGCGAGAAGTGTAATATCATATATGATTACATGGCTTGTGGGTATATTTAACAGTGTTCAAAAAGGCGCGCCATGGCGTGCGCCATGGCACGATATGGTGCAAGACGCGTCTCCGTCGTTACGAAATGACTCATAACGTTTTTGTAAGGCGTAACGCGACCTATGGCGCCTTAAGACGCGTCATGGCGCGCAGTGGCTTGCATTTTTTCTAAGACGTGGTTTTTTTTCAAAAAAATATTTTTTTAATTTTTAAATTTTTTTGATATTTTTTGTTTTTACATATTTAACTTTAAATTTAACACTTTTATAGATTTATCTAATTAATCACATCACTCACAATTTCACGAAGTCATAAACGTTATGGACTCACGATTAAAACCAAGTTGTAAAATTATTTTTCTAAGTTCTATTTTAAATATTCAATCAAAAACAATTTTAATTTATACTAGTAATTTATATGATTTTTCTTCTTCCAATATGAATGTACATTCTTTAATATCATTATTTGATTAGAATAATATATATAAAACATATATGTATATATATATATATATATATATATATAATTTTGAATATGACATACAAATTTGTCGCCTTATGTCATGCCTTGAAAAACACCACGTCCTCGCCGTGGCACGTAAGGCTTAAGGCTTGACCTCACTGTTACTCTACGCCTCACGCTATTTTAAACCTTGGTATTTAATCATATATGATTAAATGTATATGTATTGTCAATATAACATGTGTCTAATCATATATGATTAAGCTTGTGTATCATATATGATTAAACATTTCTCACCTTCTCGCAAAATGTTTAGCTTCTCGTTTGAACCTTGTCAGGATCGAATTCTCAACAAGAATTAATTCTCAGAAACAATATCAAAGAAGTTGCGGAAAAACACTTTGATATTTAATAAAACAGTAATCAAACACAGTATATAATGATCAAACAGTAAACTTGTATTGAATGCTTAAAGCTACAAGATTACACACTCAACCTCAATATTGATGAACAGGCTCACCAATACGAATTCTACTTCTCTAGAATTAGGATCTATGCCTTGAGGTTGTTTTTCTCTAAAAGAATGAAAAACTAAAGTTAAAAGTTATATCTATCTATTCTAAACATTCTATACATATACTGATAAAAAGATAATTACAAAGAATAAACAAATCTTCCATGTATATCTTCTAAGTATATCTTCAGTATATCCAGCTGTAGTACTTTCCATCCGGATCTCTTTAGCAGCACTAATAATGCTCAGCAGCATTAACTTCATCTAGCAGCATTAACTGCAAGCAGTACTAACTACTAGCAGTACTAACTAGCTAAGCAGTACTAACTTTGTTCAAGCAGTACTAACTTTGACTAGCAGTATTAATTAACACTAGCAGTAGTAACACTCAGCAGTATTAATCTTCAACTTGTTCTGGCAGTAGTAACTACACTTGTACTAGCAGTAGTAACTACACTTAGTAGAATCTTCAGTTCCCAACAATCTCCCCCTAACTTGACTTTTAGAAGAGAAGTCAAGTTCTTCAGATATTCTTCCAGATGCTCTTTTTGATGCTCCCAAAACTTCCAAGATCATGCTCCTAAGTCTGGATTCAGTCCCAAACTCTGATTGATTATCCTCTGAATTAGATACTTGGCCATTTCTGAATTTGGTGCACAACCCAACTTCTTCTTTAACATGGCATGAACCTTCAGTCTGGTGTGATTATATACTCTATCCACTAGGAAGTATTCTGTGTGATTTCTATCCAAAGTCACTGCATATACTCCACTAGTTTCATATAGAGTCCAACTTGTGACTTCTTTAAACACACTCTTGATGACCTGGTCCACTTCTTCAGGTTTGAACATCATGCATAGATACTCCATCACCAGTTTTGTAAGAGAAATTCCTGGAGTATTCAGATGATCTGCATACAGCTTAATTCCTATGTCAAACATCTCTTCTATATCAGATCTAGAGCATGTTCTGACATTCTTGACCCAAGTGTTGAATACTTCATACTTATCACCCTTCCTCTTGAGTCTGATGTAATCTTTCCCATCCATTGTCAGTACATCCCAGTGAATGATCTCAGGTGGCTTAACTCCAACAGGTTCTGCAGAAATTGGTTCAGGCACTTTGTCCATCACTACCATATATAAGCTTACATCATCTTTGATTGATGACCCTTGCTGGCTTGATGACTCAGGTGCCACTTCTTCTTCAGCAACATTTTGTTCTTCTTCTACTCTAGGCTTCTTATCTTTCTTTCTTTTGGCCATCATCTTGGTTCTTTTCAAAGTCTTTTGAACCTGTACTAGAGTAGCTTCCTTCTTCTTTTCTTCCTTTTCCTTTGCCATTTCTTTGATAGGAGTTCCCTCTTCACTTTCAGGGAATGGTTGATTCATATCTATATCATTACTCTCCTTGGCCTTCTTTTCAAACTCTACTCTTTTCTTTTCATTGCTCTTCAGATTCCCCATTTCTTTTTCATAGAGCTCTCTGATTTGATCAAAACTCATCTTCACAAACATTTCTTTCTTTACCCCAATTGCACTCCTCAAGAAAGTTATCATTTTGTTTCTTTCCTGAGTGGCAAGGTAAGTTTGTGAAGGTCTTCTTTTCTTTGCACTTGTATTAGCCATCATAGCCTTTCTCAGACTTATAGCCCTTTGTTTAGCCTTTTCAGTTTCAAGCCCCTTTTGATAATCTTTATTTAGCTCAGCAGCTAAAGCCTTTGCCATTTCCCTGTCCTTCTCCACCTGAGCTCTTTCTTCTTTTTCCATCTCCTTCTGCATTTTCCTTGCTAAAGCTTCATCTGATTCAACCAACCTTTGCTTCTTGATTGGTTGATCAGATTCAACTAGCTTTGCCTTACCTTTATCTTTACCCATCTCCTTCTCAATGCTAGAGTTCTTTGCTGCATCACCTCTTTCTTTTATGACAACTCCTTTGGCCTTTGAGGTGACCTTGGGAGTATCATGTTTTGCTTTGATGAGTGTTTCTGCAACCTCAAGCTCTGTAAGGACCTCTTTTACTTGTTCTGCTGCTTCTTTCAGCTCAGCAGTATTAACCATTTCTGCTGCTTTACTTGAACTGGCAGTATTAATGGTTTCTGCTGCTGGCTCATTCTCCCCCTCAACATTATGTTTTTCCTCTTGCTCCCCCTTAGCTTTGGCATCAGCTTCTGACTCCCCCTTTTTGGGAGCATCAGTCACTGGTTTCCTCCTTCTGAGCACAAATTGTTTCTTCTTCTTTTGCAGAATCAGTTTCCTTATCATTTGCTTCAACTTGATGATTTGTTCTTGTTGTGACAGTACTATGAGTTTTAGCTCTTCTATATCTTTGCCCTGTTTGAGTACATCCATGTTGATGTTGCCCATTGCCTCCATCAATTCATCATAGTTATATCTGTCCTCACCTTCTCCAGGAGTGTTACCCCCTATTGAAGGATCATTGGATCTTTTTGAAGTGGAAGTCTTCTGCCTAGCAGAAGCACTATCCACCCCTGTGGTTTCTTGGCACCAGGGACCTTCAAATGATTGCTCATTCAAAGTTGCCATGGGGGAGGTCTTATTGATGTTACCACTTTCCTCCTCTGTGCTAGCAGGAGTAGTGGCAGCCTCATCACCCATATGCTCTACCTCCTCCTCAGAGAGCACCTCCTTTGGGTTGGGAGACACCCTTGTGGTTTCCCTTTGGATATTCTCTAAAGGAGTATTCTCCCTTAGAGGGCTTAAAGGCTTAGTTGGTGATGGTACAAGAAGGGAATGAGCCTTCTTTACCTGTTTTCTTTGATAAGTTTGGGTAATTGTAGAAGTGGGCTTATTCAGAAGGGACTGTGGAATTGATTTTGAGAGGGAAGGTTGGGCTTGGCTAGCAGTGGGATGGTCTAATGAGGGCCTTGACCCTGCTGCCATACCTTCAGTGTTTTGGGACACCACCATCATTGTAGAGAACAATGGGGTGTCAACTCCTTCCGAGTCCCCAGCAGATCTTCTCATATTTGAGAAAACCTTGCCTTTTGGGGGTTTGGGTACATATACCCCAACAGGTTGAGGTATATCCGTCAATTCACGGTTAATTACTTCCTGAACAAATCTGGGATACATAAAGAAACTCTTTTTGTTTCCCATATTTGATACAAGATCACTGAAAATCATCTTTGAGAAATTGTACCTTCTGGATGTAGCCAAGCATACCAAAGCATATGCAATTGGACTGCTGAACTCACTCCATCCAGTGGTCTTTTTGGAGATGCAATGCATCAGGGTATGAACAAGAAAACGCCATTGGGGTGAAAACTTTGCTTTTGAGAATTTGAAAACACCCAATGGGCCTCCATACCCCATTCTAGTAAGATTAGAAAACAGTTCATCATTAGAGATAGACGTTATACCAGAGGCATCGTCTAGACGTAGACTGATGCGAATGACTTCTTCAGTAACTGTAAGTGAGTGATCACAGATTCTTGTCTTGATCATTTGCACACCATTTTCCACAACAATGGTTGCATTAGCCCAGAACTGCCTTTGGTGCTCAATGTAGATTGTAGGGGATACAGTAAGAGCATGAGCAATGTGACTTGACTTGAGGAAATCCACAATCTGATGAAATCCTGAAGCTTGCTTTGGCTTTTGTAGCATCGCAATCTCGTTGTGCTCGTCGATGAACGTCATGGAAGCCATTGATCTTAGTGAAAACTTGCCTGAAAACTTCGAACTTGAGAGAGAAAAGGTTTTGAGCGCAAGAGAACAGTATGCAAAGAGTCGTTATGAACTTTTAGGCGGGCAAAAAGTATTTATAGTATTCGGAATATTAGCAGTATTAACCTAGAGCAGTATTAACTGAAAGCAGTATTAACTACTAGCAGTAGTAACGGCTAGCAGTATTAACTAACTAGCAGTATTAACTACTAAGCAGTATTAACTGAAAGCAGTATTAACCACGAGCAGTATTAACTGAAAGCAGTATTAACTGAAAGCAGTATTAACCACAAGCAGTATTAACCACAAGCAGTATTAACTGAAAGCAGTATTAACTGAAAGCAGTATTAACTACTAGCAGTATTAACTGAAAGCAGTATTAACTACTAGCAGTATTAACTACTCTTACACTTTTTGACACCATCCTTTTTCTCTTACTTTTTACTACTTTGTTCATCCCCTGATCCTTTTCTTCTTGATCCTTCATGATCATTACTCCCTCTGGAGTATTTCTAACTTCAACCTTCTGCTGGATTAAAAGTAACATGTCCTTCATCAAATATTTTAAAGAATTTGAAGGCAGTCCATGTTCCTGGTTATGTGCCAAGAGCAACCATTTTCTTCATTCCGAATGCTCTTCCTCTTGAGCTTTTGATTGCCCTGCACACTTGATAAATCAGTTAGTCTTGGATGGAACCCAAGCCAAGGTGGTCTTGGGTTGACCTTTCTCATTAATATAATCTGTCAGTTTGGTCTGAATGAGTTGTTTAGGAATCTCATGGCTGGAATACTTTGTCAAGATTATAGGTTTGGCTGCATTACTACTAGAAGCAGCACTAGCCTTGTTAGCAGTACTAACTTGGTTAGCAGTACTAACAGGTTTCTTTGCAATTGGAACCCAAACTTGAACAAAGTTGCTTGCTTTCTTTGTCTTTAAATTACTCCTTGGCTTATTTGGAGTATTTTTCTTTGGTTTAGCAAACTTGTTATGAGCATGTGATCTTATAGGTGCTCTGTTCTCAACCATATGATTCCTTTTTTTTTATTCCTATAACCAAAAGAGTTTTGTGGTTTTCTTTGAAAAGTGACTCTTTGGTTGATAGGGTTGAAATAACAGTGTTTGGCAAGATGATTCAATTTGCCACAGATAAAACAAGGTTTTGGTCTATTGATTTTACTCAAATTAACTCCTTGTTTTTGTGCCCACTGATTATTCCAGTTTCTCTGATTTCCCCTTGGTTTATCATGTTTTTGGGGCTCAGATTTATTGCAAGAACACTGTTTACAAGGGACAGGATTCACAACTGTGGTTTGCTTATAATGGACCTTCTCAGACTTTCCCTCAGTCTTTTCTATGTCCTTAGACTTGATCCAAGCCTTTCCACATCCCTCATTGGTGATAATGTTATTTTCTAGAGTAATCTCACCACTCACAGTGTTCTTCTTACTTTTTTCATTAAAGTTTTCTTCTTCAGAGTCTGTTTCAACCACCACTTTGTCTAATGGATCTACCTTAGTGACTTCATCAGACAATTCCTTCCTATTCTTGGTCTCTAGCAAGTCTGATATAGGAGGGATGTAATTGTTGTTGTATGGTGGTGGTGTGGTGTTATAGCCTATTCCTCTTCTAAGTTTATCATGGATTTGAGTTTGGAGCAAAGAGTCCATTGCTTTAGAAGCATTGGAAAATTTCTCAATATCCAGCTTGGCTTTCTCAAACTCACTTTTTATCTTTTCATTCTCCTCTTCTTTCTGTTTAAGCTTAAATTCATACTGATCTTTCTCCCACTTCCAGTAGTTTGTGTCATAGGAATGTTGAAGCTCATTGGCTTGAAAACTCTTAATCTGCTCTTCAAACCTCTCAACAATCCTAACATAGTCTTTTATGTCCTTTTCTAATCTCTTCAGGTCATCACTCATTTTCTGGTTGTGATCCCTGTACCTTTTAACAGTTTCAATACAGGATTTGGAACAAAGATTAGATGTTACCTCTGTAGGAATTTCTGAGCTTGAAGACTCTGAACCTTTAGCCATGATGATGTGATTTTGAATGTAGGTTTCTGAGAATACTTGCTCTGATACCACTTGTCAGGATCGAATTCTCAACAAGAATTAATTCTCAGAAACAATATCAAAGAAGTTGCGGAAAAACACTTTGATATTTAATAAAACAGTAATTAAACACAGTATATAATGATCAAACAGTAAACTTGTATTGAATGCTTAAAGCTACAAGATTACACACTCAACCTCAATATTGATGAACAGGCTCACCAATACGAATTCTACTTCTCTAGAATTAGGATCTATGCCTTGAGGTTGTTTTTCTCTAAAAGAATGAAAAACTAAAGTTAAAAGTTATATCTATCTATTCTAAACATTCTATACATATACTGATAAAAAGATAATTACAAAGAATAAACAAATCTTCCATGTATATCTTCTAAGTATATCTTCAGTATATCCAGCTGTAGTACTTTCCATCCGGATCTCTTTAGCAGCACTAATAATGCTCAGCAGCATTAACTTCATCTAGCAGCATTAACTGCAAGCAGTACTAACTACTAGCAGTACTAACTAGCTAAGCAGTACTAACTTTGTTCAAGCAGTACTAACTTTGACTAGCAGTATTAATTAACACTAGCAGTAGTAACACTCAGCAGTATTAATCTTCAACTTGTTCTGGCAGT
Source organism: Arctium minus (assembly GCA_954870635.1). NCBI lineage: Eukaryota > Viridiplantae > Streptophyta > Magnoliopsida > Asterales > Asteraceae > Arctium > Arctium minus. Next base: position 547,931 of record OX941085.1, on the reverse strand, counting down.
AGTAACTACACTTGTACTAGCAGTAGTAACTACACTTAGTAGAATCTTCAGTTCCCAACAAACCTGCCCCTATATATATATATATATATAGAGAGAGAGAGAGAGAGAGATGGAGGTTCAAGGGAAAACAATCAAAAAAATGGAAAACTAAAGGAGCACATGGTAGCCATTGATTTGGACAGTATGCACTTGTGCATACAAGTAAATTAAGTTGTTTTTTTGGTTTTATGCACGTGTGCATTATACACTGTGCATATGAACGTGTGTATGTTACAAATTACTTGTATGCACAAGTGCATAACGTCCAGATGAAGGGCTACTAGGGTGTTCCCCAGTTTTCCGTTTTTTTGAGGTTTTCCCTTGAACCCGACCCTATATATATATAGGCGAAGAATAGTGTGAAAAGTTGAGGTTAACTTGAGAAACGTGAGAAGTGGATCAAAACCGTTGATCACTTTTAATCTCATGCCCTCTCATGAGTTGCGCCTTAGTAGGGAATTGATCCGGTGCATCTCATCCTAATGTGTGTTCATTTCTCATCCAACGATTGATAACCACTTCTCACGTTAAACCTCAACTTCTCAACGGAACCTAACTATATATATATATATATATATATAGAGAGAGAGAGAGAGAGAGAGAGGGAGGTTCAGAGGAAAACCTAAAAAAAATGGAAAACTGAAGAACACTCTGGTAGCCCTTAATCTGGATGATATGCACTTGTGCATACAGGTAAATTATGTTGTCTTTTGGTTTTTATGCACAAGTGAATTATTCACTTGTGCATATGCACGTGTGCATGTTACAAATTACTTGTATACACAAGTGCATACCGTCCAGATGATGGACTATCAGGGTGTTCTTCAGTTTTCCCTTTTTTTGAGGTTTTCCCCTAAACCTGACCCTATATATATATATATATATATATATATATATATATATATATATATATATATATATATATATAGGGAGAGGTTCATTTGAGAAATGCTAAATGTATGAGAATAGAGAAGTAATCCTAACCTTTCATTCGGTCAAGATCGGCTTTGACCGGTCAAATATTGCGTCTTTGACTGGTCAACAATTACGACTTTGACTGGTTAAAAGTTGCGGCTATTCCAAAAATAGAAGGACGGTTTCGTAATTTTTACAAATACACAGAACGAGTTCATATATGAATCTATATGATTCACATATGAACTATATGTGAACCAGTGTAATTCACATATGAACTCTTTTAACTGATTCATATATGAACTTTTGTGATTCACATATGAACTAATTAACTGATTATATGAATGTATAGTTCATGTATGAATCACAAAGGTTCATATATGAATCTATTAATTAGTTCAACTAATTCACATATGAACCTACAGTTAATTAGTTCATATGTGAATTAGTTAATTGGTTCATATATGAATCACAAATGTTCATATATGAATCAGTTAAAAGAGTTCATATGTGAATTACAGTAGTTCATATATGAACATATAATTCATATGCGAATCATGCAGGTTCATATATGAACTTGTCCAACGTATTTTACGAAACTACCACTCTATCTTCTAGAGACCACACAATAAATTATCCGGTGCTTTACGGTCAAAGCCGCAAATGTTGACCAGATAAAGGACTAGGATCATTTCTTTTTTTTTTTCTCATATTTTTAGCATTTCTCAAATGAACCTAATCCTATATATAGGGAGAGGTTCATTTGAGAAATGCTAAATATATGAGAAATAGAGAAATAATCCTAGCCATTCATTCGGTCAAGATCGGCTTTGACCGATCAAATATTGTGTCTTTGACTGATCAACAATTACGGCTTTGATTGGTCAAAGGTTGCGGCTATTCCAAAAATAGCATGACAGTTTCGTAATTTTTACAAATATACGAGACGAGTTCATATATGAACCTGTAGTATTCACATATAAACTATATGTTCATATGTGAACTAGTGTAATTCACATATGAACTCTTTTAACTGATTCATATATGAACCGATTAACCGAGTCACATATGAACTAATTAACTGTAGGTTCATATGTGAATCAGTTGAACTAATTAACAAATTCATATATGAACATTTGTGATTCACATATGAACTAATTAACTGATTCATATATGAACGTATAGTTCATATATGAATCACAAAGATTCATATATGAATCAGTTAAAAGAGTTCATATGTAAATCATACAGGTTCATATATGAACTCGTCCCACATATTTTACGAAACTACCCCTCTATCTTCTACAGACCACACAAGGAAGTATCCAGTGCTTCACGGTCAAAGCCGCAAATGTTGACCGGATAAAAGGCTAGGATCATTTCTTTATTTCTAATATTTTTAGCATTTCTCAAATTAACCTAATCCTATATATATATATATATATATATATATATATATATATATATGAAAGTTCAAATGAAAACTCAATTTTCATTGTGCACATGAGGACGAATCTCGGTTCCTCCATCTCTATTGATCCAACAACTTATATTAAATAGAGTTTTTAATTAAAATTATTAATTAAGATGATTAGGGGGAAATGGAAGATAATTTAAACTCACGCCTACTATATTTGACTTTTTATTTATTTTTTAATTAAAAACTTTTACCCACTTAAAGTTTAAAATAAATTATCTTAAAAATTACTAATATTTTAATCAAACAAATTACATCAAAAAACGAGAATATTTCGTGCTCTTCGATATGACATCAATCTCGATATAGTTTTTGTTATTGTCTTAACCGTTTTTTACGCAAAATGCTATATATGTGTTATATTCATTATGAATATTTATGTACGTTCAAATGTGTACAACACATCGACACCTGTAACACCGGGAAAATTGTAAGCGCTCTCCACTTATTATCTCCATTCTTACATTTATAGGTGTGTTGAAACACATTTAATCTTTAGGACCTACCTTGGTGTTTTGGGGTTTAATTTGATCGCAAGAGTTACCAAAACGAAGGAAAATCGAGCGTTGGTCGAGCTACCGACGAGAATGACACTGACTATGACATAGGTCATAGCCGAGTGGCAAAGTCGCACCTAGGGGCAGGTCACGGTACACCTGCGGCGACATTGCCCCGCGATTGTGATATTGGGCATTGTCACCCGTCACTCTCGCGGGGAATGTACCGAGAGTTCGGGGAAGGTCGCGACATTACCATTGGGCATAGTCGTCGGGCAAGGTCGCACGCGGCGTCAGACGGGTTTAAATGCTTTCTCTTCCATTTTCACTCATTTCATCACCAAAATCAGATAAAGTTTAGAGAGGGAGACCTTAGGGGCGATTTCTTCTTGCTCCACACCTCTCCCTTCATTTATTGCAAGTTTTGGGTTGCTAGATTCATCAAAGGAACTTGAAGATTCTTAGGGGAATTTATTGAAGAGTGTCAACAAAGTTTCAAGACCCTAGACTTCAAGTCTTCCTCTCCTAAACTTTCTAGGGTTTAGTTGCTTTTCTAGGTTTTAATCAAAAACCTAGGTTGTGAGTGTCCTAATCCCTTTTATAAATGAGATACATGTTCATACTTGCATTATTATTATGGTTCCTTGTTATGTAAAAATTAGGGTTTTATCCATACAAATTATTTGATATAAATGATGTTTTGGGAATGTGAAGGGAAGCATTTGGATGGTATGTATATATAGGCATAGGAGTCAGTTTTTTCATCATGGAGTTTCTGATGTCCATATTTGAGTCTAGTGAGTAGTCCCCAAGTCATATTTTTATGTAAGCTTGCGGTGGTGCCCATGGTGAGCCGGATACGGGGACTTGTGACTTTTGTGGGGACACTCATATAGAGGTCGAGTAGACACTAGGGTCATTTGGGTATCTTGCGGTGGTTTCTCAATGGAGTTGTATACGGGATCCATGACCCGAAGTGAATCTCGTGAATGTTGATAAGTGGCTTAACTTTGTGTTCCCACCACATTCGATGGAACCGGTTCTCCCCCGTCACCGAAAGGTGTTATTTCTCGAGTATTCCCTTACCCATTCTTTCGGTGTTGAAACGTATCGCTTTATTTATACAACTAGTATGTCAGGATCGAATTCTCAACAAGAATAAATTCTCAGAAACTAATATCAAAGAAGTTTGCGGAATAACACTTTAATATTCAATGAAACAATAAACAAACAGTAAATATGATGAATAACTTGTAAACTTGTATTGAATGGTTTAAATCACAAGATTACACACAACCTCAATCTTGAAGAACAGACTCTTTCAAGACGAATTCTACTTCTCTAGAATTTGGAACTATGCCTTGAGGTTGATTCTCTCTCTAACAAAAACACAGAACTAATCTCTTTTTAAAACTACTCTATCAATTCTATACATATACTGAACAAAAGATAATTACAATTAATAAAATATCTTCAGAATATCTTCCATGAATATCTTCAATCTATCCAGCTGTCATTCTTTTAATCCGGGTCTTCATCTCATAAGCAGCACTAATCACCTTGGAAGTATTAAATCAAACTTGGCAGCATTAACTACTAAGCAGCACTAACCTCTAGTAGTACTAACTAGCTAAGCAGTACTAACTTTGTTCAAGCAGCACTAACTTTGACTAGCAGCATTAATTCTACTAGAAGCAGTAATACCTAGCAGTATTAAACTTGAATTCCTCTGGCAGTAGTAATTCTGTACTAGCAGCATTAAACACTTAAGCTTTTCTTCAGTTCCCAACAATCTCCCCCTAACTTGACTTTTAGAAAGAGAAGTCAAGTTCTTCAGATCTGATCTTCAAGATGCTTTCAACACCTCATAATCAGTTTCCCAAATTTGGATCTAGGTCCATACTTTGATTGATAGTTCTTCTCACCACAATTTTGGCCATTTCAGAATCCTTAGCACATACTAGCTTAGCTTTCAGCATCCCTTCAAGTTTCTGCTTGCTATGATCATATATTTTGTCAACTAGGTAGTATTCATGATAACATTTGTCAATGGTAATCATGTATACACCACAGTTTTCAAATAACATCCAGTGAGTAATTTTCTTAAATCCATACTCATGATGAAGATCTTTAATTCTGTGAACCACCTTCTCTGGATCAAACATCATACATAAATATTCCATTGCCACCTTGAGAAGATTTTCTTCATTACCTTTCAACACAGGCTCATAGAGTTTCATTCCCACTTTATACATTTCTTCTATGTCTGCTCTTGAACAACCTCTGGTAACTCTCCCCCAGGTTGAAAATGCTTCAAATGAACCATCAGCTCTTTTGATTCTGAAAAAGTACTTTCCATTATCTCTTAGAATGTCCCAAAAGATGATCTCAGGAGCTTTCATGGAGATTGGAACAGTCTTAATTGGGTCTACTATAGTCATGTAAACATCCATATTCTCATCAGTTAGTTTATTTGACTGTTCTGGATTATGCACTGGTTCTGCTGCAGTTTCTTCTTTTTCCTCCACTCTTGGCCTTTTAGACTGATTTTTGGAAGCAATTGTCTTCACCCTCTTTCCAGATTTGGCTTCTACATCAACATTTTCATGTTCTTTCTTCATCTCTTCAGCTTTGTCCTTTGAGGGTGTGGTCTCCTCAGGGAATGGTTGTTATTGAGGTCATGCCTCTCCTTCATTCTTCTCTCAGCCTCTTCCCTTTGAGTTGAATCACCTTGAAGCTTTGTCATTTCTTTCTTGTATAACTCTTCAACCTGATTGTATGCCATGTTTGTGAACATCTCCCCCTTGACTCCAATTGCACCTTTCAGGAAATTTATCATTTTTCTTCTTTCCTGATTGGCCAAAAAGGTCTTGGATGGTTGTCTTTTCTGCTTTTGAATTGGCATCTTTTTGACTTGAAGTTTCTTGGCCTGAGCTGCTTCTTTGATACTTTTCTGATACTCTGCATTTAGCTTTCTGGCCATGATCTTTGCAAGTTCTGTATCTGTCTCAGTTTGCAGTTGTTCCTCCTTTTCCATTTGATCTTGAAGCTGCTTTGTTATTTCCTCATCTAATTCAATCTGAGTCTTTTTCTTTGCAGACAGTTCAGCTTCAACCATCTTTTCCTTTCCTTTTCCCTTTGTATCCTTCAAGATTGCCTTTTCTTTTCCCTTCTTTGAGATCCCTTCTTCATTGATGACTACTCCCTTGGCCTTTTGTCTAGCCTTAGGAGTATCATTTTTGGCTTTAACTAAAGTTTCTGCAATCTCCATTTCCTCTACAGAGAGCCCTGTTTCTGATTCTTTTGCCTCAGCAGCATTAACTGTTTCTGCTGTTTCAGCAGAATTAACAGTTTCTACTTCTTGGACAAAATCTGTTTCTGCTTCTATTCCATGCTCTGTCTCCCCCTCAACTTCAACTCTCTTTTCAGAAGACCTTTCTTTCTCTGTTTCTCCCTCTTGCTTCTCCCCCTTGTTGAAAGGATCTTGAACATTGGATCTCTTCTTGAGTACAAATTGTTTTCTCCTCTTCTTTTGTATCAGCCTAGTCACCATTTTCTTTAACTTGGCTATCTGTACTTGCTGTGACAGGATTACCAGCTTCATGTCATCTATCTCTTTGCCCTGTTTAAGAACATCCATGTTGATGTTTCCCATGGTTTCCATCAATTCATCATAGTTATATTTGTCCTCACCTTCTCCAGGAGTGTTACCCCCTTTTGAATGATCATTGGATCTTTTATTAGTGGAAGCCTTCTGCCTAGCAGAAGCACTATCCACCCCCTTGGTTTCTTGGCACCGGGGTCCTTTGGTTGATTTCTCACCCAAAGTTGCCATGGGGAAGGTCTTAGAGATGTTACCACTGTCCTTCTCTATGCTAGCAGAAGTAGTGGCAACCTTCTCACCCATATGCTCTTCCATCTCCTTAGAGAGCACCTCTTGAGGGTTGGGAGACACCCTATTGGTTTCCCTTTGGATATTCTCTAAAGGAGAATTCTCCCTTAGAGGGCTTAAAGGCTGAGTGGGTGAAGGTACAAGAAGGGAAGGAGCCTTCTTTACCTGTTTCCTTTTGTAAGTTTGGGTAATAGGAGAAGTGGGCTTATGAAGTAGGGACTGTGGGATAGATATAGAGTGGGAAGGTTGGGTTTGGCTAGCAGTGGGAATGTCTAATGAGGGCCTTGACCCTGCTGCCATACCTTCTTGTGGTTGGGACACCACCATCATTGTTGAGAACAATGGGGTGTCAACTCCTTCCGAGTCCCTAGAAGATCTTCTCATGTTTGAGAAAACCTTGCCTTTAGGGGGTTTAGGTACATATACCCCATCAAAGTGAGGTATGTCCGTCAACTCATTAGTAATAACTGCCTGAACAAACCTGGGATACATGAAGAAACTCTTCTTGTTGTCCAGATTTGAGACAAGATCATTGAAGATCATTTGAGAAAAGTTGTATTTTCTAGCAGTGGATAAACATACCAATGCATAGGCAATTGGACTGCTAAATTGGCTCCAGCCAGTTGTTTTCTTAGAAATACAATGCATCAAGGTATGAACAAAGAACCTCCATTGGGGTGAAAACTTAGCTTTGAAAAACTTAAAAATCCCCAATGGGCCTTCATATCCCATTCTGGTGAGGTTTGAAAACAAATCCTCATTTGGGATAGAAGAAATACCTGAAGCATCGTCTAGACGTAGACAGATGCGAATAGTCTCCTCAGTAACTGTCAGGGGTTTGTCACACACCCTTGTTTTGATGCATGTCACTCCATTTTCAGAGCTGGTAGTGGCATTGGCCCAGAATTGCCTCTGATGCTCTATGTAGATGGTAGGGGACACAGTGAGAGCATGAGCAATATGACTTGTCCTCAAAAAGTCGATTATCTGGTGAAATCCTTCGGCTTGTTTTGGCTTTCGGAGCATGGCTATCTCGTTGTGTTCATCAATAAACGCCATTGAAGCCATTGAACTTGAGTGTTCTTGCCTGAAAACTTGGTACTTGAGAGAAAAAGGTTAGAGCGCAAGTGAACAGTATGCAAAGAGTCGTTATGAACTTTTTAGGCGGGCAAAAGGTATTTATAGTATTCGGATTAAAAGTAGTATTAACCTTAAAAAATAGTGAAAGTAGTATTAACAGAGAGCAATATTAACCACTAGCAGTATTAACTGAGAGCAGTATTAACTAAGAGCAGTATTAACCACTAGCAGTATTAACTAACTAGCAGTATTAACTGAGAGCAGTATTAACCACTAGCAGTATTAACTAACTAGCAATATTAACTGAGAGCAGTATTAACCACTAGCAGTATTAACTAACTAGCAGTATTAACTGAGAGCAGTATGAACTACTAGCAGTATTAACTGTGCACTGGCAGTATTAATACTGTACTGGCAGTACTAATACTGTACTGGCAGTATTAACCATACTTACACTTTTAAGCTTGTGAAAAACTGAGTACTGCTATACATTTCCTGAGAAAGAAAGTTAGTAACACCAAGAACAAACTATATACAGGTAGTGAACCACTTTTAGGAAGGTGCTTATTCAGAGTTGATCATTCCCACACTTGTTACCAAGAAAATAAATCTTCCCACATCAAAGGCTTTGGTGAATAGATCAGCAAACTGGTTATCAGTATGAACTTTTACAACTTGAATAAGTTTCTTTTCATTGCAGTCTCTTATAAAGTGATACCTGATCTCAATGTGTTTTGTCTTTGAGTGCTTGACAGGATTGTTAACAATGCTAATAGCACTACTATTATCAATAAAGATTGGAGTGTGTAGAAAGGTTACCCCATAGTCTAGCATTTGATTCTGAATCCACAACACTTGAGAACAGCAACTTGCAGCTGCTATGTACTCTGCTTCTGTTGTAGATGTGGACACTGTGGTTTGTTTCTTGCACTGCCATGAAACTAGTCTTGCACCCAAAAACTGGCATCCTCCAGAAGTAGATTTTCTGTCCAAATTTGCTCCACCTAAATCACTGTATGAGTATGCAAGTAGGTCAAATGATGAGTCATGAGGATACCAAAGTCCCAATCTAGGTTGCCCTTTGAGATATCTGAATATCCTCTTAACAGCTTGAAAGTGTGATTGCTTTAGCCTAACTTGGAATCTTGCACATACACAGACTGGAAACAGTATATCTGGCCTAGAGGCTGTAAGGTACATGAGAGAGCCAATCATGGATCTATAGTGATGCACATTCATATCCTCCCCCTCAAGATCTGCTGTTATTTGCTTGTGTGTCTCCATAGGTGTGCTGGCAGGCTTTGAATCTGAGAATCCAAACTTGGTTAGAATGTCCTGCACATACTTGGACTGACTGATAAAAATACCATATGTCTTCTGTTGGACTTGGAGTCCAAGGAAAAAGTTAAGTTCCCCCATGGAACTCATTTTGAATCTTTGATGCATTAGTTCCTCAAACTCCCTGCACATACTTTCTCTTGTGGATCCAAAGATGATATCATCCACATAGATTTGGACCAGCAAGATGTCCTTCTTCTTTCTCTTGATGAATAGAGTCTTATCAATGACTCCTCTTTCAAAACCATTTTCCAAAAGATAGGATGACAGAGTGTCATACCATGCCCTTGGTGCTTGATGCAGTCCATAAAGTGCTTTCTTCAGTTTGTATACTCTGTCTGGATAGCTTGGGTTTTCAAACCCTGGTGGTTGACAGACATATACTTCTTCTTCAATTGAGCCATATAGAAATGCACTTTTTACATCCATTTGGTAGACCTTGAACTTCATATAAGAAGCATAGGCCAGGAACAATCTGATTGCTTCTATCCTAGCCACTGGAGCAAATATTTCTTCATAATCTATTCCTTCTTCTTGTGTATACCCTTGTGCCACCAACCTTGCTTTGTTCTTTATTACTATCCCTCTTTCATCTCTCTTATTCCTGAAGACCTATTTTGTGCCTATAGCTCTTTGACCTTTAGGAAGGTCTACTAGATCCCAAACATCTTGCAGCTTGAATTGTAGCAGCTCTTCTTGCATAGCTTCTATCCAGCTGGACTTTTTCATAGCATCATGAGCCTTCTTAGGCTCAAGTTGGGATAGAAAACAAGAAAGCACTGTATGCTGTTGATCTTGCATATCTTGCAGCCTGCTTTGATGTCTAGTCATCATAGGAGAAGAGATATCCCCTATTACCAGCTGAGGAGGATGATTCTTTTGTGTTCTTGATTGATGACTAGGTTCTTCATTGAGTTCCACCTCTAGATTGGAATCATTCAACTCAACTGAGGTGATTTCAGCAGCTTCTTCAGGTTCTTTATGTGCTTGACTCTCCTCATCTCTTCTTTCTTCTTCACTCTGATTTAGTTCAGTAGATGGCTCCTTTTCACAGTCTTCAACAGGATCCACTTTAGGTATGGGAAAAATCATAGACTGAGATATACTTTCTTGAACTTGTGTAGTCCCTGATCCTCCACTTCCTGAACCTGCATCATTTTCACTACTGAAACCAAAAGAGTTAGTTAGTGAATCAATGTCAAGCAGCCACTGAGGACCAGATCCAACAGGATTTTGTGTGTTCTCATTGCATTTGACATTGTCACTTTCTTCAATTATTCTAGAAGAAGAGTTAAAAACTCTGTAGGCCTTGCTCTGGGATGAGTAACCAACAAGAAATCCATCATCTGCCTTGCTATCAAACTTACCTAAGTGAGATTTGGTATTGAGAATTGTACAAGGACACCCAAAAGGTTTGAAAAATCCAATAAAGGGTTTTCTTTTATTTAAAAGCTCATATGGGGTCTTGTTCTTTGGTTTGACTACTAGTACTCTATTTTGGACATAACAGGCAGTATTAACTGCTTCAGCCCAGAAAGTAATTGGCAATTTAGAATCAGCCAACAGAGATCTAGCAGCCTCTATTAGTGTCATATTCCTTCTCTCAGCAACTCCATTTTGTTGTGGAGTCCTAGGAGCACTATATTGTCTCTCAATTCCTTTTTCTTCACAAAAGGTGTTTAGGTCAATATTTTTAAATTCGGTTCCATTATCAGACCTAATGACTTTTACTTTTTGATTAGTCTGGTTTTCAATTCTTAGAATAAAAGATTTGATCAGTTCACTTGTCTCATCCTTAGTCCTTAGAAAATATACCCAAGTAAATCTAGAGTAATCATCAACAATAACTAAGCAGTATGATTTCTTCCCTATGCTCATAACATTTGTAGGGCCAAACAGATCCATATGCAATAACTGGAGACAAGAAGAAATTGAATTTAACTCTTTGGTCTTATGAGAAGTTTTGTGCTGTTTGCCTTTAAGACAAGCAACACAATGATCATCACATGAAAAGACTTTTGATGGTAAACCTCTTACAAGATTGTTTTTAACAAGTTTGTTCATTGTCTTGAAATTCATGTGACACATCCTTCTGTGCCAAAGAGAGGATTCATCCACAGAAGCTTTTGAAACAAGACAGTTCAGGGATGAATCACTTGAAACATTGTCCATATCTAGACAATACACATTGTCCTTTCTTGGAGTTCTAAGTAGTATCATGCTTTCATCAACTACCTTGAACCCTGGAGCAAGGATCATACATTCTGTACTTGTAAATAATATACTATGTTGTTTGTCACAAACCTGTGATACACTTAACAGGTTGTACTTTAGCTGATCAACATAGTAGACATTCTCAAATGTCATCTTACCTTTTGTAACATTACCTTTCCCACTTATTTTACCACCTGTTAGATTGTCTCCAAATGCAACATGTCCTCCATTGATAGGCTTGAAATCCTGAAGGCATGACATGTTGCCTGTCATGTGCCTAGAGCAACCACTATCCACATGCCATATGCTCTTCCCCTTGAGCTGTTGGTTGCCCTGCACATATGATAAATCAGTTAGTATGGATTAGGAACCCAAGCCAAAGTGGTCTTGGGTACCCCTTTCTCATCAAAATATTTACATTCTTTCTTGACAAGATTTTTAAACTTTGACTCCCCATTACTGGAGTACTTTGTTACAATAATGGGTTTGGATTCATATTTGCTAGAGGCAGTACTGTTTTTAGAAGAGCTAACTGCATTAGCAGCACTTGCATGCTTAGCAGTACTAACCTTGTTAGAGGTATTAACTGTTTTAGCAGCAGTAACTGTGTTAGCAGTAGTAACCTTTGAAGAAGTACTAACAGTGTTAGAAGCATTAAAATTCTCAGCAATACTAACACTGTTAGCAGCAGTATTGCTATTAGCAGCACTATCCCTGTTAGCAGCACTAACATTTTTAGTGCTTCTAGGCACCCACATTTTAATACTTTCTCTTAAAAACCTTTTCTGCATGTGGCCTTTGGTTTCAATAGATTTCTTAGCCACATGTTTCTTTCCAGCCTTCCTATAACCAACAGGTTTTTGCACAAATCTTTGAAAGTTCATCCTTTGGTTAATAGGATTAAAGAAACAGTACTCAGCTAAATGATTTAGCTTGCCACATATGAAACAAGGTTTTGGTCTGATTATCTTACTCAGATCAACTCCTTGTTTCTGAGCCCATTGATTATTCCAGTTTCTTTGATTACCTCTCTTTGTACCAGAATTTGGGCTCTCAGATTTATTGCAAGCACGCTGTTTACAAGGGCTAGGGTTCACAACCGTGGTCTGTTTGTAATGGACCTTGTTAGCCTTTCCTTTGGTCTTCTCTATCTCTTTAGACTTGACCCAGATCCTTCCACCACCCTCATTGGTAACAATGTTGTTTTCTAAGGGTATCTCTTTACTCACATCATTGTTCCTCTTCTTACTGGCTTCTTTCTCAGTCATATCCTTAACAACTACCTCATCCAAAGGATCTATCTCAAAAGCTTTCTCAGACAAGTCCTTTTTCTCCTTGGTCTCTAACAGATCTGATGTAGGAGAGATATAGTTGTTGTTGTAAGGAGGGGGTGTGTTGTTGTATCCAACACCAGGCTTCATCTTATCATGAATCTGAACCTTTAGAAGAGAATCCATTGCTTTTGAAGCATATGAAAACTTTTCTATATCAAGCTTAACCTTATCTAATTCTTCTTTCAACCTATCATTCTCTTCTTTGGACTTAGACAGTTTGGTCTCTAACTCATTCTTTTCCCACTTCCAGTAGTTTGTGTCATAAGAGTGTTGAAGTTCATTGGCTTGAAAGCCTTTGATTTGTTCTTCAAACCTCTCCACTATCAACACATAATCTCTTCTGTCCTTTTCTAATCTTTTGAGGTCATCACACATGTTTTGGTTATGATCCCTGTACCTTTTGACAGTGTCTATGCAAGATTTAGTGCAAAGATTAGAAATTACCTCAGAAGGGAGATCAGACACCTCTGCCATAAGAGCTTGGTTCTGAATGGCTTCCTCAGCCTGGTCACTCCAGTCAAATCCCATTCCTTGTTGAGAAACAAGGGTTTGAGCAGAGTTCTTGTTTTGATTGAAACCACCATTCTGGGATTGTTGGTGGTTGTTGTTTGGCACACCACTTCTGCACTCTTTAGCAAAGTGTCCCTTCATGTGGCACTTGTAACATTCCACCTTTGTTTTGTCAAAACCAGCTCCATCTTCTCTTCTTTGAGAGAAGTTGTTCCTCCCAGTTCTTTTAATAAACTTCTTTACCCTCATAGATAACATGGCCATCTGCCATTTAATGTCCATCTCCTCCAGATCATCAGGGTGAAGTTGTTCCAGATCATCATTAATCAAAGAGTTGTTGCTGTGATTGGACAAAAAGGCTTCAAAGATAGTTTCAGTGCCTTTTTCTGAATTCACTCCTCTGGCAGCACTAACTGCTTCAGGGTTGGCAGCAGTATCAGTAGATGCTGATAGAAGTGCAGCATTGTGAATGTACCCAGTGGGCTTTTTCTTGGCTTCTACCTCAGATTCAAATACTCTTAGATCATTATACAAATCATCTAGTTCCTTCTCCTCCAGATTGTCACTGTGTCTATATGAGACAGTGTACATAGTCCATTCATCCCCAAGAGATCTGAGGAACTTCCTGTTGATATCATCTTGCTCCATCTTCACTCCAAGAGTAGCCAGTTCACCAATAAGCTTGTTGAATTTGTCAAAAGTTTGAGTCATTGACTCATTCTTTGAAGAAGTGAAGTTCTCATACTACTGCTTCAGAACATCCCTTTGATTTCTTTTGATGCTTTTAGTTCCAGCAAATCTTTTCTCTAGAGCATTCCAGAGAATCTGAGCATCAGTGCAGTTGCAAAATTGATGCTGATATTCATTGGGGATGGCCAAGAGCAGAGTGCTCAAGGCCTTCATCTTTGTTTGTATGATCTTTCTCTCACCATCTGTCTTTGGTGGAGGTCTTTTCCCATCTGGTCCAATCTTTCCTGCTTCAGAGGGTCCATTCTCAATGATGTCCCACATTGAGTAGTCTGTGAGAAGAATGTATTGCCTGATTCTGATCTTCCACATATCAAACTCACTGGGTTTGAGCATTGGGACCATAGAAACAAGAGTACTGTTTGATTCTGCAAAGTTTTCCATGATGAATGAATAGATGTTTCTGAGAGAACAGGCTCTGATACCACTTATCAGGATCGAATTCTCAACAAGAATAAATTCTCAGAAACTAATATCAAAGAAGTTTGCGGAATAACACTTTAATATTCAATGAAACAATAAACAAACAGTAAATATGATGAATAACTTGTAAACTTGTATTGAATGGTTTAAATCACAAGATTACACACAACCTCAATCTTGAAGAACAGACTCTTTCAAGACGAATTCTACTTCTCTAGAATTTGGAACTATGCCTTGAGGTTGATTCTCTCTCTAACAAAAACACAGAACTAATCTCTTTTTAAAACTACTCTATCAATTCTATACATATACTGAACAAAAGATAATTACAATTAATAAAATATCTTCAGAATATCTTCCATGAATATCTTCAATCTATCCAGCTGTCATTCTTTTAATCCGGATCTTCATCTCATAAGCAGCACTAATCACCTTGGAAGTATTAAATCAAACTTGGCAGCATTAACTACTAAGCAGCACTAACCTCTAGCAGTACTAACTAGCTAAGCAGTACTAACTTTGTTCAAACAGCACTAACTTTGACTAGCAGCATTAATTCTACTAGAAGCAGTAATACCTAGCAGTATTAAACTTGAATTCCTCTGGCAGTAGTAATTCTGTACTAGCAGCATTAAACACTTAAGCTTTTCTTCAGTTCCCAACATAGTATTTTGGTGAAATATCTCGTGCATGCGTTTTGTGAAATTTGGATGTTAAATAATTATTTTAAAAGGGCGTATGATATTGGAAGCAACATGATTTATAAATTAAGCCTTTCATGACTCACATTTCAGAGACGTTCGTATTGGGAGTAAAATATATGTTTTAAATGTTTTCGGTTTTATATAATAAAAACTGTTTTAGCTCACTAGACGTTATGCCTAACACTTTTTCTTTTCAACATGTATATCAGGTCTTAGATGGATCTGAGTGGCGAGTGGAACTTGGTAGAAGTTCTGGTAGGACGACATTAGAGACGTCATCCGGTTTTGAGAAGATTGCATATTTGGTGGTTTTAGTAACACCCGATTGGCTTTATCCCCGTTTGTGGGACTATATAGTTCTGTTAGAACTCTAATATGTGTTGTAGTGTTTCTTCCCTTGTAAACTTTTGATATTTGTTATTTCGAGTTATGTATTTAAGTGAGTTTTGGAAGTTTTAATTTGTCTGTTATTTTCAAATGTTAGGGGTGTTATAGAGGAAGACGCGTTTTGATTCAAGCGGTTCTTGGTAGTCTTGCTACATTCTATCTATCGTTGTTTAAAACTCCCAAGTCTGTCATTGAACACTTGGAGAGACTCCAAAGAGAATTTTTTTGGTGATCGAGATCAAAAGAAGATATGAAGAAATTCACTGGGTTAAATAGAAAACGATTATGAGAGACAAGGAATACAGAGGTCTCGGTATCGGAAGCATCCCTGCCTCTAACATCTCCCTTCTTGTTAAGCGGGACTAGAGATTTAGAGTCGACTGCGACTCAATTTGGGCGAAAGTGATAAAGTCCATTTACAGTAAAGAGGGAAGTTTAAACTCGGAATGAGGGAACATTTATAGATCCATCCCTTAGGGAAACGTTATAGATGTTGTCCATTTTTTAAGATAATGGAATATAAACTTTGGTGAGTTGTTCGTTAAACAGATTGGGAACGGGTTAAAGACGGCTTTCTGGACTGATCGATGGAAGGGTTCCTCTTCCTTTGCAACCTGACCCAATACTATTTTCTTTAGAGAACGAGAAACACGTGACTGGGCAGACAGGCTCAAGACCGAATACACTTGGGATTGGCGCAAACCTATCCATGATGGCAACGAAGCTGTGGAGTTAGATGACTCAAGGATGTCATCAAGGTGTACTGTATAACTGATAAACTAGACACCTGGAGTTGGATTTTAGTCCTGAACGGTTCTTTCTCTGTTGGATCGTTGAGACGCTCTATTTTGAAGCAGTACTTGGTAGTGGGAGATAAGGAAACGCCCTGGAATCACACCTGATCCCTCCGAAAGTCAACATTTTTATGTGGAGCGTAATGCTTGATAAAATCACGACTCGAGACAACCTTACCAAAATGAAGATGGACCTCGATGCTACTCTATGTCCGGTTTGTGGCGATGGAACTGAATCTTCAAGTCACGTTTTGTTCGAGTGCAGTTGAGCGTTGGTGGTCGGTTTCCTTCTCCAAAAATAGGTTGATGACCTCAATGATCAACGACATCAATTTAATATGTGAGGACAACCGGGTCAAGAGAGTTTTAGAAAGGGTCTTTTTCATTAGCTGCTACATCCTTTGGTGTTTTCGGAACATACATGTTTTTGATAATCCCCCTCCCTGTAAAGATTCTCTCCTCGATCTGATCGTGGAGAACTCTTACCTTTGGATTCTAAGTAGGTGTAAAGGGAACGTTAAAAACCCGATCACCTAGAGATTTTATCCTTTCGATTGTATCAAGACCCTGTAATGATTTCACTTCTCTTGCACTAGTTTCTTGCTAGCCTTTATAAAAATCCCGTTTTTTGTTTCAAAAAAAATTATCCCTTAAATTCGATTTTTTTAATTAAATTCCTTTCCTGTATGAACTTTGGTTATTTCAAAAGTTTTACCAAAGTTCATACGTGAAACTAGAAACTGAATGGGATAATTAAGGTAGTTTAAACAAAGATTATAAGTAAAACTATTATTTTTATTTAAAGTTCATAATATTGTTTCGTGTATGAATTTTGGTAATTCCAAAATTTTTTACCAAAGTTCATAGGTGAAAACAAAAAATAGATGAGATAATTAAGAAAATTTAAACAAATTTCATAGGTGAAACAATGATTTTTTTTTAATTTATAGGTGAAACAATAATTTTTGTTTAAAATTCATTACGTTGTTTCAAAATGGTAATTAATTAGTGAATTTGATAATTAAGGAATGTGACATCAATATATGAAAAAGACGAAAACACCCGATTACCACAGTACTAAGGGGGTGTTTGGGATTGCTTATTTAAAGTGTTTTTTAGCTTATTGTGGTTTGGCACCAGAGATAAACACTTTTTAGTGTTTGGATGGAGAAAAAATGAATGTATTTATAGCGGTGTCAAACAGGAGATAAACACTTTTCATAAGTCATTTTGTTTTAACTTATTAGTTTATTTGAAAAGTGTTTATGACTTTTTAAGTTATTTTATATGTATAAGCAGTGGCGGATCTAGAAACTCAGGTGACTGGGGTCAGACTTAGGAGTGTTTGAAAATTTTCAAAAACCGAAAATAACCCACTTGAACCTAACTCGTTTCGGGTTATTTGGTTTTCGAGTAAAACGGTTTAATTTCAGTTATTATTTTGTTATAACGGTTAAACCCAATAGCAAATTATACCATAATTTTATATATTTTATATCTAGATAATTGGTTTGAAGTTTTGAGCATATAAAACAATTAATATATCATAAACCATTTAATATTAAAGCTAAAATAACAAGATATTGAGATGTATTTGATAAGACGACACAGAAAAACTAGATATTGAGATGCCTAATCTGGAAATGGATTTTGAGATGAACTTATTCCTTTTGGTTTTGGTAGAAAAAAATCAAATATGTGGGGTCTTGTAAAAATTGAATGGGTTCTTCAAGTATAAAACTAAATCATTTGTCAAGGGTAAATCTTTTTTCTAAGTTAAATCTAGCTTTTTTTAATTTTTGACTGCCCATTGAATTGTATGTGGCTCTGCCACTATGTATAAGCAATCCCAAACACCTTTAAACAACAACTTATTTGCTTATTATGTTTTGGTACCACAATAAGCTAATCCACACCCTTTTTTAAAAACTCAAGTTAGACACCGCATAAGTTGATAAACACTTTTTAAAATAAGCATAAGTTGTTTTAAATAAGTAATCCCAAACACCCCCTTAATTAGGCGGTAAATATATATATATATATATATATATATATATATATATATATATATATATTTATAACTTGGACCCATATATTATCAATCATATAAAATGCAATTCAATTGCCCATTTTGAAATATATATATATATATATATATATATATATATATATATATGATTACATGTATTTGCAAGTACGTAATGTAACTAGTACTATATATATCAAATTATTTTATTTTTTGGTTGGATTGGATTGCATCTGTATATTAACCCAATTAAGTACATATATAATTAATAAACTTGATTAAGCTTGTAAAATAACATGATACTATTAATTGGCTGCATGTAAATGTAATATGCATGTAGTTAGTTACTTTTGAGATAAATATGATATATATGGTATGGTAGTAATTCTTATCGTTTTAAATTGAAATGAAGATAAGTAATTACTTGTATAGGCAACCAAGGGATACGTGCGTGGTGTAATAAAGAATAATAATAATAAAGTGAGCAAACGAAGAAGGGGATTATATAGTGGGAAATGCAATACATACATACATATATATATATATATATATATATATATATATATATATATATATATATATATATATATATATATATAAGTAATGCAAAGGTGACGTGGATTACACACTGAATTTTTAATTAAAAAATGAATGAACGAATGAATGTTTAGTATTGTTATAATTATTAATAATATATAAAGGGGGATTAAGGTTAGATAAATGGATGATTAGGAGGATCCAAGTAATCCAACCAAAATGAAATGAAATTGAATCCTTCATTTAATTTGTAGCTAGGTAGGAGATACACTGATCTTAACATGCATATATACATAATACATACAATAATAATCGATTAAACTAAGGGGTCGTTTACCGAACGCTTACCCGAGTAAGCGCTTACCAAGTCATATTACCTTATGGATGAAGATGGAAATGACCAAGAATTTTTGCGGTAAGAGCTAAGGCAAGGACCAAGAGTCTTACCCTGGTAAGTGATGACAAAGACTCTTACCACGGTTAGCGCTTACCGGAAAAATTGTTGCATACGATACTGTTTTGGTGTACTAAAATCTTACCCGATAAATAAGTGATAGTGTTAAAATTTACCGGTAAGCGCTTACTGGGAATATTTTTGCATACGATACCGTTTTGATAGACTAAAATCTTATCCGCTAAGTAAGTGATAGTGTTAAATTTTATTGGTAAGCGATTATCCGGGTAAGCGTTTGGTAAACGAGACCTAACTTATTAATATTGATGATCATGATTTGTGTAGAAAGAAAATAAAAATTAAAATGAATTCTGGAGAGGGTTTGATTGTTGAGACGTCATGCATGCACTCAATCAAGATCTAACAATTATTTATATATATATACGTCATCAAATCCCACTCTATTATATATAGTGTTTCCAGTTATCCAGGTCTAGGTTTTAGGTTAAGGTTTATGCGATGAAGGGTTGTGTTTGAAAAATGCCTATCAAAGGCACCCAAAGGGTACAACAATAGTGACCACCATCTCAATTCTCAAACAAACCCCTCCCTCCCTCCCTCTTGTTTTCTTTTTCTTTTTTATTTTTTTCCCTTCATATTTATATAAAATTAGTCATAACAATTCAATTCATTTTCATCTTTTCAACATTTCCAATTTCCAACTTATATTTTATTCCAAACTTTATTATTATTATTATTATTCCAACAAGTAATAATTTTTTTTATTTTATAAAATTTTAATCAAGAAATATACTAGTAATTTGGTCATAATATCTTAACTAATCAAATTTATATTTTGAAGTACACACTTAGTTATTCATTTAATTCAATTATACTATATATATATATATACATATTATAACACCCCCTCTTCCCGTATATAGTTGATATATAGTACGGATGCACAAGGCTTAGGATTTTCCGTGCATACGCCTGGGGCTTCCAAGCTCGTTTATCAATAAGCCAAAAAAATTTGGATGAGGCTAGCTTTGGGGTTGAAAGAGGGTATGATCAGAATTTTTCAGCCAGGACTTTTTTCTGGTCAAACTTAATTAATCGAGTCTTGGAAAAGAAAGTTAGCTGATTGGGCTTTAAGGTCAAACCTAGGCGCATGCTTCCTAGGCTCGGGCTTTTTCAAGTGGGTTTTGGCCGGACTTGTGCTTTTTTGTGCATCTCTAGCTACGAGTAATTCTAGTTATGTACTAGTGCAATGCAAGAAGATGGGAAATTTTATTATATACTAAAACCAAAAAAATTAATATAATTTTTATTAAAACATATTCAAAATTTATGTTTAAATAAAATAAAAGGTTACTGTCATAAATAATTATATGCACATGTATATCAATGGGTACTAACTAAAGGTATGCTAAACTATATTTACTTTTTGATTTTTTTTTTCTTTTGAAAGGGGTCAATATTGAGAAGAGGTATCCAAAATTCATTTACACTCTGTTTATCTATACTATATTATAAAGATGACATAAAAAATTCTTAATTACAATTCACTAAGCTTTATGTACTATCATTTAAAACTATTTACTTAAAATCTCTTAAAAATAACTACTAAAGCCTAATGTACTACCTGTAAAGCTTTTAACCCTAATTAATATATTTCATCCTTGTCCCCCAAAATCCTTATCTATAATCACCAAACACTAAAATTATGAAATTTGAATTCTGATAAACATAATCAAAACAGGATAAACATCTCAATTTAAATATAAAAAATTTAAAATATATAAGATAATTAATGAATTTTAACAAACTACTTAATTTTTTTATATAAAAAACATTATATTGTTAAGCCTAAATTAAACAAATTTATATATAAAAAATCATTATCACTCAATAAAAACCATCCAAAATCGTACTGTAAATCAATAAAAAACAAAAAATAAAAATAAACATTAAAATCGTGATGTATTAAGCATTATGTACTATTATTTAATGTTAATCTACTTAAAATCTCTTAAAAAACAATTAATGAAGCAATATGTACTACTTTTAAATGTTTTTAACCCTAATTAATAAATTTCATCCTTATCCCCCAAAATTCTTATCTCTAATCCCCAAATCCTAAAATTATGAAATTTGAATTATGATAAACATAATCAAAACAGGATAAACATCTCTATTTAAATATAAAAAATTTAAAATATATAAGATAATTAATGAATTTTAACAAACTACTTAATTTTTTTTATATAAAAACGTTATATTGTTAAGCCTAAATTAAACAAATTTATATATAAAAAAATCATTATCACTCAATAAAAATCATCCAAAATCGTACTGTGAATCAATAAAAAACAAAAAATAAAAATAAACATTAAAATCGTGATGTATCTCGCTGCAAACTCTTAAAAACAACTCATTAAGCATTATGTATTATTATTTAATGCTAATCTACTTAAAATCTCTTAAAAAACAAATAATTAAGCAATATGTACTACTTTTAAATGCTTTTAACCCTAATTAATAAATTTCATCCTTATCTCTAATCCCCAAACTCTAAAATTATGAAATTTGAATTCTGATAAACATAATTAAAACAGGATAAACATCTTAATTTAAATATAAAAAATTCAAAATATATAAGATAATTAATGAATTTTAACAAACTACTTAATTTTTTATATGAAAAACATTATATTATTAAGCTTAAATTACCCATTAAGCATTATGTACTATTATTTAATGTTAATTTACTTAAACTCTCTTAAAAAACAACTAATAAAGCAATATGTACTACTTTTAAATGTTTTTAACCCTAATTAATAAATTCCATCTTTATCCCCCAAAATCTTTATCTCTAATTCCCAAACCCTAAAATTATGAAATTTGAATTATGATAAACATAATCAAAACAGGATAAACATCTCAATTTAAATATATAAGATAATTAATGAATTTTAACAAACTACTTAATTTTTTTATATAAAAAACATTATATTATTAAGCCTAAATTAAACAAATTTATTAAAAAAAAACATTATCACTCTCTAAAATCATCTAAAATCGTACTGTAAATCGATAAAAAAATACATAATCAAAACAGGATAAACATCTCAATTTAAATATAAAAAATTTAAAATATATAAGATAATTAATGAATTTTAACAAACTACTTAATTTTTTTATATAAAAAAACTTATATTATTAAGCCTAAATTAAACAAATTTATTTAAAAAAAACATTATCACTCTCTAAAACCATCCAAAATCGTACGGTAAATCGATAAAAAAATTAAAAATTAAAAGAAACATTAAAATCGTGATGTATCTCGCTGCATTGTACGGGTACGCTTCTAGTAACTCTTAATAGAAATAAACTTTAGACATAAACATAAACATTAACGACAAACTTCAAGATCATGCATCTAATATATATCTCCTAAAAAAACTTGCATCTATTTTCAAAGAAGAGACAATGAACTTCTTGACCATAAGTCCTTAATACATCAAATTAATCGACAAATTCTTCCAATTTTTATCTTTTTTTTATACAATTGTAATTTTAATGTAAATGGTTAATTATATATTGTTGCACTTTAGGGATATATATATATATATATATATATATATATATATACTAGTGTTGGGCCCGTGCATTGCACGGGAGGATAAATTTTTTGTTGGAATATTGAACCGAGTTAAAATGAAACGTAATTTTCTGTTAACAGTTAATGAAATACAATGTGAAAAACGAATGTATTTTCATAAGTGGTTAACTTGCAAATATTCTTAATCGTTTGTTGTTATGAGTTTGTACAATAATATTGGTAATAGTTTTGTATTATATTATTTAAAACTCAAACGACATGTCTCACAACATATTTATCTGACTATTGACTTCAAGACCTCATAGTATTAATCGATAAAAATAAAGATATGTATATATATCTTATTCCCCTATTTCGAAAAATATGATTGTGGGTTTTGAAAAATATAAACAAATCCTCTGTAAATAAAATAAAATATAAAAAAGTAGTTTTTCAAAGAAACAAAAATATAGTGGAATACCTTTTGTTCAGTTGCAGGTTCCGTCATTGACACCCGACCGTTCGTCTTCTTCTTGTACTCGGATGATACATAGAGAAACTATATATATTTATAGTGAATGTAGAGAATATTTTAAAATCTTTTATTTTCATTTTCGATTTTACATTTAAATGTAAATATATTAAAAATATGGAAAAATATTTTTATATCAACATCGTTTCTATTTTATTTTTCTTTACAGTTGGTTAATTTGGAAAATATTGCGGAATATTTTTATTTTAAAGAATACGATAATTTATTAGTGTATCTCGTTATTTTTTATTTTTAATTCATATCAACCTTATTTTTTTCTTCTTTTAATGCTCGTGAAAAAAAATACATGTAGATTTTATATTATCAAAAAAAATACGTGTAGATTTTATATTATGCTAATATAAAATACGTGTAGATTTTATAAAATAAAATAGATTTTATATTAGCAAAAAAAAATACGGAAGAAAAAAGAGTTTATATTTAATCTCATTATGTAAAAAGATTTTATAAAATAAAATATGGAAAAAGATTTTATAAAATAAAATATGAAAAAATCATTATGAGATGTAATATAAAAAAATGCGGAAGAAAAAAGATTTTATATTACATCTCATTAATATATATTTAAATGTAAAATCTACATTTAAAATAGATTATGCTAATATAAAATCTATTTTATAAAATCCTCCACCAAAAAAACAAATATTATATTAATAAATGAGTATCCATTCCACAAATAGATGATTATGTGAGATTACATCTCATTATGTAAAAAGATTTTATAAAATAAAATATGGAAAAAGATTTTATAAAATAAAATATGGAAAAATCATTATGAGATGTAATATAAAAAAATACGGAAGAAAAAAGATTTTATATTACATCTCATTAATATAGATTTAAATGTAAAATCTACATTTAAAATAGATTATCTAATATAATATATATTTTATAAAATTCTCCACTAAAAAAACAAATATTATATTAATAAATGAATATTCATTCCACAAAAAGATGATTATGTGAGATACTGTGCTTGGAAAGGTTGTACTAAAGCATTAAGAAATTGTAAATTAAGTAATTGACTTTAATTAGTTGTAACTTGTGCTTAAAATGTTGTAATTAAGAGTTTTTTATGCTGTTTTTATAATATAGTATAGATATAGATATATTGATTTATTGTAATCACTCGGTTTTCTTATATTATATATCATGGATCTGTACATATTTTATTGTTTTCATGATTGAAAAACACTTGTTTAACATTTTTATCCTACTTGTCAGGGCTTATTTTTCATAACTCCCCATGCCTATAAACTTGTTTCATCCCCACCCTCAATCATATTTTGATTATATTTCCATTTATCTAATTCATTAAATATTCTAAAGAAAAATAAAAACGCTTTATTACAAAACTCTCTTCAATACAATTAAAATTGATACCATCGATATAGAATATTAAAAAGTATAAACATCATATAATATTTTTAATGATTTTCATTTTTTCAACTACAAAGTATCACAAAAAGTCATTAAAAAGGTTTCTCATATAGAAAGGGAAAAAAAATCTGAGGATAAGTTTTCGTCAAAAAAAAAGTTATGAAAAATTAAAGTAACAAAAAAAAATCATTTAATAAGTTATGGGACAAATAATTAACATATAAGAAGCATGTATCGTGAAACCATTTAAAATTTAATATTTTTTAACAAAAATCCTGCCCCTAGCCCTCCACCTTCAACGACGACCTCGATCAACCCTTCCCTTCTTTTTTTAAATTAAATATAAAATGGGATTTTCATCAAGCTCGACCTGGTCCTTAATCAGAGCCATATCATTTCTATAATCAGGTTTTAGCTATGACTTGGCCTTGGACAAAAAAAAATGAGTACTAATTAAGCTTGATTGATCGGATCTAATCGGGCCTTAATCGGGTTCAGTTTCATCAAACCTAGATTATGCTTGACTTAATTATGAGGCCTAACTAGTCCTTAATCATGTCTATCATCCTAGGCTTTTTATAATTGATCATGTGCAAGACTCACTTACGGGTCCTTGATGAACATCTTACATCCATAAACCATTAGATTTTATATACCACATGCCAATTATGGACACATAACTCACATTATGCAAACTTTGATTTTCGGTTAATCCAGCACTAAGGGGGTGTTTACTTGGGGCTTAATGAGCTTAATGACTAAACCGGCTTATTCGTGTAGACGTTTGGAGTGTTTACTTGGGGCTTAATGACAAAACCGGCTTATTCGTGCAGACATTTCCGGCTTAATCACTAAGTAGGGAAAAGATGTGTTGTCCCCATTAAGACACATCTTTGACATTTATACCCTTTAAAAATAAAGACATGTCTACCTTCCTACTCAATAATCACGCAATAAAGACATGCCTACCTTTAAAAATTAGTTCAACTGATTTCACCTTCACTACTTGTTCGATTTCGATTTCACCTTCACCGCTCGTTCGATTTTACTGCTTCGAGTTCATTGCTGGTTCGATTACACTATTTCAATTCACCGCTGGTTCGATTTCAACCCTAGACAAATAATTTCCTTTGGTCGATTTCTCCAAAGGTAATGATTTTACTGATTGTTCGATACTTGTTTCTTCTCCATACTCGATTGTTTTTCCATGTTTGTTTCTTTACACTACAAAACAAAGGCTTATCGCCGACGGATTATTCCGTCCCTAATCCGTCGGTAAAGTGTAAATCCGTCGGTAAATGGCCGTCGGAAAAGAGGTGGTCAGCGATCAAATCACCGACGGATCACCGACGGATATTACCGACGGATCACCGACGGTCACATTTTCAGACGGATCTCCGACGGTTATTTATTTCCGACGGATCACCGACAGTCTTCTTTTAGCGACGGATTACCGACGGAAAATTTCCGACGGATTCTTTCCGACGGATTTAGCGACGGATTTCCGACAGTTATTTATTAAATAAAAATTAAATTAAAAAAATACTTTCCGGCGAATTACCGACGGATAATCTGTTGGTAATTTAAATTTTTTTTTAAAAAAAATAATTAAAATTTAAAAATTTCCAGTTTTTTATCCCATACAAAACCTGCCAATTTTTAAACATTACTAATTATAAAAGTGTTCAAAATATGTACAAATACATAAACGTAATCCTACCGGGGGGGGGGGGGGGGGGAGGGGTTCTGACTGTTAAACTTGATCATGAACGCGTTAAATTGAGCAATTCGTTCCTGCATCTGTCTCTTCTCTACTTCATCTCTATCCATTCGCTCCTGCATCCGGATCCTCTCTGCTTCCTCTCTCTCTAACCTCTGTCTCAGCTCCTCCAACTGAAATTCAACATTTGACAAACATATATAGAACAATGTCAGACAACATTTAACAAACATATATATGATTAACAATGTTAAACACCATTTGACAAGCATATCTCCTCATCGCGACGGTCGCGCGTGCTCCCGCTCGAACTGGCACCTGAATAACCGGTAATTACCGACGGATTACCGACGAACGTCAGAAAAAATAAATATTTATTAAATTATATAAATTACCGACGGATTACCGACGGATTTAAAAATAAAAATAAAATAAAATAAAATTAATTAATATCCGTCGGTAATTTATATAATTTACCGACGGATTACCGACGGATAGTGTTTCCGTCGCAAAGTTTACATTTCCGTCGGTGATCCGTCGGTAATTACCGACGGTTATTATCCGTCGGTAATCTTGGTCGGAAATAAGCAATAATTTTGTAGTGTTAGTCGATTGTTGTTCCATACTTATTTCTTAAGTCGATTGTAGTTCCATACTTGTTTTATTCAGTCGATTGTTGTTCCTTACTTATTTTTCAGTCGATTTTTGTTCCATACTTGTTTCTTCTCCATAGCTACTCGACATTTCTGCAATGTTGATTTTTGTAACCATGATTTCTACAATGTCGATTTCATATTTGCTACTTTTTGTTTGAACTTGGCTACATTGTGTTTGAACTTGGAAGTTTAAGTACTTAATAAATTTTTGTTTAATTTTTAGATTATATCAATGAATTTATGAATATATGGCTTAAAAAATAAACAACAATTTATAAAACAGCTTAAAATTCATATTTCAGACTGTTAATTCAGATAAAAAAGTAAACAACAACATCAATTTATCCAGACAGACAAATTTATCCAGACAGACACATTTATCCATACAGGACTTAATAGAAAATTTGGTAAACATCCAATAACTCATTTATATATTTCTTGTTGGAAGTACTTGTGATCCCATTTTACGTGCTTGGCGCACAAACTCCTGAACCATCATCTAGATGGTTAGTCTAGTTAGACATGCAATAATACATACATACAATTTTGAAAATGTGAGTACTTGTCAGATATTGTTTATAATGTATGCATAAATAATAATCCACACCAAATATGCACATAATACATAAGGTGGAAGTTCAAACTTAAACGCACTTAATTTACGAAAACGCAATGTATTTACAAACTTGGAGTCAAACAAATTATATAAAAACAAGTATTTCATGCTTTTTAATTAGACATCCATATTATTATAGCATTTCATGACGTTCTCGCATTGTTGTTAATTGGGGTGTCCTCGTTTGAACCCACCCAGAATACACAAGCGTATATGGGCTTAATCATTTAAGAACTCCATAATAGTGAAATTCATTCTAATCTAATAATTTAAGATAGTTAATGTGATTAATTAATAAGATAATTAAGAAAATAATTATCAACATTTATTAAATAATTAATGCATTTTTAAGATAATTTCATGCTTCTCTCTTTCCTATCTCTGAATTAACATGCACATCGTGCAATTAATGTGAAGACATTTTGAACACGATGTAAATAATCTTAATAAATTTTTTACTAGAGTGTTCACAACACAAGGTTGATCACATTGTGATAACAAGTAGTATGTTTAGATTTAATTTGTGTTCACAATATGTTCACAAACGTTACCAAATCTCATAGATTTAGAGTGTGTCCACAATGTGTTCACAAACTATAATAGTATTTCTTAGAAAGTGTTCACACTATGTTCACCTTAAGTTCATATACATCTATGTGTGTACGTGTAATCATGTATACATATTTTATGGAGAAAGAAGAGAGAAAATAGGAAAGAAAAGAGAGAAAATATGAGATAAAAAATAGGAAAGAGGAGAAAGGAGAGAGGAAAGAGGATTTTAATTTATATTAAGTTTATTTTTTCAAATAATTTTTTGTGATTTAAATTAGATCTCACAAATCAGTGAGTTCTTAAAAGAATGCCCCCCATATATATATATATATATATATATATATATATATATATATATATATATAAATAGTTGGATTCCAGTGAGAAGTTGAGTTAACATGAGAAGTGGTTATCAATCGTTGGATGCACATTAGTACGAGATGCACCGAGATAAGATGCACGGAGATGCACCAATCAATTCCCTTATGAAACACGATTCATGGGTGGGTTTGGGATTATAAGTGACCAAGGGTTCAGATATACTTTTCACGCTGTAACACCCCAAAAATGGGACTTAACAAAAATTTCCGGAAAAATAGAAATGTGGTATGCATAAATGCCAAAGAACGAGCTCATACGAACGGAACAACAAATGCCTGTTAATTACAAGTTTGTAATAAGACACAATATTAGATGGCAACTCCCTAATCTAAGTCTCGCTAGACATAAGATTACAAAAAGGTTGTCAACTATGTCCCAAATGATTGTCTTCAATATTGGCATCCCAAAATGCTCCCAAGCTCACCACTAAAGTCGATTAAGCTTCCTTGGCGCTCGCGCCGCTAGAACCTGAGATACATACCAACAATCAAGTGTTAGACCAAACGGGTCTAGTGAGTTGCATAAATCATGGCATAATTATAAAAAGCATCTTATGAACAATTATGACACCTCAATCACCAAAGTCCTTACGGGGTCAATCATGGGGGAGACCCATCACACCAATGAGTTTTACCTCGAGTCAATGTACCTTGATGTTCACTCGCTTGAGCATCATCCCGAAGGCCCGACACACTTGAAGACTACCTCCCAGACATTACTCCAAATGGCGGAGGTCTAGGCGCATACCAATATAGTGGCACCTAAGACTACATCCTCCTAGCACTTACTCATGGTTCGTCTAGTGTACTTACAAAGTCCGTCTCTATACATAATTTCATACCCATAAGATACATGTATAAGACTTCAACAATCCCAAGCATAACTTAGGTTCAAAACTCCAAGATATGCAAATACTCAATATTATCCATGGTTCATCAAGACAAATATGTAAACATGCTCAAACATCAAGAATAATAACCTCATCCACATCCACAACAATATTTAAGGCTAACATACCAACAATACCAAAATCAGCAGTTAGGTCAAACTTATTAGGTGATCAGATCCTCTCATAAAAATAATACATTAGGTAGGAAAGCATATAAAATATGTATCTCATTTGAAGATAATGTAAGAAACTCACTATCTAGGGTTTCACACAAAATCCTAGAAAACTTGGATGAGAAGATGAGAGGGTGAGAACTTGAAGGTGCTTTAAATGCTTCACTTGATGACTCTTGAAGCTTCCCTAATCCACCAATAAATGTTCCCAACTACCACTAGGTTTTTAGTAAGTGTGGGAGGGTTTTGGGATGAAGAAAATCGCCCTAAATGAGCTCTTGACCGGAACCAAAACGTGTGAGATGAGGAAGTGGAGTCTAAATGGTCAAAACTGAGTTTTTATACTCTCAGACCTCGACAGCGACATTGCTCGACGATTGTGCCATGTGCATAGTCGCGAGGGCATGGTCGCACGTGTCTTAATGCCCGCGGTACATGTTCGGCGATTGTGACAGGGCGACATTGCCCTTGTCACTCTCGCAGGTCATAGTCACCGGGGGTGTACCGAGACCACACCCCCGGCCCGCGATAGTGCCTCGCGACTATGACCATTGTCATAGTCGCTGGTCACAGTCGCCCAACACTCTAAACATCCTATTTTTCGTCGTTTTCGATAACGTTCAACATATACAGAATCCAAGGAAAGTTAACAGGTAAGATAACATAATGAGATCTTAACCCAAGTAAAAATTCCAACAATTTTGATTGATGCAAACACGAAGAAAATTATAAATACTTACCTTAATTTTCCGGGTGTTACAATCCTCCCCACCTAATGAGGATTTCGTCCCCAAAATCTTAAATGCTAGAATAAATGAGGATATCTCTTCCTCATGTCCTCCTCAGATTCCCACGTCACATTAGCACCTCGATGATGCTTCCATTGAACCTTCAACATAGTCACTTCTTTATGCCGCAACTGTTTTGTCTTTGACTCTAGAATAGCTTCTGGTTCTTCTACACATCGATTCCCATTGTCCACCCGAATTTCCGTCAAAGGGATAACACTTTCCTCTTCGGCCAAACACTTGCGGAGGTAACAGACATGAAAAGTAGGATGGATTCCGTCTATCTCCGGCGGTAAGTCCAACCGATAAGCTTGAAGTCCGATCTTCTCTAAAATCGTGAAGGGTCTAAGGAAACGGGGACTAAGCTTCCCGCGCTTCTCGAAACGGATGATTCCCTTCCATGGCGACACTTTCAACATAACCCGGTCTCCCACTTGGAAGTCCACCGGTCTTCGCTTTTTGTCCGCATAGCTCTTTTGTCGGTCTTAAGCCGCTTTCAATCGCTCTCGAATGCCCTTCACTTTATCCGACGTCGCTTGCACAATTTCCGGACCTGTGTTAAGTCTGATTTTATAGTAATCATTGTATTTATAGGCTTGGTCAAATACTGTGTCTAATGTCGTATTCTGTGTTGTATTGACCAAGGGTATTTAAGTCCCTTTGGTCTTTGTCTTTGTAAGAACTTTATGCATATTGAATTTTACTGTTACATTGCGCTACCAAGTCTCTCTCTCTACTTTCTCTCTCTAAAGATTCATTGATCTTGGACTCACAATTGGTATCAGAGCGTCTTTGTTCACACATCTCATGATACTTGGTCATATATTTCTGAGTTGCAATAAACCTGTAAATTTGTGAAAGTCTGAATTTTTGATGGCTTAGTGTGATTACATGCAAAGTTCTCTATTATATTTTTTAGAATTGCATTTTCTTGAAGCTAATCGAAGTTCACATGCGAGCACACTGAATAGATTGATGAAAGTTTTTGAAACTGAACATGTCTTAACTTGATATGCAATAAAACTTGTTTCTGTATCCAAACACATACATTTGATTTCATTTGATGGATTTTATTGTGATATTTTACTAAGTAGAATTTTATTTGTTTCTGTTTAAATTTTTATATATTTAGTCGTTTCAAAATACATATTCAGTATATTTTTCTTTCTACATTGATGTTTTCATTCATTGTGTTCTCATATGTCATTACAAATGGGTTTGAGCATTATTCAAGGGGGAGTGAAAAAGGAGACTTTTCTAAATGATCATATCTGTTTTTGAGGGGGAGTATCTGATTTTCTTTATATGAATGTTAATTTGAAATGTCATATCTAGTGCATTTGTGTAGGAGGAGTCAAAGAGGTTAAAAAAAAGGTAAATTTTTTTTCCAAGTTTAAGTCAACTTTGCGCCATCAGTTGGTCGCGCAAACCTCGCTTTGCGCCATTAGTTGGTCGCGCAAACCTCGCTTTGCACAACCTGCATGTAACGCAAACCTCGCTTTGCGCCACCTTGGTGTAACGCAAACCTCACTTTGCGCCACCTTGGTGTAACGTAAACTTCACTTTGCGCAACCTTGGTGTAACGCAAACCTCACTTTGCGCCACCAACGTGTCGCGCAAACCTTCCCTATTTCTCTGTTTCTTTGATTTTGCATATCTTAAGTTGTCTCGTCTCAAACATTTGCATGACCAAGTTGATCCAGATCATCAAGGTCATGAGAGGGAGAATTAAGAGAACTTAAAGGAGATGATTAAGAGACAAAGAGCTCAAATGTTTATCTGTTGATCAAGATTCGCTCAAAGATTCTATTCTATCAGCTTCAACTAATTCTTTTGATGTTCCTGCTCCGACCACCATAGTTCATTCAAGGTCATTCAAAAGAGGTGTGTCGTCTAGAGCACAAGATACTGATCTAGACTTGTCAAAGGCAGCAAAGACAAATCAAACTGAAAGATGCTGAGAAGAATTTTTCTTTTAAAAGTCAGATTGCTTCATAAAGTCGCTTTTATGGTCCGTGCTGATTTAGAAGATGAATTTTGAAGACCAAAGCGCCAATGATTACTAAGGGGGAGATTGTTAAGTCTGATTTTATAGTAATCATTGTATTTATAGGCTTGGTCAAATACTGTGTCTAATGTCGTATTATGTGTTGTATTGACCAAGGGTATTTAAGTCCCTTTGGTCTTTGTCTTTGTAAGAACTTTATGCATATTGAATTTTACTGTTACATTGCGCTACCAAGTCTCTCTCTTTACTTTCTCTCTCTAAAGATTCATTGATCTTGGACTCACAACCCGCAAATTATTTTTCTCCCGTCTCGAGCCAACACACCGGTGTTCTACATTTCCGCCCGTAGAGCGCCTCGAATGGAGCCATCCCGATACTCGAGTGGTAGCTATTATTGTAGGCGAACTCCACTAACGGCAAGTGCGAATCCCAAGTTACTCCAAAGTCTATGACGCACGATCGAAGCATGTCCTCGAGAGTTTGAATCGTCCTCTCACTTTGTCCGTCGGTTTGGGGGTGATACGTCGTACTCAACTTAACTTTCGTGTCCAACTCCCTTTGCAACCCATCCCAAAACTTGGAAGTAAACCGACTATCCCAATCCGAGACTATGGATAACGGAACACCATGACGTGACACCACTTCATCAATATATAGCTTAGCAAGTTTGTCCATTGGTAACGATTCCCGCATTGCTAAGAAATGTGCACTCTTGGTAAGTCTGTCCACTACTACCCAAATAGTATCATGGCCTTTCAAGGTCCTCGGTAGCTTAGTGACGAAGTCCGTCGTGATATGTTCCCACTTCCACTCCGGAATGGTTAACGGCTGCAAACTCCCGTAAGGCTTTTGATGTTCCACCTTGACTTGAAGGCAAGTGACACACCTTTCCACATACTTGGCCACATCGAGCTTCATCACCAACCACCAGTAGTGCAATTTTAGGTCTCTATACATCTTGGTGCTACCGGTATGTATAGAGTATTTGGACTTGTGCGCTTCCGCCAAAAGTAACTCACGATTTCCCCCGATCTTCGGCACCCAAATTCTTCCTTGGAACAACTTAAGGCCGCGGCTATCTTCCGATAACAACTCCCGTTGTTTCACCATAACTTCGGCCTTGAGATTCTCTTCACGAAGTGCTTCGACTTGACTCCTTTTGATGTCCTCCATAAGACTTGACGTCACCTCGATCCTAGCAAATGTTGCTTTACTTTCCCCTCCGTAACTCTTTCGGCTCAAGGCGTCCACCACCACATTGGCTTTACCGGGGTGGTAAAGAAATTCACAATCATAATCCTTCAAGAGCTCCAATCATCTCCTTTGTCGCATATTGAGTTCCTTTTGGTCGAAGATGTATTTCAGACTTTTATGATCGGTGAACAACGTACACTTCGTCCCATACAGGTAATGCCGCCATAACTTTAAGGCAAAAACCACCGCCGCTAGCTCTAAGTCATGCGTGGGGTAATTCTTCTCGTGATCCTTGAGTTGCCACGATGCATACGCGATCACCTTTCCCTTTTGCATTAAAACATACCCGAGTCCAAGCTTGGAGGCGTCGCTATAAACCACAAAATCTTCGGATCATTCAGGCAAGGATAGGATTGGTTCTTCGCATAATCTCCTTTGGAAGGTTCGAAAGACTTTCTCTTGCGCCTCGGTCCATGAGAACTTTACATTCTTCCTTGTCAGAGACGTGAGTGGAGACGCAATCTTCGAAAAGTCTTGGATAAACCGTCGGTAGTAACCGACTAAACCCAAGAAGCTCCTTATCTCCGTTGGGCTCGTCGGTGGTTCCCAATTCATCATTGCCTCGATCTTGGCCGGGTCCACCTTTACTCCATCCTTTGACACCACGTGGCCCAAGAATTGCACTTCTTGTAGCCAGAATTCGCACTTCGAGAATTTGGCGAATAATTTCTCTCGTCGAAGGATCTCTAAAACTTCCCGCAAATGTTGTTGATGCTCCTCTTCATCCCGCGAATAGATCAAGATGTCTTCGATAAAGACTATGACCGACTTATCTAGAAAGGGTCGGCATACTCGTTCATCAAGTCCATGAACACGGCCGGAGCATTAGTCAACCCGAATGGCATGACTAAAAACTCATAGTGACCGTACCTCGTCCGAAACGCCGTCTTCGGTATATCACTCTCTCGCACCCGCACTTGATGATAGCCGGATCGTAAATCTATTTTGGAGAAACATCCCGCTCCTTGGAGTTGATCGAAGAGATCGTCGATCCGGGGTAGTGGATATTTGTTCTTCACGGTAACTTTGTTGAGTTCGCGGTAGTCTATACACATTCGCATAGACCCATCCTTCTTCTTCACGAATAACACCGGCGCTCCCTAAGGCGACGAGCTAGGTCGTATAAATCCTTTCTCAATTAGTTCCTGGAGCTGCGTCATCATCTCTTGCATTTCTGTCAGGGCTAAACGGTAGGGAGCACGAGCGATTGAAGCAACTCCCGGAGTAAGGTCGATGTGGACTTCCACTTGTCGTTCCGGTGGAAGTCCAGGCAGGTCGTCCGGAAAGACATCCGGGTAGTCGCACACCACCTCCATTGCTTCCAACTTATTCTTCTCTAGCTTCGCATCGATCACATAGGCTAGGTACGACTCACATTCTTTGGCTAGGCTCTTGCGTGCCTTGAGTAACGATATAATCATTTTGGTTCCTCGGTTCTTCTCTCCGTAAACTAACACTTCACCACCCTTGGACAAGGGTACCCGAATCAACTTCTTAGAACAAAAGATGCCAGCGTCGTGCTTAGCTAACCAATCCATTCCCACTATTACATCAAATCCCCCAATATTGGCCGACAACAAATCTATGATGAAAGGCTCCCCACCTATCTCTAAGGTATATCCTACATAACAATTCCGAACAACCATATGCTCCCCATTGGCTACCTCTACCACTAGAGCATCATTCAACAAACTACAAGGAGTAGCAAGGTTCTTGCAAAAAGAGGTAGACACAAAAGATCGGTTCGCACCGGAATCGAATAAAACACGGGTAGGTAGAGAGTTCACTAGAAACGTACCCGACACTACGTCCGCCGCTTCCTTTGCTTCACTAGCTGTCATCTGGAAGGCCCGACTTGGCGCATTTGGTTGAACTTCTTTCTTCGGTAAGGCCCCACTTGGCGCCCCTTGGTTACCCCTTGCTAACTTAGGGCAATCGCGCTTGATGTGCCCCAGTTCCCGACACTCGTAACAAACTCCCCGCGAGGGGCAATCCTGACTCATGTGGTCCTTTCGTCCACACTTGAAACATTCCATAGCTCCAGAAAACGGCCTCGGATTACAAGGGCCGAAGTGCTTACTCTTACATTTGGGGCACCACCTTGCCTCTCGTCGCGGGTCAGTGCTCCTCCCCCCGTTGAAGGGTTTGGAAGATCGTACGGGCCTGGTTGGCCCCTTCCATTTACGCTTTTCGCCTTGCAATTTCTTCTCCTCTCTCTCTTGTAGAAGATCATCTTCCACCAACTGAGATTCCTCAATCACTTCCTGCAAAGTAGCCTTTTGGGCGCTCCTCACGCCCGTCTTCATATCCGCCGGTAGTCCCTTCACAAAAGCCTTTATTTTGGACCCTTCGTCCGTTGCCAAATGTTCGACCAAACTGAGCTTGTCCAAAAATTGTTTTGCATAATCGGCGACCGACAGGTTACCCTTCTTCAGACTTCGGAACTCCTCCTCTATCTTGTCAAGCGCTCTCTCTACAATACTTCTCCATGATTTTATTCTTGAATGTTGGCCAAGTGAGCTTGGCCAGAACCTCCGGTGTGAGCGCTCTTCGGGTGACGTTCCACCAACTCAGAGCATCCCCTCTAAGTAGTTGAGAGGCAAACTTGACTCTCTAAGAGTTCGTGCACTCGCTTGACTCAAAATCCATCTCCACATCCTGAATCCACTTCATGCAGGCTAATGGGTCGGTCGTTCCAGTGAATTCCGGAGCATGACTGCATAGGAAAGTCTTGAAAGAACAACCCCCTTCTTTCCTCTTGTCAGCCCTGGTCGCATGTTCCTCCGTCCCAACTGCATTATCAGCACCACCGGATCCCAACACGGCGTTATCCTCCACCGTCTCATGTCTCCGATTACTTGCATCTCGATCCTCCAGAACTTTCAGGAGTTTCTCATCCCGCTTGTCCATTGCAGAGTTCATCATCTGCATTATACTAGCCAATAGGACCGACTGAGGGTCCGCCTCTTGAATTACCGGTTCCTCAGCTTCCAAGTTCCCTTGAGGAATCGCGTCTACAATTCCCTCTAGCATTGGGGGTATCGGTGGGATGACTTGGTCCGCCGTTGGATTCGCTTGACGATTTGCCCCCGGGGCGGTTACACTTGCCTCGTTCGCATCCTCGGTCATCCCGACTCGACTCCTCGTGTTTACCATTATGAACTGTTTCACATGATAAAATCATACGGTTAATTCTTTAAAAGATAACCGGTTCAATACGTACTACTTACAAAGACCAATCATCATAACAACAACTTCAAGCATGCTTACATAATCATATATTCAGAACAACACTGGCCAAGTGAGATTGTGAACGTATTTTACACAAGAATTCTTGTTATCATCATTATAAGTTTTAATCAATGCAATTTCCGAAATTCTAGTACTCTCCCCACCTAGGAATGCTCTACCCAAATGGACAGTGATCCTATAAGCATAACCAGTCTAAGTCTAGGTATATTAAGGTCAACACCTAGTTCACTTAAACTAGAGCTCTGATACCAACTTGTAACACCCCAAAAATGGGACTAACAAAAAATTCCGGAAAAGTAGAAATATGGTATGCATAAATGCCAAAGCACGAGCTCATATGAACGGAACAACAAATGCCTGTTAATTACAAGTTTGTAATAAGACACAATATTAGATGACAACTCCCTAATCTAAGTCTCGCTAGACATAAGATTACAAAAAGGTTGTCAACTATGTCCCAAATGATTGTCTTCAATATTGGCATCCCAAAATGCTCCCAAGTTCACCACTAAAGTCAATTAAGCTTCCTTGGCGCTCGCGCCACTAGAACCTGAGATACATACCAACAATCAAGTGTTAGACCAAACGGGTCTAGTGAGTTGCATAAATCATGGCATAATTATAAAAAGCATGTTATGAACAATTATGACACCTCAATCACCAAAGTCCTTATGGGGTCAATCATGGGGGAGACCCATCACACCAATGAGTTTTACCTCGAGTCAATGTACCTTGATGTTCACTCGCTTGAGCAACATCCCGAAGGCCCGACACACTTGAAGACTACCTCCCAGGCATTACTCCAAATTGGGGAGATCTAGGCGCATACCAATATAGTGGCAC
The DNA here is from genome assembly GCA_954870635.1 of Arctium minus. Taxonomy (NCBI): domain Eukaryota; kingdom Viridiplantae; phylum Streptophyta; class Magnoliopsida; order Asterales; family Asteraceae; genus Arctium; species Arctium minus. The sequence continues at coordinate 509,954 of OX941085.1, read as the reverse complement.
CTAAGACTACATCCTCCTAGCACTTACTCATGGTTCGTCCAGTGTACTTACAAAGTCCGTCTCTATACATAACTTCATACCTATAAGATACATGTATAAGACTTCAACAATCCCAAGCATAACTTAGGTTCAAAACTCCAAGATAAGCAAATACTCAATATTATCCATGGTTCATCAAGACAAATATGTAAACATGCTCAAACATCTAGAATAATAACCTCATCCACGTCCACAACAATATTCAAGGCTAATATACCAACAATACCAAAATCAGCAGTTAGGTCAAACTTATTAGGTGATCAGATCCTCTCATAAAAATAATACATTAGGTAGGAAAGCATATAAAATATGTATCTCATTTGAAGATAATGTAAGAAACTCACTATCTAAGGTTTCTAGGAATGGCAACGGGGCGGGTTCGGGGCGGGTTTTCCGTCCCCCGTCCCCGAAACCGAAACCCATCCCCGTCCCTGCCCCGTTCCCCGTCGGGTTTTTATTCGGGGCGCCCCGTCGGGGATTTTTTATGCCCCGTCCCCGAACCCGACCCGATGGGGAATCCCCGATCCCCGAACCCGACCCGATAATTTAATATTTTATTTATATAATTATATATATAATTTCATAATATATATAATATATATATAAATAATTTTATATATAATATATATAAATAATTTTATATATAATATATATAATTTTTATATAATATATATATAATTTTATTATAATATATATATAATTTTATTTTTAATAATATAAATATATATATCGGGGCGGGGCGGGGCGGGGCGGGGATACCTTGCCCCGTCCCCGAACCCGAACCCGATAAAATCCCCGAAAAAATCCCCGTTACTCGACCCGACCCGAAATTGTTTAACCCGACCTGACCCTAACTTAGTCGGGTTTCGGGTTTCCCGTCGGGTTCGGGGTTTTCTGTCATCCCTAAAGGTTTCACACAAAACCCTAGAAAACTTGGATGAGGAGATGAGAGGGTGAGAACTTAAAGGTGCTTTAAATGCTTCACTTGATGACTCTTGAAGCTTCCCTAATCCACTAATAAATGTTCCGAACTACCACTAGGTTTTTAGTAAGTGTGGGAGGGTTTTGGAATGAAGAAAATCGCCCTAAATGAGCTCTTGACCGGAACCAAAACGTGTGAGATGAGGAAGTGGAGTCTAAATGGTCAAAACTGAGTTTTTATACTCTCAGACCTCGACGGCGACATTTCCCGGCGATTGTGCCATGTGGATAGTCGCGAGGGCATGGTCACACGTGTCTTGATGCCCGCGGTACATGTTCGGCGATTGTGACAGGGAGACATTGCCCTTGTCACTCTCGCAGGTCATAGTCGTCGGGGGTGTACCGAGACCACCCCCCGGCCCGCGATAGTGCCTCGCGACTATGACCATTGTCATAGTCGCTGGTCACAGTCGCCCAACACTCCAAACATCCCATTTTTCGTCGTTTTCGATAACGTTCAACATGTACGGAATCCAAGGAAAGTTAACAGGTAAGATGACATAATGAGATCTTAACCCAAGTAAGAATTCCAACAATTTTGATTGATGCAAACACGAAGAAAATTATAAATACTTACCTTATTTTTCCGGGTGTTACACACGCTTCTCACGTTAATTCAACTTCTCACACGATCTTTCATCTATATATATATATATAGAGAGAGAGAGAGAAAATTGTTCAAACGAGAACGTTAAATATTTAATAAAACAACAAATCATGTATAAAATCATATATGATTTTACATTACCCGATAAAAATTGGACGCGAGCGACTTAAGTGGTGGGGCAAAGTCGCATGAATCATATATCATTTTGTACGTGAATCATGTATGATTTTGTACATTAACGGTCGTTCTCGTGTTTTCTTAAATAGTTAGCATTCTCGTTTGAACTCACCTCTCACCTCTCTCTCTCTCTCTCTCTCTATATATATATATATATATATATATATATATATATAGAGAGAGAGAGAGAGAGAGAGAGATGTTCAAGGGAAAACCTCAAAAAATGAAAAACTGAGGAAGATCTTGGTAGCCCTTGATCTGGACGGTATAAACTTGTGCATACAAGTAAATTAAGTTATTTTTTGGTTTTTATGCACTTGTACATGTTACAAATTACTTGTATGCACAAGTGCATACCGTCCAGATGAATGGCTACCAGGGTATTCCTTAGTTTTTCCGTTTTTTTGAGGTTTTCCTTTGAACCTGACGCTTTTATATATATATATATAGGGATAGATTCATTTGAGAAATGCTAAATGTATGAAAAATAGATAAATAATCCTAGCCCTTTATTTGCGGCTTTGACCATGAAAATCAGATAATTCCTTGTGTGGTCTGTAGAAGATAGAGGGGTAGTTTCGCAAAATAAGCGGGACGAGTTCATATGTGAACCTATGTGATTAATATATGAACTATACGTTCATATGTGAATCAGTTAATTAGTTCATATATGAATCTATTAATTAATTCAACTCATTCACATATGAACCTACAGTTAATTAGTTCATATATGAATCACAAAGGTTCATATATGAATCAATTAAAAAAGTTCATATGTGAATTACACAGGTTCACATATGAACATATAGTTCATATGTAAATCATACAGGTTTATATATGAACTCGTCTCGTGTATTTGTAAAAATTACGAAATTGTCCTTTTATTTTTGGAATAGCCGCAACTTTTGACCAGTCAAATCCGTAATTGTTGACCAGTCAAAGACGTAATTGTTTGACCAGTCAAATCCGATCTTGACCATATGAAAGGCTATGATTAATTCTATATTTCTCATACATTTACCATTTCTCAAATGAACCTAAGGCTATATATATGTATATATAGATAGATATATGAATCTTTGTGATTCATACAGATTCATATATGAATCTGTTAGTTAGTTCAACTGATTCATATATGAATCACAAAGATTCATATATGAATCAGTTAAAAGAGTTCAGTTGTGAATTGCACTGATTCATATATGAACATATAGTTCATATGTGAATTATACATGTTCATATATGAACACAACTCGTGTGTTTTGTAAAATTTACGAAATTGTCCTTCTATTTTTGGGATAGCCGCAACTTTTGACCAGTCAAAGCCGCAACTTTTGACCGGTCAAAACCGCAATATTTGACTAGTCAAATCCGATCTTGACCATATGAATGGCTAGAATTACTTCTCTATTTCTCATATATTTACCATTTCTCAAATGAACCAAACACTATATATATATATATATATATATATATATATATATACAGAGAGAGAGAGAGAGAGGGGATTTCATTTACAAACCATCTTTATAATAAAAATTTTGCAACTCATCTAACCACCATAGATTGTATCAATCAAGGGTCAATATTTATTTGAGTTATTTATGTTAATAAAAGTTAAAATTTAATATTTTTAATTGATGAAAATTTCTAGGAAGGACAAAATCGTCCAAAGTCAATTAATATATTTTAATTAATTACAAAACCTTCCATATTAATATTTTTATTTAAGGAAAGGTAAACGTAAATTAATGTTTATTTTATCAACAAAAATTAATATTTTTAAACATAAAATCAATTTCATTTGTGATAAACCAAATAAGTTATGGTAGTGAAACTGTTTCATAAATTCAATTTCACATGTTTCACGAGTTGTTTCATCAATTGCATCGAAAAAGATATATCTCTGAAACAATTTCATCAATTATATAAACAGTTTCATCAATTGCATCAAAAATGATGAATCCAGGAAACAATTTCATTAAGTCTCAACAGATTCATTTTTACATGAAGTTATAATCATCAAATTTGTATCCTTCGTTAATATACCGATGAAGAAAGTTTAGATGCAAATAATAATAATAAAAAAAATAGATAAATATAAACTCCTCCTTGAGTTCAAAATCGGATATTGTTTATAATAAAAAGTTTTGTTTTTTACATAAAGAAAAAAATAATCTAAATAATCTATCCCAAAATAACTCAAAATCATATAATCAAAATAATCTATCCTAAAATAACTCAAAATCATAACTTCTATTTATAAACCGTTTTAAACCAATTTACCAATACACCCCTCTAATTAAATAAAAAGGAAAATAAATAAAAATTCATTGATTGGTTAAACTAGGTGTACAAAGTTTGCAATATAATAGTGGTTTTCAAATGATCGCTCCCTTATATATATATATATATATATATATAGTGTTTGGTTCATTTGAGAAATGGTAAATATATGAGAAATAGAGAAGTAATCCTAGCCATTCATATGGTCAAGATCGGATTTGACTAGTCAAATATTGCGGCTTTGACCGGTCAAAAGTTGCAGCTTTGACTGGTCAAAAGTTGCGGCTATCCCAAAAATAGAAGGACAATTTCGTAAATTTTACAAAACACACGGGCTGTGTTCATATATGAACATGTATAATTCACATATGAACTATATGTTCATATATGAACCAGTGCAATTCACAACTGAACTCTTTTAACTTATTCATATTTGAACCTTTGTGATTCATATATGAATCAGTTGAATTAACTAACAGATTCATATATGAACCTTTGTGATTCATATATGAATCTGTATGAATCACAAAGATTCTTATATGAACCTTTGTGAATCACAAAGATTCATATATGAATCTGTATGAATCACAAAGATTCATATATGAATCAGTTGAACTAATTAACAGATTCATATATGAATCTTTGTGATTCATACAGATTCATATATGAACTCATTCCGTGTATTTTACGAAATTACCCCTCTACCTTTTATAGAACACACAAGAAATTATCCGGCGTTTTGCGGTCAAAGCCGCAAATGTTGACCAGATGAATGGCTAAGATTACTTCTCTATTTCTCATATATTTACCATTTCTCAAATGAACATTTCCCTATATATATATATAGAGGGACAATCATTTGAAAACCTTTTAAATAATGCAAACTTACAAACTCATCTACACCATCGGAATTTTTGATCAACGGTTGAGGATTTTTCGTATTTAAATTTTTTTTTAAAATAGAAAAAGGGTAGTTTAGGAATAATTTTAACTATTTAAAATTTAAAATTTATTAATTAATTTAAATTAATCTATTTATGGTTAGAGTATATCCTTAATTATCTCTCCATAATTACCTAACCCCTCCCTCTCTCTCTCTTTCTCTCTCCCTCTCAAAATTCCGGCCATCTCTCTTTCTATTTAAAAAATCCGGCCACCGTTTTTTTCTCTCTCTCAAAAATCCGGCCACCATAGGAATCCGGCCACATTGATGAACAAGAAAGTGAACACGTCTCTCTCTCTCAAAAGCTCCGGCCACCATGATGAACAATAAAGTGAAATTGAAGAGGATACCAAACTCCGGCGAATCCTGCTAAACTCCGGTGGGTTTTATGCGTTTTCATTAATGGGTTCATATGTTTTTTTCTCATATGAAACGTGAAAATTTCGTAATAATCATATATTTTTATATTACTTCGTATATTTTCATTAACGATTTCAAATTTTTTCATAACATGGTTTCATATATTTTTCTCTCGTATAAATAATCGGATTTTTAAGTTTCATATATTTCTTCTATATGAATATTCAATTTTTTTTCGAAATAATCATATATTTTCAAAGTTTCATATGTTTTTTCTCGTATGAATCGTGAAAATTTTGAAGTTTCATATGTTCTTTCTCATATGAAACTCGCCGGAGTGGGAGGATGTCGTCGGAGCCCGGAAGTGGATGGTGACAGGGGATCGTGTGTGTGTGTGTGAGAGAGAGAGAGGGGGGGAGATAATTAAGGAAGTTGGTTATTTCCTAAAAATACGAAATTTGTAAATGGACAAAAATACCCTTGAGTTGCATATTTTGCACTAATAAAAAGTTTCTAATTGAAGGAGCCTCTATATATATATATAAACATATATTTGAACCTTGTAAAACTCTTCATTTATTTATACTTTCCCCACGTTTGGTTATAATTTAATTAATTCCAATTTGCCTAATTAAACTTTGACTTTCCCAAAAGTCATGAGATGCCCAATCTTTTACTTTTAATCTGATAATTGATCAAATCCATCCATACTATCTATATCTATATCTATATCTATATCTATATCTATATTATAAAGCATAGATAAAAAACTTATAAATACAAATTATTAGGCACAAGGTACCATCATTTTATGCAAGATTTTAAAAATCTCTTAATTTACAAGTATCAAAGCACAAGATACATATTACTACTGCAGACTTCTAACACCCACCAATTTGGTATGTGCAGAGTCTTCCTTTTATGCAGACATTTTCATGTATCACTATGAATTAATATATTATATTACTATAATTTTGTTTTAATTATATATATTATTAAATATGTAATTGATTATTTTTTCTAGATATCATTAAAATATATAAGATAATCATTGAATTCTAACAAAATATTTAATTTTTTTATATAAAAAAACATCATATTATTAAGTCTAAATTAAACAAATTTATAAAAAAAACATTATCATTTTCTCAAAACCATCCAAAATCGACAAAAAAAATAAAATGAAACATTAAAATCGTGATGTATCTCGCTGCATTGCGTGAGTACGTTTCTAGTATTATAAAACACGGATAAAAAACTCTTAAGTACAAATTATTAGACACAATGTACCATCATTTTATGCAAGATTTTAAAAATCTCTTAATTTACAAGTATCAAAGCACAAGATACACTACAAAACAGAGGCTTATCACCGACGGACGAATCCGTCGGTGATCCGTCGGTAAAAGAGAAATTTGTCGATGATCCGTCAGTAAATGTCCGTTGGTATAAAGGTGGTCAGCGTTCAGATTACCGACGGATATTACCGACGGATCACCGACGACTTACTTTTCTGACGAATCTCCGACGGTCAACGACGGCGCGGGTTATTTCTGACAGATCACCGACGGTCTATATTTAGCGACGGATTACCGACGGCTATTCACTGATGGATTTAGCGACGAATTTCCGATGGATTTTTATTAAATAAAAATTAAATTACTAAATATTTACCGACGGATAATCCGTAGGTAATTTAAATTTTTTTAAATAATTAAAAAATAAAAATTTCCAGTTTTTAACCTGTACAAAACCTGCCAATTTTTAAATATATACTAAGTCTTAAACTGTACAAAATATCTATAAATACATAAACGTAGTACAAAAACGTAATCCTACGGAGGGGGAAAGGGGTGCTAATTGTTAAATTTGATCATGAACGCGTCAAATTGTGTCATTCGTTTCTGCATCTGTCTCTTCTCTGCTTCATCTCTATCCATTAGCTCCTGCATCCGGATCCTCTCTGCTTCCTCTCTCTGTAGTCGCTCCTGCAACTGGATCCTCTCTATTTCCTCTCTCTCTAACCTCTGCCTCAGCTCCTCCAACTGAAATTCAACATTTGACAAACATATATAGAACAATGTCAGATAACATTTAACAAACATATGATTAACAATGTAAAACAACATTTGACAAACATACTTCCTCATCGCGACGGTCGCGCGTGCTCCCGCTCGAACTGGTACCTGAATCACCGGTCATAGCATAATAGGGATCCTGACTGGTCCCCCATCCAAAAATACGGCCCTTACGCCGTCCTCCGACACTACGCTCCCACAACTCGGCGTCATTGGGAGGTACTGTTAGGACATAAAAATGTCTAAGTTTGGAAAGTTTTGTAAAGGGTTCTACTTTTATTATTTGTATTTGGGTTTTAACTGTAAATGGGATTTAATGTAAATGGGCTTGGGCTTTAGGTTAAAACAAGGGAGTTGGGAGAGTATATATATAGTTTATGTGTTTAGGGTTTTAGAGCTAAGTCATTCATTCACAATGTAGCCGTCTTTGAGAGATTGCGTGTCCTAGAGAGAGAAACACTTTCTCTCTCTAGGTTTTGTTGGTGTTTCTTTGTTTTCAATGTGAATGAAAGGTATTCTCTCCCAATCTCATCTTGTTATCTTATTTGATCATGAATTGTTGTTGAATCTGAGATCTACATGTGGTATCAGAGCAAGATCGAAGAATTTTTTCTTTGATTCGATCGTATTCCAACAGTTCATGATTCTACAACCCAATTTTTAATAAATCGTTGATTTTGGATTTGATTTTGAGTGTTTTGGAGCTTAATTTATGATTTGATTGCAAAAATTGATTCGATGTTTCATGCTAAATCATTGGAATCAATTTTGGTGGAATTTAAACCAAAATTGTGATTAGCGGTTGTTAGATGAATAAAAGTTTTTGTTGATGCTCGGTGGTGGATCTATTTGTGAACGACAGATGTAGTGTTTTAGAATTGAGACCGGCGGCATACCATAACACACCATCCTTATTTTTGATTTCCAATTGATTGCTTCAATGTAATGGTAGCAGCTAATCCACAATTTAACATCAAGTTGTGATTGGTTAATTCATCATAGTGGGACAAAGTTTTTAATTGAAATTGGTGGAGTAATGGATTTATCTTGAGAATGGCGGCTATGAATAAATTGATGATCGGCGACTAATTGATTCATATTGGTTGCTACTTCTATCACGGGAGCCTGAGCTATCTTGAAGATGCGCAACACTAAAGTTTTTCAAAGAAATCAAGGGGGAGAAGAGTTGGCGTTTCAAAGACGATGATTCATTTACAAAACTTTAGGGGGAGATTGTTAGGACATAAAAATGTCTAAGTTTGGAAAGTTTTGTAAAGGGTTCTACTTTTATTATTTGTATTTGGGCTTTAACTCTAAATGGGCTTTAATGTAAATGGGCATGGGCTTGAGGTTAAAACAAGGGAGTTGGGAGAATATATATATAGTTTATGTGTTTAGGGTTTTAGAGCTAAGTCATTCATTCACAATGTAGCCGTCTTTGAGAGATTGCGTGTTCTAGAGAGAGAAAGTCAGAGAGAGAAACACTTTCTCTCTCTAGGTTTTGTTGGTGTTTCTTCGTTTTCAATGTGAATGAAAGGTATTCTCTCCCAATCTCATCTTGTTATCTTATTTGATCATGAATTGTTGTTGAATCTGGGATCTACAGGTACAATGCCGGGAGGTAAGTCCGGGTACTCCTCCTCCCTAATTTGATGGTAGGCATCCTACAGTTTACCAAATTAGACATTGTCAAGTCAACTAACCTATGGAAAATTCGGCAGCATTTCAACTGTGATTTGAACATATATCCATGACCTGCTTTTATCAAAACAATCCTATCGTCTGCCCAACAATGGCAGTCCAAACTAAGTTTGCTATAATTTCTATCTATCTTATAAAACAAACAAATATCTAAAAATGCATAATTGAACTTACCGCCGTATGAGCCGCCTTTGGGTAAACGTAGATTGGAGGATTCGTGGAAGGACCAGTCGCACCCGGAACAAGCTTCCTGTTGGTGCAGTGTGTAGCCTCCAAAATCTCGTCGCTGGTAGGCTCATGGCCCCATGCGTCTCTCTACAATACACAACTTAAATTGTTAGTAGGTAATAAAATCATGTATATAGTACATATATTCATCAATTATATACATTTAGTCTAGTGTATGATAAATTACCATGCGGTCCCGATGCATAGCGGTACTAATAGATCCAGTACAGTGTCTGGATGTCATCCCCTCATACTCGGTGGCCCGATTGGCCGTATTGGCCGCACATATACGCCGGAATCCGTCGGTGTTCAATACCTGTTAAAAAGAAGACATAAATCAATATAAATCCTAGTACAACCAGATACAAGTATTCAAAACAAAACAAGCCTGCTCAATCATCTGGATCCAAAACTCACTCCGGATCCACTCTGGAGGGTGTGCAGCAAGAATCGTGTAGTCACGTCCGTCGAATTGGACACCATCAATGTCTAAAACCCTGACCTGGGCGAATCGACGGGCATCTCTCATCACGTCCGGGTATCTATTACTTAGGATACGCCGGAATGCCGCTACTACGTCGGCGTCCATCTTAGGAGGCCAACTATAATATAACTGCAAACACATTGTTTGGATTAATTAAAATAAATCCACTCAATAAGTTAAATAGAGTAAAATACCTACCCAAAATCGATCCAACATCAGTGGATAGTGCTCATTAGGGACATCCCTAAAATGAGCCCAAGGACCATTGAACATGGACTTAAAGACGGCAATGGCCCTCCGGACTGCCGACTTATCCTTAAACCTTCACAATTGCAAAATATACAACATAAAAAACATTAGGATTGGTTTATTATGTACTAGAATAAATAATATATCACATCTACTTACCCGCCCGCTTTAGACAAAAAAAGTGGCGGTCGCTAACTCGGCTCGGGCGTCTGTGATGCCACATTCGGGCCTCTAACCCTCGAGCCCGCTGCTCCGTAATCAGACTGAATCTGATCTAGTGCGTCATCGGTGAACTTATCGGCCTGGGGGTCACCACACCCAGCGGAGATGCTACTGCCCCTACCCTTATAACCCCTACTACCCCTAGAAGGGCGTCCAGATATCTAAAAATAGAGAATGGTTAACACAAAAATGATATAAGTGTACATAAATCATAAGACCCAAAAATGTCTACATAAGAACGGCAAAATAGAGAATGTTTAACACGAAAAATGTCTACATAAGAACGACAAAATAGAAAACGTTTAACACGAAAATGTCTACATAAGAAAGACACACTAGTTGTGATCAGATAACATAAGTTCGTCTTCATTATCTTCATTATCATCCATATCTTCAAATTCTTCTTCCTCGTCGCTAGCTTCGTGATCTGATGCATCTTCCTCGCTAGCTTCGTCCTTTGTGGCGACTACGTTGAGCTCTCCAGTGACAAGAGGGATGGAATCGAGGTCCTCATTTACCCAGTTGTTTGTATTATGAGTTACCCGTTCGTTGGTTTGAAAGAACGGTTCTCCATCCACGTTATCATAATCCAACACATTGATAGCCCTTTCTGTAACTTCATATATTCCACGGGCTTTGGTCTTCACAACTGCCCACCAGTCCTTTAAATCCTTACTTCCTGAAGGATAGGGTGTGTAATACACTTGTTCCGCTTGTGATGCAAGGACGTAATAGTCCTCACCTCTGAGTCTAGACTTGTATTTGATATCAACCAACCCATGTTTAGGGTCGACTCTAACTCCCTCTAGACTATCAAACCATGTACACTTGAACAAAACTACAACACAATAGCCCACACCGTAATAATCCACCTCTAACACGTCGTCCAACAATCCGTAATAGTCAAACTCGGAGTCGTCATAATAAGATCCTCTCACACATACGCCACTATTATGTGTGACACGCGCAGCAACATGTGTTACCGTATGAAACTTGTAACCATTGACAAAATATCCCTTATGCGACCAAGCATATAGGCCTGGTTCACGTGCTAGGGAATTCAAATGGTCGGAGAAATCGCCTGATCCGATCATGACCTATAAAACCACAAATAAGAAATAAATTACATATGTGTAACATTACATAAGTAAATTTCATATGTTTGTACTCATGTGTTGTTCGAACCAAGTAGAAAACCTTTCGTCCCGAGCTTTATCCCGTGCAACTGCATTAAGATGAGGTTCTCTTTGTCGTATCCACTCATCGAAGGTCCATTGAAAAGGTCGAACTTCTTCACAATTCAACAACACATATGTGTGGATCTTGTGAATCTCGGCTTGAGTCAAGATGGTCTTCCCCCCCCCCCTTCTCGAATAATCTACGAGATGGAACCTTGAATATGCTCAAGCGATCGTCTATTCCTGAAGAACTAGGAATATCTGGGGCAAAGTTTCTTGACTCCCGATTATGTCGAGTTTCTATATGTGGATCAAAATACATGTAGCAATAGGTGGAGAGTTTATTTACTATATAAGACTCAACGATAGACCCCTCCACCTTGCTTTGTTTCTAACAGTCCTCTTCAACGACCCAAGTTTCCTAAACAACGATTGAAATACGTGTTAGAAAATAAATGGGTAAGTATTTGAATGAAAAAGTATTTGAATGAAAAAGTATTTGAATGGCAAAGTTCATTTACCTCTCATAAAGATACATCCACTTATATTGGACCGACCCACCATTTATGGCTTCTCGTGTCAAATGTATCACTAAGTGTTCCATAGAATCAAAGAATCTGGGCGGAAAGACTTTTTCCAACTTACAAATTGTTTGAACGATACTTGTTTGCAATGGAATCAAGTATTCTAAGTGTAACACCCTTGAGCAGATTACACGAAAGAATGTACATAACTTCGTTATCACATCCTATATGGGAGTCGGTATCATCCCTCGTAACGCAATAGGAAGCAATCGTTGCATAAACACATGACAATCATGAATCTTGAAGCTATAAAAGCTGTAATCTGCCATGTTTACACAACCCCAATATTCGAAGCATACTCGTCCAGAAACTTCAGTCTCTTCAACCATTCACATACTTGTTTTACTTGTTGTTTCGTCAAAGTGTATGTAACACCCGAAAATTTATAAGGTAAGTATTTTTTTCTCTTAATACGCTAATTGTGTTTATTTGGAAATATGAGCCTTTATGTGCATATGATCATTATTATAATGCTATGATGTTATCTGGTTAGTATAATCTTTATAAGTGTTTAAACCTCGCGCTTGTTATCGATTTTGGCTAAGTTTTTGGGCTGATCTGAGTGTGGCGCGAGAGTGCCACGCGATAGTGACGTTGTCACTATTGCCGGTCACTCTCACGGGGGTTGTACCGAGAGTGGGGAGTAGGCTTCACGATAGTGACACGCGATAGTGACACTGTCACTATCGCCGGGCACACTCGCGTGGTTTGTACCGCGAGTGCCTGAAAGCCTTCGCGATTGTGACTCGCGATAGTGCCCTTGGCACTATCACCGTCGAGGTGCAGTCCCTTAAATGAGCTTTTATCATATTTCTAATTCATTTAGCTCTCAACCCTCTCTTCCTTTGGCGATTTTGAAACCCTCTCAACCGATTTTCTTCTCCTAAAACCCTAATCCTCATAAATACTTCATCTTTTGGTGGTTGGATCTTTCCTACTAGCATTTATTATCATCCAAGAAGATTTCTAGGGTTCTTCAAGTCAACCTTCTCATCTCCAAGTCTCATCTTCATTTTCTAGGGTTTTCATCTTTTCTAGGTTTTGGTTCAAAACCTAGATTGTGAGTTTACTAAACCTTTGTTAAAACTCGATACACATCATGATCTTGTACTTGTGATATTTATTGTATAATTGCTTGAAATGTTCATTTTTGCATGTTTGAGTATTTGATGTTTTGTTGATGAAAATATGGTAGAAATATGTTTATAAGTCTCATGCCATGTTTTACTCTCTTTGATCAAGTATTTGTGGTTTTCTCATGAATACATAATATGAGTATTTTGACATGATTAATGGGTACATGTCTTGGTTTATGATAGTTTCTATTTGGAAAACCAAATTAATGATATTGTACCTATATTATGATTATATTGGTATTTGGGTCCTATGTTGGGCTTATGTGGTTTAGGATAGTAATATTGTACCCATGGTTGGTATCGAAATATGATGGGTTGAAATACACCTCAAGACCTCCTATATGCATTATGTTGGACGAACCAAGTCAGTAGACACTAGGAGGATGTAGTCTTGGGCGCCACCGTGATGGTATGTGCCTAGACCTCCGCCATTCGGGGAATTTCCTTGGTTGTAGTCATCGGGTGTACCGGGCCTTTCGGGTGTCTCTTGGTAGATGGCATCAAGGTATATCGACTATTTGGGTGGAACTTGATTGGTGTTATGGGTCTCCCCTATTGACTCTACATTTGTTGAACTTTGGTTAACTGTTGATAAGAATTGTAATTGATAATGCATGATTTTATTTGTTCAACTCACTAGGATTTTTGGCCTAACACTTGTTTGGTGTCGATGTGTATCTCAGGTTCTAGCGGCGCCGGTTCTAAGCTGGCATAGTTGCTTGGGTGAGAGCTTGGGGAATACTTGCAATTGGACATACTTTTGGTAGAAGAACTTTTGGGGTTTATAGATGACAACCCTTTTGTAATCTCTTTTCTATTTATAGAAATTAGATTAGTTAGTTGTTATTTATTGTCCGTTAAATTACAACTGAATTTAAACAGGTTTGTATATTTCCCCATTTTTGGGAGGCTCTTGCTATGGAAATTTTATATACCACATGTCCGTTTTTCGGATTTTGTTATCCCTATTTTTAGGGTGTTACAGTGTACGACGACTTCGGCTTCACTACTTTATTGCCTGACGTGGCAATATGCAACTGCGGTCGGTTGCAATAAATTGCTACATCCCTCATTGCTTTTATATTGTCTTTCGTTTTTGATGTGTCCATGACAGTGTTAAAGAGATTCTCAAAGACGTTCTGCTCAATGTGCATGACAACCAGGTTGTGTCGGATTAACAACGTCTTCCAATATGGCAGCTCCCAAAGGATGCTTCTCTTCACCCAATTATGAGTGATTCCGAAACCGGTAATTTTTCTATTGGTCGGTCGAAACAGGGAGCCATCATAAACAGTTGGAAGATGACGGATCTGTTCCCATATTTCTTCACCGGTTAACTCGGGTGGTGGACCGGCTAACACCCTAGATCCATCCAGAAACCCTGTTCGATCACGTCGGAAGGGGTGTGCACTAGGTAACCATCTCCGATGACAGTCAAACCAACAAGATTTACCTCCATTTCTTAACTGAAACGAATCGACTGTACCCATGCAGTACGGGCAGGCTAGCTTGTCGTGTGTGCTCCAACCCGACAACATTGCGTAGGCAGGGAAGTCACTGATGGTCCATAGAAGTATAGCCCTCATCTCAAAATTATTCGTACAATAAACATCATACGTAAGAGCGCCCACTGTATACAACATCTTGAGATCATCTATTAGCGGCCTACGAAAGACATCCAAATTCTGACCGGGGCTCTTTCTATCTGGAATGACCAATGCAAGTTTCATGTATGAATCTTTCAAACTCAACCAAGGAGGTAAATTGTAGATGGAAAGAAACACTGGCCAAAGTGAATACGGATTCGAATTTGAATTATTTGGGTTGAAACCGTCGGTGCATAATCCAAGACGCACATTCCGAACCTCAGAAGCAAAGTCATGATGTACCATGTCGAAATGCTTCCAAGCCGCACCATCACTTGGATGTACCATCACACCCGGTTCTGTCTGATGATCCTTGTGCCAAGTCATCTCTTTAGACGTCTTCTTTGACATATACAATCTTTGAAGTCTAGGAACAATCGGCAAGTACGTCATCACCAAGTTAGGGACCTTTCTTCGACCACTTGTCTTGAAACGATATTCATTGCACACTCGGCAGTGGGTCAACTCAGAATCATCCTTATAAAATAACATGCAATGGTTTTTGCAAGCGTCGATCTTTTGTTTTGGCAGAGCAAGCTTTTTCAAACTCTTTTTCGTCTCATAGAAGTTACCGGGTAGTTTATCACCCTCGGGTAACATCTCTTTAATTATAGAAACATTGCGGTTATAAGTCGTCTCGGGTACATTACATTTTGCCTTCCAATTCAACAATCTCGTCGCAGCTCCTAATTTCGAGTAATTTGGACACCCGTCCCATAGTGGCTCGTCAGCAGCTTGTAACATATCATAAAATCCTTGGGCAAAAGGATTAGGGGTTTCTTCTTCTCATGTCATGCCATCATGTATCATGTGATCGTTCACCATTTCAACATAACCTTCATTATGATCTACTACCGGAGTAGAAGATTGACCCACGTCTTGATGCCCTTCATTATGGTAATAAGTTTCACCATGTGCCCATCATGTGGTATAATCAGGCATGAAACCATGCTTCATCAAATGCAGCCTCACGTCAGTCCTTTCTTTATAGCGTAAGTTTTGACACTTCTTACAAGGGCATCTAATACGAAGCACTATCCCATCACGTGTAGGATTCCTTTCAACAGTCCTTTCATCGACATAGGCATAGTCCAAAAAACTGTCCATTGCAACAATATAGTCGACGCTAAGAAACCCCCGACTGTCGTTCTTTCTATACATCCATCCTATATCTGTCGACATATTCAACCACTACAACAAAGAAATAAGTAGTTAATCGACATAATCAAGATAGAGGTGGTGTAACACCGTAGGTTTAGATGAGCTTTGGATGACTTTAAAACCCTACGTGTAATGGTTTGACTATTGAAAAGTCAAACCTTTAGTGTCAACGAAGTTAGAAGTCTATTGAACACTACACGTAATGGTTTGCCTTCTTGAAAGTCAAACCATAGGTGTAGAGGAGTTTTGGATGACTCTTAAACTCTAAGTGTAATGGTTTGGCTATTGAAAAGTCAAAACCGTAGGTTACAATCAAAGAAAGGTGTTTTAGAAAGTTTAAAACCGTACGTGTAATGGTTTGACTATTTAAAAGTCAAACCGTAGGTGTCAACGAAGTTAGAAGTCTATTGAACACTACATGTAATGGTTTGCCTTCTTGAAAGTCAAACCATAGGTTTAGAGGAGTTTTAGATGACTCTAAAACTCTAAAGGTGCGTTTGGTTTGCGGGAATGGATTGGATTTCAAGTAAGAATTTGGATTTGGAGGGATTTGGATTTGGGGGGATTTGGATTTGGGGGGATTTGAAATCCTTTCATGTGTTTGGATAAGAATTTGAAATCCATCAGGCTTTAGAATCCATTAGGATTTGGATTTCAAATCCAGGCTCATTGCAAAGGATTTTGAAATCCATCAGGTAAGGGATTTTTAAATGGTCAACGGATTTCAAATCCGGTCAACGAAATCCATTCCTGCAAACCAAACACGGGATTGGAATGGATTTGAAATCCAAATCCCACCAAATCCATTCCAATCCCACAAACCAAACGCGACCTAAGTGTAATGGTTTGACTATTGGAAAGTCAAACATATGTTTTTTAAAATTTCGGCGGCATAACGGCTATAAAATGAATATTTCCGTATATCAACCTAATGTTTTCCCAACAATTGGCAACCCAACTAAAATAAATAAATAAAATCAAGTATAATCAAATCCTAAATCATACCAAATGTTTCCATTTATGACCTAATGTTTGTCCAATAATTGACAACACAACTAATTAATATCACAAGTTTATCATATCAAAACATTTTCACAAAAACCAAATCATAAGTTAAACTCATACAAAAACATTATCACAAAGATTATTAACAAACATAATCCCAAACATAAAAAAATATATATCCTAACAATATATATAACTAATCTTTAGTTATATAATCCCAAACATAACACAAGTAACTATCTAATTGTATTATCTTAAGTTCATATATAGTGAGTTTGACATAAATTCATATTTAGCATTACATTCACAACCAAACTAATATATGCAATACATAACCAAACTACAAACAGAAAAATCATACTTAGCATTACATTCACAATCAAACTAATATCATCTCATCGACTTCGGATAAGAATTCTAGTGAGTTTGACATAAATTCAAACAAAATCTCTTCTTCCCCAATTGAATAACAGTAAATAGTACATACAAAGAGAAGAAAAGGGATCAAAACCTGAGGGATCTGAGTGGTTTTGCCGCCGCTGTGGAGGTCGTCGTCGTCGGTGTGGAGGTCGACGCCGATGGAGAGATCGAGAGTGAGAGTGAGACTGAGAGCGAGAGTGAGAGGGACAAACAAAGTCGATCGAGATGGAGGGAGCCGTCGGTGGATTGAGAGAGGGAGACGAGAGGGAGAGACGAGAGACTGAGGGGCTGTTTACAAACAATTGCTAATAAGCGCTCTCTGGAATAAGAGGTCTGACTAGAATAAGCGGCTATGTCTAAAATAAGTGCTGATTGAAAAATGAGTGTTTACCAAATATTGTGGATTTGGTGCTGACCGACAAAAAAAGACCATTATAACCCTATATATGGTGAAGTACTAAATACAATACAATTATTTACCAAATATTATGTTTGAAGGATTGTTGAATGGATAAAAATTACAAATTTCATAATTGAAATACATCTGAACAAGAAAACAAATTAAATTTGAACAATTTGTGTACATATCTTAATTTGAAGCATTGGACAATAACTTATTTGCAATATGATCACGCAAATTAGTCATAAATCCTCGGGTACAAGTATATGCGGCATCACAAAGATAATATTTATTTGCAATTACATATACAACTTCAAAATTATAGAAAACAATGATCTTTTAATATTAACGAGAATAACAACGTGTGTTTCACTTCTACATAAAACAAGGATTCACAAAGATGACTGTGGACATGCACTAGGTGTACTGAAATGTACCAAACAACCAAGCTAAATTGTATGCGCTTCTGCTTAGCAGATAAAGTGTAAATCTTTTAGAGGTTCAACTAGGGAAGTGTATGGCATCAAATTTATTTCTATCAGTCCCAACATTGTACTTGCAAAGGTTCTTACATTAAATCAGTGAAACCAAAGACCAAGAGCATGTAGGATTTGAACCATAAATCTAATTGGGTTGAATACTTAAGTATAACACTAATATGATACTACACATAGGGAACCGACCAACCATAAATGCAAAAATGAACATGCTTCTGCTTCTTTGGGAAAGTGTAAATCTATGTCTCACATATATGTTCAACAAGATAGGTAGAAATTTAGGTCATACATGGATCCAACTAGCAATGTTTTAAAAACCGGGTCTACCCGGCCGGTTGAACCGGGACCCGGGGAAGAGGGCGGGTCAATTGCGACCGGGTTTATGGCAATTAACCGACCGGTTTAGGTCACGGTAACCGGTGGTTGAACCGGCTGGACCGTGACCCGGTCACCACACCGGGTCAACCAAAAAACCGGGTTTTAAAACATTGGATCCAAGTTACCAATTACGACAGGTACAGTACAAAGAAAACTTCATCCTTTTCTTTCCTAAAAATCATGCAACTTTTCCATGAGGTTTTCTTCAGAAGTTCAGTTTCTTAAAAATAGAAACTTTAGCTAATGATATACAACCATTTCAAATCTTTAAAGGCAGAGAACAACGACCAAAGAAGCAAGCCAGAAATGGCGACGCTCGTTTAACTTCACCTATTGAAATCGAGAGATTCGTTGAGTAAATTGAGCGACTATGGTTGCAATCGAGAGATTCCAGTGAAGATTTGTGATTTCTACAGCCTTTGATTTGTGATTGAAATAGGGAGCGATGGAGGATAAAAAGGGAAAATAATCCGTATGAAATCTCTGATTGCGATAAGAGAGGGTTTGATTGCTGACCGAGTTTAACCGGGTCAGTGGAACGGTCATAACATCTTTTTCTAATAAGTGAAAAGTAAACACCTCATATCTTATTAGGGTAAGAGCATCTTATTTAATAAGTGACAATAAGTAGCAAGTAAACACCCCCTGAGAGGGAGATCGAGAGATTAGGGCTTTAAGCCCGCTATTTTTTTAAGACATTTCGGAAATTCACCGACGAATTTCCGACTGAAATTCCGTCGGTGATTACCGACGGATTTCCGACGGATAATTGTTTTTTATTAAATAAACTACTTTTAAATTAAAATTATAATTATTAAATAAATTATTAATTAATATATTATTTAATATTAAAATTAATATATAAATTATAAATTAATTTATCAAATTATATTTAAAATTATTAATCAATTTATCAAATTATATTTAAATTGACTAAAATACCGTTGAAGTAACTGGACTTAATGGAAACAATTAACGACCGTTATCTTTTCCCTTTAATTCCAGTTAGATCAGGGACCAAATGTGATCAGTTAGGCTTTAACGTACCCAGTTGGGCTTTAAACGAATCGGGTTGGGCTTTAATGGATTTAGTTGGGCTTTAACGTTATCAGTTGGGTTTTAACAGATCTTGTTGGGCTTTAATGGATTCAGTGGGGCTTTAACGTTCCCAGTTAGGCTTTAACGTATCCAATTGGGCTTTAACGTAAACAGTTGGGCTTTAATGAATCCAGTTGGGCTTTAATGGACCCGGTTGGGCTTTAATATATCCAGTTGCTTTTAATGGATCCAATTAGGCTTTAACGTACCCAGTTGGGCTTTAAAGGAATCCGGTTAGGCTTTAATGGATTTAGTTGGGCTTTAACAAATCCAGTTGGGCTTTAATGGATTCAGTGGGGCTTTAACGTTCCCAGTTAGGCTTTAACGTATCCAATTAGGCTTTAACGTACACAGTTGGGCTTTTAACGGATCCAGTTGGGCTTTAATGGACCCGGTTGGCTTTAATATATCCAGTTAATGGATTCAGTGGGGCTTTAACGTTCCCAGTTGGGCTTTTAATGGATCCAGTTAGGTTTTAACATACCCAGTTGGGCTTTTAATGGACCCGGTTGACTTTAATGGATCATTTGGGCTTTAACGTTCCTAGTTGGGCTTTAATGGTACATACATGATCACATACGTACATGTACATACATACATATTACATACATGATCACATACGTACTATACATGATGTACATACATACATGATCACATATGTACATGTACATACATACATATTACATACATGATCACATACATACTATACATGGTGTACATACATTCATGATCACATACCTACATGTGTATATACATACATGATCACATATGTACATATACATACATACATGATCACATACATACTATACATGATGTACATACATACATGATCACATACGTACATGTACATACATACATATTACATACATGATCACATACGTACATGTACATACATACATGATCACATACGTACTATACATGATATACATACATACATGATCACATATGTACATGTACATACATACATGATCACATACATACTATACATGGTGTACATACGTACATGTGTATATACATACATGATCACATATGTACATGTACATACATACATGATCACATACATACTATACATGATCACATATGTACATACATATTACATACATGATCACATACATACAAACATACATATATATATATATATATACATACATGATCACAGAAAAAATTAATAATTTAATAAATTATTAAATTTACCGACGGATTACCGACGGAATTCTAAATGCCGTCGGTAATCCGTCTGTAATTACCGACGGACGTCAGAAAAAAATTAATATTTATTAAATTATATAAATTACCGACGGATTTAAAAATAAAAATAAAATAAAATAAAATAATTTAATATTCGTCGGTAATCCGTCGGTAAATATATATATTTACCGACGGATATTCTATCCGTCGCAAAAATTAAATTTCCGTCGGTGTTCCGTCGGTAATTACCGACGGATACTATCCGTCGGAAATTTTGGTCGGTGATAACCATTTTTCCAGTAGTGATACATATTACTATTGCAGGCTTCTAACATCCACCAATTTGGTATGTACAGAGTCTTCCTTTTATGCAGACTCTTCCATGTATCACTATTAATCAATATATTATATTAATATAAATTTGTTTTAATTATATTATTAAATATGTAATTGGTTATTTTTTCTAGATGTCATTAAAATATATAAGATAATCATTGAATTATAACAAAATACTTAATTTTTTTTATATAAACAACATTATATTATTAAGCCTAAACTAAACAAATTTATAAAAAAACAATATTACTTTCTCAAAACCATCCAAAATCGTACTGTAAATCGACAAAAAAACAAAAAATAAAATGAAACATTAAAATCGTGATGTATCTCGCTACATTGCGCGAGTATGCTTCTAGTATATACTAATTACTTGATAAACCATTAATTCATGATCATGTGATTTTTATTTCAAAATCACCTTAACTAATAGAATAAAAAATTGTCATATATAGTTTTAACTTTACCAAATTCAACAATTAATGCAAACTCCAATCCCATTAAATTCAAAACATGCTCACATATAATTCAAACTCTTATTGATTAATTACTACATGACTTCTTTAGATTATAGATAACTTCAAATAAAATGTTATATCATTGCCCAAGTTAATTATTATTTGTACTCTTTGTTATGTACTTGCACCTTTAATGTAATTATTTGATTAATTTCGTCACTCCAATCCTTTAACTCGATTGTAACACCCGTGAAATTAGACACCCAGAACCCATATTAGTGTAACTGTCTGACCATCATAATGGAAATTTAGTAAGGTTTTACCACCCTATTGTAGTGGAACCATCAAGGCTCGGATCGGACGCGAAAACAGAATGAAAACGGGGGGAAGTGGAGCCATGCGGCTTGGTGCACAACCTTGGGTCGCGACACAGGCCGCCCAACTCGTTGCGGTCGACACCAGAGGCCATGTGTGGCTTACCACGCAGCCTCAAGTCGTGGGCAAGGCCGTGGGAGTGGTCTGGAAGCTTAAAATCGATATTTTTAGGGTTTTTCTTCATTTGGTTGCATCTTCTCCACCCTATGTCTGATTTGGGTGGTTTTTGAACCTAGAGACTCAATTTTTGAAGCGCTCCAAGTAGAAATAGAAGAGGATTGCAGATCTTGGGCAGATCAAAGGTTTTATGGTCAAGCTTGGTGGTAAAGCAAACCTTGTGGGAGTGTTGGATCTAGTATCTAGAGAGATCCCTTGAAGATTTCAAGTCTTCATTAAAGGAGACTCACATTTTGGGGTAAAACCTAGATTTAGCCTAAATCTAGCATGGTGAGTTTAAGTTGCTTTGTGAAAACTATGTACATGCCAAAATGTGTATTTTTGAAGTAATAATGTGTTTTGTTTGTTGTTTATCAAATGTGTCGGTTATTGGATGAGTTTTGCATATTTGGTATAATTTACTCTTATAAATCTCGAGAGATGTCTGTAGTTGAGTTTTAAGACACTTTGGTAAATAAATCTCGAGAGTGTCATTTTGGTGATCTATATCATAAATGAGGATTATTTGATGTTAACAAACTCTTGGTGCTTTTGGTTTTATAACCCATTTAAAAATATACATTGTCGTGTTATAAGGTATTTGGGTATAAAAATAGTTTGATTTCATTTGGAAAATGTCAATGAAGGGGTTTTGAGTTAATCTTACCTTTGGAGCATGTATTTGCATAATGCGGGTCAAATACATTTTATTTGCATATTGTATTGAATACTCAAATGAATTGTTGAGCTTTTGGCTTAATTTTAACTCAGATGAGTCTTTGGGGACATGTGTCCAATGGATTTGCTCTATGTCGAGCCTTTTTGGAGTTATATGCAGTTATGGCATATTGTTTTGAAAGATTACATGATTTGAGTGTGTTGGTCATTCCTTTAGAGTCATGTATCTTAGACTATAATGCAATGGATCCATAAGAATAAAAGTCGACTTTATTGTGTAAATGTGGGATAAGATCCAAGAGTCGTAATTTGGAAATAGGCATTGGTTATATGATGTAATTTCTAAATGAACAAGCTTGTCTTGGATAGTGAGATCCCAAGGTAAAGACCCGGATAAGGTTGAACTTGGTTATCGTTTGAGTAAAATACTCAGATAAAGTTGAGCTCACTATTGTATTGGACTAAAGACCTGGATAGGGTTGATGACCACAATGACTACCTGGATAGGGTTGATGTTCACAATGACTAAAGACCTGGATAGGGTTGATGTCCACAATGACTAAAGACCTAGATAGGGTTGATATCCACAATGACTAAAGACATGGATAAGGTTGATGTACACAATGACTAAAGACCTTGATAGGGTTGATGTCTACCATGACTATAGATCACCTGAATAGGGTTGATGTCCACCATGACTAAAGGCCTGGATAGGGTTGATGTCTACCATGACTAAAGGCCTGGATAGGGTTGATGTCAATGATTGTCCATCCTTGAAACATGCTTATAACATAGATATGTGACATACTTTTGTATTCCCGTCACGTTCAATGGAAACGGGTCTCCCCGTCACTGAAAGGTGTTGTTTTGGGTATTGAGTATTATCCATGTTTTCGATGACATTTTGAGTACGGATTGTTATCCATGAATTATGGTTTAATTATTAAACTATATTCATGTTTTTGGATATTTTGCATAATAGAGTTTTATTCATGTTCTCAGTATTAGTATATTACCCCTTATTTGTGTTTTGGGTGAGGGTTGGGTTTTCGATATCATATTTGAATGAATGTTTGGTATTGGTGTTTTTCATCACGAAAATGGTGGGTCTGAGAAGGATGTTGATTTCATATTTTATACATATCACGTTAGAAATCATGATTTAAATTCAGTTTAAATATTCATATGATTATGATGGAAACTCTTGAACTCACTAGGCGTTAGCCTAACCTTTTTATTTGTCGGCATGTGCATCAGGTTCCGGTTGGGGAATGGTACTAATGACACTATGAATATATGAGTGCTAGGTATATGCACAAGAGAGAGTAGCTTGGGTGAAATCTTCCACACTTTGGGAATAGCAACTTGGATTGGGTTTAGTAACACCCGACCTCAATTTAGTCTTTGTATAAGAGTTGCGTTTATAATTGTGGAGGTTAATTATAGAATAAAATTTGAGGTATTTCCAAGTATGAATTTGTAGAAAGGGATTTTTATCCTTTACTTGATGTAATATAGAAAATTTTAATTAGTTGCTCTTCCAAGATTTGAGGTTGTTACATCTATCATTGATCCTTTTTTCTCTAGGTGATAAGGGTGCTCATAAACCCGACCAACCCGAAAAAAATCAACTCAAGGTAACCCAACATATGATCGATACAAAATTAAGACAACCCGAATCTATTGGGTCGATATTGGGTTAGGCTCAAAGTAACCCGACCAACCTGATAAACGTTTTAACGACTTCTCTAAAATTATTTATATTTCCCTTTAATATGTATAAGTTATCAAAAACAACTCGGCAATAACAAGCAACGGAACTCATAAAAGGACATTATTGGAAAGTTATATTTAATACCTAAATATTTGATGAACTCGTATATTCTTTTGAATGATGGATCATATTTCAAAGAAAAATTTCCTTATTTTTAGGTTTTCAATATTGTTTTTACTTTGTTTAAACACAACCCGACCAAACCGAACGGGTTAGGTTGGGTTGAGTTGCACTTTTGTTTGGGTTGGGTTGAAAATTCTCAAACCGCCGACATTAGGTTTGGTTGTTGAAATGCCTTCAACCCGATTAGCCTAATCCGTGAGCACCCCTACTAGGTGATCATCAAATATTCTTATGCCGATATCTCCGTTGTCGATGTGTGGTTTTAATTTGTTTTATGATAATAATATGATAATGCTTTGATAAATCGAAAACTTCTTATAATGTATTTTTTACTGTGATAATTTTTTTCCATATCAAAATCACCTTAATTAATAGAATCAAGAGTAAACTACGATTTTCGTCCCTGTGGTTTGTTGTTTATAACCATTTTCGTACCTGACTTTAAAAGTTGTTTTTTTGGTCACTGTGGTTTGCAATTCCTTTCCATTTTCGTCCCTAAAACTAATATTCTCAAGGACTAAAAGTGAAAGGTGTTGCAAACCACAAGAACCAAAAAAGCAATTTTTAAATATCAAGGATGAAAATAGTTATAAACACCAAACCGGACGAAAATAGTAGTTTACTCTAGAATCAAAGTCACAGTTTGACTTTATTAAAGTCATCAATCTATTTGATTCCATGCAATCCAATTCAAATTAATTAAACATGTTTACATAATTCAAACTCTCATTCATGACTTCCTTAATTAGCTACATCATAATTAATTAAGTTGCTTGTTATGCAGTTGCACCATTAATTAATTTGCTCACGTACTCCTGTGCCAACTTTACTTTTCTCTTTAATTGAACAATTTCAATCGAACATTTAAATATGGAAATAAGATTAACACAATATAAATAACTTTAAAAAATTTCTTACTGGAATATTCACATTGTGTTCAAAAGATTCACATGGTATTTACAAGTAGTAGATTTAGATTTAGGCCCTGTTCGGTAGCAGTTTAATGGGCTGAATAAGGGATATGGCTTATTCGGTCAGCCATATCTAAGTGTTCGGTAGCAGCTTAATCGGTCAGCTGGTGGCTGACCGAATCAGCTACAAAAATAATGTCCTTCCCGCTCAGCCATTAAATATTATACAATTTCCCCATATACCCTCCCAACTACTCAGCCTTTAATAAAAAGAAAAGCTACCATCTTTATTCCAACTACCCTCTTTAATTTGAAGAAACCCTACCATCTTTATAATCAATTCCACAACCGTCCTCTCCATATCTCTCAAGTCTCAACATCAAATAAGAGAAGAAAACCTGCAACGGGAAGCTCTCACAGGTATTTTCTTGAACTCTCTCCTACATTGTTACCCATCGTTTTTGTGTGTTAAAAATCCATCGACGTTGTCAGTTGAAATCCATCGATTTCATGGTTAAAACCATCGATTTTGTGAAATGCAGTGTTCGATTTTCTGTTTCTTCTCTATTTCTTTGATTTTCTGAAATGCAGTGTTCGATTTCATGGTTTAACCATCGATTTTGTGGGTTTAAAACCCATCGACACTGTCAATCTTCGACACCGCCGCTGACTGCCTGAGCCACCATCACCGCCGGAGCCACCACATCAGATCAAAATGAAGACCCACGACCACCACCAATGAAAGGTCCACCAAAAGAAAAAGGAAGAAGAAGAAGGGAAGGTCGCTGCTGTTGAAGTTTGAATGTTCTTTTTTAATTTTGGTTCAGTGGCTTCCTTTAGAAGATGGGAAATAACAATGAATTTCTATGTATCAGTACTTATCACTTGTATAATATATTTTTTATTTAAAAAACAATTAAATTAATATATTTTTATCATTCAATAATTTATCAAATAATTATTTCATTTAATATAGACTAAGGGGTAAAATGGTCATTTTTGACATTCAGACTGTTTATTCAGCACAACAACCGAACAACAACTTATCTGTTAACACCCAGACAACTATATCCATACAGACAGCTATATCCATACAGGTCTTAACAGAAAATGAACCGAACAACACCTTAGTTTTGTTCTTTTATTTGATGTTCAAAATATGTTCACAAACTATACCAGATCTCGTAAATTCAGAGCATATTCACAAACTAGAATATTATGTTATAATAAAATGTTCACGATGTGATCATATTGTGTGTACATTCAAGTGTGTGTTTGTGTGTGTATGTTACGGAGAGGAGAGAGAAAAGATAAGGGTTTTTTAAATATATATTATTTTCTAACTAATTTTTTGTGTTCTAACTTGGATCTCATGAATTAGAAAGTTATCAAAAGAAGATATATCTACACTACATTAATAAGCATTTAGACAAAAAGTCTTAGGTGGCGTTTGTTTTTTAAGAGGTGCTGAAGTCTGAAGTCTGATTTCACTTCTGATTTTTAAGAGGTGGTGCCGAAGTCTGAAACAATAAGACTGTTTGTTTTTCTAAACTGATAAACATCTTAAATCTGAATCAATTTTTTTTAATTAAATTATACTACCATTTGATGGTTTCATTTGTCCCACCTTATTCACGTGAATGAACACATACAAATCAAATGGAATTCAAGAAAACCATAAACACAAATATTAGATGAACCACAAACATCCAAATCCTATCAAACCACATCGATTGATCCGAACAAATTGAAAATATGAACGAAGTTTCATAATAATGAAAATCAATCTTCCTTTACATTCAAGTCCTATTAAAGTAGTAATTGATACAAACACACTTTTCACTAATCACATCTTCTTCACTCATCAAGCAATTCAGACTCAGAGCTCAAAGGTTTCTATAAAACCATCAACTTTTCAGAATTCGATTTCATTCATTCCATCCCAATCCGAAAAATGCGAAATCAAAAAATTCACAAATTAGACAAAACAGATCCTATATACTCCATCATCAACAACGAAATCAAGCATCAATCTTTCTACATCAACAACAATAGCTCGATTCAATCTTCTTACAACCCGATTTATCAATCTTCCTGCTCGAAGCTTTCCACATCTTCAACAACAACCGGGAAAAAAAAGGGATGATACCTGCTGTTTGGGTAGAAATTCCAACAATCCATCGTCGTACGATCAGCGATAATCGACGCCCTTCCTTTGGACGACATAGACTAAATGACTAATAACCCATCTGACCAATTCTGTCGTACGACCTGATTTCAATTACTAACCTACAACATACGTTATATCATGTTTAATGCAGGATTCAAAGACATTTATGATCAAAGATTATAACGGAAGCCATCATCAATAACAACGGACATAACAGACGCTATCATCAATATCAAACAGTCATGTTATTAATGAGCAAGATACGCATTCAAGACGTGCCAATGGAAACATAGATTATAAATATGAAGATAGAACCTCATATTCGGGACATCTAATCCTCAGACTTTACAAGTTCACAGATTACGTTCTCAAGCTCGCTTATTTTCTTTCGAAGTTCATAAAGCCTATTGTCGTTTGTTGCGCGACGCACGACCAAAGTCTAATTACACACGACGCACGACCGACTTTACTTTATTGTATTGTTTCACATTGTATTATACTTGTAACATTTGTTATAAAGGACGACGTCCTTGATTGACGTCCATAGTGCACGACGACTCACACTCGTCCGCGGTTTTTACCCATTTTAGGGGTTTTCCGCGTCACCAATCTTTCGTCTCATTTACTTTATTTTTATTACAATCGTATGATTATCGGTGTTACTTTCTTTGGTTGGATCAAGCTTCACGTCTACCTTAAATCTTCCTTGGGATATTTTTGGCATAAACAGTTTGGCACCCACCGTGGGGCCCCATCCAAAGAAAATCTTCGATAATTTTACGACGTACTAACGTTTTCCTTCGAGTGTTTCTCTTTTGTATTCATTCAGGACAATGGCATTCCAAGGAACTCAAGATCATGTTGTGGCCTAAATGAACATGGAGCTGACTGCTGCCCGTGCCCGTATTGACGCCCTAACAGCCCAGGCTCGACAAGGGGCTGAAACAATCGAGCATTTAAGAAACCAGAGTGGAAACAATGTGACGGGGACTACGAATGCTTATGCCGGTGCTTGGAACGTGCCCCCTCCATTGCCTAATTATCCTCGTCCACCACTAATTAATCCTATGACCTTCGTAATCCCAACCATGCCCATGGCCTCTATGCCATTCAACGGATATGCCTCTGATTCCTCGCAGCAGACTAACTTCAACATATCAAGTTATGTTCCATTGGGTGTCCCAGGGGGTATCCCGATAGATCCTGTTGCGCAACGATTGAAGCTTCTGGAAGAGCAGAATGAGCGTGTCTTGTCGATGCTGGCCAAATTGTCGGGGGCAGCAGTCCCAGTTGATGTCGAGCCACGTACAGGATTTCAGGCATCGCCGTTCGTCGATGAGATCGCGTTGGTAGACGTCCCAAAGAAGTATAGCATTCCGACCTTCACCCCAAAATATTCAGGTGTCACTGATCCGACAGAACACGTCGCCCAATACAAACAACTTATGTGGACTATCTCGATACCGCATCAGTTTCAAGAAGTCTGCATGTGCAAGAGTTTTGGAGCAACCTTGACTGGAGCAGCGTTACAATGGTTGATTAATCTCAAACCCAAAACCATCGGGTCTTTTGCAGAGTTAGTGAACCAATTTTCCCAACAATTCGCCAGTAGCCGGAAAATGGAAAAACAGACGAGCGACCTTTACTATGTCGTACAGAAAAATGGAGAGTCCATCCGGGACTATTTTAACCGATTTAACGCGGAGATGATCGGTATCCGAAATTGCGACGTAAAAACAACCATTGAAGCATACAAACGGGGTTCGGACGATAGTTCAGGGTTGTATCTCGACCTTACGAAATATCCTCCAGAAACCTTTGAAGATGTACGAGCAAGGACACTCGCTCATATGAGGGTCGAGGATGACCTCGCTTTCAAAAATAAACACTCGAGCGACAGGAAAGGCCTAGGTGTTAAAAAGCCAGACTTCAAACCGAAGCCGACTGGTCGATCAGAGCCTGCCAGACATATTTCAAATGTCAGATTTGAAAAGAAAGGGCCGACGACTTCCAAATCTGTCCAGTATCCTAAGGTATCATCTTATGGATTCCTTTGATCAGCCAAGGACGTCGTCACGTCCCTGAAACAGCTCCAGCAAAACATTCGATGGCCAAAGAAAAGCGATAAAGACAGTGATAAGAAAGACAAAACAAAATGGTGTGATTTCCATAATGACTTCGGTCATGTAACAGATGATTGCATCGCCCTGAAGAAAGAACTGTCTTGGCTTAACTCGAAAGGTTATTTGCAAGAATTGATGGGAAAGAAGGATGTGCGTCCCACATCCCCAGAACATGCCAAGGTGATTAATTGTATCACTGGAGGTTTTGATGTCTGTGGGACCACATATTCAGCTGCTAAGAGACATGCTAGTCGCGGTCCCAATTACCGACCAATTCCAAAGGAGGCAAGACCCAAGGAAGACGCATAATTAGAAACTATGCCCTTGACGTTCGACCAAGCAGATCTCGACGACGTACACCAGAAACATCATGAAGGACTAATTATCCAATTGAGCATTGGAAATTGCCTGACAAAGAGGATACTCGTCGACGGAGGTAGTTCCGCTAACATTATCTTTTTTGATAAAGTGAAAGCTATGGGGATCGACAAATCCGAGATTACCCGACGCTCGACTACACTCGTTGTATTTAACGGAGGAGCGACAAATACCATGGGGGAAATCAGATTACAATTATATGCTAAAGGAATCAACAAGCAGACGAAGTTCAACGTCGTCGACTGTTCATCGGCTTATAACGTTATCCTTGGGAGACCATGGATCCACGATATGAAAGTCGTACCCTCGACATACCACCAAACCTTGAAACTCCCCACGCAATGGGGAGTGCAGAAGATCAAAGGCGAAAGAAAAGTTGCTAGGAAATGTTATAAAGTTTCCTTGAAACCCCCGAAGTAGACAATATAGCAATTACAGAGCCAGGACATTCCTGGGACTGATGACGATTATCGCTTGGAAGTTGTTGTCCTAAACCAGGATAAGCCTGATCAGATGGTCTATATACGTTCGACACTCGATCCATCCTTTAAAAAGAGACTAATTTCTTTTTTGCAGGACCACTATGACTGCTTCGCATGGACGCACGAAGACATGGTGGGTATCGATCCGAGTATTATTTCCCATAAACTCAACGTCGATCCATCATTCAAACTCGTTCAACAGAAAAGACGAAAATTTGCTCCTGAAAGAAATAGAGTTATCAACGACGAAGTTAATAATTTACTTAAAACAGGAAAAATACGAGAAGTCAAATATCCAGATTGGCTTGCCAACGTTGTTGTCGTACAAAAGAAAAATGACAAATGGAGAGTGTGCATTGATTTCACAGACCTTAACAAGGCCTGTCCAAAAGATCCATTTCCGTTGCCACACATCGATTCTATGGTTGACGCTACAGCTGGACACGAATTGCTCACCTTCATGGATGCATATTCTGGATATAACCAGATATTGATGCATTCCGACGATCAGGAAAAAACGGCCTTCATGACAGATAAAGGTATTTATTGTTATAAAGTAATGCCTTTTGGTCTTAAGAATGCAGGTTCGACGTACCAACGGCTAGTGAATATGATGTTCAAAGAACATTTGGGCGACACTATGGAGGTATACATCGACGATATGCTCGTCAAATCGAAACATATGGACGATCATATAGAACATTTGAAGCAATCGTTCGACATTCTGCGTGAATACAAAATGAAGTTAAATCCGACAAAGTGTTCTTTTGGAGTTTGAGATGGCAAATTCCTCGGTTACATGGTCACCTGACGAGGAATCGAAGCTAACCCAGATCAAATCAAAGCAATTATCGAGCTAAAATCGCCTAGAAATTTCAAAGAAGACCAACGCCTAACATGACGTGTAGCAGCATTAAATTGATTCATCTTTCGATCGTCCGACAGATGTCACCTATTCTACAACGTCCTGCGAAAAAAAAAGGATTCGAATGGACTGATAAGCATGAGGAGGCATTGCAACAACTCAAGGAATACATGACATCACCTCCCTTCCTCTCTAAACCCGAGAAAGGTGAAGTTCTTCAACTTTATCTAGCCGTCAGTGTTAATTCGGTGAGTGCAGTCCTTACACGAGAAACCGACGGACGATAATTGCCGATCTACTATGTAAGTAAAACTCTATTAGACGCTGAAACTAGGTACTCGTCTATGGAAAAACTCTTGCTTTCGTTAGTTATGGCCGCTAAGAAGTTACGGCATTATTTTGAATCGCATCCTATAACTGTTGTAACTAACTTTCCATTGAAGTCTGTGTTAAGAAAACCTGAACTAACAGGACGACTAGCTAAATGGAGCATCTACATCAGTAATTATGATCTGGATTTTAAGCTTAAAACGGCGATCAAATCACAGGCCTTGGCAGATTTTGTTACAGATTTCAGTCCAGAACTAGAAGAAGTAACGACGTCCAACGAGTTAATTGTGGCGACTTTGCACGACACCCCTTGGACGCTCGACGTCGATGGTTCGTCAAACATAAGAGGAACAGGCTTGGGTGTCGTCCTACAGTCCCCACAAGGGGGCAAGATAGTGTACTCCATACGGGGCGACTTCAAGGCAACAAATAATGAGGCAGAGTACGAAGCACTGATTGCAGGAATCAAAATTGCTCATGACTTGGGGGCAACACATCTGAATGTCCGAAGCGACTCGTTCCTAGTTGTTAATCAAATCAATGGAGAGTTCGCAGCAAAAGATTCGAGAATGATTGCCTATTATAAAATAGTGAAAGAAGAAGTAAAGAAGTTCAGTCGCTTCGTAATCGAGCAGATACCAAGAGATCAGAATACTCAAGTTGATGCACTAGCCAATTTGGGGTCAGCACTTAATCAAATAACATTCAACAATATCCCAATAGTCCACCTTGCAACACCATCCATCAAAGACGACGGTAATACTTTGGTCGCACCAATTGAGGAAGAAACCTCTTGGTCAGACGACATTAAAAATTATCTAGAGAACGATCAATTGCCTAATGACAGAATGGAAGCAAGAAAGGTCAGATTTAGAGCATCAAGGTACGTCATGATCAGAGGACAATTATATCGAAGATCTTCGACTGGTTTGAATCTACGATGTATTACCGACAAGACGCAAGTCCAGAAAATCCTACAAGACATGCACGATGGTGAATGCGGAAATCACTCAGGAAGTCGCAATCTAGCCAACAGGATATCACGACAAGGTTACTATTGGCCAACATTAAGGCAAGATGTGATCTGGTATGTACAGTCGTGCGACGCATGTCAGCGATACGCAGGTATGTCTCATAAACCGTCTGAACCCTTGCACTCGACTTTGATCCCATGGCCCTTTATGAAATGGGGAATGAACATCGTTGGGAAACTACCACCTGCCCCTGGGCAAAAAGGTATTCCTTCTAGTTTTAACAGATTATTTCTCTAAGTGGATAGAAGCAGCGGCTTTCTCCCAGGTTCGGGACAAAGAAGTCGTTTCTTTCATCCAAACTAACATCATTTGCAGGTTTGGAATTCCATCCGAAATAACATGCGACAATGGAACACAATTCATCAGTGATCAGACGCGAAGATTTTGTGAAGAAAGGAACATCAAGTTGGTGACATCGACACCTCGATATCCACAGTCGAATGGCCTAGCCGAGTCAAGTAATAAAACTATCATCAATTCGATCAAGAAAAGACTCAAAGCTGCTAAAGGAAAGTGGGTGGAAGAATTTCCTTCCATTCTATGGGCTAATCGTACGACACCACGTACGTCCACAGGACAAACTCCCTTTTCCTTAGTCTATGGATGCAAAGTTGTGTTACCTATTGAGGTACGACTACCAACTTCAAGACATACGCCCGTTAAGCATAACTTGGTCGACCTGAGCTATGACCTCGACGCCTTAGAGGAACTTAGAGAAGTAGCACACATCCGTATGGCGTCACAGAAACAAGCGGTCGAGCGACAGTTCAACAAAAATGTCCAAATCAAGGTTTTCCAAGAAGGCGACTACGTTCTACGTCGAGTGTTTCAAAACACTCAAGAGCTCAATGTAGGTAAACTTTCCACTAAGTGGGAAGGCCCTTACCAAATCTCTGGAGTCGTGGGTAAGGGAGCCTATAAAATCCAAACCCTCGATGGTCGAGATATCCCACGAAGTTGGAATGCAGTTCATTTAAAAAGATATTTCTTTTAAATTCCGAATTCATTTCCTTTGATTGTTTCTTAAGGAAGATTACTGACTTAAGCATTGGAGGGTCGTTGGTCAAACCAACGACCACCCCACTAACGTTGTTTTTCGCAGGGACGCACGACTTAGTTAAAACCTTTATGTCAGGTAATACTCATACGATCGCACGTGTACGGTCGGTCGTAATTGTTGACAAAGGTTAATTTTTGCACTTGATGTTTCGATATTTACATCCAAGAACCATTATTACAAATTGCACTTGGTCGATCGTAGATTTCATTTGATTTCATTATAGCACGATTAATGAGTGATGGTTTGGTCAAACCTATGATATACCGTGATCCTCTTAAATTTCTCGACGTACAATAAGATATAAGTTTGAAAAAGAAAAGCAAGTAACAAGCATCGACGGACAAAAGAAACTTTTCCATTAGATATTTAAGAAAATTACAAGGACAAGGGACGGCTATAGACGGTCGACCCCTAATAGAAAATTCAAAAGAAACTAAGCTAAGAAGGAGGAACGTCAGATTGTTCCTGCACGACATCAACTACTATAGTCTCTGTTGCCGCCGCCTCTTCTCCGCCATCACTCCCCTCCAATTCATCCTCTTCATCAAGGTCCCTTTCGGTCCTCACGGTGTCGAGGTAAGTTTTGAGCTCGGCGGTCGATGCCATGGGATTCTTCCCAATCAGATGACGCCTCATCAAAGCGGCTCGGGCCGTGAAACGAGAGAAGGCCTCGATTTTCTTATTCTCCATCTCCAGGTCCTTGATGTCGCCCTCCAGCTCCTCGACCCTCTTCTTGAGGGACGCGGTTTCGTCAGCAGAAGCAGCAGTAGCAGTGACGGCCTTAATCTTCTCGACCTCCAGTTTGGTCGACGACGCCTCAAGCTCAAGGAGACGATCCCTGAGCTTAACTTTCTCACGATCCGAAATCTCTAGTAGACTCCGGGCATCGGAGAGCTCAGTTTTTAGGCCCTCGACCTTCGCCTTCTCAGCCTCGACCGCCTCCAGGGCAACCTTATCCCTTCCAAGAGCCTCATCGGCCCTTTTTTCGATGACAGGGAAGGCCGCCCTAAGACCTTCCATCTGAGCGAAGAAGCTCAGACTGGCTTGGAAAGCCTATACGACATAAGGGAAAGAGTTAATAATAAGAAAATTGAGTAATAGAGAAAGTAGAAAATGGGTAAGACTTACCATAAAAGAGAGACCAGCGGCATGCGCCCCAGTGTCCTCGACCCGCGACTCCTTGTATCGTTCATAGAAGGCCACGAGGAGGAATCTCCCCAGGTGTGGAAAAATGACGTCCCTCTCAAGGACGTCATTGACCATGAAGTCAGATGGGAGATTGACTTTAAACGTCGTCTCTCCCACTTTTTCCTTGTTCTTTTCCTCACTCTTGGAGGAGGAAGAAGGTTCAAGGAAGGGCTTATTAACACCCGACATCCCCAACGTTGGGGCATCCTTTGTCACCTTGGTCGAGCCTCCGAGCTCGACCCCGGCAACGGTTCCCTTCGATGGTGTCGTCCCTGCAAGGGACGACAAAGTAGCATCACTTGTCTTCTTGGGCGAGACCCGAGGTTTGCCTCGGACGCGTCTTGTGTCTACCCCCGTAGAAGGGGCAGATCTCTTCTTCGTTTTTTCCTTCCCTTGGCGGGCAAGCTCCAGTAGGTCGGCTCGTCTAGGGGCAGACGATTTTGCGGCTGCGTCCCCTAGATAAAATAAGCAAGTTAGAAAAGAAAATGACATACGATACAAAAATGAAAAACATTGTCGAACGACATACCAGACATCTCTTCTTCTCTTTCTTCTTCTCTCTCTTCTTCCTCTTCTTTCCTCTCTTCTTCTCGACAAGAACCCTCGACGAACGTCGCTTCGTTTACAAAAACGACTTCGTCTTCTTCGTCACTCGACCGAGCAAGAAATGAACGATCAACGATACTCCTTTCCAAGATCCTCTGAATCTTGTCGCGGGAATCCCTATTTGACTTCACCTTAGTGAAGTCGATTGCTGTTAAACAGAAAAAGAAACCATCAGAATGGATGTTAGAAAAAATAAAAAATATATATAAACGCATGACAAAGCGGTAAACCTACCCAATTCATTCCATCCGGACGACAACCATTGGCTGTCCTCGTCGTTCACGGACGCCACTTGGATGAAAACGTACTGGCGTTTCCAACCACGGTCGTGCATCGCAGTATTGTGCATAGGTACATTGTCTCCCTTCGTTCGAGGGAATAGACTATACCGGTGATAGTTATCCGGTCGAACGTTGTAAGCAGTCAGGAGGTCGTTCAAATTGAACGGAACCTCCCAATCGGCCGTGAGACGCTCGATAACCTGGACAATTCGCCAAAACTGAGGCATTAACTGTCCCGGCATCAAATCGAATGCATACAAAAACGCTCTGGCCAAAGGACTAAATGGCCAAGTAAATCCTATCTTGAAGGGATATTCGTACAGAACGCAGTACCCCTTCGAAACCTCGTCCGACCTTAAGTCTTCCGGCGTCATCATATTGATTTCATCTGGAATCCTGGCCAATTTTTTAAAGTAATCTAAGTTTTCCTCTTCCCTATACACACTCATGGGTTCGGTCGACATATGAAAGTCTGGGATATTTAGGGTCGCACGCCAGTAACTAAGGATATCCCAAGCTCTCCTAGGCTTTCTAGCTATGGACTTCTTACGCATATAATCGACACAGAAGGAAAAACGGGAAATCGTACATTAAATAGAACTCTAAACCTCGAACTTAGAACGGAAAGGATTCTGATCGCTCGGAAAGTATATCTCGCCGGAGGTATATGATCTCTAAAAAGGGTAAGCGTAAAAAAGGAAAAGATTGAGGACAATCCCTATTTATACTGAAAATCGGAAAATGAATCGCCAAAAAATCGAATCGCCAGTTGACACGTGTCGTCCGTGTCAGGCAACCTTTCGAGAACATCCATCGAATACATGACACCTGTCCAATATTAGCTGTCTAACTGTTTATTCTGCAGGAAATGACGTCATTGTTTAGTTGGAAACAAACCGATTCGGTTCCATGCAAACTACCCGCGTTCTTTTTTGGCACGTGTCCTGATTTTAAATTTAAATTTCAAAAAGTTGCCACTTGAATTTTAAATTTGGGGGCAAACTGTTTGGGTAGAAATTCCAACAATCCATCGTCGTACGACCAACGATAATCGACGCCCTTCCTTTGGACGACCTAAACTAAATGACTAATAACCCATCTGACCAATTCTGTCGTACGACCTGATTTCAGTTACTAACCTACGACATACGTTATATCATGTTTAATGTAGGATTCAAAGACATTTATGATCAAAGATTATAACGGAAGCCATCATCAATAACAACGGACATAACGGACGTTATCATCAATATCAAACAGTCATGTTATTAATGAGCAAGATACGCATTCAAGACGTGCCAATGGAAACATAGATTATAAATATGAAGATAGAACCTCATATTCGGGACATCTAATCCTCAGACTTTACAAGTTCACAGATTACGTTCTCAAGCTCGCTTATTTTCTTTCGAAGTTCATAAAGCCTATTGCCGTTTGTTGCGCGACGCACGATCAAAGTCTAATTATACACGATGCACGACCGACTTTACTTTATTGTGTTGTTTCACATTGTATTATACTTGTAACATCTGTTATAAAGGACGACGTCCCTGATTGACGTCCATAGTGCACGACGACTCACACTCGTCCGCGGTTTTTACCCATTTCAGGGGTTTTCTGCGTCACCAATCTTTCGTCTCATTTACTTTATTTTTATTACAATCGTATGATTATTGGTGTTACTTTCTTTGGTTGGATCAAGCTTCACGTCTACCTTAAATCTTCCTTGGGAGATTTTTGGCATAAACACCTGCATATATTCAAGCAAAACAGTCTCGTAAGAGAGGGACGAGATGAAGTCTGATCAGGATTGAAGGAAGAACGAGGAGTACCTGCGGGATCAATTCCGACGTTTGCGTGCTCGATTCAAGCAAAACAACTCGATTGAAGGACGATTGAGAACGATTTTGGAAATCGACGGTTTGGAGATCGATTTTGGAGTCGAGCGGCTGAAGATCGATCTGTCTTGAAGATCGATTTGGGTCTGAATTTGAAGGTTTCATAATTGATTTAGCTTAAGTTTAATTTGGTTGAAGATATAGGCGTGCGTATGTGTTAAGGAAAAAAGTGGAAAAAGTGATTAGGTTACCTCTTTTTGTTATAGACAAGTTTAAGTGATA
Source organism: Arctium minus (assembly GCA_954870635.1). Classification (NCBI taxonomy): domain Eukaryota; kingdom Viridiplantae; phylum Streptophyta; class Magnoliopsida; order Asterales; family Asteraceae; genus Arctium; species Arctium minus. The sequence continues at coordinate 471,460 of OX941085.1, read as the reverse complement.
AGTGGGTCTGAATTGAAAGAAAAAAACAAATAGTCCTATTTTAAAAATGTCTGACCAAAAAAGTGATAATAGATAATTAAGTGTTGAAAAGTAAAAAAAAAAAAAAAACAGCCCCTTAAAGACAACATTTTATGTACAAAGTACTACCAATTTATGCATACAATTCAAAAATCTCTTAAATGCACCTCTATATGCATAACTTACAAGTATTTGATGCAAGGATTTTTAAATCAAGCCCATACCCATACCTAAGTACACGCCAACCCATGCTTTCCCTTCTACCTCTTATTTCACGTCTCACATCTTAGAGCCATGTCTGTTTGGTTTTCTTCATACGCTTTCTTCCTGTCTCTATTTCTTCATACACTTTCTTCATACACATTCCATTCACAGATTGATGACGATAAAGAAATCGATTGAAATAGAGGATCCTACATCACCCGATCCTGTCTCTATCTCTCAATCGCACCATGTTGAAGTTATGCTCTCACTTGATTTTTATTCGAGCCTTCAGGTACCGTTCGAAAACCATAAGCTATGCTCTCACTCGATTTTTTTTTGATATTTTTTTTGTTTTGTTCGAAAACCCCAAGTCTTCATGCCCTAATCCCTAATCCTCAAATTCTCCCTGGATTCTCTTTTCACCGTCTCACTCTCCATCGGTCGCTCTTGTTCCTCCTTTTCCGTCCCAAATACGGTAATTGTTATTTTTTTCGTTGCCTTTATGCTTCTTCTCCTTCAGCTCTATATTCTTCACCAGTTTTGAATATGATAGTAGATTGATAGTTTTTGTTCTTTTCATCGTAATGGCCTGGTTACTCAAGCAGAAAAAAAGTTTTAGAAGAATTTTCTTTCTTACTTGATTTTTCTATCGATTCTATCGATTTTGGTTTTTGTGTGTCTAGAACGATTTTTGTTTGTTTGCTTCCTATCAGTGACTACTCAACCTGCTGCAATAAAAGGAACTTTTCATGTAATAAAAGGAATTGGTCATCTACAAACGGGTAGGCTCTCAATTTGGCTTCAAATCTGTAAGTGATGGTTATTTTTAGTGTTTTTGTTGAAGAAATCAAATGATTGGTTTCTCGTACCTTGCATGTTCATTCATCTTCATGCCGGAAGTTTATAAAAAAATTTGCTTGGTTGACCATTTACCCAAGTTGATGCAGTTTTTTATTTGCATTTTCACAGAAATTAAGCTAATAACGACTTGCATTAATCAGGTCATTCACGAAACCCAATATTGCATCCACCTTTCATAGGTCATGTTTTTTCAATAATAGAGGGCTTATGTGTTTTCCATCTCTCTACATTCTCCAGGCAAGAATTTCTAAACACTAACTTAGATCATGTTATATTATGTGTACTATATCATGTGTGCTATTACTCCGCAACTTGCCTAAAGCCTTAGGATTAGCAACATAAATGATTATGTTTAATGTGCTTATGATTTGTCTGTGCATTGAAGATGGTTGCTTTAGAAGAGATTGTTTTTTCATATATTAGCATATGAAGAGATGTATCGCTTTCATGCATATGAATCCGTCTAAAACGGTCATAATCTTAATCCTTTGAGTGTGCTTTTACGAATTTGTATTTGATAAGCGAGGGATTTACGAACTTGCTTTTCTATTATGTGGTTGTTTTTAAGCTATTGGATTTCTGGGTTTTGTTTAATTTAAAAGTTGTAATCATCATGTCTGGTTTCAATTCTTGGTTTACAAGAATTCTTTTTCGGATTTTTTGACTTTTGCATTTCTATTTTTAAGAAATTATAGAGAAGTGTTGGAGACGCTTTAAATGTGAATCCTTTTATAAATGAAGATCAGTAGCAGTCAAATCTAAGATACAATGACAATCTAAGCTCCATATGTACAATTTTCTTTAAAACCTTGCAACCCGTTGAGTTCTAAGAATTGCCACCACCCCCTAAGCCCATGAGTTAAACCCTAAATCTTGGAATCTAGTCCTTTGCCTTTCTCTCACGGTCCCACCCTCCACCATTTAGATCTCCTATCGACCGTCGTCAAGCTGCATATCAGCACCTGTACCGACCTCCTGCATTGTCGACGATTCGACGTCTGTACCTCAGCCCCTACACCGTCGACGCCTCAGCACTCAAACGGTCAAACCGTAAGTGTTCTTGTTCTTCTCCAAGGTATCTTGTTAAAAAATTATTGTTTTTACTTCCAATTGAAAAGCTTATGTAGTTATGCTAACCATCTTTTGATTTCATAAAGCGTTTTCACTTTTTTACTTCCTATAAGGTGTTTCACTTTGTTTAAAAATTCTTGGGTTAAATCACTCGTTTTGATCTGATTTTGATTTTTAAATCACTTATGCATTGGTACCTTCAGCTGCAATTTGGAGCAAAAATCCAGGTTACAGGTAGACCCACATTTGCTTACCAGAGAAGTTGAGCTGACAGGTTCTGCAGAACCTATATCTGTTGTGTTTGCTGAGGTATGTATTTGGTTGTCCTCCATATTTGAGTTCACTTCAATGTTGTGTCTTTTGGTTTGAATTTTTGATGAAGCACCTGAAACACCCTGCTTCTTCTTCTTTGGTTCTTTAAGTATGTTACGATTGTTCATTTAGATTGTCTTTTCCCGGTTCATACTTAAATGAATGCATATCTAGCACATAAGCTTATGACTACATTTGTTGTTGTACAATGTATGTGAGGAGATGCATCTGTATTTCATACATAATCATTTTACATTTGTTGCCAGCTCAGAGACTTAATTAGCGTACTCCACGAGATTAGAGAACTCTGAATTTCATGTTATCACCACCAAATGGAACTTGTGTTCATGAAACAATCTATTATTTCATTTTTACTTTAGCTTTAATGGTTCACTGATTCATGTATACTTCTGATAATGATATAAGTTGATTTTAACTAGTTTTCATATTATGTCTATTTTTCTTCGCTGCTGCAGCAAACGTATAACCATAAGTTTAAACTCGAAATTTAGATTCAGCTGTTTCTAATAAAGAGATTAATTGGAAATATGTTTAGATGAACTTCTCCAAACGGGATATGCCTTGGATCTGGAACGACCGAAAGTCTTACCTCGTAAGTGAGGGAAAAGACTCTTACAAAGTGAATTCCAAAATTTGGTTGTGGGGATAAGAGCCTGACTACTAAGCTTTCTGGTTTAATGCAGGTAAATGATGAAATCCGGTCATCTAAGCAATGTGACATATGTATAGATGAAGATGCTACTTTCAATGAGGGAGGGGATGTAAGGTTACCTTCAGATAGTAGTGATATGGACTTTGAGGTTGTTGGAGCACTTGAATCAAAGTTGTTGTCTGCTAAAAGCTGTAAAAAGAACCTTTTGTGATGGATCAAGGATCTAAATATGATATGACCTTTCTTGCTGAACCAGGTATATTCAAAAAACCTTTTGTGATGGCTTGAGGATCTAAATATGTACATTTTTGAATCAACTATATAGAAACATGATTATAGATTGTTTAGCTCTTAGTTTAATATTTCAAACATAGGATGTGAAATCTGATTCAATATTCATTTCCTGACATTACATATGGTACATATTATATTGCTACTAAGGGGTCGTTTACTCAAGGCTTAGCTTCGTAAGCACTTACCGGTAAAATCAACACTTTAACTTATCGGGTAAGATTTCCAGTTCATTTAATGGCATTGTATGGCATAGTTTATCCGGTAAACGCTTACCAGGTAAGAGTTGTTACTCTTATTTATCAGGTAAGGGGTCGTTTACCTTACTCTTACCCTGGTGAGGGCTTACCGGTAAAATTCAATGTGATGCACACTATGATATACTTTGTAAAGATCGAAAATACATGATTGCACACTATGATACCCTTTTGTAAACATCGAAAATACGTGTAGCACACCATGATACACTTTGTAAACATCAAAAATATGTGATGCACACCGCAATACACTTTGTAAACATCAAAAAATACATCGAAAATACATGATAGCATACTATGATACCCTTTTGTAAACATAAAAAAAAACCCACCTAAAAAACCCATCAACGCCACCAGGTTCAGACGCCAACATTTCAATGAAACCACCATTTCCACCACCGCCACCACCACCCATCCGTCGTTTCCCCTGAAAACACCTCTTCCTCCTCTTCCTGGTGCTTCCCTCCGGCCGTTGTCTCATCCCACAAACCCCCACCTCCGCCTCCACCCGTCGTCGCAACCATTTCTCCAGCGGTGGCTCCGTCGCCGGAATCTTGCGAAGAGGAAAAGGTTATACATTTCGATTCACCGTTGAATCTTGGAAAACCACAAGTGGTTCACACGATGACCACCACCACCGTCTACGGCGGCGCTGGTCTGTGACAATCAAGAAACATTTCTGTTAGGGTGTATTTTATGTTGAATAGAAGTTGCGGGTGCAAACTATAATTATCTTATTCTTAGTTTGGTTATTGGGCCTTTGGGCCTTTCTGTTATATTGTTTGCTAAACCTAGTTTCTAGGTTTAATGGTCATTTAGGTTTACATACACGTATTAGAAGTTCTCTCTGTAAACCTTAAACCCTTTATTGATCAATACTATCATATGACCAGGTTTTGTGATTCAATCTTTATTGCTTATTGATTATTACTGTTATTGCACTGTTTTTGGGATCCATAATTGGTATCAGAGCAAAGAGACAAAAATTTTGATCCAAAAAGTTGTCTAAATCTCTGCTTATTATCGATTTTTATTGTTTATCGATTTTGGGTTTTCAGTCGTTTACTGTGTTCATAAAAATCAAAGTTCTTGTTTTGAGTTTAGTTGGTGTTTATGTTAAATTGAATATGGGTTTGTAATTGATAAGAAAAATCAATGTTTAATTTTGGTTTTAAAAGGTGTTCTTAGTCGATTATTTGAGTTTATCGCCGATTTGTTCGAAGAACACCAAACCCAGATTCTTGATCTCCCGGACCCGGCTCCATCCATTCCCGGTTTTGTTTACTTGTTGGTGTATCTCGGGACTCCGAACTCCCGGGTTCTGTTTCCCGGTACCAACTTTTCCTGGTTTCCAATCTTTCCCAGTACTACCAAGTTTCCCAGTTTCCTGCTAACTCTCGGGTCCTTGTACTCCCGGGTCCGTGCAACTCCCGGGTCCTTGCAACTCTCGGGTCCTTGTAGTTTACCGGTTCTAAGTCTGTTTTCCCAAATATCAATCGATTTTATTTTATTCCAGCGTCCTTTTAAAGCTCAAACTTAGTCGTTTTTCAGTCATTTTATTAAGACTACCTTTTTGGGTGAAATACATTGTCTCACGCTCACAACAGTGCATCAAAGATGAATTCTAGAGGCGCTTTGGCCATTGGTTCTGAAAACAAACCTCCAGTGCTTTATTGGGGAGAATACCAGCAATGGCATGATAGGTTCATGAACTTCATTGAATCAAAGGATAGTTATCCCGAGATAATTAAGTCCCTGACAGAAGGACCACCTCCTATTCTCATGTCTGAAATACCTGCCAATGAGGCTGAAGGTGTACCAGCTCGTAGAGTCCCAAAGACAATATCTCAAATGACTCCTCTAGAAAAGAAACTGTATGATGGGGATCGACTCGCAAAAACATACATTATTCAAAGTTTTCCCAACGACATATATGCAAGCATCCACAACTACAAGGCTACTGCGAAAGGAATGTGGGACCAGATTGAAAAAATGATTATGGGCAGCCGAATAGGCAATCAGTTGAAGATCACTAGCTGCATTACCCGATATGACAGCTTCAAGGCGAGAAAAGGCGAGACGCTCACTGAAACATACGAACGGTTCAACCAACTTCTGAACGAGCTGCATAAAAACAACATCAGGAAGTCTAACACCGAGAACAACATCAAGTTCATGAACAACCTCCAGCCAGAATGGAAGACGTTTGCCTCATATATCCATCACAATCATATCCAGGAGAATGTTCCCCTGCATGAACTGTTTGAAATGATCCTATAAGACAAAGATGAAGTTCTCGAACTGATGGGAAGTCAAAAGACAGATGAAAAGTTGTGGCTGATCCCTTAGCACTCGTCTCAGACAAAAGAGATCGACCTTTCAGTCGCGCCTCTGAAAAGGAACCAGTGAAGAGTGATTCTGAATCGGAAGACACTGACAGTGATTCGGATCCCGAATATGCTCAGATCAAGGAAGTCGAGTTGTTCCTATCTCAAGACTTTTAGAAAAATAATTTCTTCAAAAATCCATCATCAAACAATCAGAGGTACTTCACTACTCCTTACAAGAGACATGATCATAAGGAGAAGTATGAAGGTAAGAGACGAGTTGATGAAGGAAAGAAGGTCGAGAAGAAGCATGATGAAAAAGCCAAGGACGAGCCGATCAAATGTTATAATTGTGGTCGATTAGAACATTTTGCCAAAGAATTCCGCAAGCCAGTCGTTGGAACTCTGAATACTACAAAGCAAAAATGTTTTTGGCCAAACAAAAGGAAGATGGTAAAGCTCTTCTGGCTGAAGATGACCACTGGCTCAACCTGACTGATGAAGATGAAGATGATGCAGAAGCTCACATGTGTTTCATGGGTAAGCAATCGACACAGTTTGATATAGAAGACGATGATCGCGATTCCACTTGTCAGGTTTGTGCTCCTATCCATAAAACCTTAATTGATCAGATGCAAATCACTGTAAAAAAGTTAGACTCTTATAAGCTAATCATCAAAGAAAAGTCTCGTCTTATATCCACCTTAGAAACACGAGTGTCCACACATCATAACACCATTGATAAACAACTTGTAGAAAATGCTGGAAACTTGTGCGAAATTTCAAGTCTAAAAGAACAATTTAGCTGTCATGAGAAGACAAAGTCCAAAATTAAATCCGTCAATCTTATCTCAGCTGACCGCCTTGTGACAGTCTGGTTTCCGTACTTCATTGTGACTAGAAAATATGACAATAATTGGGAGTTCTCTGAAGCCGATTTTCCGAATCTAGAACTGCCAGGCCTCCTGTTTTTGCTTCAGGACATTAAGACCATAACCATTTGGCTGGCAGCAATTACTAATGCGCTAGAAGCTGTCAAGCATTATATGAAGTGTGTCATGAAAATTGCATGTGTTGAAGACTTCTAGATTGGTTTAGAAAGAAACCAAGCTAAGATCAATCTGCTCAAGCCTAATCAAAGTCTTCCTCCCAAAGTTCAGAATGTACCTGCTTATACAGTGATCAACTATCTAGAATTCGGCATGACTTACACAAATGGTAAAGGTGAAATGCGTTGCATTCGATTCAGTCAGATTGCCCGATACTGTGACGGTACATTGATTTTGCTTCGAGATAAGCTGAGACATTTCATTTATTAAGACGACAAAGGGTCCAGTCTTTGGATCCATATTACAAACGACTTGTTCTCAAATCTTTGGGTCAGATAGAAGAAATGCTAGAGTATAGAACTTCATTAAGACACTTCGAGATCAACTTTGGACTCAGAAAGAGATATGTTCCAAACTGGCAGCAATTTGAACTTCTATTCAAAGGAGGATATTGTTAGGGTGTATTTTATGTTGAATAGAAGTTGGGGGTGGAAACTGTAATTCTCTTATTCTTAGTTTGGTTATTGGGCCTTTGGGCCTTTGTGTTTAAGGCGTGTCATATATATTGTTTGCTAAACCTAGTTTCTAGGTTTAATGGTCATTTAGGTTTACATACACGCATCAGAAATTCTCTCTGTAAACCTTAAACCCTTTATTGATCAATCCAATCATATGACCAACTTTTATGATTCAATCTTTATTGCTTATTGATTATTACTGTTATTGCACTATTTCTAGGATCCACAATTTCCGTCGTCTTTTACCCATTTCAACTCTACTCTCACCGTCGGACTCTTGAATCCTATTTCGTCTCCGCCTCCGACGGCCACCGATAAAACCCGATTCCAAGATCCCAGATGGAGTTTTTCCAAACACGACCGTAAAAAATTCCGGTAATGGTCACGTGATCTCACCGGCGGTGGTTGTTGACAAGCAAGTCTTGATGTAACAACGGTTGTCGGAGATTTTGTGTTGTTGGCGGAGTCCGGGAAACGAGTTTACTGATCGGATATCGAGCGATGTGAAGCTGAGTTTGAGGTCGAAAGATGGTTTGAGTGTTTGTGTTTACGTTTATGTTCATCGGCGGATCTTGGTGGCTCATAGTGGGAAATGAGAAAATTTAGGAATTAGGGTATATGGTAGAGAGAGAAAGAGAGGATATGTATTACAGAAAAGGAGAGATTTTAGGAATTAAATAATTTTACTAAAATACCCTTTTCTATTTATTTAAAATTAATATTAATTATTCTAAATGAATGACTCACATTTTCACAGTTACCACAAACTACTTAGTTCTCATTTGATTAAGCCCCTATATGTGTGTATATATATATAGAGTCGGGTTCAAACGAGAACAATATATATTTAAAAGAACACGAGAACTAACAAAATCATTAGTGATTTTACATTAACACACGAAAAAAGGACTTTGGTCGCGGCTTTAGGTTCGCGTGGTTTTTTTGCACGTTAATGTAAAATCACTGATGATTTTGTTAGTTCTCGTGTTCTTTTAAATAGTTATTGTTCTCGTTTGATCCTCCCCCCCCTCTCTCTCTCTCTATATATATATATATAGAGAGAGAGAGAGAGAAAGAGAGGGCAATAAGGTTTAATCACAGGCTTACCAATCAAATGTCATTTTAGAATTAGGTTTAATCACATGCTTTACATAAGCAATAAGGATAGTATTGTACTTCTAAATTTCTTTTTTTATTTCATAAAAACAGTTAGGGGGCGTTTGGTTCGCAGAATGTTTTTTGATGGAATGAAATCTGTCAAAGGAATTTGACTTTGAAGGAATTGGAATGGAATGTTGTCAGGTTTGACCACCTGTTTGGTTGACAGAATTGGAATGGAATCTGTTAAATGAATTGGAATTTTTCTGTTTGGTTCATAGATTGTAGCTTTAGAATTGGAATGGAATTTTGGTAAATGACCAAAATACCCTTTTTGTTTATTTTAATTTTTTTCAACAAAAATTACTTTAATGAAATAGTCATTAAATAGTTTAATTTTTAATTAAAATTGCTTTGATTATTTTAGCACACAAATGATGATGAGAGAGAGAGGGAGAGAGAGAGAGAGAGAGGAGAGAGAGACGAGAGGGGTGATAGAGGAGAGAGGGAGAGAGAGGAGAGGAGAGATAGAGGAGAGGAGAGATAGAAGAGAGGAGAGATAGAGGAGAGAGATATGAGAGGAGAGAGAGGGAGAGAGAGAGAGGAGTGAGAGAGGAGAGGAGAGGAGAGAGAGGAAAGAGAGAGGAGAGAGAGAGGATAGATTGAGAGAGGGAGAGTAGAGAGAGAGAAGAGAGAGGGTAGATTAAGAGAGAGTGTGTAGAGAGAGAGGAGAGAGAGATGATAGATTGAAAGAGAGAGTAGGGAGAGTAGAGAGAGAAGAGAGAGAGAGAAGAGAGAGAGAGGATAGATTGAGAGAGAGGAGAGAGAGGAGAGAGAGAGAGAAGAGAGAGAGAGGGAGAGAGGATAGATTGAGAGAGAGAGAGTAGAGAGAGAGGAGAGAAAGAGGAGAGAGAGGGAGAGAGGGAGAGAGAGAGAGAGGAGAGAGAGAGAGTTAGTGTCTGCTAATAATGTTGAACAGTAGTGGTGGTTGTCGGTGGCGGTGGTGGCTGGTGGTCGGTGGTGGTCAATGGTGGCCGGAGGTGGTGGTGGCCGGAGGTGGTCGATGGTGGCCGGTGTTGGTAGCCGGAGGTGGTGGTCAATGGTGGCCGGTGGCGGTGGCCGGAGGTGGTGGTGCATATTAGGATGAGGGGCAATTTTATCCAGAAAAAATATGACATTCCATTCCAATGAAATACCACCTCCCCCCAAGGAATGTTGAATTCCTACATTTGTGGAATTCATTGGAATTCAATATTCCAATTTCTTAAAAAGAATGAACCAAACGATGTAATAGAATGGAATCTGGTCAACGAAATTCAACATTCCAATTCCATCAGATTCCATCAGAATCTGCGAACCAAACGCCCCCTTACATATCTCTTTTCCTTAATTATAGGATTTATAATTATGGATATTGTTTGGGTAAAAAATAACAAAGGTTCTTTGTCGTACGACTAGAGATTCCAACAGTCCATTAACCTATAAGTCGCAAGACCATAGAAATAACTGACGCCCTTCCTTTGAGCGACTTCGACCAAACTATCAAGACCCGTCCGCGATGGTTGTCGTACGACATGATTTCAGTTATTAAACTATAACATACTTTATTATGTTTAATGCAGGATTACAAGGACGTTTATGATTAGAGATCATAACGGAAGACGTTACCAATAACAACGGATGTAACGGACGCTATCATCAATATTAAACGGATACTCTATTAAAGATATACATTCAAGACTTGCTAACGGACAATTGGAGTATAAATATGAAGATTGAACTTCATATTTGGGGACCTGATTCTAAAATCTTATAAGCTCACGAATTACGTTTTCAAGTTCACTCAATCTCTCTGGAAGTTCATAAAGCCCTTGCTGTTTGTCGTACGCCGCACGACCGAAGTTTAATTATATACGACGAACGACCGACTTTACTTTATTGTATTGTTTTGCTTTACATTTCACTTGTAACACTTGTTAACAAGGACGACGTCCCTGATTGACGTCCATAGTGCACGACGACTCATACTCGTCCGCTGTTTTTACCCATTTTAAGGGTTTTTCCGTGTCACCAATTCCATTGTCCCATTTATTTTATTTCTATTATTGTCGTACGATTATTAAAGCTACTTTCTTTGGTTGGATCAAGCTCCACATTTACCTTCTTGGGAGATTTTTGGCATAAACAGATATTATTGTGTTTGATTGGTTTTAGTTAATTGGTGGATATTTGTTTTCTTCTTTAATTAATAATAGTTGTTCAACTGATGTTCTTCATCATGGGTGATGATATTCATGGTATATTCATGCATGAAAATGACGAGTCTTTTTTGTTCATGCATGAACAATGCATGCAGTAAGGTTTGTTTCACTGATGAACAATACAAACGTCCGCCATTTTGTGATAATTGGTTTGCTTCACTAATGAAGATATCAATACATACACATGTACATGTACACATAGCAAATTACACAAACCAATCAAAGTAAAGCCCATATGGATAAAAAAAACTTGAAAAACACAAAAAATATAAAAACCTGAATTTGGGTTTTGTCGGAAAAAATAACGGTGTCGGTGATCCTTCGGAAATTACAGACGAATTCCTATTGTCGGTGATTTCTACCGGTGATACCCTGTTTTCTAGTAGTGGAAATCACATCAGTTAACAGTTAATTGTTAAATTTATTTTACATTTAACAATTAGCGTATTAATTTTTAGTTTCCTATAATTCTATAGTAAGGGTTCATTCCATTTGTATATATGTATCAACAGTGTGATCGACATATATAGGTTGAATGTTATGAGGAATGGTGTAAATATTAATCTAGCTAGGACATTCGAACAGCTTTATATATATATGTCCGAAGGAGACAGCAATTATATATTGTTTGTTTATTAAATATTTATATTAGTAGTCGTCATTCATTTGCAGAAGCCAATTAATTTATGTTTTATTAATTAATGATAATAAAACATAAATTAATTAATATTAATTGAGATAGTGGTCAGAAAAGCTAAGCTTGTTTTGATGCAAAGTCATGGCCACTAACTTAACTTAGGGTCCTTGTCACCCCGCTTGAATTTAAACTTCCAAACCTACCTTAACCTTGATTACCAGTATATCAATTTTAATTAATTAAATGTCTCACAAAAACATTACAAGCTCAATTTCTGCGTTGGATCTCCAGATCGGTTTCATCCACATTCCGTGGGTTCTTGTGTTGTTCTTACAATAAAAAGTTTTTGTACGATCCCAATTATTTATATATATATATATAGAGAGAGAGAGAGAGTGTGTGTGTGGGGGTTCAAAGGAGAAAAATGGAAAACAAGATAGCCTCATCAGCTATTAGCTTAATTGATCCGATAAATGTGATTAAAGAGGGAATATGCAACTTTATTTTCAAATTAACCCCTCATCTAAGACTAGCATTTAAAAGATAAGTTTAAAAGAAATTTCATATATGAATCCATCTTAAAAATCCAATAACTTCTATTTGCAGATGCATATATGAACTCACGTTCAAGATTATTCATATGAGTTCACACACACACACACACATATATATATATATATTCAAATTGATTTTTTTCAGTTATTAAAATATGAACCTTCTTTTTTAACCTTCTCTCGATATTTAACCTTCTTATTTGAACTTCTCACTGTATGGATATTTGAAATATATTATAATTGATGGCCATCCAAAATTATTCTAGCTAACCAGGGATAAGTTTTACTGACCTAGGAATCACTACAATAAAAACTTGGGTTTATAAGACCTAAAATATATGTTTAAATATTTTAATATATTGCTTAAGTTTATAGGAACAAACAAATGTGCATTGTATGTAAAAAAATGAAACAACAACCAGAAATCTCATTAAAAGCTATCAAACAACTAGCAAAAACACGGCACATAGTCAATAGGGTGAAACCCCACATTAACGGATCTCTAACACTCCCTTTACACCTAGCCAAAACGAACTAAAAGACTTCTCCGCAATTTGATCTATAATGGAATCCTTACAAGGGGGAGACTATTAAAAATAGAGCTATTTCTGAAACACCACAATATATAACATCCAATGAAAAACACCGCTTTTAAAGTTGTCTTAACAGACGTTATTGGATTGTGGATCTAATGTCGTTGATCATGGACTCCGACCTATATATATGTAGGAAAGGGGAATGACCACCATCGAACAACAAATGCCTAGTGGTTTTGATCTCTAACCCACATATCAGACATAGCGATGAATCAATATCCATCTTCTTCTTCAATAAGTTATCTCGAGTTGGGATTCTATCAAGCATAATGTTGACTCTAGGAGGAGTCATAAAGGTCCATATTGTCTCTTTCACCGACCCCCAATAAGGCTTTCTCGATAATAATTCTCAAGGAACTAGCCGAAAATAGCCCATTAGCATTTAAAGCCCAAGACTACCTGTCATGATTATCGAAAAGCGAACAATCCCCAATTACCTCCCTTAATTGATCGAATTCCTCCGATTCTCTACCATCCCGAATGGGTCTTTGCCAAGACCAAGAGTTTTCCATCTTTATCCTATATATTAATTAGCAACGGTCGCCTGCCTCTCATTTTCTAAAGCGAAAAGTCTAGGACAACGAGAGGAAAACAGACAAGATCCCTTCCAAGTATCGGTCCAGAATATCGTATGAAGACCGTTCCCAATCTGTTTCGTACACAACTACAAAACAATTAGTTAGAGATATTTATCGTGTTATAAGACCGCTTTTGTTGTAGTGAACCAGCCGTATAATTAATTTACAAATCAAGCATCAGGATCTCAACTCAATATCAATTGATAACCAACAAACACTACAAAACAGGGGCCTATTTCCGACTGAAAAATCATCCCGAAACAGTGTTTTTCGGCGGCTTTGCCGGCCAGAAAAAGGCGTCGTGACCGTGGATTTCCGGCGGCCCTTTCGGCAGATCGAGATTTTCCGGCGGATATATTAGCCGGAAAATTTATTTAATTTTTTAAAAACTTAATTTATTTTATAAAAGAATAAAAGTTTTGGATAATATTTCCGGCGGATATATCCCTTGAAAATGCAATTTTATTTATTTATTTATTTAGTTTAATAATTATTTATTTTCGAACGGATTAATCCGCCGAAAATCCGCCAAAAGTTTGGAAAAAACAAATCTAGAAAACTTGTTTTTTCATTTAAAAACATGCTACTAAAAGCTGTAAAATTCTAAAAGTGGTGGTTGATTTTCCAAAAGTGGTGGTCTAAGATGCATGTTTTCAAAGCCCGGAGGAGGTCCTTCCATATTGAGAGGATTTATGTTTTTAAAAGTTCTTTGAATTCTCCCTCTTTGACGGAAGGTTCTCTCAATATCTGGATCTAACTCAAAAAGTTCCCCACGTTGTATTCTTGGCATGCACCACTTTTAAAAATCTTTTGAAATTCCCAAAGGTGGTAGAAAAACCAAATCTTTTAAAACACTTTTAAACACTTTTGACTTGCCAATCCCCGGCAACGGCGCCAAAAACTTGACAGACCCTTTTGTGTACCTTAGGGTGAGACAGATAATACCAAAAAGCAAGTATACAAATTGGTACTATGTCGCCTTGCAAGTAATAAAATGGTAAAGATACCAGATATCGTCCCACAGAGATTGGACTAAAAAGTGTGTTAAAAGTATAATGAAAGATGAGATTTCAGATGACGAATTTGAAGCAATATTTTGGAAGGTTGGTTAACACAACTCTAAATAACAAGAAAAAAGAGAAGCAAGGGTGTAAGAATTTTTATGGTATATGAATCCAAAATCCAGCAGGTCAATGCTACAGCACTGTCATAGCATGATGCTATTTGAATGCTGCAGCATGCTTCTGACTATAACTAGTTTTATTATCGATTTCAAGACACGTTCCTCTCGGACTCTCACCATCCCATCATTCCATTAGCCATAAACAGTATCATCTTTGAGCAAAGTTCAAGATAAGGGAATAATGGGAATGGAGTTCTCAAAATATACGGCAAAACAAATTCTCTTTGTTAAAAGTTACTCTTTCGACATAACCCCCGTACCTCCCAAGTTGATGTATTCCAAATAGCTTATCTCTAAGTTTATTCTATTTTAACCCTTTGAAAAAGTGACAACTTATCAAGAATGGATCATTTTAAATGACACAAGTAACAACTCTCGTTGCAAGTAACTCTTTCGATATTACCTCTCATGTCACTAAATTGACGTGATATTCAATGGCCTATCTCTAGGTTCATGACACTATTACACTATCAAAATAATCATTTTGTCAAAGAGTTTTGTTATCTTGATAAAACTTGAGTTGGAATAATAAAATTTCGTTAAAGTCACAAAAACCTACTTTCTTTTAGACCCACATAACCACCCTTTGCCTCACACCCAAGCTAACGTGATTAGCTACTCATTACAATAAAGAAATAAAAACTTCTACTAAGAATGACAAAGATGAACATAATGTAAAGTGCTTTTGAAAGAGAAATGACTTGAAAGTATATAAATATATATATATATATATATATATATATATATATATATATATATGTTGCTTGAAATGTAAAGACAAAGGAAAGTAAATTACAAGGAAATGGAAATGACAAGAAAGTAACTTGAAGATAAATACAATGAGCTTTAACTACTGAAATCTAAAACAAAAGAGTAAAGGAAAGGCTAGAGATGCAAGATGAAGAAAGAAAATACAACCAAATGAAATATGCAGGTGGATGTTGTTTCAATGCTGCAAGCATTCATATGCAAGAATGGAGACTATATGAAGATGATGAAGAACACTATGGATGCATGAATTCTGGAAATTAAAGGGACACAGGACTGGAATAGGACCAGTTCGTGAATTAGACAGAAAATGAAAGGATTACACTAAGCATAACAAGATGGAAAGCTTTAAAGAAAATATGAAGAGCAAGATGAAGAACTTAAAGATTACTTCTTGGAATTAAAGAGATTAAAAGGATGATTTAGGATCAATCCCCAAGCTAGCTACCGATCAGATGCTTAAACATGAAGAAACATAAACTAGGATGATGTAGAGAGATGTGTGTCCCCTTAAGAGCAACTAAGCCCTCCTTTTATAACCAAAGGGAGTGGCAAACTTGCAATTTTAAGGGGAATCTAATTGTACTTTCCTAGTCTAATACTAACTAGAGTTACCTAAAGCTTGTCCTAACTTGACTAACTATTACAAACCAGATTAGCTTAATTGTTCAAAGGTTACAAAAGATAATTCCAAGCAAAAGAATCAGGTTCGGTCTTCAAGATCTCCCATCAAAACGATCAGCTCCATGTTGTTTCAATGCTGCAGCATGCCCTGTTTCCAAGTAGATTTTCAAAAGATAACCAATTTTAGCCTACAATCTTAATAGAACAAGTAAACCACACAAATTCAGCTCCAAGACACAATAAATGGAAAATAAGGTCGAAAATGACTCAAAGTGGGATTTGAAAGTGAAAAATCCTATCTAAAAGATTAAAAGAAATGTGCTTAAGTACTCAAAATTGAGTACTTATCAGTCTCTCATCTCGCTCTCTCAACTCGTAAACTTGGGACCTTAGATCATCAAGTTCCTATAAAATAAAAAGAAGTTAGAATATTGAACATGAATTATAAATGAAATTGATAAACCTCATTTAATGAAACGTGGTACACCTGCCGGGAAGAAGAAGAAGTACCACCCTGTGAGGTTGTCCCAGTCAAGATCGAATTGGGATCTGGGTGGTACCCAAACCCAAACAAGCGACCTTTCTTCGGTCCCCAACAACCTCCTGATACAACTTGGTATTAACTAGCGGATAATGGGTAGGGTCCTCGTCGTACTTCTGGGTGAGGCCTGTCGAATACTCACCCTATGGTTTTTACAAAATACTACAAGTCAATTTCGACAGCATAACGACTGTAAATGGGACGTACCCAACTAAGTTAAACAATCCTAATGTTTGCCCAACAAATGACAACCCAAACTAGATATATAAAGTTTAAAGTTAAACACAAACTATCTACATAAAATAGATTGTTACGATATAAAAATCTTAATGTTTGCCCAACAAATGGCAACCCAAACTAGATATATAAAGTTTAAAGTTAAACAGGAAATATATATAGATATTCTAAAGTCTTGTGCAAAATAGTTACCGCAACCCGGCTACACCTCGATGTCACATAATCCCCGGTGGATGAAGATGAGGCATCCGAACCTGACCGCCTCTTCTTGTGGGTATGATCGAAGAGCTCCAAACCCGACAGTGGCACACCTCCTTTTGCTTTGGTCTGCAAAGGGCAAATAATACAAACATGTGTTAATTATAACATATTAAAAATCAAACTACTAAAGCAATGGGTTAATTATAACATATTAAGGTCCTACCAAACGAGCAGATGTCTCTCCGAACGAGATCGATCCTGAAGTGTGCTTGGATATTTCGCCATCTACCGGCGTCATCGGTTCTCACGCGACACCACATAAACCGCCTTCCAATGATTAGTGTTTCGTCCATCGATCATCGTGATCCAGTTCGGTGGGGAGACCCAATCGGGAGGGAATGGCTTCAACAAGTTTATATCGCGGTGTGGGTCGTTCTCATCATAGGGCCGCTCAGCACGTTGGGACAACCTGACGGCTCTACTGCGGGCATAACTCAAGTTGTCGTTGTATGCTTTCCCACACTTTATCTCCCAGATATCTCGCATCAGGGAGTCCAAAGAAGCATCCACGTGTAGTGGCCCTGTACGTACAAGTTTACTTTAAGTTCAAAATAAAACTGTCAAAGATATAATGATTTAAATATACAATCTGAACCTGAAAACGCTCCCACATCATGTTCCTCATGTCTAGAGGGATGTGGGACCAAGTACACCATGGGCCAGTCAAGAACGTCCGATTTATCTTTGTGGCGGTGCGGATTGCGTCAGAATAATTCCATCTACATAAGGAATTGAATTAATATCCACACAAATAACAATTCATTTTATCAACAAGTTAATAGAAATAATTTACTCATTTGAGCGAACATCACGAGGTGCAAGTTGCCTACTCTGTGTCGGGAGCTGCTCCGGAGCAACGATGCCACGGTAGACATTACCAGACTCCTCGTCTGGTTATGCCAAACCTCTATTAGAGGCTCCTTCTGTAGATCGGCTAGGAGTACCTCGTCTGGACCCAGAACCAGGCGAATGCGACATACGTGACATTGTCTACAAATCAACGTTAGAAATCATACAGCAGTAATTCAAGTATACAACATATAGTCCCTAAGTGCACCTATTAGGCTATTTGAAATCCAATCCATGCATATAGAACAAATAGGGTTGGGTTTGTACGCATAAAGACCCTAAGTGCACTTATTAGGCCATTTGAAAGCCATACCATGCATATAGAACAAATAGGGTTGGGTTTGTACGCATAAAGGCCCTAAGTGCACCAATTAAGCCATTTGAAAGCCAAACCATGCATATAGAATATGGTTGGGTTTGTGCGCATAAAGGACCTGAGTGCACCTATTAGACCATTTGAAAGCCAAAACATGCATATAAAACAAATAGGGTTGGGTTTGTGCGCATAGAGGCCCTAAATGCACCTATTAGGCCATTTGAAAGCTAAACCATGCATATAGCAGAAATAGGGCTAGATCCATTAAAACCCAAGTGGATCCATTAAAATCCAACCGAATTGGATCCTTTAAAGTCGATTAGATCCATTAAAGCCCAAGTGGATCCATTAAGGCTGCTTAGATCCATTATATCCTTAATGGGTCCATTAAAGCCCAAGTGGATCCACTCCATCCTAAATGGATCCATCACATAAGCAAGTGTCATCGAACCCTCTTTCTCTTTAACCCTATCAAAGATCGATTCCACCAATTTCGATATAGGAAGACTACTCTCTTCCAATAAACACACAATCATCGATTTACCCATCGGAAAATTATATTCCGTCGGAAATCCTCCGGAAAAAAAATTATATTCCGCCGGAAAAACATATTTTTTTTAAAAATAATAAAAAATTTATTCCGGCGGATTTCCAGCGAAAGTCAACGGGGTTTGACTCCTTTGACTTTCGCCGGAATATTTCCGGCAGATTATCCGTCGGAATTGCCCTTTTGCCTAGTAGTGAAATAACCTGACTCATCATATGTGTGAAAGCTAAGATGTTTATATATATATATATATATATATATATATAGAAAGAGAAAGAGAAAGAGGGGGAAGGTTCAAACGAGAATGCTAACTATTGAAGAAATTAAGAAAAGAACAAAAAACAATAGATCATGTACAAAATCATATGTGATTTTACATTAACCCGAAAAAAACGGATGAGTGCGACTTTAGGCACGACCTAAAGTCGCACGCAAAGTCGCGTAAATCATATATGATTTTGTACATGAATCATATATGATTTTGTATGTACTCGATTGTTCTCGTGTTTTCTTAAATAAATGTTGTTCTCGTATGAACCCACTTCTCTCTCTCTCTGGAGATCCCAGAAATAGTGCAATCACATTAATAATCTATAAGCAATGAAGATTTAATCACAACTGTTGGTCATATGATTAGATTTATGAATCAAGGGTTTAAGGTTAAAGAGAGAATTTCTGATACGGCTAAGTAAACCTAATAATGACCATTATACTTTTCTAACCCTAAACTCAAACAAAGAAAACTTTAAATACTTTAGCCCAAGGCCCGTTACAACCAAACCTAAGCCCAATAACAATTTAAAGGCTTTTTTCAACGCATTAAATAATAAAACGATTAAACCCTATAAACGTGTTATACAACTTTCAACACACTAGGACTTTCAATCCTAACAATCTCCCCCTAAAGTTGAATAAGGCATTTATCATCTTGAAACTTCAGACTTGATCTTCTCTCCCTCTTGAATCTTTGAAAAACTTTGGTGTTACATATCTTCATGTCTTTCCCAGTTCCCCTTTGAATAAAGCTTTTGGTTATCATAGTTTCAACTTTGTAACCAGATTCAATGTACAATAACCTCAACTGAACGCACCATCAAGCATCTTTCAACTGTAGAAACTTAACACATCAGATCAGCACACAAGAAAGATATTGTGTGAGTTACGTGACATTCAACTGTGTATCTTCAGTTTAAAAACAAAGAAATTTGTCTTTGAATCGCGAGTTGAATATGCTTTCAGCTTCAGAACTTGTTTCAATCAGCTTGTAGGAAGAACAAACTTGTAGCAGACACCACATGATAAGGGATAGAATAAATGCAATATTTGAATCAAATGACTTTTCAACCACAGAATTAAGAAATTCTGTTACCCCCCCTCAAATTTTGCTAACTCCCCTCAACACGATGATCTGTGTCTTTGAAATATGTGTCATTCTCCCCCTCATGATGATTAGGAGAATCCTGAGCATCATGTAACTTCAAAGACTAAATGGATGAGTAGCAAAATACCAGATAAAATGATTCAGTAACGAAGGGTAACATCTAACACAGAAACACAACAGTAATTGGTATTACAACAATTAAAGTAATTGTGTGACCTATTTTCAGAGTTGGCAAACGGGTATCTCTAATAGAACTTCTAGTTATCACCGAAGTAGAATATTAAAACTTACTTCTCAAAATGTTCCCGCGATATCACAAAGATATGCGATTGGAATCACAAATATTTGTGCGTGTGTGAAAGAAATATAAATCATATTGATTAGGATCAAAGATTGATTCACCTGGGACGCAGGTTAGAAATCAATAGACGCAGTGAGATGAATATGAAGTTCGGAGACCGGAGCTGATGTCTTCCTTTTTCAATATCTAAGACCTCCGAGTGAGGAATAAATAGATTATGTGTTAAATCTCCGTGCGTATATGAAACACATATCTTTTGTGAGATACTTGAGTGGTTGGGTGGGGTGACACGAGTTATCGATATTGGGTCCATGTTTGTTTCAATATCCATCTCCAAAGAACGAGAATGAATAGATTATGTGGTAACCCGGATAACTGACTCAGTTTGGTAAGGACCAATAATTCTTTTAAGTCCTGTCACATCCTCACCATATTCTTTTCACTCCGAACTCATCTATCAATCTAGACCCTTCACTGTCACATCCTCACCATATTCTTTATGAGTCCTAACACTCCTTTAACTTGCCAAAATGAAACATTGATGTAAACATTGAGAAGTCAAACATTTTGGAACGAGTCCTGAACTGAAGTGTTCAGAAGTCGATATGAAAGTTTAAACACATGGTACTCCCCCTCAAAAGATGGCATAACCCTTGATTGTAGTCATGTGATGTGAATAATCTGAATTAAATCACACATGACATTCCTGCAAAACATATTAGGAAGATTTTGGTTTTGGTATCCATGTTTTGATGGATCCTTGATGGTTAGTTACCTTAGCTTTGAAACTATTAAACTGAGGATTGGGGATGCTATAAGTACCATACCAATTATTAACATACATTGAATCCACAAAGTCACTATTTCCACATTGAGTGCAACAGATTTTTGCTCGGTTTAGACTGATCAACTTTCTTGTAGAATAAACATAAGTAGGTGAATCAGTCTTCGAAATAGATGACTTTGTATCAACTACAGGAGAATCATGAGACTTGTTTCCTTCACAGTCTTCTGTAGTTGGTTTCTTTCTCCAAACTATCTTTACTTTTCTGAAAAAATGATTATCTGAAGAATCATTAAGCTCATAATCAGAAGAATTGGAGTAGTAGGTATGACTTTTGTTAGAGTTGTCGGTCTTTCTTTGTTTCTGTGAACGTCTTTTAGATTTTTCCTTTGAAGATTTGTTCACAGAAACCTTTTGAGAGGCAGATGTAGAACATTCGCCTTTATAAAATTTGACCGGTGGCTCACCAGTTGAATCCAAAAGATCAACATGACTTGGAAGTTTTGGATCGAAATCAAACTGGTCTAACTTACTATCTGAACATACCTCTGAATTCAAGAATGTTGAAAATTCCATTTCCTCATCAGATGTGACATTATCACTTGTGGGAGTCGGGAAACTGGATGGATTTGTGTTTTTCAAAGGATCGTTTACGGAAGCATTTTGAAAATCATAATGGTGATCCTTTTTTAAACACTTCAACTGAGGCTCTTTTCCTTTAGCAGAGGATTTTGGTGAAGAATCACCCAGAAAAAGCTTTATAGGAAGAGGTATCTGAGGGTGGAGAAGAATGTTCTAACAGATTAATCTTCTCCCCTTGGAGTAAGTCAAGCTTAGCTTTGTGAAGTTGCTCTTTCATCATATCTGCTGCCAAGGCAGACAATTGAGAAGTAAGTTTGTTTATCTCTGTCTGAAGATATTCCTTTTCCTCCCTAGATCTAGATTCCTTTTGATTGGAATTGAGACACTCAAGTTTAGATAATAAGTCTTGTTTTTCCTTTTGAAAAATAATTCTTTCATGTGCAAATGACTCTTCTAGCTGGACGATTTTCATTTCTAAAATCAGAGGTGGAACATAGATTTTGTGGTCCATCGATTCCTCCTCAAGTTCAACGGGTTTTGAATCAAGTTCAGCTTGAGAATAGCTTCGAAAATAGTCATTTGACAGAAAAGTGGGTTTATCTTTGTTATATGACACATTTAATGAGTCATACACAAAAAGGAAGTTGCATCGTGACAGTATTTTTCCTTCTCAAAGTTTCCAGTTTCGGATCCTCATTATCAAGTGGCTTGGTCCATCTGATTTTGTACTTTGGGTAAGTCTTGTCCAATCCAAAAAATTCGCAAGCACATAAAGTGGGTACATTGGACAAGGCCTTTTTCAGATAATGCGGGTTATTGCATTTGATTCCACATTCAGGATTAAAGTACTTGAACACTTTGGGTATGTTCGTGTGGATCGTTTGTTCAGTTTGACCTAGTTTGTAAAGCATGAGTTCGAGATCCTTTAACTTGTCAGTCAACTTTTTGTTTTCATTTTTACAAGAGATGCTTTTACTAACAATCTCAGTTCTCTCATTTTCTGACATACGAAGCTTGTCAGTCAGTTCATCTACTTTGGTCTTTAACTCCTTAGTTTCTTTTGAAAAAATCTCGCATTGTTCCTTTAGACTTGAAATTTCGCATAAGTTTCTAGCATTTTCTACAAGTTGCCTATCAATGGTGTTATGCTGTCTTTCAACCCTAACTTCTAAACGAGAAACTTTCTCTTTTAACTCATAATAAGTTGGATGAGACATTGTTACCTGAAAAACTTGAAGTCCAGGGGTTAAACTTGATAAAAGATGAAACTTTATAATGCAAAGACCAAAAGTGACAACGAGTGAAACTTAAAAGTTTAGGGATTAAACTTGACAAACTTTGAAACCTTTGATGTACGAGGACCAAAAGTGACACAAATTAAAACTTAAAACTACAAGGACTAGAAGTGAAGGAAATCAAAACTTAAAACTAGAAGGACAAAAAATGACATAGGTTAAAACTACTAACTAGAGGGACTAGAAGTGTAAACTTTGAAACTTCTAATGGACTTAACTGAAAACTAACGGAAAGAGGACTAGAAATCAAATAAAACTAACCAAACTAACAAACTAATTGGACTAACGGAGACTTAACGGAAAAAGGACCAAAATGTAAAGTATTTAACGTAGAGTTAACGGATTTACTATTCATCGTCTCCTACCTTTAGCACACCTGCAAAAACTTGAAACGGGTTAGAAATATTCCATGCAAAACGATCGTTAAAGCTCCCTGATCACTCCTTAACAAATTAAAACTCAACCAGTCAACCCACGATCACAAATGAACCAACCGAAAACTTTTTGGAAAATGATCAAAAACTCAAAACCTCGATATGGGTAAAAACTTTTCGACCAAAATCGACCGTTTATGGTTCATAAACATGCCTTAACCGTTTATAGCCCAAATAATCAACCCACGATAAAAAAAAACGAAGCAACCGAAATTTTTCGGAAAACGAACGAAAACTTAAAACTTCAACATGGGTTGAAATTTTTCGATCAAAAATTTTCATTTAAACTTCGTAAACAACCCTTAACAATTTATAATTCAAATGGTCAACCCACGATTAAGAACGAAGCAATCGAAAAAATACGAAAATACAATCGAAAAACCAACAATGTTATCAACAAGTTATAGTTTATAGCCGAGAGCTTCTGTATTGTTTCAAACACACAAGTGATTTCCTGACACCTCCCCCAAATTTCGCTCCTCCGGCCAATGAAAACCGTAACAACTTCGTCGTTCTCCGATTAACCGCCGGCAGAAAGATCAATGAAGCGCAAGAAGTGGTCAGAGCTCGAAGAACAAACGCTTCTCGCCGAATACTCCGACCTCCACAACTCTGTAACCCTAGCAAAGCTAAAAACTAGAGGAAAAAAAATTCAAGCCAATCGCCGAACACGTCAACTCCTTTCACCACCTTCGTGATCCGATCAACTTCCCTTTCAAATGGTCATTGTGTGACGTATCGATCGAAGTCCAAAACATGCGTCACATGTACTTAGGAGTGAAGCAGAAAAGAAAACAAATTTAATTCCCGGTAAGAAGGATTGAGGAGGTGGTTGAAGATTGATGGTCGACGAGCAGGGCCGGTCCTGAGATTTCGGATGCCCATGGCAAAAGTCAAAAAATTTACCCCTAATATATACCTACGAAATTATTTCAGTTGAAAAACAAATCTATATCCGCATAATGCGGCGGGATGCAAAATGCAAAGTAAACCAAACATGAAGAATATCAATATGAAACAATAATATTTCCATATGAAGAGGCAATAGAAAGAACCGAAGAAGCACAAGTACTATTCAATTAAATACATCAAAAAAGCATGAAATGTAACAACAGGAACTTACATTTTTGTTCCGGTTGTTTTCAACTTGCCTGCTAAGTTCGTAGCTTCATAATAACAACTTCTTTTATCATCACTTGTAAAATAATCCCACAACCATATGGTCAGAGTGTTCTTGATACCAACAACTAAGAACATGTCAGCTCCTTGTGGCCTGTAAAACTCAGTTCAAAATACTCAATTTGTAGAAGGCTTTCTTGTTATTCATACTAAGCCATATCAACAAGTTTTAGAACTAGCAGAATAACTCACAGAGACCATACCAACAAGCATTTCGTATCATTGAATTTATAGAGTAACATCTAGTGCCTCATTTAGTCTGTTTACAAACTAATATAAAATAATATTCTCAAAGGGAGTATATGAAAATCTGAATAATGATAAATCATAAACACATTCGTGGTAAAATAAACACAAATTGTGATGAATGATAACTTCAAAATATGAAAATGTGATAATGGAGTCCTCAACTTTACATATATATATATATATATATATATATATATATATATATATATATATATAAGAAAATGAATGATTAATACTGGATTTAGCAAGATGTGTGAGCTATTCTCCTCCTTTGATGAAGATCAAAAAGACCAAGACAACAATCTAGTCTAAAGTCTAAACAATAAACAGTAAACAACTGAAACAAAAATCTAGTTTTCATAGAAACTCAGAACAAGACAACAATCTAATCTAATGTCTAAACAATAAATAATGAACAAATAAAAAACAAATATAAGTATAAAGTCTAAACAATAAACAAAAAACAAATAAACCTAACCTAACTTAGAAATTCAGAAACAAATAAACCTAATCTAAACAATAAACAAATAAAACCTAATCCAATTTAGAAACATCCTTAATCTACAAAACTACAAAAAAAAAACGTTAACATTATAACTTAGAAATATACCAGAAGTATAAATCGAAATCGAGAGAGTAGCGGCGTAACAGAGACTTGAGAGAGCAATAGTCGATTTAGGGCAGAATCCACGACACACAAGACCACAACCACAACTTCATAGTTGATTTAGGGCAGATTCCACAACGACAAATCCACACCAGTAGTCGATTTAAGGAAACCGCCACACAATCGATGGAGAATTTGAGAGATACTAACGAGAGGCGAGAGGCATTCGATTGTAGAGTCGAGCAATTGAGAGTCGAGAGAGGGTTGAGAGTATGAAACAAAAGTCAGAGATTAAGAGGCGAAAGGTGAGAGGCGAGAGAGAGATAGCTGAACAGGAAAATCGATTAACTTTTTTGGGCCGCCTCCAAAACCTGAGCCTACTAAACTATTTTTTTTTAAATTTTGATGCCCTTTTGGGTCTGCTACCCATGGCCTAAGCCACGCTTGCCATGGGTCAGGGTCGGGCATGTGGACGAGCTGTTGATTATGAATGGCGGTTGGAATTAATTGAGACCGAAGACTTTATCAAGATTATCAGGATGACTTAATCATGATTGAGGGTTTATTGGTGTGTGAAACCCGGTACCTGGGAAACCGGGAAATTCCAATTGTGAGTCCTGGGAGTTGCTACAAACCGAGATTTATCAAGGCCCCAGGAAAAGATATAGTACTGGGAATGTGGGAGGTACCGGGAAAAAACTTGAACCTAGGAAATTTTGTTCGGAGAAAGGTGGTACCGGGAATGCTTGAACCCGGGAAACTTTGTTCCGAGAAAGCAAGGTACCGGGAAACCTTAGTTCCGATAAACTTAATTCCGGGAAACTAAGTACCGGGAAGGGACTTGAAATGTCGGGAAACTAAGAAAATATGGGTTTATGTTCTTCGACTAATGGGGCGATGACTCACAAATTCGACCAAAATCAACCTTTTAACACAAAATTTAATCAACGATTTTGCTTTATGATCTTAAACTCAAATTTAATTTCAAGAAAAACCACTAAAACTCAAACTAATTCCTTGAATTTGAAGTACACGGTAAAGCGCAAAAACAAACCTAATGTCGACAAACAGAAGTCATTAAAATAAAGGGTTTTAAACATACCTTTTTTTATCGTATCGAATGGAAATTAATTCGATCCCGCTCTGATACAAATTATAGATCCCAGAAACAGTGCAATCACGATAATAATCAATAAGAAACAAAGATTTAATCACAACTGTTGGTCATATGATTAGATTGATCAATAAAGGTTTTACGGTTTACTGAGAGAATTTCAATACGACTAGGTAAACCTTCTAATGGCCATTCTACTGTTCTCACCCTAAACTCAAACAAAACAAACTTTAAATACTAGGGGCTTGGGTCTAAAAGCACAAGGCCCATTACAACCAAACCTAAGCCCATAACAATTTAAAGGCTTTTTACAACGAATTAAATAATAAAACGATTAAACCCTATAAATGTGTTATACAACTTTCAACGTACTAGAACTTTCAGGCCTAACACACACACACACACTCTCTCTCTCTCTATATATATATATATATATATATATCTTTAATTAATAGATAGAGAGGAAGCACTATTTGATACACACATGCAAAATATGTTGAAAGAAACATAGCCCTGGAAAAACTTATCTATACTACTTTATACAGCAAATTTCATGATTGTCTTAAAGTCTTAAAAACAACCCATAAAGCCTTAGGTACTATCTTTTAATGCATAAAAGTCTTAAAGTCTTAAAAACAACTCATAAAGCCTTAGGTACCATCCTTTAATGCATAAAATCTTTATCCTAATACCAGTGCGACTATTCATGGTCCCGAGGTGGCTTTGCTTAAATCTCATTGTATCTCTTCCCCATTTCCAGATTCAAATTTTAAATTTCAAAATCGCTCTCTCTATCTTATGATTTTGGTCATCTCCCTCTTCAATTTGCTTTTGAAACGAGATGCTTCTTTCCTTCGTGTTCTTTAACTCCATGCTTGAATTCTATAACTCCAGGCTTTATGATTTCTCTGTATGGTCTTGGATCTTTCGTTGATTCTTAATGATTTTCACGAATGTTGATTCAGCCTTTTGATTTATGCCGACTGCCGTTGCTACCACCACCACCTACTAAACACCGATATGTGCTATATGTCGACGACCTTCACCCTGAAACCACTGATAATGGTCTTTGTATCCTTTTCACCATGATTTGCCTACTGCGTTTTGTTCGTATATGCAGATATCGTCTCTCCCGCAAATCCCTTTGCTATGCTTGCATCAATTTCTACCTCCAATTTCTTCATTCGATGGCGTATCAGTTGATTTTGCCGCAATTGCTAGCCATGTCGAGAGCCTTATGTATACTTTAGTTGATGCAGTTGTTGTTGTTGACTTTGTTGCTTCTGCTTTCGGTGACTCGACTACTTTGACGGTGCTGAAGTCCGGTGGATGTTCTCCCGGTGGAAAAGAAGACGACGGGTTTCGAGGAAGTGGTTCACGCTCCTGATGGCATCATCACATTCACCCTCCCTGTTCAAGCTTTACCCCTGAAATCCAAACCCTATTCTAGGTTAATTTCAACCAATTACCTGGTTCTCTATGTGAATCACTTTTGCTGATTTGCTTCTACATTACATCTTTCATGGAGACCTCAATGGATTTAGCTTATCTTCACTAAGAGCTGAAAACTTGTAGTTTAACTGTTCAATTACATTATGTTTTATACTTCATTGAAAATTTGCTATTGTTACTTTATAAATTTGTAATTTTGTGTTTGATTATATCTAATTTAACCTCGAAAGTCCTTCATTCTCGATTACAATGGTATTGTTTTTTGAAAGATGAGAGAGGGAAACTATTGGTGGGTTTGGGAGAGTGGTTAATCTATTAAACTCTGACGGAAAAGGGGAAAGGGAAGGGTGGAAGAGGACGTCAGAATCATATCACCAATGGTTGAGGTTGTGGGAGATCAACTCAAAATCTAAAACCATATTGGATGGTCATCGTTGCTTGGTAATTTCTCCATTTCTTTCATATGATGTGGTTCTAACCATGAGTTCTCAAACTCAATTCTTGCATCTTATCTGTTTGCTTGCTAATTACCTAATTTCAATTTCTCTATTATCCAACCTCATTCTATTCACTACCATTTGCAGGTTGTCGTACCCAATGAAGCAACCAAGGGCCATGCTTTTATAACCAACTATAATACTTCCTTCTCTAATTATTCACTGAATTTTCTGATTCATCGATTTTGATTGTGCTTGCCATTACACCTTTATTGTACGATTTGCTCATAACAACAAATTCTATGATTATGAAAATCACAGGAAAAGGAATGTAGAAATGCATGTCTCAGGTTCTAAATAGGAAGGGAAAACGTGAACATTTTTTCACATGTTCCCCCATCTTTCAGTTCCATCCCATTGGTGAAGAACTCGTGGATTACTACTTTCGGAAAAGATTAACTCGAGAGCAACTGAATTGGACGTCATCAAAGTTGTCAGTCTTTACAAAATTGAGCCACGGTATCTTCAAGGTAAACATACTAGCCATCGATGGGGAAAACATTATCAACTATTCAGAATTTCTTAACAACTTATCATACTTAATTACTTAAATTTGATATATACCATGATGTTTTCTTGCTTGAAGGATGCTAATTTGTAATCTTAAATAGAGCTATGCAGACTAGGTATGTACCAGCAAAATGATTGTTATTTCTTTAGTCATAAAGGTAAGAAGTATCCAACAAGTTCTTGCACAAATAAAGTACTGCAGCTGGATTTTGGAAGGCAACGGGAAAGGATATGGCCATTTACTCTATGCAATATTTGGTTGGAACGAGAAAGACATTGGTCTTTTATAATGGTTGTGCGCCTAATGGACTAAAATCGGATTGGATCATGTATGAGTATCGCCTTGAAACCGATGAAAACGTAACAACAACACAGGCAAGTTTTGAAGATCAAAAATGTTAGATTTTGCTTCTCTTGGAGAAAATCAATCTTCACAATACGTACGGTATAATGCAATATTCTTTTGTACAGTATAATGCAATATTCTTTTGTATTTAAAAATCAGAAGGAGGGTGGGTGGTGTTCAAGAAAAGATTACCCACATTAATGAGGAGATCAACAAGTGAGCATGATGATCATCTCATTCGACTCACAAAGCTTTTGTCCATCCATTTTAGTTTAATTTTATTTTGTCTATGTTGTAGTTAATTGTTTATTGTAAATGAATGTTTTGTTGCAACTTGCTAAATTTTGTTTCCAATTGCTATGTTCCTCAAATACCTTAAAAAGTAAGGTTCTTTTTTTTGGAAGGGGTGGGAGTTCTTGTGAGCAAGTTGATTGCATATCTTTCTGGACTGAGTTTTATGTTATGTCACCAACCTCTAATGAATTAGACCAGTGTTGTAACAAATATTTTGCATCTCTTCATTTTGTTGGTCAAATTTACTAAAAAAAGACGGGATAAGTTAGTCTATGCTTGAATATTTGTTGCTTAGTTTGATGTAGACTTCTTCTGTTTGGGGTTTGTAAAAAGTTATTTTTTGTGTTTGGCGTCATATCGATTTTTGAAAATGAATGTGATTTGTATCTGGTCACCAATGAAACATCATCATCATTTATATTATATGCACACAACGTACTTTAATAAAAAAAAGACTTGGATTTTTCAATGGAAGAATTCTGATATATGGATTTGTTTTGTCGTTTGAAATTTTTTTTTGAACGGCAGAAGATATATTACCACAACAATTAAAGTGTACAATAGTGGGTACAATCCATGACCGGGTCTGCCCCGGCAGATTAAAACGAACTACTAAAGATACATTAAAACCTTAGAGAAATAACAAACAGGAAAGCGTCGGAGACATCGGAGTTCGTGAGGAACGAACACCCGTAATCAACCTGGGGAAACCAATTGTGCGGTCGACAACATTCCCTTTCGACACAAAGAAAACCACCGTCACTCCCGCCTTCTGACCTGCAATAGAACTAGACCGAAGCGCTATAGGACCTGCAGTATAGTGATCACAGCTGAGCCGCGACCTTCCCATCCGAATATCTCGCTGCATCTTCCACGGTCCCGCTACACTTGGTTCACAGCAGCCCAAGACGAACATATTGCAGACCACCATATTCGGCCGTGGACTCCGATTTGAACTGCAGAAGCATTTCGGATTGCTTCCAGCCTAACCTTCTCGACCTGCATCACTCCATCCCCTCTCCGCCCAATTTCAACCACAATCCTTCCTATCACAACCTTGGATTCGATAACCACGTCACCCAATCACATGGTAGATATCTATCCCTCTTTGTAATCTACTCAAAAGTTTTTAACTGAATTCGAATCAGCGTTCCTCCATTTTTTCCTTTTATGCTTCAATTATCATTATATTTCGATTGGTCCAAATGAGGTACAACCAGCACCAACACACACCTTCCTACCTCTTTACACCTTTCATATTGTCTTCCAATTGCATCGCTACCAAACAAGTCGGTAATCCAGCATCTTCGAACCGCAACACACCTTAGGACGCACCACCCCTTCAACTTCCATCTGTCAAAACAGGACAGAAGGATCGACCTGCATGGAACTATGGTGTAGCCACTGGACTCTAGCGACTAGATCAGATATGCAGCTCACAACCATCTGTTTCGAAGCCGCAATGCACCTTATGACGCACCGCCTCCTCACCTCTATTTGCCCTTACGGGATGCAATATGGGACTGGAGCATCGAACCTGTATATATGAATTTGCAACATCTGACCAAGCGACTGAATTACGAAACTGCAGTATCGAGCCTACAGAATTGTTGAGCTGCAACCGCTTGCCCATCGAGACACTGCGTCGACCGAAACCACATCTACTATGATCTAGGATCCACGAGCCAAAGAGTCATATCTGAGATGATATCTTGATTACGCCATTTAACCCACTCGAATACTCTTAGTTGCGCCACAAAAAATTGGTCCGCAATGTTTCCTTGATCCTTCTCAAATATCACTTTATTCCGATGTGACCAAATGAGATAGATGAAACATACCACAGCCACTGTCCATCGCTTCAAGGCCACTGTGTTCAAGCTCAATTGATTACCGAACTCCATCACTTCCGTAACCGTATTAACCGACGAGAGGTCTGTGTTCCACCACCGTCCCATTTGGAGCCAAAAACTTTTTACCTTTTCACAATTAACCAAGGCGTGATCGACCGTCTCGATTGTTTTCCCACACCTTGGGCATAATAAAGAATCCAATTCTACCCCCACTTTATCCAAAACTTCCCTAGTTGGTATCCTCCCTAACCTTACTCTCCATAGGAATACACACATTTTTTTTGGAATAAACGAAAACCATTTTGTCTACGTCACAACCCTCGATCCAATCGCTCTTTTATCATCCACCAACTCCCTCATTTTTTTCACCGAAAACCCCTCTTGTGCATCCCACAACCAAACTATCCTATCCTTAACGTCCCTTCTAGAAACATTTGATTGAAGCTCCCTCACTAGCTCTTCTAGCTCACCAACTTCCCTCCCCCTCGGAAGATGTCTCCATTCCCAATTCCACCTCCACTCTTCCCCAACCCATTCCCCTCTATCCTTCACCGACACGTCTTGTTTAGTTTCCAATTGGTATAGTCTAGGAAACATCTCTTTAAAAGGTCTACTTGATGCCCACTTCTCCCCCCAAAAACTAGTTTCCGCGCCATCCCCTATTTTTTTAACTATCTACGTAATTTAAGCCGATCTTCTCTAGCTCTCTTCCCACCTTCACTATTTCTCTCCACACTCCCTTTCCCCCCGAACCATTAAGGTTGCCCGACCCAATTCCCCCATCCACCCCATAAATACTTTGGATTACCCTTACCCACAACGATTCTTTCTTCGTACGAAACCTCCACCACCACTTACACAATAGTGCCCAATTCATTTCCTTCAACCCCCCGACGTTTAACCCCCCCTTTTTGAAATCCCCCAAGACCTATCCCCAATTGACCCACGCAAAAGCTCTCTTTTTTCTTGATAAGTCCTCACTACCGCCCCCTCCCCCCCCCCCCCCCCAAAAGAAATTCCCTCTCAAACGCTCAAGAGAATTTAACACTCCAAGTGGTGCACGAAATAAAGAAAGAAAGTATAACGATGTGCTACCTAGAACCGATTTAACCAACGTTAGTCTTCCGCTTAATGACATCGTTTTTTATTTCCATGACGCTAACTTTTTTCCCATCTTTTCCATTACCGGATTCCACGCATCAAGTTTCCGCATAGATGCACCGACTGGGAGATCAAGATAATTAAATGGGAGCATGGCATATCCACACCCCAACGAACTAGCCCACGAATCAACTTCGTCTTCCGGTACTCCTACTCCGAAAATTTTGCTTTTACTCATATTTATTTTAAGTCCCGAAACAAGGTGGAAGCATTTTAGAACTTTCAAAAGATTCTTGATGTTATCTAACTCCCATTCGCCGAAAAAGATTGCATCATCGGCATATTGTAGATGTGATATTTGGATACCTTCTCGCCCTACCGAAATGCCCTTGAAGAGGCCTTTTCCCACAGCCTCTACCATCATCAAATGTAGACTTTCGACTACCAAAAGAAAGAGAAAAGGCGCTAGTGGATCACCTTGGCGAATACCTCTTCCCATAGTGAATTCCCTAGTCGGTGTCCCATTAACAAGTACGGAAACACTAGATGTAGAGAGACACATCTTTATCCAACTTCTCCATTTTGCCGAAAATCCCATCGCTTCCATCACCTCCATGAGAAAAGTCCAATCTACCGAAATTGCTTAATAAAATGTTTTGTTTAAGTTCCTTTCTTATAACAAGGATTTACTACATGTCATTGTTCTTGCATCCATATGTAGAAAACAGTGTTGGAATTGGTTTTTATGATGAAGGATAGTTACATTGATTTCCTATTTCCGATTTACAAAAAAGTTTGACATCCCATCGCATTGTGCGGGTACCCAACTAGTATGGAAAATAATGAGCCTTGAAAGAAGAAGAAAAAATCTCTCTCTCAAAACAAAAAAAAAATGAAAAAGGAAGAAAAAATGCTAGCTGGTAACATTTTTTAGTTGATTCAATTCCACCATGTTAATTAAATTCTTGCTAATGAAGTTTGACTCATCAGAAAGGTACATTTCATGTCCACATCTTTCGGATTTTTTTTTCATCTTTAATTTATATATAGTTATATATCTACCCACTTGAGTTGATGTAAAAAAACAAAACGTTTTAAGCTTTTAATTCTTTTGATTAATTTATGTTCACCAATCTTCTTGCAGTCTCGTTGTCGAGTCCTAAACTTAACATTGTTGTTGACAGTGCAACACTGAAGTATATATTGAAATCAATCTTGGTATGTAGAAACAAAAGGGGAAGAGGTGATTAATTTATTGGACACACTAATTAATCATGAATTCGAAAAGAAAATGATGAGGCGATCGAAAGCCAAATTAACTCAAACAAACTAATATTAATTAAATGGAATAGGGGATGGGCTGTTTTTCAACATTAATTAGGATCAATGGGCTTCATTGAAAATTTGCACTTGAATATATACCGTTTTGTAAGTGTCGTCCTTAATAAAAATAGCCTTAATTAATTAGCTTAAGGCGTGATCTTTATATAATAAAAGTTGCCTAGAGCCGCCAACGGGTGGATTGCATGTTGTTGATTATAAGAGTTACAATCTGCATGCCTGTAATTTTTTTTATGAGCCCTCTCCCTTATATATATATATATATATATATATATATATATATATATATATGTGTGTGTAGTGTTGTTCTTTTAATTAATATACGCCATTGCTTGTAAGGAACATATATATATAATTTGTTTTTTAGCCTTAATTAATTGTATATTAGTTTCATTCCTATTAATTTTGCTGTGCTTTTACTTTAGGTTGATTAATTTATAAGGTGATGTTGGATCATTTTATTAACATTTACTTGAAGTACTATAGGCTACATACAGAGTGGAAGAATAAAGAAATTACATATAATTCGAGTGCAGCAACCACCAAAAAAATAAATTTAGATCATGAGATGGTAATGATTAAAATTAATTATAAAAAGGTGTAAGTTAAAGTAGCTTAATTTTCCTGAAAGTAGTTCTTTATTGTATGGGAAGCTTGAAGGAATGTATCAAAGTTTTGAGCTCAAATTTTACAAGCATTAATTAATATTAATTCTTGTATCCATGCTCAGCTCCAAATTATATATAATTAAGATAACTTAAGAAGTGCATGATTAATTAATAATAACTGAATAATGGGAACACATATATACGGATGGTGAAAATGAAAATGAAAGTCATTCTCCATTAATTGGCATGAATATTGAAGCAAATTAATTAAGAAAAAATAGAAGGGAAAAAGGGGGCCGTGGGAGCAGACAAATTTCCACTTCATCGGCCATCTTCCTTCGTTTTTCTTCTTCTTTAATTTTCTTTTTAATTATTCTAAATTTCCCCTTTTTAGGCTTCATAGATAGAAGTCTTAGGCAATGTTTAGCAAACTAGCTTTTTAAAAAGCTACTATGAGTAACTTTTTCAATAAGCTAGCTTATGTGTAGCTTATGACTTAATTTCAAGCCTTTGCTTGTTAAACCATCTTTCTTCCACCTACACATTTGTCTCTCTATATCTATAAACACCCCTCTTTCTCATCCCCCATTGAACAACTTCCTCTCTCTCTCTCTCTCTCTCTCTCTCTCTCTCTCTCTCCCTCTCCTGTACTGAGCCAGAGGGAGATTGATTAACCTTAATTAACAATGGTGAAGTTTTCTAAGCAGCTTGAGGCCCAACTCATTCCTGAATGGAAAGATGCATTTGTGAACTACTGGCAGCTCAAGAAACATGTTAAGAAGGTTAAACTCTCGAGAATATCTAAGATTTCACAGACCACTACTTCTAATCATGATTATGGCCTCTCCATGTTCGACCCCGTTCGCTCTTTCTTCTGCCGTCTTTCATCATCTAATGCAGCCACCGATGACCAACCTGGTCAGATTCTTCAGGTACATACATATATATATATATAGATGGATATGTTGATTACAAATAAAAATGTACAGCTAGTATGTAGTTTCATCAACAAAATTAAGAATCGATTAATTGATGAAGCTTAATTATAATTAATTACTACTTAATTGAAATCAAATAAACATCATATATATATATATATATATGGTAATGCTTGGGAGCTACTGTTAAAGTTTGAAAAGAAATTTTATACTTTGGTGCATGTCTTCATCATGGTTTTCGTGTCATCATTCACGATTAATTAATTTTTTCATCACTTGTCTTTTTTACCATGGAACCAGATGTATTTTTTGCATTTCTGCTGTTGGTTTTGTTACGTTACGCATGAAACCTCCGGGTATCTTCAGATTCCCATCATGTTATATCACATTAGTTTAATTTCTTTCCAGATTTTTGGTTAAAAGTAATTACTTTATATTGTAACAAAAGCTTGTTTATTTTCTTCTTTTTCACTAATTAAACATGTTTTCGACTCAGAAATATATCTTCAATATATAATAACTTTATAAGAAAACTGTGTGAGAAAATGAAGCATATATATTAATAAAAGGAAGCAAAACTGAATGAGGTGAGATGGCGTTTGCAAAGGCATATATATATATATATATATATAATTCTGAAAGATCGAATTGTCTATTTTTGGGAACTAAAAGCCAATATAAACGGTTGTGTCACTACTCTTTCACGAAACCATCGTGATTCAAAAGATAAACACATCATGTCATAATTAACTAATTTATTTTATTAATTAATCATATATATATTCCACGTGTCATGTTGAAGGTGAAAAATACACTTTCGGGACCTGATCAACCTGAAGCTGAAGTTGAAGATGAAGATGATGAAACTGAACTTGTTGATCATTTGTACTCTGAGGAAGACGAGGTATGTAGATTAATTAATCAAAATGAATTATATGTATGTTTTTGTTAAATTAATTAATTTATAAATAAATAAAAATTTTAATTAGGTGAAAGTGTTCTTTGAGAAATTGGATGAGGAGCTGGATAAGGTGAACCAGTTTTACACGAATAAAGAAAGCGAGTTCCTTGAGAGAGGAGAAATGTTGAATAAACAGCTCCAGATCTTATT
Organism: Arctium minus; assembly: GCA_954870635.1. Lineage (NCBI taxonomy): Eukaryota > Viridiplantae > Streptophyta > Magnoliopsida > Asterales > Asteraceae > Arctium > Arctium minus. The sequence continues at coordinate 434,852 of OX941085.1, read as the reverse complement.
GGACCTCCAGCAAGTTCTTGATTGCCGGAGACGATCAACCAGGCGGCTTAACTCCTCACGCTCCTTCAGCTCCTCCCTGCGCTCTTACTCCTCATCTGGCCGGAACTCTGACTCCGGTAACTAATTAATTAATCAATCTACGACCTTTCTTTTCTTTTTTTACAAATTAATTAAATCATGATTACTGCATGTATGCCATCTTCTTAATTAATTAATTAATATAGATTTTCAATAAAAAAATATATATATAATGAATATGAATTTGATTGCAGAAACTCCTCCTACGGAGTTTGGTGAAAGCCTTGGAGAGGATGATGTTATATCGGCTCTGGAAAAGAACGGTATCAACCTTGTGGGTTCCGCAAAGAGTAAAAAGGGTGGTGGTAAGATGGGGATGAGGATCGATATTCCAGCAACCACACCTACACGAACCATAACAGCGGTTACGTCTATGCTATGGGAAGATCTTGTAAACAATCCTAAGAAGCAAGTCGGTGCTGCTGAATTCCTCAATCGCAAGAAGCTCCAATGTGCCGAAAAAATGATCAGAGGGGCCTTCGTCGAACTCTATAGAGGCCTTGGTCTTCTCAAAACTTACAGGTACATAGATATATATATATATATATATATATATATATATCATTAATTGGTTATATATATAATAATTAAAGATCGATATGCTTGAAAAGGTTAGCGATGTTTTGGCTTTTTCAAAAAAAGAAATCATATATTAGTATCTTCTGTCAAATTCACAAAATTAAATGCATACGTATTCGTAACTCTTAAGAAATTTTGGTGTCTGTTATGTTTAAAACACGACTTCAGAATTAAGGTTTGGTTATTTTGTGAAATTAACATACATAAGTGTTCTGATTAATTGAATATTTTTGACAGCTCATTAAATATGGTGGCATTTGTGAAAATTCTGAAGAAATTTGACAAGGTAATGTGACAAAAATTAAAGTTCCTTTTTGTAACCCATAGAGACCAGAAACGTTGGGGCCAAACATATATTTTGATGCATTTAATTATATAATTACTTGCTCAAACTATTTTACGGTTTCGTTTTTTTATTGAACAGGTATCTAATCAGCAGTCATCAACAACTTACCTGAAAGCCGTCAAAAGATCTCATTTCATTAGTTCTGATAAGGTAAATAAAATAAAAATAAAACCAATACTATTCGTATTATTAGTTTCTTCAATTAAAAGATTATTGTGATCACTCTTTTCATAGTTTAATTAATTACAAAAGTAGTATTCCTTTAAAAATAAAAGTAGTGTTTATGGTGGAGTTTACTTTTTCAAAAAAGACTCCACTTAATTATTGGTACCAACATGAGTACTAAACAAAATTATTTCAAAATTTAATTAAACATATGATTTAACCGAGATAAATTTCAAGAGTTTGATCATTCCAAGCAAGTAATTAAGCACATATATATAGACTATAGTGAGTGGATCTATATGTTTTTTTTTAATACTTAAAAAAGTTATGTGGACATAATATAAGTAATTAACATGTTAATTTGTGTAAATCTTGATATAATTAATAATTGTTGATTATTTAGGTGGTAAGATTAATGGACGAGGTGGAGTCATCTTTCACTAAGCACTTTGCAAAGGATGACAGGAAAAAAGCCATGAAGTTCTTGAGACCCCGGCAACACAAAGACTCTCACATGGTCACCTTTTTTGTTGGTATTCTACTAACTATTAATTCATTCCATTCTAGTTACTTGCAACTCAATAATCCATGTGGCCTTCAATATGCTTTATGATCGAATAATTATAATGACATTAATTTATTTGTGTTATTGCAACAGGATTGTTTACGGGTAGTTTCGTAACCCTCTTTGCTGTATATGCAATATTGGCACATATTAGTGGCATGTTCTCCCGTGGTACAGAAACCGATTATGTTGAAACTGTCTATCCTGTCTTCAGGTATATAAATAAATAACTTAATATGGTTTTATCTAGCTAGCCACTAAATTCTACAACTTCATTGGTTTTTAACATATATATATATATATGCCTGATTAAAAATCTCATCTTAATTTGTATATGAATTGAATGCAGCATGTTTGCATTGCTGAGCTTGCACATGTTCATGTATGGATGCAACCTCTTCTTGTGGAAGGCTACAAGAATTAACTACAATTTCATATTCGAATTCCAAGCTGCTACGGCACTCAAGTACAGAGATGCATTTCTCATATGTACCTGCATGATGACTGCTGTGGTTTCTGCCATGGTGCTACATCTCATCTTGGTTTCTAATGGATTTTCTCCTACCCAAGTTAACACCATTCCAGGCATTCTCCTTCTGGTATATAATTAAGTTAATTACTATTATTATTACAAGTTACCAGCAAATTATTAAGTTAATTATTGACATGTCAATATTCATCATATATATATATATATATGTTTTTTAAATAATCTAAATCCTGGTTAATTAATCTCCCATTTGATTTTCAGATTTTCATCGGTCTACTTGTATGTCCATTAAATATGTTTTATCGGCCAACTCGCTATTGTTTCCTTAGAGTCATACGGAACATAGTCTGCTCTCCTTTGTACAAGGTACTTAAATATTTACCTACCTACCTAGCTATTGATCCTATATATAATATATAGTAACAACCAAAGTTAACTCTTAATTAGTTAGTTATTCTAATTAATTAAGGCAGCATAATTAAATATAAATTGTCATGAACTCACAGGTTCTGATGGTAGATTTCTTCATGGCTGATCAACTTACTAGCCAGGTATGTATAGTAGTTATATATAGTATCTAATAAATAATTAATATGGTGCGTTGATATATCATTAATTACTTATAATATTAACAAGGACATGTTTTTTGGCTGTAGATCCCATTGTTGAGGCACATGGAATCGACAGCATGTTACTTCCTTGCGGGGAGTTTCAAAACACATGAATATCAGACTTGTAAGTCAGGGAAGTTATATCGGGAGCTTGCTTATGTAATCTCTTTTGCACCATACTACTGGCGTGCTATGCAGGTACATATATATATATACATTCCTTAATTAATTATATACAAGTACTGATATATTTTCACTCTCTTAATATATACCTGATGGATCAAATTGGATACTTACTAATTAGTTATATTTGAATGATGATGCATGATGCTTATATATAATTAGTGTGCAAGGCGATGGTTTGACGAGTGTGATGTGAATCACTTGGCTAACTTGGGGAAGTATGTGTCAGCCATGGTGGCAGCTGGGGCGCGGTTAACATATGCAAGACAGGAAACACAGTTGTGGTTGATCATTGTTTTGGTGACTTCATTGATTGCTACCATATACCAGCTATACTGGGACTTTGTCAAGGATTGGGGACTTCTTGATCCCAAATCCAAAAATCTATGGCTTAGAGATGAAGTTGTCCTCAAGAAAAGAGGCTTCTACTACATAGCCATTGTGAGTTAATTAATAATTGTCATCACTAGCTCCATCTGTATATATCATGAAATTGTTAATTAATTCTTTGGAATTAAATACCAAATAAATAAATGTATATATGCAATCATGCAGGCATTGAATTTTGTTTTGAGGGTGGCTTGGGTGGAAACTGTTCTACAATTCAAAGTTGGATTGTTTGAATCGCGATTGCTTGAGTTTTGCCTTGCTTCACTAGAAGTGATTCGACGCGGGCATTGGAACTACTACAGGTAAAATAAATTAAATCTACTTAATTAATTAACTTTGCCTTAATTTGTTCTGTTTGATGCATGATTTATATGTATATATATGTTGGATGAAAAACATTACAATGCGCGCAGGCTGGAAAATGAGCACTTGAACAATGTTGGGAGGTTTAGAGCAGTGAAAACAGTTCCTTTACCATTTCGTGAGACAGATTCTGATGGCTGAAAGCATTGGGTCCGATCCTTGTACAAATTAATTAAATCAAGGTGCTGGGGGAATTGAAGGATTGGCTGCAGCCATGGATATATCCAATATATATATGGATGGTTGGTTGGTTGATTCAAAATCATCAAATTAGATATTGATATCCAATCCAAGTAATAGAGGAAGCCAGCCGTAAGGCTAGCTGTGGATATGATATGATATGATGAAGCATCAGGCCAATTTTTTTTTAACCACTACTCTATCCATCAAATATAATTTCAACTTGTTAATTTTTCAGACATTAATAATTAAATGTCCTTTGTGAATGAATAAAAGCTTCATTTTCTGCCCTTAAATATTGCCTTCAAACATATATATCCAACGTTACTATGTATGGATGATCTGGGTAATTATATATGTTATATTTTCAAATGATAATTAAATATATAACATGCATGGTATATATACATACAGATGAACTATATATTTCACTCCTAATTTCAATGATTAAGCTACATATAAGTTATTTTCTTGTAATATAAAAATAATTATATACATTCAAAATTTATACTGATGCAAATCAAAATCTAGAAACTTCTTATAAATGAATTACTTTTAAATGTTTATATATATTGTTAAACACACAACAAAGTTTAAATTTAGATACCTAACTTATTTATAGTAAAAAGGTAAGTTGGTGCCGATCTTCTAAGAAGTCGTGTTCAAGTTATTGATTTGTGTTAACTCAAATACATATGTGTGCTACTAAAGTTAGTTATGGAGTTGTATTGGTTTAAACTCAAAGACAACCGACTTAGAATTGGAAAATTTATTAGACACAAATAGGACAATTAGTTAATTTCAGATTATCACGAGTTTGAATCACATTTACTAGAAAAAATATGTTTGAAAGTTTGTATAACTAAGATTCTAATAACAAAAGTAATTAAACATAGAATCAAATGACAAAACTTTAACAACTTCCAAACGCCAAGATCATCTATAATTGTCACTAATTTGAATATGTTCATCAATTTCAATTGATTTTACCAATTTATCTTATCCAATATGTACTGTTTAAAGAATACAAACATGGGATCGATCCAAGATTAGACACAATACTTCATACCCACCTTGACTAATTATCTTCCAGAAAATCCAATAAAATCAAACCGATCTTGAATCCAAATTAACAGCCAAGCTAGTAACAAGGATGAATGATTTATGTCGTGTGATACTTGTAATTGGCATTTGTTTCTTTTGATTTATGCTTATAAATTATGTTGTCTTCAATTATATGGATACTTATTTACATGTATAAGTGAAATCCAAAACAAACTGCAAATATTAAGGGTTCTTGTATAATAAATGAAGTGTAGAAAACTATTTCATAATTTTCATCTGTTAATGTATATAGAGGGCCCGGGCCCAAGCCCATTTAGTCTACGTATAAATATGTTGTATCTTGTAGTCTAGGTTAGATTACTTTTCATTATTTACTTTACACTCTGTACGTTTTCTCTCAATCAATATATCGAGGTTTCAATCCTTCAGCATATTTATCGTCGGTTTCAATCTTATTCATCTTTTAACATGGTATCAGAGCTGTAGGTTTATTCTTCGATTTCACTATTCATCGGTTTACTATTCATCATCACTGTTCATCCGAACGAAAACTGAATCGATTTTGTTTTTTGAATCGATCGCTTGCCATCGCCTTTTGAATTGTTTTTCTTAATTGTCGACATCGATCGATCTGAAACCGATCAATCTGAAACCTTATCGATCTTAATTGTCGCCGCCGCTGTTGTTTTCTGAAACCCTTATCGGTCGAACTCCTTTCATCGGTCGAATCCTTTACCGGTCGAACTCCTATCGGACAAAGCATTATACCGGTCGAATCCTATCGATCGAAACCCTATCGGTCGAACATCACCCTACCGGTCTAACACCTCCCGGTCATCACCCTATCGGTCGAAACCCTATCGGTCGAACATCACCCTATCGGTCGAACATCACCCTACCGGTCGAACACCTCCCGGTCGAACACCCTCCCGGTCGAAACCTATCGGTCGAAACCTACCGGTCGTTAATACCGGTCATTAATACTGTTTCTCAATATCTGTTCCTCAATTCATGGCTACTAATTTCAGTCACTCAAATCCCATCTCAGTTGTTTTCAATGGTAGCAACTACATTATTTGGCATCATCATATGACAATTCTGCTAAAATCCCATGGCCTTTACACCTATGTTACTGGTGCATCCAAAGTTCCAGTTCAGGAACCAACTGAGAATGTTGTTGACTTTGCAAAACGCATGAATGAGTGGGACATCAATAATGCTCGTATTCTGGGATTCATTAATGCCTCCACTACTCCTGAGATCAACCAACAATTTCTTGGTTACCTTACCGGGGATTTTCTCGCCAAGCGGTACACATCATCGGGCCTATCTCATCAGTATCAACTGTGGACCACTTTTCAGAGCAAACGTCAGCTTCCTGATCAATCCATAAACTCTTATATCTCTGAAATGCAGTCTCTCAGAGATCATATAAGTCTTGGAGCACCACAGATTTTTGATGACACGGCTCAACAATTCACCGCCTACTTCCACCAGCTACATTTGATTACTATTCTGATGGGTCTTACTGACAAATTTGAGAATGTTCGTGCTTCTCTTCTTCATAGGCATCCATTACCTACTCTTGAAAAAGCAATATCAGAATTGATAAGTAAAGAAACCCGTCTTCACATGCGATCACCGATGCCCGCCACTGATAGCGTTCTCTACACGTCTCATCCCAAGTCCAAAGGCAAATGGACTAACAACAATCCTTCCAAATCCGTGGGAAAGACGAACACATCTGAGTGTGCTTTTTGCCATTCTACTGCTCACCTTCTCCTTGATTGCTCTATCCGTAAGTGCCGACGGTGTGGTATCACTCATCCGCGTCATTATGAGTCTGACTGCCCGAAGAACTCAAAGCACATTGGTTCTCAGAACCGGGCTCACGCCATTGTTGGGTCTATTATTGCTGATACTGAGGTCTCTCCAGCCTCCTCACCTGACCTAATGGAACTGATGCGTCGCAATCAGGAACTCATGGAGCAGATCATGTCTGGTGCTATGGGTATGAATTCTCCACACTCAGCTGCATCAGGTAACGTATGGCTTTTTGACTCAGGGTGTTGCAATCATATGACACCTTGCACTGATGGTTTCATTTCTAAGAAACCACCTCATCAATTTACGTCAGTCAGAACTGTTGACAATACTGGCCTACCAGTATCCTTTAGTGGAAATGTTTCCACTCCTCATATACAATTACCGGGTGTTCTAAATGTTCCGAAACTATCTCTGAGCTTGGTTTCGATTGCGCAACTTCTTGAATCTAATTTGATCATTTTATTTCATTCTTCTGGTTATGTTGTACAGGATCCAAAGACCAAGCAGATCCTTGGACTCGGCCGTAAAGTTGGACGGATGATTGAAGTAGTCTATCTTCGTCTTCCATTACCCTCTTCAAGTCTTGTTGCTTCCGTTTCCAGCACTTCTTCTTTTGAGTTGTGGCATGCCCGGCTGGGTTACTTGTCTCTAGCCAGAATAAAATCATTAGCTCATTTAGGATTGTTAAGAAATTATGTATCAACTGACAATATTTCTTGTTTATCATGCAAACTTGGCAAACATCATGCTTTACCTTTTGAATTGAATGAATTTAGTTCTACTTCTTCTTTTGATCTTATTCATTCTGATGTATGGGGACCATCACCACATCCATCCATGGGGGGTGCTCGATATTTTTTTATTTTTATTGATGACCATACACGTTTCACATGGATATATCTAATGAAACATCGCTCGGAACTACCCAAAATTTATATTATGTTTGCCAGGATGATTCACACCCAGTTCTCAAAATCCATAAAGATTCTTAGAGCTGACAATGCTATGGAATACAAAGAGTCATCTCTTCTCTCCTTTCTTCAATCTCAGGGGACTCTCTCTCAGTACTCATGTCCCGACACATCTCCTCAAAATGGTCGTGCCGAATGCAAACACCGTCATATTCTTGATACGGTTCGCACTCTTCTCATCTCTGCTACATGTCCAGAACGTTTTTGGGATGAAGCTGCTTTCACTGCAGTTTATACTATTAATCGTCACCCTACTTCCATCCTTAATAATAAGTCTCCTTATGAGGCTCTTTATGAGGTCACCCCTGCCTATGAACTTCTAAAAGTTTGGGGTAGTGCTTGTTTTGTTCAATTACAATCTCATGAACATACCAAACTTGAACCTCGCTCCAGACTTTGCTGCTTCCTTGGATATGGTATTGAACACAAGGGTTATCGCTGCTGGGATCCTATCTCCCAGCGTCTTCGTATATCTCGTCATGTTACCTTCTGGGAATATGTTCCTTTTTCTTCTATATCCAAGTTTCATGAGTCTCCTAACTTCACCACTCCGTTCTTCATTGATGCCTCCGTCTCATTGGACTCACTCCAGTCTGACATCATATCAACTCCACCTGTTGTTCCAACTCCTTATGAGTCTGACTCTCCTTCAGAGTCTACTACCCCTACACAGCCTGCCTCTACTAGTATTCCTGATCAACATCAATCATCTGCTCCATCCACACAGCCAACATCTGAGGTGCCTGCTGAGTCTCTGGCTCCTGGAACTTCTCAATCTCAGAATGTTAGACGATCAGATCGGGTAAGAGAAATTCCTTCTCATCTCTGTGATTATCATGTTTATGCTACTCTGCTGTCCAATCACGAACCTACTTCCTACTGTTTATGCCAAAAATCTCCCAAGGAAAATTTAAGGTAAACGTGAAGCTTGATCCAACCAAAGAAAGTAACAACAATAATCGTACGACTATAATAAAAATAAAGTAAGTGAGACGAGAGAATTGGTGACGCGGAAAACCCCTAAAATGGGTAAAAACCGCGGACGAGTGTGAGTCGTCGTGCACTATGGACGTCAATCAGGGACGTCATCCTTAATAACAAGTGTTACAAGTGAAATATAATGTAAAACAATACAATAAAGTAAAGTCGGTTGTGCGTCGTGTGTAATTAGACTTCGGTCGTGCGTCACGCGACAAACGGCAGTGGATCTTATGAATTTCGAGAGAAACTGAGCGAGCTAGAGAACGTAATTTGTGAGCTTGTAAGGTCTGAGAATCAGATGTCCGAATGTGAGGTTCAATCTTCATATTTATACTCCAATTTTCCGTTGGCAAGTCTTGAATGCGTATCTTAAATAGAGTAACCGCTTGATATTGATGATAGCGTCTGTTACGTCCGTTGATTTTGGATGATGGCAAACGATACAATCTTTTGTCATGAATGTCTCTTGAATCCTGCTTTAAACATGATATAACGTATGTCACAGGTTAGTAACTGAAATCATGTCGTACGATATTTATTCGTTTAATCGAGGTCGCATTAAAGGAAGGGCGTCGGTTATCGCCGGTCGTACGACGATGGTCTGTTGGAATTTTTACCCAAACAGTTTGCCCCCAAATTTAAAATTCAAGCGGCAACTTTTTTGAAATTTAAATTTTAAAATCAGGACACGTGTCATAAAAGAAACGCGGGTAGTTCGAATAGAACCGAATTGGTTTGTTTCTAGCTGAACAATGACGTCACTTCCTGCAAAATGAATGGTTAGACAGCTAATATTGGACAAGTGTCATGCATTCGATGGATGCACTCAAGTGGTTCGCCTGACACAGACGACACGTGTCAATTGGCGATTGGCGATTCGATTTCCTGGCGATTCAGTTTCCAATTTTCAGTATAAATAGGGATTGTCTTCAATCCTTTCCTTCTTTACGCTTACCTTCTTTAATACCTTATACCTCCGGCGAGATTTACTTTCCGAGCAATCAGAATCCTCTCCATTCTAAATTCGAGGTTTAGAAGTCTATTTAAGGTACAATTTCTTGTTCTTCCCTTTGTGTCGGTTATATGCATAGGAAGTCCATAGCTAGAAAGCCTAGGAAAGCTTGGGATATTCTTAGTTATTGGCCTGCGACTCTAAATATCCCTGATTTCCAGATGTCGAGCGAGTCTGTGAGTATATATAGGGAAGAAGAAAAGCTAGATTATTTTCAAAAATTTGCCAGGATTCCAGATGGAATCAATCTGATGACTCCGGAGGACTTAAGGCCGAATGAGGTTCCGAAGGGGTACTGTGTTTTATACGAGTATCCCTTCAAGATAGGTTTTACTTGGCCATTTAGCCCTTTGGTCAGGGCGTTTTTAGATGCGTTCGACTTGATGCTTGGACAGTTAGTGCCTCAATTCTGGCGGATTGTCCATGTTATCGGGTGTCTTACGGCCGATTGGGAGGTTCCGTTCAATGTGAACGACCTCCTGACTGCTTATAGCGTTCGACTGGATAATTATCACCGGTACAGCCTATTCCCTCGATCGAAGGGAGATAACGTATTGGTGCATAATACCGCGGTGAATGATCGTGGTTGGAAACGTCAATACGTTTTCCTCCAAGTGGCGTCTGTGAGCGATGAGGACAGCCAATGGTTGTCGTCCGGATGGAACGAATCGGGTAGGCTAACTGCTTTGTCGTGCGTTTTTGTCGTGCGTTTATACTAATGATGTCTTTCTTTGTTTGGAAGCAATTGACTTCACTAAAGTGAAACCAAATAGAGATTCTCTAAACAAGATTCAAAGGATCTTGGAGAGGAGTATTGTCGATCGTTGGTTTTCTGTTCGGTCGAACGACGAGGAGGACGATGTCGTTTTCGTAGCCGAAGAGACGTTTGTTGAGGGTTCTCGTCAGGAAGAAGTGAGGAGAAGAGGTGAAGAAGTGAGGGAAGAAGAGAGAGAAGAAGAAATGACCGGTAAATCGTTCGCCAATACTTTTTACTTTTATATTGTATGCCATTTCTTTTTTAACTTGCTCTCTTCATTAAGAGGACGCAGCTGCAAAGTCGTCTGCCCTTAAGCGAGCTGAACAACTGGAGCTTGCTCGTCAAGGCAGGGAAAAGTCGAGGAAGAGGTCTGCCCCTTCTACGGGAGTAGACCTCAGACGTGTTCGAGGCAAACCTAGGTCTTCACCCAAGAAGACGGGCGACGATGCTCTGTTGTCCCTTGCAGGGGCGATACCATCAAAAGGAACCGTTGTTGGGGTCGAGCTCAGAGGCTCGACTCAGGTGACGAAGGACACTCCAATGTCGGAGGTGTCGGGCGTTAATAAGCCTTTCCTTGCACCTTCTTCTTCCTCCAAGGGTGAGGAAAAGAACAAGGAAAAAGTGGGAGAGACGACCTTTAAAGTCACTCTCCCTTCTGACTTTATGGCAAATGACGTCCTCGAGAGGGACGTCATTTTTCCACACTTGGGAAAATTCCTTCTTCCGACCTTCTACGACCGATACAAGGAGTCTCGGGTCGAGGACACGGGGGCGCATGCTGCTGGTCTTTCCTTCATGGTACGTCTTACTTATTCCTTACTCCCTTCATTATATTTCTTTTTATTAACCCTTTCTTTGCTGTCGTGCAGGCTTTCCAGGCCTGTCTGAGCTTCTTCGCTCAGATGGAAGGTCTCAGGATGTCCTTCCCTGAGATCAAGAAAAGGGTTGACGAGGCTCTTGAGAGGGAGATGATTGCCCTGAAGGCGGTCGAGTCCGAGAAGGCAAAGGTCGAGGGCCTTAAGTCTGAGCTCTCCGATGCCCGAAGTCTACTAGAGATTTCGGATCGTGAGAAGGTTAAGCTTAGGGATCATATCCTTGAGCTTGAGGCGTCGTCGACCAAATTGCAGGTCGAGAAGATTAAAGCCACCACTGCTGCTGCTACTTCTGCTGATGAATTTGCGTCCCTCAAAAAGAGGGTCGATGAGCTGGAAGGCGACGTCAAGGACCTGGAGACTGAGAATAGGCAAATCGAAGCCCTTTCTCGCTTCACGGCTCGGGCTGCCTTGATGAGGCGTCATTTGACTGGGAAAAATCCCATGGCGTCGGCCGCTGAAGAGCTCAAAACTTATCTTGACACCGTGGGAACCGAAAGGGACCTCGATGAAGATGATGACCTGGAGGGGAGCGATGACGGAAAAGAGGCGGCAACAGTAGAGACCGACGTCGTGCAGGAACAACTTGACGTTCCTCCTTCTTAGCTCATTTTCCTTTAGATTTACCATCAAGGGTCGGTCGTCTGTGGTCGTCTCTTATACTTGTAATTTTTCCTTTTGGAAATGAAAAAAGTTTATTTTGTTTACCAATGCTCGTCGCTTGCTTTGGTTTTTCAAATGTACGTCAAGTAAATTTAAGAAGATACGAAGTCACTATATATTATACATTCGACCAAACCATCATTCATTAACATGCTATAATGAAATCAACTGAGTTTTACGATCGAACAAGTGCAATCGTAATAATGGTTTTCGCATATATATATATACTGGGAGTCAAGTGTAAAAAATTAACCTTTAACAACAATTACGACCAACCATATACATGCGATCGTATGAGTATTACTTGACATGAAAATCTTAGTTAAGTCGTGCGTCCCTGCGAAGAACAACGTTAGCGGGGTGGTTGTTGGTTTGACCAACGACCCTCCGATGCTTAAGTTAGTAATATTTTTAAGAAATAATCCAAGGAAACGAGTTCAGAATTTAAAAGAAATACCTCTTTAAATGAATTGCATTCCAACTTCGTGGGATATCTCGACCATCAAGGGTTTGGATCTTATAAGCTCCTTTACCCACGACGCCAGAGATTTGATAAGGGCCTTCCCACTTAGTGGAAAGTTTACCTGCGTTGAGTTCTTGAGTGTTTTGGAACACTCGACGTAAGACATAGTCACGTTTTGGAAAACTTTGATTTGGACATTTTTGTTGAAATGTCGCTCGACCGCTTGTTTCTGTGATGCCATGCAGATGTGTGCTGTTTCTCTAAGTTCCTCTAAAGCGTCGAGGTCATATCTCAGGTCGACCAAGTTATGCTCGACGGACGTATGTCTCGAAGTCGTTAGTCGTACCTCAATAGGTAATACGGCTTCACATCCATAGACTAATGAAAAGGGGGTTTGTCCTGTGGACGTACGTGGTGTCGTACGATTGGACCATAGAACGAAGGGTAATTCTTCTACCCACTTTCCTTTGGCAGCTTTGAGTCTTTTCTTGATCGAATTGATGATAGTTTTATTACTTGACTCAGCAAGGCCATTCGACTGTGGGTATCGAGGTGTCGACGTTACCAACTTAATGTTCCTTTCTTCATAGAATTTTCGCGTCCGATCAATGATGAATTGTGACCCATTGTCGCACGTTATTTCGGACGGAATTCCAAACCTGCAAATGATGTTAGTTTGGATAAAAGAAACGACTTCTTTGTCCCGAACCTGGGAAAAAGTTGTTGCTTCTATCCATTTAGAGAAATAATCTGTTAAAACTAGAAGAAATACCTTTTGCCCGGGGGCAGGTGGTAGTTTTCCAACGATATCCATTCCCCATTTCATAAAGGGCCATGGGACTAAAGTCGAGTGTAAGGGTTCAGATGGTTTATGAGACATACCTGCGTGTCGTTGACATGCGTCGCACGACTGTACATACCTGATCGCATCTTGCCTTAATGTCGGCCAATAATAACCTTGTCGTGATATCCTGTTGGCTAGACTGCAACTTCCTGAGTGATTTTCGCATTCACCGTCGTGCATGTCTTGTAAGATTTTCTGGACTTGCATCTTGTTGGTAATACATCGTAGATTCAAACCAGTTGAAGATCTCCGATATAATTGTCCTCTTATCACGATGTACCTTGATGCTTTAAACCTGACCTTTCTTGCTTACATTCTGTCATCAGGCAATTGATCGTTCTCTAGATAATTTTTAATGTCATCCGACCAAGAATTTTCTTCTTCAATTGGCGCGACCAAAGTATTATCGTCGTTTTTGATAGATGGTGTTGCAAGGTGGACTATTGGGATACTGTCGAATGTCGTTTGATTAAGAGCTGACCCCAAATTGGCTAGTGCGTCAGCTTGAGTGTTCTGATCTCTTGGTATCTGCTCGATTATGAAGCGACTGAACTTCTTTGCCTCTTCTTTTACTATTTTATAATAGGTGATCATCCTCGAATCTTTTGCTGCGAACTCTCCATTAATTTGGTTAACGACTAAAGACGAGTCGCTTCGGACATGCAGATGTGTTGCCCCCAAGTCATGAGCAATTTTGATTCCCACAATCAGTGCTTTATACTCTGCCTCATTATTTGTTGCCTTGAAGTCGCACCATATGGAGTATACTATCTTGCCTCTTGTGGGGACTGTAGGATGACACCCAGGCCTGTTCCTCGTATGTTCGACGAACCATCAACATCGAGCGTCCAAGTGGTGTCGTGCAAAGTCGCCACAATTAATTCATTGGATGTCGTCGCTTCTTCTAGTTCTGGACTGAAATCTGTAACAAAATCATCCAATACTTGTGATTTGATCGCTGTTTTAGGCTTAAAATCCAGATCATAATTACTGAGGTAGATGCTCCATTTAGCTAATCGTCCTGTTAACTCGGGTTTTCTTAACACAGATTTCAATGGAAAGTTAGTTACAACAGTTATAGGATGCGATTCAAAATAATGTCGTAACTTCTTAGTAGCCATAACTAACTAAAGCAAAAGTTTTTCTATAGACGAGTACCTGGTTTCAGCGTTTAAAAGAGTTTTACTTACATAGTAGATTGGCAATTGTCGTCCGTCGGTTTCTCGTACAAGGACTGCACTCACCGAATTAGTACTAACGGCTAGGTAAAGTTGAAGAACTTCACCTTTCTCAGGTTTGGAGAGGAAGGGAGGTGATGTCATGTTCTCCTTGAGTTGTTTCAACGCCTCCTCGTGCTTATCAGTCCAATCGAATCCTTTGTTTTTTCGCAGGACATTGTAGAAGAGGTGACATCTGTCGGACGACCGAGAGATGAATCTGCTTAAGGCTGCTATACGTCCTGTTAGGCGTTGGACTTCTTTAAAATTTCTAGGCGATTTTAGCTCGATAATCGTTTTAATTTGATCTGGGTTAGTTTCAATTCCTCGTCGTGTGACCATATAACCGAGAAATTTGCCAGCTCGAACTCCAAAAGAACATTTTGTCGGATTCAACTTCATTTTGTATTTACGCAAAATGTCGAACGACTGCTTCAAATGTCCTACATGATCGTCCGTATGTTTCGATTTAACGAGCATGTCATCGATGTATACCTCTATAGTGTCGCCCAAATGTTCTTTGAACATCATATTCACTAACCGTTGATACGTCGAACCTGCATTCTTAAGACCAAAAGGCATTACTTTATAACAATAAATACCTTTATCTGTCATGAAAGCCGTTTTTCCCTGATCATCAGAATGCATCAATATCTGGTTATATCCAGAATATGCATCCATAAAGGTGAGCAATTCATGTCCAGCTGTAGCGTCGACTATAGAATTGATGTGTGGTAACGGAAATGGATCTTTTGGACAGGCCTTGTTAAGGTCTGTGAAATCAATGCATACTCTCCATTTGCCATTTTTCTTTTGGACAACAACAACGTTGGCGAGCCAATCTGGATATTTGACTTCTCGTATCTTTCCTGTTTTAAGCAAATTATCAACTTCATCGTTGATAACTTTATTTCTTTCAGGAGCAAATTTTCGTCTTTTCTGTTGAACGGGTTTGAAGGATGGATCGACGTTGAGTTTATGAGAAATAATACTCGGATCGATACCCACCATGTCTTCGTGTGTCCATGCGAATCAATCATAATGATCCGGCAAAAAAGAAATTAATCTATCTTTGAAGGATGGATCAAGTGTCGAACCTATGTAGACCATCTGATCAGGATTATCCTGGTTTAGGACGACAGCTTCCAAACGATAATCGTCGTCAGTTCCAGGAATGTCCTGGTTCTGTAATTGCTATACTGTCTGCTTCAGGGGCTTCAAAGAGACTTTGTAACATTCCCTAGCGACTTTTCTTTCGCCTTTGATCTCCTGTACTCCCCATTGCGTAGGGAATTTCAAGGTTTGGTGGTACGTCGAGGGTACGGCTTTCATATCGTGGATCCATGGTCGCCCAAGGATAACGTTATAAGCTGATGAACAGTCGACGACGTTGAACTTCGTCTGCCTGTTGATTCCTTTAGCATATATTGGTAGTGTGATTTCTCCCATGGTATTTGTCGCTCCTCCGTTAAATCCAACGAGTGTAGTCGAGCGTCGGGTAATCTCGGATTTGTCGATCCCCATAGCTTTCACTGCATCAAAAAAGATAATGTTAGCGGAACTACCTTCGTCGACGAGTATCCTCTTTGTCAGGCAATTTCCAATGCTCAATTGGATAATTAGTCCGTCATGATGTTTCTGATGTACGTCGTCGAGATCTGATTGGTCGAACGTCAAGGGCATAGCTTCTAATTCTGCGTCTTCCTTAGGTCTTGCTTCCTTTGGAATAGGTCGGTCGTCGGGACCGCGACTAGCATGTCTCTTAGCAGCTGAATATGTGGTCCCACAGACATCAGAACCTCCGGTGATACAATTAATCAACTTGGCATGCTCTGGGGATGTGGGACGTACGTCCTTCTTTTCCGTCAATTCTTGCAAATAGCCTTTCGAGTTAAGCCAGGACAGTTCTTTCTTCAGGGTTATGCAATCATTCGTTACATGACCGAAGTCATTATGGAAATCGCACCATTTTGTTTTGTCTTTCTTATCACTGTCCTTATCGCTTTTCTTTGGCCATCGAATGTTTTGCTGGAGCTGTTTCAGGGACGCGACGACGTCTTTGGCTGACCCAGGGAAACCATAAGATGACACCTTAGGATACTGGACAGATTTAGAAGTCGTCGGCCCTTTCTTTTCGAATCTGACGTTTGAAATCTGTCGGCCAGGCTCTGATCAACCGGTCGGTTTCAATTTGAAGTCTGGCTTTTTAACACCTAGACCTTTCCTGTCGTTTAAATGTTTATTTCTGAAAACGAGGTCATCCTCGACCCTCATATGGGTGAGCGTCCTTGCTCGTACGTCTTCAAAGGTTTCTGGAGGATATTTCGTAAGGTCAAGATATAACCCTAAACTATCATCCAGACCCCGTTTGTATGCTTCAATGGCTGTTTTTACGTCGCAATTTCGGATACTGATCATTTCTGCATTGAAACGGTTAAAATAATCCCGGATGGACTCTCCGTTTTTCTGTACGACATAATAAAGGTCGCTCGTCTGTTTTTCCATTTTTTGGCTGCGGCCAAATTGTTGAGTAAATTGGTTCACCAATTCTGCAAAAGACCCGATGGTTTTGGGTTTGAGATTGATCAACCATTGTAACGCTGCTCCAATCAAGGTCACTCCAAAACTCTTGCACATACAGACTTCTTGAAACTGATACGGTATCGAGACAGTCCACATAAGTTGTTTGTATTGGGCGACATGTTCTGTCGGATCAGTGACGACTGAATATTTTGGAGTAAAGGTCGGGATGCTATACTTCTTTAGGACGTCCACCAACGCGATCTCATCAACGAATGGCGACGCCTGAAATCCTGTACGTGGCTCGACATCAACTGGAACTGCTGCCCCCGGCAATTTGGCCAGCATCGACAAGACACGCTCATTCTATTCTTCCAGAAGTTTCAACCGTTGTGCAAAGGGATCTATTGGGATACCCCCAGAGACACCCAATGGAACATAACCTGATCCGTTGAAGTTAGTTGGCTGTGAAGAATCAGAGGCATATCCATTGAATGGTATATAAGTCATAGGCATGGTTGGGATTATGAAGGTCGCAGGATTAACTAGTGGTGGACGAGGATAATTAGGTAATGGAGGGGGTACATTCCAAGCACCAGTATAAGTATTTGTAGTCCCCATCACATTGTTTCCACCCTAGTTTCTTAGATGCTCAATGGTTTCAGCCGCCTGTCGAGCTTGGGCTGTTAGGGCGTCAATACGGGCACGAGCAGCATTCAACTCCATGTTCATTTGGGCCACAACATGATCTTGAGTTCCTTGGAATGACATTGTCCTGAATGAATAAAAAAGGGAAACACTCGAAGGAAAACGTTAGTACGTTGTAAGATTATCGAAGATTTTCTTTGGATGGGGCCCCACGGTGGGCGCCAAACTGTTTATGCCAAAAATCTCCCCAAGGAAAATTTAAGGTAAACGTGAAGCTTGATCCAACCAAAGAAAGTAACAACAATAATCGTACGACTATAATAAAAATAAAGTAAGTGAGACGAGAGAATTGGTGACGCGGAAAACCCCTAAAATGGGTAAAAACCGCGGATGAGTGTGAGTCGTCGTGCACTATGGACGTCAATCAGGGACGTCGTCCTTAATAACAAGTGTTATAAGTGAAATATAATGTAAAACAATACAATAAAGTAAAGTCGGTCGTGCGTCGTGTGTAATTAGACTTCGGTCGTGCGTCACGCGACAAACGGCAGTGGATCTTATGAATTTCGAGAGAAACTGAGCGAGCTGGAGAACGTAATTTGTGAGCTTGTAAGGTCTGAGAATCAGATGTCCGAATGTGAGGTTCAATCTTCATATTTATACTCCAATTTTCTGTTGGCAAGTCTTGAATGCGTATCTTAAATAGAGTAACCGCTTGATATTGATGATAGCGTCCGTTACGTCCGTTGTTTTTGGATGATGGCAACCGTTACAATATTTGGTCATTAATGTCTCTTGACTCCTGCATTAAACATGATATAACGTATGTCACAGGTTAGTAACTGGAATCATGTCGTACGATATTTATTCGTTTAATCGAGGTCGCATTAAAGGAAGGGCGTCGGTTATCGCCGATCGTACGACGATGGTCTGTTGGAATTTTTACCCAAACACCTACAAGGAAGCCTCATCTAACCCTGATTGGCAGAAAGCTATGGATGAGGAACTTCATGCTCTTGACAAAGCTCAGACCTAGGAATCTGTCCATCTTCCACCAGGCAAGTCACCCATTGGCTCCAAATGGGTGTTTAAAATCAAGACAAAATCCGATGGCTCTATTGATCGGTACAAAGATCTTCTTGTGGCCAAGGGCTTTAATCAAGAGTACGGTATTGATTATGAGGAGACATTTGCACCTGTTGCTCGAGTCACCTCTGTTCGCAGTCTCCTAGCCATTGCAGCTACCAAACAATGGCCTCTCTTTCAGATGGATGTTAAGAATGCCTTCTTGAACGGTGACTTATCTGAGGAAGTCTATATGACACCTCCTCCAGGCGTTCGACTTCCACAAGGTCATGTTTGTCGTCTTCGGAAGGCTCTTTATGGACTCAAGCAAGCTCTGCGAGCTTGGTTTGAGAAATTCAGTTCCACAGTCACCTCTCTGGGCTTCTCACCCAGCAATTATGATTCAGGACTGTTTACTCGGACCACTGAGGCTGGCACAATCTTACTTCTCCTGTATGTGGATGATATGATTATTACTGGCAGTGACTCTACAGGCATAGCAAATCTGAAGTCATCTCTCAGCTCCTGTTTTGAGATGAAGGATCTTGGCTCTTTACACTATTTTCTTGGTCTTGAGGTGCTCTCAGATCCATTGGGAATTTATCTTTGTCAAGCCAAATACACCTCAGATCTTTTGTGAAAAGTTGGGATTACTGACAACAAAACGGCATCCACTTCTCTTGAGCACAACCTTCATTTGGCTCCAAATACTGGACCTCCTCTGCGTGATCCTACTTTATATCGCCAGTTAGTGGGGTCACTTGTCTATCTGACAGTGACTCGACCTGATATTGCCTATGTTGTTCATACTGTCAGTTCATGTCTGCACCCTGTTCTGATCATTACGCTGTTGTCCTGCGCATTCTTCGATATTTAAAAGGGACCATGTTTCATGGCCTTCATTTTCCATCCACCTCATCATTGACTTTGCGAGGTTTTTCTGATGCTGATTGGGACAGTGACATGACTGATCGTCGCTTCACTACAGGCTACTGTTTCTTTCTTGGCGACCCCCTTATATCTTGGCGAAGCAAGAAACAATCTCTCACAGCTCGATCCAATACTGAAGCTGAGTATCGAGCACTAGCGGACACGGCTCAAGAACTTATGTGGTTACGCTGGCTACTCTCTGACATGGGGGCTCCTCAACAATCTCCTACTCCATTGTGGTGTGACAACAACAGTGCAATTCAGATTGCTCACAATGATGTCTTCCACGAGCGAACAAAGCATATTGAAATTGACTGTCACTTTGTTCGTCAACATGTGACTCGTAAGACTATTCAGCTTCTTCCTATTTCAACTCTTGATCAACCGGCCAATATTTTTACTAAAGCTCATCTACCAGGACGGTTTCGTGATCTAGTTTCCAAACTCCATCTGGCTCATTCTTCTCCCGATTGAGTTTGAGGGGGGATGTTAATGTATATAGAGGGCCCAGGCCCATGTCGGTATAGGGCCCAAGCCCATTTAGTCTACGTATAAATATGTCGTATCTTGTAGTCTAGGTTAGATTACTTTTCATTATTTACTTTACACTCTGTACGTTTTCTCTCAATCAATATATCGAGGTTTCAAACCTTCAGCATATTTATCGTCGTCTTCAATCTTATTCATCTTCTAACATCATCAAACCATAGGAATCAAATCCGTAATTCACTCTAAGTTTTTGATTTTTTTATTCATCATTTTAGCAACTAATTAAAGTCGTTCCTCCAAATTTCAATTTTTTTTCTTTAAGTTTTGTTCATGTCAAAGTTACTTTTCCTCCAAGTTTCAGCAATTCGTTCATTTTTCTCAACAAGTGTTTTTAAGTTATTTCTCACTTTGACTTGTTTTCTTTTTTTTCTTTTTTTTTCGTACCAATAGGCCTTTCAATTAAAGTAATATCTACTTTCTCATATTCTTATTAAGATTATATTTTAGGCAAAGTGGATTAACGGCCTCATACTGAACCCGCCTCCAAGCCAAAGTGATGGGACAATCTTTTGTCTCACTCATCATGAACCTAGCCAGGGGGGATCCCAAAGATGTCTTGTATTTGGACAAAATTGTCTCATCCCTTTGCATGCCAACTAAGTTATACGTTGAAGGCTCAAATCTATTTATATATTCGGGACACGAATGACAATAACTCTAATACAGGAAAACATGATTCTATTGAAGAAAAATTACCTTTCATTGATATTCATAAATTTCTGAATATATCTAACATGTTTTATGCATAACCAAATTTGAACCTTCTCTTGTAGTTTGAATATTGTACACGCTAATAACATTTTTGTTTGCTTCAACTGTGATCAATAAAAATAATTTAAAGATTTGAATTATATATATATATATATATATATATATATATATATATATATGTTTGTGTGTGTGTGTGTGGTGGGAGGTTGGGTTATGGTAGAAACTCCAAAATCCATAGGAATTGGTTGTCCTGTAACTGTGATCTTGAAGGACCATGCGCTGACGTGATCAAAAATGAAAGAGGGGCAGTTCTGCCATTCGGCCACTACATCAACATTGCTTACATGTGTTAAGGTATGTTAAGTTTTCATGGTTAATTTGTGTGAAATGAGTTAAAGTGCATTAAGATTGCAGGTTAAGGTGTGTTAAGGTTTTCATGTTAATATATGTTAAAATCTGTGGGGTATGCTAACATATATTCATGAATGTTCAAAGTTGTTATGGTGTTAATGTATTTAAGGTTGAATACTTCATGTATGTTAACTGTTAAGACAATTTCAGGTATGTTAATGTACTTAATAGGGGTCAAATTAACATATGTTAAGTTTTGTGTCCGACCCAAATCATTGCCATCGAAGTTCAGTTTTATTACGAAAATGCCAACATGCCCATCCAAATGAAATACATTAATTAACATACCTAAAATTGCCAATGCATGAATGGCCTATTGTGCCATCAGTACCTCCATATTGCGCTGGGAGGGTGGGCTTCTCAGGTCACTTAGTCTTCTTATTACTTCTCTTAAGCTTTTTTGTATTATGTGCACGTCCCAATCATCCTCCTGTAGGGATATATGCATCTAAAAGATCTTTCATTATGATCTCATCCAAGGGCGATCAAGGAGGTCTTACGGTTCTTACGAAAAGAGAAGTTCCTACTTGACAATTCTCTCTCTATATGTGTGTGTGTGTGTGTGTGTGTGTGTGTGTGTGTGGAGGTTCAAGCGGGAACACCTTCATTTTAGGAAAATGCAAGAACACACACTACTAGAAAACTGAGCAAATCCCACGAAATATTATAGACGGTTGAAATCCGTCGGTAATTACCAACGGATTATTGACGGATCCTGATATTACCGACGGATTACCGAAGGATCCATCGGTAATTCCGTCTGTGATACCACCGCCGACGCCGTTTGATCTGACAGAGGTTACCGACGGATCCGACTTTCACCGACGGATTTTTCAGTCGGTGAAAGTTATTTGTTTTGTAGTGACACTTTTCACATGTGATAATACATGTGAAGGGAACCTTGTGGTGCACAGACGACTAGGTTGACGACCTACCACACGCTAAAGGCCACTCACATCTCTAGTTTAGTATCACATGTGATGGACTTCAGTTGCAAATGTTTATATATATATATATGTGTGTGTGTGTGTGTGTGTGTGTGTGTGTGTGTGTATAGATGAAAGATCGTGTGAGAATAGGAGTTAAGGTAAAAAGTGTTGGAAGGGATTTGGACATTTGATCACTTTTAATTAATGTTGATCTAATGGTTCAGACTAAGGGGTTGTTTACCGAATTTCCCATTAAGTCATAAATTTGTTTGTGTGGATAAATTGATGATGTTGTTTACTTTTTTATCTGAATTAATAATCTGAATAACATAAATCACCAATTTACCCCTGAATATGAATTATAAGTTGTTTTATAAATTGTTGTTTATTTTTTAAGCCATATTTTCATAAATTCATTGATATAATCTAAAAATCAAACATAAATTCATAAAGTACTTAAAATTCCAAGTTCAAACACAAAGTAGCCAAGTTCAAACACAAAGTAGCAAAGTTCGATCACAAATGCTTAAAATTTAAACATTATTAACCAAACTATTTGCAATTCCATCACGCAAAGAAGCCATATATTGAGTGTTATTGGCACCCCATTGGGATATATCAAATTCTTCTTCTCCACTTTCTTCGACTTCTTCTTAGTTCAACAATGTGGTGTCCTTGTTGCACTCCATAAACAATTGGTCTTGAATATTATATTTTCGGATAAAATTATGTATCGCAAAGCAAGAAATTACCACATTTCTTTGTGTTGTAAATGGAAAAGGAGCCATCTGCTTTAGGATCTGGAACCTCGTTTTCAAGATACCGTAAGCACGTTCAATAACATTCCTGAGCGGGGCATGTGTATGATTAAACTTTTCTTCTTTAGTCAAAGCACGTCGACGTCGAAAATCCACTAACCAATATCTTGTGTTACGATATGGAGCCAAAAATCCCCGAGCATTGGCATACGCAGCGTCACAAAGATAGCATTTATCTGAAAAACCACCCACATCAAACATAAAATATACAAAAAAGCAATATAAAAATTGAGAAAGTTGTATAGCTTGTGGTGGAAAGAGTAAACCAGATCTTGGGTTAAAAGCAACTTCCCTAAGTATTCTCGAATCATGCGATATACCTTCCCATCTAGCCCAAACAAAGGTGAATATCATGTTGAAATCACAGATTCCTAAAACATTTTGATAACATTGACCGCCTCCTCTTCCCCTGTAAGCAGTTTGATGACTGGTCGGCACAATTGCATGTATAAGGTACCGTCCAGTGCACCTATTGCACCCTTCAATAATAGAAAAATATTAAATATATATATATATATATATATTTATAAATATATAAAACATTTTAAAATGTCAAGAATAAATCTTACCGGAAATATTTCTCTCAAACGTCTTTGATTACTCGACATATTTGAAGTTGTATCCGAAGTTGTCAGCACCACGATTTCTTTTGCGAATTCCATCATTCCTAGTAAAACTTCATGGAAACAAATATGAACGGTTCTTGTAGAGCGTTGAAAGCTACGTTTAATCACTCTATAACGCTTGTTATGACCGATCATCGTCAAAAACATCGCCATCTTCTCTTCGACACTAACATGTCTACTATCTCTCACCCAATTTTTTTGCCTAAAATTATTGCATAAAAGTATATATGCTTCACGTGAGAGGCGCATCAACTCTTGGCATTGCGTACTAGGTCCGGTTAATAGCTCTTGGGTGTAAGCATATCCACTCAATGCTGAAGTATTATCAGGCATTCTTTCTATTCTTTCACGTGCATTTCTTCTTCGCCTTACTTATATATATATATATATATATATATATATATATATATATATATATATATATATATATATATATAAGAACTACCAAGAGCATTTCTTCCTCAAAAGTCAACATCTATTCAAATAAAAATGCATATCATAAATCCAAATAATAAAAATGCATATCATAAATCCAAACAAAAGCCACATAGCATATAATAATTCCAAAGCCACATAGCATATCATTAATCCAAATAGTCATACATCCAAAGCCAAGTTTCTAAAAAAACACCAAAAACGTGCCATTAAAGTAGATCATAAATCCAAAAACCAAGTTCCTAAAAAACACCAAAAACGTGGCACCACAAGTTCAAAAGTTAACACCATGTTCAAAAGTTAACACCAAAAGTCCTAAAACAACTCCTTAGCAATATCCTTGTTTCTTCCCAACTATTTTCACCTAATCTTTGGCAATTTCTTCAGGTATTGTCATCCAAGCTTCTCTATTACGAGTGTCTGCAAGAAGTGAAAAGGCAATACGGTACAAAGGATCATCTTTTTCCCACCCAAGCCCGTTCAACTTCTTTAGGCATGTGTCATATGTAAAAAGGGCGGGGTTCCCATATCTTGATGACATACTATCTAAAAACTTTATAAGATTTTATCAAGCTCCGAAGTGGCTTTTGTACTCTTTTTACCCTTTGATCATTTGATAACGGACCATTGCCTTCAACACCGGTGGTCTCTTCATCAATGACCACGAAAGGCCCAGTGGTTGGCAAAGAGTCCTTTAATGACGGACCATGACCTCTAATACCCGTATACATACCACCCTCAAACAGCCGTGCACACAAGTCAGGATATGGAAGACTTGTAGTCCTCAAAGATTCAACATACCTATAGGTCTGTGTTAAAAAGAACATCTATAAATATACAAATAAAGTAAACAAGAATTAAAATAAAACAATATCTAAAGTTAGAAAATGACCTCCATCTCCAACTCCCATTCTTCTTGTGTCAAGTTAAAAGTCGTGGAAGGATCATAGACATTCCCGGATTTATTTTTTAACTTCAACCAAGCACCATACTTTCCTTTCAGATAATCAAAATGGTTGCGCATTTGCTTTCGATCGACCACAAAATTGTGTGTGGTTTTTAAAGTCTCGGAAACTTTCTTCCAAGAAAGTGCCTTCAAACTAGTACCCTCGTTTCCACTTAAACCCACCTCTAAAATACAAGCCTCTAGGAAAGTTTTCACGACATTGTGATCTTTCCAACTTATCCTAATTCTCTTTTGTTGTTGTGATTCACCGGATTGTTCCATACCTAAAACAAAATCGGTAACAAGCTACAACACATCAAAATACACATAAAATTGTTGCCCATAGATACATAGATACACACCAAAATTATTGACCATAGATACATAGATACACACCAAAATTGTTGAACACAGACAATCAACATTCAAGGTTACCATTCCACAATTTTCCAAATTACCATTCCACCAAAAAAATCAACAGGAAAGCAACAAAAAAACCAATATATCAACTGTGAGAACAATATATCAACTTTTCTACAGAATATCAATAGGGAAAACAACAAAATATCAACAAGGAGAGCAACAAAATAGCAACAGGGAAAGCAACAAAAACCAACATGAATAATCGACAAAAATCGACAAAAAAACCAACAGCCCAAACGATGAAGTGAGAATCGACAATAATATCAACAATATTCGACAGGTGGGAAGGTCGAAATCACAATAATATCAACAAAAAAGAAGTTAATCGACAGGTGTGAAGGTAGTTAATTGACAGGTAGAAATTACATGAGAAATAACATACCTGGGAATGTGGTCGCCAGTGTGAGAGACATGGTTGATGGAGGTGGTCGCCGGCCGGAGGTGATAATCGACGGCGTGAGAGGCGTGGTTGATGGAGGTGGTCGTCGGCCGAAGGTGAGAATCGACGGGGGAGGGAGGCGTAAATGATGGAGGCGTGAATGAGGAGGCGTGGTTGATTAGGGTTATATGTATATGATAGTTTTTTTAAATGGTATAAATGTCAAAATTGTGTCTTAATGGGAACAACACAACTTTCCCCTACTTAGTGAATAAGTCGGTATTGTCTGCGCGAATAAGTCATTAAGCCCCAAGTAAACACTCCAAACGTCTATGCGAATAAGCCACTTTTGTCATTAAGATCATTAAGCCACAAGTAAACACCCCCTAAGTCCCAAAATAACCCATGAATTAGCTTAAAAGAAAATTTTCAATTGATCTTTAATAATTATTGATCCAAAGGTGGAGATCTCTTCTTACCATTTACATGATAACTACTATTTTTACTAAAAAAACAGTCTCTCTATCTATACTACCTTAACATGCATTTACATCAAAAGTCTTAAATACAACTTCTAAAGCACAAGGTACTTCTCTTTAAAGTGTAAAATTTGAAAAACTCTTAGTTACTATTTTTAATGCATAATGTACAACTCACTGATGCAAGGATTTTCAAACAAGAAGTACACGCTCAAACCATGCTTTTCTTTTATTTCACGTACGCTCAGTCCATGCTTTTCTCTTATTTCATGTCTCAGCCCATACTTTCTTCCTGAAATGGAGAACTAGAAATGTATCCTCTGTTCTGATTTCTTCTACCTACTACTTGTTGGCTCCCAAGAGAAGAGGTAACCCCCCTCCTTCATATTTTCTTCACAATGTTGCATATAAATAGGATTCTTCATATTTTATCCACAACGTTGGAATCAAAATCCCCCATCCTTCATCTTTTCTTCTATCCAATTTCAATCTATCCTCTTAAAATAAACCCTAAACAGTTGGATTATACCTAATTTATCGTATCATTCTCTCAATCTTCTCCTGATTTCGATAGGTAAACCCTTCGATTTGAGTTTCTTTTTTTTTTGCGTTCTTATTTAGGTTTAACCGAAGCAGTTACTTCAAGGTAATCGATCTTTTAGTTATCTTGAAATCGACAGAAATTACAAACCCGGGAAGAGGGTTTCAGTTCAATGATCAAGGAATTTAAAGTTTCAAGTCCCAAGAGAATCAACGGGGGTCATTTAAGATGAGAAACGATTCAAGAACGTGTATGTAAAAAAAACAAATCTATCAAATTAGCTTGTTTTGTATTAGGAAAATTTGATCAAGATGCACTTACTAACTCTACTTGGAAGGTTTTCTCTCTTTCAAGTTGGTATCATATGGTTAGGTCTGCACATACCTACCTATTTAATTAAAGGATGGCAAATTGTTTCAGGAATCATTTGTTTGAATCTTCATTTTGTTGATTCTCTTCAATATACATTACTGATCAACACATTGTTGTTACTTATGCTTCTTATTTTTGTATGTGTATGGTTCTTATTTATGTTGTGTATGTGTAGCTTGGTTTGGCATGTTGGTTGGAAATGATGCTTCCATTGCAGTAAGTATTAGACACCAACACAAATAACATCATTTGTATTTGAAGCTACAATGTCTTCTAGCACCTACTCATGTATTCTTAGCTTCCAAATTTATACAACTTGTTTGAAGCAGTCACTAATTACTATATATAGTTTCACACTAACATCTGTACCCCTTTTGGATGGGACTGTAAGCGATAAAATTGAATTGTTTAGTTTTTAATTTGACATTGGTTCCACCTATTTTGGTCATTGTCCCATTCAGTCCTATCATGTCTTCTCAAGTTTAAAGATAAGTTTTGGCCTCATGGGTTTTCTGATCAAATTGAATAGAAAAGGAGGAAGGAGGGATTTAGGGAAGAATTTAGTCACAGTCTCATTTTGATTCGGAAAGATAATCAATCTAGGTGTCGTTTCTCAATTGATCATATGTTGTTGTCGATCATAAACCCTCTCAGTCTAATAGCAGGTATTGCTTCTGTATTTCTTTTGTTTGCTTCCATGGGTGGGAGAACAAATTTGAACTTTGAACTCCACCTAAAAGAAGACAATGTATTTAGACCAAGGAAAAAGCTCACAGACTTCATACAAGAAGAGTAAGTGTCTGACCTGCTCATTCTCGGTTTGAACCTTTCCCTTTGACGATCAGAGTGTACAACCTTGATACTACAATGATCCGTCTGAATTCGGCCTTTTGTTTTTTCATGTTCAGATGCAAAAACGGAAAACAATATGCAGTCATTTGAAAAGCTTTATTAAGTAAGCACTGCAACCACCTTATCGCTTATGATTCTTGATCCATGTTCATATGTTAACATGTTTCATAATTTATGCATATGTTTGTAAATATAGATTAATACACATGTTGTATTAGTTTTATTCTAATATTATTTTGATTTTAACAATGTATCGGATACTCAACAACCATATTTTACGTAAATATTTCTAGGATTCTAAAAAACGAGGAAGCAACAAAGTTTTACCATATTATGTATTTTAGCTTCTTGTATAGTTTTGATTTCCTGACCTTATGCTACCTTAGAAATGTTTCACCGTCATGAGATTTGCATTTTTTTGGTCATTTTTATTGTGGATTTATATTTGTTTAAAATAGTCTGTGTGGTTTATTTCAAGGAAACTTCTTCATTTATACATGTGTATATTTATCCTTGATGATGCTTTAATCTTAATTATACAACATTTCAGGCAAAGTTGAGCTTATTTGTGGGCACCTTTTTTTTTGTAACAGGGGACTGTTGTGTTTTCTTTATTCATGGGTAAGCATTTGGTACCTTTTTTGAATTGTAGATGTGTCTTTGTATTGATGGATAGAGTGTTGAAATTCCAATCTCAACTGCTCTTTGTATTCATAATGTTGTGCATTTCATACATTTTATGTTGAAATTGACTATATAGGTGCACCACTACTGTGGCAACTATCAATTGATTGATAAAACTCAATTTAGGTTTCTTTAATTTTAAACTTAATATTGATGCGATTCTTGTAAGGTTTTGTATTTATTATAGAGAGAAGGTGAGATAACTTGCTCATTCCTATATTTGGGAATTTCTTTTTCTGCATCAAATTTACAAGTGCTACCCTTTTGTAGGTATTCCTCATGAAAGCATAGCTATTGAAGCCACAATAGGATATAAATAGACACATGACTTATTTGGTGAAAAAGTATGCTTATCTATTTTCCTTCTCATATCATAGGTATAATCATATTATATCTCTTAATGTGGCATGTTGAATTTATTTTCTTTGTTCATACATCTCTTATGCTTTATTGTTGAAGGTAGAATCCTCTCCTTTGCCATCAAACATGTTATATTTACGTTATTTCTTTATGTTGCTTTTGATATTTTCAAAGCCTTTGTTACTTGAACTTGATTTCGAACATGTGTCAAATATCCAAAGAATCATGAAAAACCCTTTTTCAAAATGATATAGACAGGTCTTTTGATCAAATAAAACATTCATTTTCATTCCATTTTTTGAGTTGGAAGGAATACATTGTTATTGAAATTCTTAGAACGTGTAATTATGAATATCTTCAGTTTGGTAATATGAAGTGTTTCACATGCTTTTGCAAACATGCTTAACAACACTATGCCTTGAACATTTCTATCTTTTCTTTAGTCAAGGGCGTACTTTTGAAGAAGGAATGGATTTCGGAATCATCAATTTGACCCTTGTCATCTTTTTGTTTCTATGTGTATTTTTATATGGTCACTAATTTGGTAAACCTTTTTAAATCCATCTATCAGGTATGAAGTGCATTTACGATGTTAGCTTCAACATGTCTTTGGTTCTAGATCAATCATGTTAAGTTTTATTAAGAAGTTTGTTCTACTCTGACGCAGCGGGAAAGTGCGGAACGGATCGACAAACGTCAAATCCAAAGGATAAACGAGTCTACAAGCGTATAACCCGGAAAATAAGAGAAAACTCTATAACTAGAGATGAAACTCTAAAGATAACTTTATTGATCAATGATAAACCGTGATTAACATAGAAAACAATAAACCCTATTTATAGCTAAACTAACTCAGAGATTACTATGAATTAAATTCAAATCTAATCTTAATCCTAAACCAACTAGGAAACTATTTAAATAATTAATAAAAAAGAAACTAAATAATAATTCTAATAATAATTAAAGTTAACAATAATTATCCTAAGTTTAAATAATTAAAATAAGAAAATTCGTTTTCGAGAGTTGTCCCGAGACTTAAGTCTCGGTGAAACTCTCGGTAGACTCTGGAACTCAGTGGGAACCGAGACTTGTCTCGAGACTTAAGTCTCGGTGAAACTCTCGGTAGCTTATGCCTTGATTTTCCAATATGGTTCATTTGCTCTTCTAACCTTGATGCTAGCCACCCTACATCAGTCTCCTCCACCTCTGAAGAACTCGACCCCGAGTTCTCATTAAAAAATCAAGCCTTGTTTGTATTCTTTAGGTATTCACACGTAACTTTGAATGGTCCATGCTTGAGATGCATTGGTTTGCTGCGAGTGATAACTTTTCTTGTACTTGTCGAACTTTATCTGACTCTTTGTTCTGGAGGATTGTTCATGGTTACGACCAAGAAGCTCCCATTTTCCTCCTTTACGTCTCTCTCAAAGTGAAAAACAGGTTTCATGGCAATCTTATGCTCACCCCAACGAAATAACATCACATTATCTCTTCCTTTATACATAACATCATTGTCATATTGCCAAGGTCGGCCAAGTAAAATGTGGCAAGTATTCATGTCAAGTACATCACATACTACATCTTCCTTATAGTATTTTCCAATGAAGATAGGCACCTTGCACGTTTGTGTTACTTGAACTTGTGGACCTCTTTTCACCCAACCAAGAGAATAAGGCGTATCAAGAGGTTGTGTTGGTAGTTTTAAGTGATCCACCAATTTTTGTGACACCAAGTTCTCACAACTACCATTATCCACAATTAAATCACATACCTTGTTGTTGACAGAACAATGGGATATGAAAAGATTATTACGTTGTCCGTCCTCTTTTGATGATAGCAAGACCCGTTGGAGTACGATGTTGATCTTTTCTTAAAGATCTTCTTCAGTGAATTCGGCTCCTTCGTAATCATCATTCTCTTCATATTCTCCACCTTCCACTAGTCCTACAGTCTTTCGAGATGTACATTCATTAGATCGATGGCCAGGTTATCCACAACGGTAGCACTTGGGTCCCGTTGGCCTTGCATACGGACTGGGTGTTTTCTGTGTGAGTGTTTTCTCGTTGGAGTTACCCACGTTTCTTGGTAACGGATTATGATCTTGACTACCATTGTTTCCTGCGTTTAGAGAAGGAACGTTACCTGTGTTGTTCGTCACTTCCTTAGTCTCGGCCTTGTTCTGGGAAGAGAATGAAATGTGAGTTGATCTCTCCATTAGCTCCACTTTCATGGCCAAGCTCGATGCTTCCGTTATATTCCACGATGTTTGGAGTCTAATCTTCTCTTGAATCGAGCTTTTCAATTCGTTTATATAATGTGCAACCCTTTGTCCTTTCGCCTCGCCGATTTTATTCCGTTCGGAGAGTCGTAAGAACTCGGTAGTGTACTCGGTTACGGTTCTTGTACCTTGTCTGCATTCGAGGTACATCTTGTAGAGAATCTATTCATAATTTTCAGGTAAAAAAATGTCTCATCATAAGTTGCTTCATTCTCCTCCAAGATCGAACTGGTCCCTTTCGTTGTCGTTGTCTTTGCACGATCAGTTTATCCCACCAAATAGCGGCGACGCTCTTTAGATGGAAAGCAACCAACTTGGTCTGCTTGTCTGTAGGAACCTCCATAATGTCAAAGAATTGGTCGACTTTGATTTGCCATCTAAGAATTCTTCTACTCCCATGGTTCCATAGAAGAACAGAATGTCTGCTTTCAAACGGTAATCGTGTCTGTTTCTTCTCAAGTTGACCGACTCTTCTTCCTCCTCCTCTTCGGATTCGGAACTCAAAAAGTTAACTCGATTACGGTTGCCATTGTGTGGCTCCCCAATCGATTTTTCAAACATGTCTCTTCTCCGACGATGAAATATGATGACAGTCGCTGTCAGGTTAGCGAGTGTTGTGGATATGGCCACATTCATCTCTATTAAACCCGTTTTGGTAGTCGGCTGTCGATCTGCAATTGTTAGTGAAAAGACAGGCGTATTCTGCTCTGATACCAACTGACGCAGCAGGAAAGTGCGGAACGGATCGACAAACGTCAAATCCAAAGGAGAAACGAGTCTACAAGCGTAGACACCGGAAAATAAGAGAAAACTCTATAACTAGAGATGAAACTCTAAAGATAACTTTATTGATCAATGATAAACTCTTATTAACAAAGAAAACAATAAACCTTATTTATATTTATAGTTAAACTAACTAAGAGATAACTATGAATTAAATTCAAATCTAATCATAATCCTAAACCAACTAGGAAACTATTTAAATAATTAATAAAAAAAGAAACTAAATAAAAATCCTAATAATAATTAAATTTAACAATAATTATCCTAAGTTTAAATAATTAAATAAGGAAATTCGTTTTTGAGAGTTGTCCCGAGACTTAAGTCTCGGTGAAACTCTCGGTAGTCTCTAGAATCACTAGTTATCTCCAGTGCTCATCGAGACTTGTCCCGAGAGTTAAGTCTCGGTGAAACTCTTGGTAGACTCTGGAACTTAGTGGGCACCGAGACTTGTCCCGAGACTTAAGTCTCGGTGAAACTCTCGGTAGCTTCTGCCTTGATTTTCCAATGTGTTTCATTTGCTCTTCTAATCTTGATGCTAGTCGTCCTACAGCATACTCTAATCGAGTGTATTCGCCTTGAGTACTTTCTTTATGACTTGCATTGATCACAAGGCACCGGTGAATTTTATTATTTCTAGAGGATGGTGATAACAAGGGTTTAGGTACTGATGAAGACCTGAACAATGGTTGTTTTACAAGAAACAAAGTTGAATCCTCAAGGCAGAGAAGTGTTGTCACAAAAAATTCTTTGGATGAAGACTTGCTCGGTCATAGTGGGAGGGATTCAATAAGCTCTTCATATCACATGTATTGCAAGTGGTCAGTTACAACTTGATCTTAGAGGTCGTTTACCAAATGCTTACCCGGTTAAGCACTTACCAAGTTATATTGCCTTAACCGATGAATATGGTATAGACCTAGAATCTTACCGGTAAGAGCGAAGACAATGACCAAGAGTCTTACTCAGTAAGTGAGGGCGGCAACTCTTACCCGGTTAGTGCTTACCGTGCATATTGTTGAATATAATGCCATTTTAATGGACTAAAATATTATTGGTAAGTGATAGTTGCATTTTACCGGTAAGCACTTACCGGGTAAGTGTTTGGGTAAACGGCCCCTTACTCTTACTACGATTCTAGAAAACAGTATTAGTTGTTTTTCCTTCACGGTTTTTAGAAGACATTTTGTCTTTGATGGGTATGTACATGGATTTTTGTGTATTCTTTCAAATATTAATTGTAAGCAACAACTTTGTGCTAAAGTTGAACCACTCTAAATATTACGTTCTTTTGATTGGGTTCTAGAGAATGTGGATGGCAAAATACCTTTGCAATCATCAACCTTAAAGCTTACTACGTGTGCATATATATAATATATAAATTTGTAACCATAACTTACATCTTGAAAAACGTTGTGATCATGCCATAGCTTCTAACGCTTGAGGCTTGACCTCATCGCCACATCTCACACTATTTTGAAAATAATTCCATCCCGCCGCATTGCGTTATCAAATATAAATCAATAAGATGTAGAATATACATTTGGAGTATTGCAATCAGTTATGATAGAGCATGCACACTAACGGAAAAAAAAAAAAAAAGTGTCGCATATATGATGAATTCATGTATTATTAATTATGCATGTTATAATCATAGTTGATGAATATGAAGTTAACATAAAAATTAAAGATTCAGTCAAAATGTCAACTACAGAAGTTGAAATGATGGTTGGTAATAATATTCAATTTCTAGAAATTTGTGCTCAACATAAAAAGATTTTTTTTTATTATTAGAATATTGAAGATATTTTTTTTATTTGTGTTAGTGGTTGAAATGAAAAAGTAAGGGGTTGTTTACCAAATTTTCCATTAAGTCTTGAATGGATAAATTTGTCTGTCCGGATAAATTTGTCTGTCTGGGTAAAAATGTGTTGTTGTTTACCTTTTTAACTGAATCAACGGTCTGAATGATAAAAATGACCAATCTACCCCTCAAACAAAAATGTGGTGTTTTTTACTGTTGTTTATCTTCTTTGAACATGTTTGAACATTTTCTATTATTAATCAAACCAAAAGGCTATTGTTCATCAAACTATTTTGAAATTAAAAGATAATAATCTGGACACGATCGATGTAGATGATGGTGGAACGAGAACCCAAAATCAAAGATCGGTTTTTGAAACCAATCTTCAGAAACCAAAATCAAAGATCGGTTTTTGAAACCAAATTTCAGAAACCAAAATCAAAGATCAAAAACCAAACTTCAGAAACCAAAATCAAAGATCGTTTTTTGAAACCAAAGATCAGAAACCATTCTTCAGAAACCAAAGCAAAGATTTGCTCTGGAACGAGACCAAAATCAAACGAGACCAAACTTCCTACATCAAATCGAGACCAAATCGAAATCTAGAACCAAATCTGGAAACTTCAAACGAGACCAAACTTCCTACTCGAACCCTGCAACTATGGTGTCTCGAAGAGGTTGCCGATTGAGTAGGGAGTGAGGGAAGCGAGTGGTTGCCGGCAGAGGGTGGTCGCCGGCAGAAGGTGGTTGCCGGCAGAAGGAAAGAAGGAGAGGGGGTCGCCGATCGTGTGTAGGAGAGGGATGATGTCAAAGAAGGAGGTCTGTGAAAGAAGCGTGTATTTTCATAAGGGTAGGCAGAGAATTTTTTTGTCTTAATGGGGACAATTGTCCCTTCTTGGCTGTACGAAAAAGCCAAAGAATAAGCCAGGGAATTTCAATAAGCCACACGTAAACATGACAAAATGTATGTGCGAATAAGCCCACTCACTTATTAAGCCCATTAAGCCACAAGTAAACACCCCCTTAAGTGGTGTTAAAAGGTGTTTGATCAAATGGTGGAATCAAGTGATGATACGTAATAACTTATGTACAAGTGCGATCAACTTGATATGAATTGTTAAACTTAATTAAAACTATTTCATGTATGGATTTGTGATGGAGGAGATGTGCTCTAAATAATAATCACAAACCCAAGGCCGAGAACTATACATGAGTATGTAGTCTTGAAAACAGGTCCGTTCGTGACATTTTATGGGCTTGGACATATGTAAAATCAGAGCCCTCCAAAAGAATACTACAAGAAACTTGACCTACAGCGACGACAGAAAGTCATTGCAATAGGGTTAAATTCTTATTTCAGAAATTCAAAAACAAATATTTTTTAGATGGAAAATTGGGAAAAAAATATTTTAACCTACAGCGGCGACATGTCGTCGCAATAGATTGAAATTAATTATTTCAAAAATTCAAAAACAAATATTTTTTAGATAGAAAATTGGGAAAAAAAATAGTTTAACCTACAGCGACAATATGTCGTCACAATAGGTTGAAATTAATTATTTCAGAAATTCAAAAACAAATATTTTAACCTACAACGACGACATTTCGTTGCAATAGGGTTAAATATAAACTAAAATATATTTTTGTTTTAAATCTAGATTTCTCAAAATCATAAAATAAAATAAAAAAAGAACTAACAAAAAGTATGAATAATGATTGAGGGTTCGAGTTCTAGATTTCAGAAACCCGTGGCATTGCGAGGGTACATTTTTAGTAGATATATATATAGATAAATATTAATTATATAATATTTGCAATCTTTTTGACGTGTGCAGCACAGGGGAGCAAACCCTTAAATTTGCCGAAGCCCTAAAACTATTTGCTCTCGTCTTCTTCAAATCGGCAATACTCGTTCATCAATTCTCTTCAGGTATGATTTCTCTAGGGTTCGATCATGTTTTCTCAATGCAACACACCATCATGTTCGGTTTTTCTTTATACAACATTACCGAAGCATGAAAAATCGAACACAGCAAAAGTCGAGATCACTGTTGTGTTCGATCTTATTTGTGTTCCATCTTGTTCGACCATTTCTCGCTGCTGTATTCGATCTTCTTGCCCCCTTTTCACTGATGTGTTTGATAGAACTTTACCAAAGCAAGAAAATTCGATTTATTTGGGTTGCTTGTTTATTGTTTATGATACCACACCATGTGAAATTGATACCACTACACAGATTTCCATTGAGAAATTGATGTTATATATGATTGATCAATGTTTTATAGATGTGAAATTGATACCACTACACAGATTTTGATTGTGAAATTGATGCTATATATGATTGATCCATGTTTTATAGATGTGAAATTGATACCACTACACAGATTTCGATTGTGAAATTGATACCACTACACGGATTTCCATTGAGAAATTGATGCTATATATGATTGATCCATGTTTTATAGATGTGAAATTGATACCAGTACACAGATTTCGATTGTGAAATTAATACCACTACACGGATTTCCATTGAGAAATTGATGATATATATGATTGATATGTGAAGTTGATACCACTACACAGATTTCGATTGTGAAATTGATACCACTACACGGATTTCCATTAAGAAATTGATGTTATATATGATTGATCCATGTTTTATAGATGTGAAATTGATACCACTACACAGATTTCGAGTGTGAAATTGATGATATATATGATTGATCCATGTTTTATAGATGCGAAATTGATACCACTATATCACAGATTTTCTTTGTGAAATTGATGCTATATATGATTGATCCATATTTTATAGTGCACTTTGCTTGTTGTTGGTTTCTTATAGTTTCAACATATACATTTCTTATGTCTGTAAAATTCGGCCAACAAGTTATCAACATACCTCAATCTTGGAGTACACTTTTCAGTTTTCTAGTATAATAAAATATCTACAAACTTACCCTAAATCAGTATTCATTCCCCCAAAGAATAAGAAGTCTCACGCCTCCTCCCTCCCGTCGGCCTCCTCCCTATCTCGCCTCCTCCCTCTCGTCGTCGTCCTCCATCCCAGATGCACTCAATACCCATCTTACCGTCGCCCTCCTCTCTATCTCTCAACCTAAAATCGATTTTTTTCTCTTATTTGTGTGGGATTGTTTCTGGTTCTGAAATCGATATTGGGGGTGGGTTGGGGTTCGATTTTGCTTCCATTATTCTTCTCATGGTTCAATTTTAGGTGATTCTTCCTATTTTTGTGGGATTTTAGGGCTTTGATAAACATTCATGTTTATTCAAATATGGTTTGGTCTCTACCGTATTTGTGTGGGTATACATGTAATCATTCAAATGTGTGTGGGTATATATACATGTATTTGATGTTTGTAAATTGTTGAAATTGCTATATAAATTTATATTGAAATTTATAAATTGTTGGATATTTGTTTGAAAGCCTTAAAGCTTATCACATTGACTGTTGAAATTTGGGTTTATTATTGAAATCAGTTTGTTGATTAGTGGAGTTGTTGTGTTTATCATATTTGTTTTAAAGTGTTAAGTTTATCAATAAGAGATCTCTCTTATGTTGATTATTGAAATTGTTTAGTTGGAGCCAACTAACTATGATAAGATTAAACAAAGTCAGGAACTTTAACCCCTCTTATCAGTCAATTATGCTGACTGAGATGCCGACCCATAAATCTAAGAGAGGTACTCTTACTTGCTACTGGATGTTCCTTGATGTGTAGAAGAACAAGTGAGATTGTCCTGTATGTCACCACCATGTATACTATGTTCTTATGTTAATTTTCTTTCGATTTGATGTTAAATCACACAACTGGAATCGAGTACATGGTAAGTGTAGGGGCTAACGAGATTAAAGTCACAACAACAACTTTGGCCAAGATGGGACATTAGCTCCTTTGAACACTCCATCCACAATCTATAAATGGCTAAATGAACTTTTTCAAGTTATAAGTTGCAAAGAGAAAGCTTCAGTTAAATATGTGGCGGTGTTGTGGTGTGTGGTCATTAATATTATTTGCTGAATGATGATAACCTGAACCCTTTTTCGTTGCTTTTGTTGATTGTGGCTTTCATATTATTGGATAAACATTGATGCATTGCTAAGGGATTTTGTACCTATTCATCCACCATCTTGGTTCCTTATTCAGGCCTTGACTTTTTGATAGCTCAATAACCTCTATGCAAGTTGCTTCTTCTGATTTCTATTATATTCTTTAATTCATCATGTCTTTCTCATTTTAAATAACATCACATAGTCATAGGTTCCTTTTAACTGCTTTAATTGTTATCAGTTGTTTCCACGTTCTACCGACCACTAAATTTCTGTGTTCTTTCTCTGGTTTTTTTTAAACCAGTTCGACTAACCTTAAGTGTTGTCTAGGTATTAGATGAGTACCAAAAGAATTTTGGTGATTCATGGAAAGTTATTCAAGCAGATTGCAGTCAGGCATGGCCTTATTTAGATGAAGCTTTGACCAAATTTCAGGTTTTAGTTCTATATTTATTTCATTTTAGAATCTTGGGAGTACCTCCATTCAGTAAGTCTTGTTCCGTAAGTTGATGATGAGCATGAACCTATCTAAAGTGATGCTGACTGACTTGTTTTCTTTTTTACTTGATTACCTTTGAATCATCAGGATCCTGCCCAGGCAGACAAGCTGCTGAAAATTCAGAGGGAGATGGACGAAACAAAAATTATACTTGTAAGTGTTGACTTCAAGCTGAATCGATTGCCAACATCTATCTTGCATGTGAGGGATTTGTCATGTTTGTCTATTGTTGTTGTTGTCTCTTCTATCAGTACTGGATTTAGACACAATATTGCTGCTGACTAAACCTTTTAGTAGTTCACCTTGTTGTCGGGAGGTCCGTTTGATATCCAAAAACTGCTCAGCTTCCGTTTGATACCGGATAAAGCAAATCTTGGTTTTCGTTTTTCATATAATATGATATGAATATACCACATCAATTTGTTATGTATGGATGAGGGTTCGAATCCCTCTCTTGCCGTTTCCATTGATGACTACTTAAATTGATCTTCCTTAGTGTTCCGGAATTTATATATTGTTTAGTTTATTGAGTTACTTAAGTGCTTGATTTCAATCGTTGGTGTTGATTTTACTATGGCGTTTGGTATAAGTTTTTTTAGGCTTGACATTAGTTTATGATTTGTTGATTTGCACACCAAGTGTTTGATGAAAGTCCTAGGTGAATTTATGTTTCTTTTCTTGAATGTTAGGTTGATGGATAAAGTTCTCTTCTTTTATTAGTTTTCTTTAGTTATAAAGTTGCGATTTTCAGTTTAGTAGTTTAACTCATTCCATGTCTTTTGAAGTAATGTCATTTGTATCAAGTAATTTTCGTTTTTAGTCAATTTCATTGAGCTTAAGTGACCAAAGTGAGTAGCTAATCATTGTGACACACGTGCATTCGGTCTTAACACAAGTTGTTAATTTAACCACTGACTCCCTAAGAAGAACGACACCCGACTTACCCTATTACTAGGTTTGAGTTAGGTTTATAAATTTAAACCTTGTTGTGCGTTTAACGACGCGTGCATCAAGACTTTTGTTGATAGAAGAAAGTGAGTTATGCTTATCATGTCCTTATGCTTTGTGATTACCAATTGCTTTAAGTTTTCGTTTTAATATATTTTTATCGATGAATCCTGTATAGTATGGAACTTCATTTTTTTATTTCACTTTAATATTGCAGAACCAGAGTTGATGATGTGGATTTTGAGGAGAATGAAACTTATGCAATTGATATAGTCACAAGGACCAGATATGGCAAGGTAAATACTTAGGTTTTAAAAAGGGTTTCTATTTGTTTAGCTGCATTACTATTGCAGCTTTATCAGTTGATGATGATTTTTGCAACCAAATTTGTTGGATGAGAAACAAACTAAATTGAATCAACCAAAGTTTTTCTCCTTTCATCTTTAATATATATTTGTGTATCTATATCTTTTTTTTGTCAAACATCAATTTTCCTTTTCTATATCAGTCAACATTGGTTTTATGTTTTTGCAGGTCTCCCGTTTGCAGTTCTTATAACCGTGGTTCTGACAGATGCTATCCCGATGGACCCCATGTATGTTATAGCCTACTGCAATACGTTTAGTAAAAGTTTATCATTTTATATCTCATGATCAGATTCTGTTAACAGATTGAATTGTTTTACCAATTTTACTTTAATTGATGAACAACCAATGACATGATCTCTCATAGAAGTTCTTACTAGGGTAGTATACTAAGGGGTGGGGATCTAAACGACCCTACCCCTAGATGGATTTA
This sequence comes from Arctium minus, assembly GCA_954870635.1. NCBI lineage: Eukaryota > Viridiplantae > Streptophyta > Magnoliopsida > Asterales > Asteraceae > Arctium > Arctium minus. Next base: position 394,373 of record OX941085.1, on the reverse strand, counting down.
CTCGTCTGTTTCTATTTTGTTTGTCTAAGCTAAATTTGCATTTGACCTGCAATTTTTAATACTCTGGAATTTAGTGATTCAACTTCCCTAATTCTACCTTCGTACCAATGCTAATAGATATCGACCCAGGCTAAAAAATATTAGGGGTTAGGGGCCTAGTTTCTTTAGCATATGTAGTAGTAACCTAAAAAATTTAGTTAATAAGAAAGACCTACAAAATTTTAGCATATAATAACTTTTTTTCTTGTTAGATTCTGAGACAACATGGGTGATACTGAAGATAAAGACGACAAGCATGGTGAATTGAACAAAACCCCACCATCTGGATCCGTAGTTCGTGATGATGCATCTGAATCCTCTTGTTATGCAACTAAAGATGAATATGACACCCATATATATTTGGGTCCGAAAATTAGCATCAAAGAGCATCTTGAGAAGGACAAGGTTCTTATTATTTGGTTTGGAAACGAAAATTACGAATGCTGGATTCTTTTTGTCTAGGATTTTGAGAATAATGGTGAATTGGGGGTGATTCATATTGAAATTGAATTTATAATTTTATCTTGGAATGAAAGTTTTGCCTTCCGCCTCATTGCGATATATATATATATATATATATATATATATGAATAAAAATTGAACGACGGAATTAGTGACGGAAATCCGTCGCTAATAATTTATGTCGCTAATAAATTTCGTCGCTAATAAATTTCGTCGCTAATCCATCACTAATACTTTCTGTTACTAATCTGTCGCTAAATAGTGGCCATCATCCATCGCTAATAAATCGGTCGTTGATAAGCATTACCCACCACATATTAAGCGACGGACTTTCAGCGACGAATTAGCGACGGAACTGACTTTTAGCGACGGATTAACGACGAAATTTTCCGTCACTAATAAGGTCCTTTTTTGTAGTTATATGTCATACTATAATGACGGTTTTGAAAAATAAACGTCAATTTACGTCACTCTACAGTGACAGATTTGAAAATTAATCTCACTGTAAGTTGTGTTATGATGACGGTTTTGAAAAAAAAAATCACTTTAGGTTCAACTACGGTGATGATTTTGAATAATAGATGTCATAGTATGTCACTCTAAGGTGATGGTTTTAAAAAGTAAACGTCACAATATGTCTTGGTACGGTGACACTTTTGAACGATAAATGTCACATTATGTCATGGTATGCTGACGGTTTGGCTTTCAAAACCGTCACCGTAAATATGACTATGGTGACATTTTTGAAAAATAAATGTCACTATACATCCTACTACGTTAACGAATTTGAAAAACAAATGTCACCTACGTCGTACTACAATGACGGGTCTGAAAAATAAGCGTCATTGTATGTCATGCTATGGTAACGGTTCGAATAAATAAATGTCACCATATGTCTGTTATTGTGACAATTTTAAATAATAAACGTCACCATATATCGTGTTACAGTGACGATTTTGAAAAATAAACGTCACCTTATGTCATCCTATAGTCATGTTTCTTAAATGTAAATGTCAACATAGGTCATGCTATGGTGACTATTTTATAAAATAAATGTCACTGTACGTCATGTTAGAGTTACGGTTTTTAAATTAGAAACCTCAACGTATGTCATGTTACGGTGACTATTTCGAGAATTTAACGTCACCTTACGTTATGTTATGGTGACGATTTCGAATAATGAAGGTCGTTATATGTCATGCTATGGTAACATTTATGACAAATAACTGTCACTGTATGTCATGCTACGGTCACGATTTTGAAAAAATAAATGTCACCATATGTAATGCTACGATGACGGTTTTTAATATAAACGTCAAAGCATGTCATGCTACGATGACAATTTTAATAAAATAGTGTCACCGTATGTTATGCTATGGTGACGGTTTTTAAAAATTAATGTCATTGTATGTTATGCTATGGTAACGGTTTTAGAAAAAAAAACAACTTTTTTTTAATATTTAAGATGACGGTTTTTAGCGTATGGTAACGATTTTTTATATGATTTGGTAACATTTTTTAAACATAACGAAAAGTGTACCAAAAGTGACGGCAGATAAGGTGACTATTTTTATGTCCATGAAAACCGTTACCGAATACCTATGGTAACGGTTTTTAACTGTCACTAAAGACCTTTTTTTTACTAGTGTTCATTTTTCAGAAATTCAAAAACAAATATTTTTTAGATGGAAAATTGGGGAAAAAATATTTTAACCTACAGCGACGACTTGTCGTTGCTATAGGTTTAATTTCTCCCAACTAATTAAAATGTTTATCCATTTTTGAAAAAACAAAAAAAAAAAGTATTTTCAGCTTTAGAAACGACCTGTCGTCACTATAGGATTAATTTAATATTTTGTTTTTTTAGAAGGATGAAAAAAAAATCATAACCATCCTACAGAAACGACTTCTCATCGCTGTAGGGTTTGATTTATTTTATTTATTGAAAAGTTAAATCTAATTTATACATTTATCTACGGAGTTCGTGCACACAACCCCAACATCGTATTCCTCTCACCTCCGAGCACAGTCATCTCTCCACAATCGCACCCTCATCAAAGCAAGCAGATGACTGTCGGAGTTCGATCTCTATCTATGTATTTATATCTCTCGTCTCTCTTCCTTTCTCTCTCGATATGCATATGGTTCGATCTGCATATTGTTTGATCTGCAGATTAATTTTGTTTTCTCATATGTTTTTGTAATAACTTGTGGTTTGTTGTTAATTTGAACCTAGTTTATACATATCTACTTCGATTGATGATTTGGTGGTAAGTTTTGATCTAATTTATACATAGATTGATGATTTGGTGGTAAGTTTTGACCTAATTTATACATAGATTGATGATTTGTGGATTAACACTCGTAGACATTGTTACACCTCATTGGAGATACTTTATATCATAATTGTAATTTTGTCAAATGTGAATCGTTTGAAAACTCCAAGAAAAAGGTTGCAATTTATTTATTTAATTAAACAAAGTTGATTTTCTTGCTACCAGGGGAACGTGTGATGTCCGTTATTGAAGAAACGATTCCAGCTACTGACGGTAGTGTTTTGCATACAATACCAGGTTAGTTCTCTACTGTGGTTTATGCACCTGAGTTAAGTATTAAAGAGAAAGTATATGGTTCTGATGGTATTTGTGAGATGGAAATTGCTAGTAAAAACATTGGGCGTAATTTGAGTATTAGAGAGAAATTATTTAACTTTTTTGGTTATGGGGCTAAGCATACTCCAGCCCCCTTACTGCTCAACCCCTGCTTTTAAGAGCCAACTACATGCTACTTAGGGAGTGGGGGTTGAGATGAATTGTCATAATCTAGTTAAGCCGTTAAGAAATTTTAAAGACTATACTTGTAGCATAATTGGGTAGAAAATAAAGTTCTGAAAAGAAGTTCAATTGATCATTGTTGAACACATGCATATGGAGCAACACTAGTTCTTAAAGGGAAATAACCTATCAAAGAAGATGGACACAGAGTGTTGGGTCATACCTACCTATAAATAAGTCTTCTCAGGGGGTTTTTGACATGCAATTGCAATTATATGGATAATTATTGTTTCAGGTATTGGTTTGTACAAGTACATTAGCTTGGGGGTAAAAACCTTCCTACTCATCTGGTTATAATAAGGGTTAGTCAAATTATGTATGGCATATTCATTAATAAAGTGTAGCCTTGTTGATTCTCTACTGGAATCATGTAATAAGAATTCACACACCAGATTTACATTTACTGTGCTTCATCGTTAGGAGTTATTTGCTTCCATTGTTCTTAGATCAACCATTCCACTCTTTTGGTAACTACTGTTTTCTTGGAAGATTTTGAAATAAAAATTACTCGACCCCTCCCCCTTATCCAAACAAGAGGTATGCACCTACCAATATCTTGAAAAACCCACAAGTTTAAAAGGAGGTGTTCATTAAGTTTAAATAGAGATGAACCCATAAATCGTACATGAAAAACAAAAGAAACAAGTCATAAGCTAGTGATTTGAATTTACTTAATATTAATTTAGTATTCACTTCATTTTTTTCATCAATGTATGGTTTGAAACTCGTAAAGTTCTTATAAAAAATAGAATCTACAGCAATGTCACTGACTTATTATGATGTTTTCAGGACACGTACAGAACTCATATATCTTGCCACATCATTTTCTTCATGAGCAATTGATGTTTTGTCCATGATTGATCAGGTCAGATTTTCTAGTCTAAGAGTTATTAAAGATTTATATTCTTTTAAATTATACCATGTAAGTAGTGACTCAAAGTGCTTGATTTCAATTATACCATTCTCTTTTCGATAGTATCCATTCTCCATTTCACGGTTTCCGTATTTATGTCTTCAAAATAAGACCGACTATGATATTTCATATTCTTCTTAATTGAGAGCACCTCTAGGTGAAGTTGCATTATTTTTTATGAAATTGAGCTTGAACTATTGTCATATGTCATTTGGAGTTTGTGTTGTTAGACCACAGTCTCATTGGATTCAAGATCATCCAATCTGAAGATCGTAATCTGAAGCTAAAGCCGGAACGTCGACTCTCGATATAAAAGTCTATATCTATTTGTAATAAATGTCAATGTAATTTAATGTAATATGTTTTAGTTTACTTAGATCTATATATCTAAGTTAAAGTATTGTAATAGTTAGTTAAAGGTAACTTAGTTAGTTATTTAGTTTCTAGTTTATATTAGATATAATATCTAGATTTAATATCTAGATATTAATCTTGATAGTGTGTTCAACACACTTGCTAGATTTTAAGTGTATCTCTAGTCTCTCAAGATCAGATCACTTATCACACATACAAACACACACATCAAGGTGTAAAAGAGAGAAAACATAGAGAACACAAAGCAAAGCTTAATCGATCAACCTTGTAATCGTTATTTTATATATCAAACAGGTTGGTAATATTATTGTGTTGTTTCTAAGAACTTGTTATAAAGTATTGTTGGACCGAAAATTGGTATCAGAGCCTGATTAAGATCAAACAAGTTTTTCAGAAAAACGTCTCTGTGTTCTTCAAGAAAAAAAAAATTGATTTCGAGTGTAAGAGTGTTTTAGGTGTTAGAATCGATCAGAGTGTGATCGAAATACATGCTAGATCGAGTTGTATGTGTTTAATTTCACGTTAAAGCTTAAATCGAGTTCCAATTTGTGGTTTTTGTGAGAAAAGAGTTGAGAAGAGTAAGTCACTGTGCGATCAGATTAATTTCTAAAAAGAGTGTTTTAGTGAGATCGAGTGCCTACAATCTGTTCTAGAAGTGTTTCTAGACATAAGGGTAGTGTTTGTTATTGCTAAATCATTTCAGGAACAAGATTCATACGATTTTCAGAAGAACAGGTCGAACACCCGCATTCCAGAGGTTGAATAACCCGAAAAGCTCAACTTCTCGGTTCCCAAGTGACCCGAAAAGCTCAACTTCTCGGTTCCCAAGTGACCCGAAAAGCTCAACTTCTCGGTTCTCAAGTGACCCGCAAAGCTCAAACTTCTCGGTTCCCAAGTGACCCGTGCTAAGTCTGCCTAGGGGGACAAAATTTCTTGTGTGATCAAATTTTATCTGTACTAACGGTCAAATCAAACAGTTTTTTTGCACATCAAATCAAACAGGATGACATCCAGAGAAGCCCTTGCAATAGGAACTGACACCAAGCCACCAGTTCTATTCAAAGGAGAATACGAACAGTGGAAGGATAGGTTTCTAAACTTCATTGACAGACACGAGATGGGTGATTTTATCAGAACATATATTGAAGAAGGGATTATGACACCACCAATGACGACTCGTGTAATTGATAACGTGCCTACTCAGGTTGAACTGAAGTATCACGAGCTACAAGATGATAACCTCAGAAGAGCCAAAGGCGACAAATTATCAAAGTCATACATCTTACAGGGGATCCCAAATGAAATATATGTCAAGATTGACAGTTACAAGGCTTCAGGTAAAGAAATGTGGGATCAGCTCGAGAAAATGATGTTGGGTTCAAAAATTGGAAATCAGCTGAAGATCTCCAACTGCCTAAATAACTATGAAGAATTTAGAGGCAGGGTGGGAGAAACCTTAGAAGAAACCTATGACAGGTTTGTGACATTGCTGAATGAACTTAGCAAGAACAAAGTTCACAAATCTCAAAATGAGCTGAATATCAAATTCCTTAGTATTCTTCAACCTGAATGGAAAAGATTTGCTCGTCAGATGAAGCAAATTAAAGACTTGAATGAGATTCCACTTCACGAGGTGTATGAAACCCTCCGTCAGAATGAAGAAGAGGTGGATGAAATTCTGGATGAGAAGAGACAGAGAGGAAAGGTAGTTGAAGACACAGTCGCCCTTGTAGTCAGAAAGAAGAAGAACAAGGCGACTGTATATGAATCAGATGAAGAAAATGAAGGTTGTGCAAACTCAGAATCAGATGAAAACGATCAGCTGAAGCAAGCAATGATGATGTTGACTAGTGCCTTTCAGAAAAGGTTCTACACAAAGCCAACATCAAATAATCAGAGATATTCATCTGGTCCGAACAACTACATTCATAAAGAAAGGATTGAAGGTAGCAGATACGAAGGGAAGAGATTTGATGGGAGAAGATCAGAGGAGAGGAAACCAGAAGAGAGAAGGTTTCAGTCGGAAGGAAAGAGGATAGAGGAGAGGAGACCGGAAGAAAGGAAATTCAAAGCTGAAGGATCAAGTCATCCAGAACCGCCTACATGCTACAACTGTGGTAAACCAGGTCACTATGCCAAAGACTGCCGCAGATCTAAAGTCAGAAATTCAGACTATTACAAGAACAAGATGCTTCTTGCAAAACAACAAGAGGCAGGCAAGGTACTGATGGTTGAGGACGAATACTGGCTCGATCACTCAGATGATGAAGAAGAAGATGATGAAGATAGAGAAGAAGTTGTCAACATGTGCTTGATGGGCAAGATAGAATCAGATGCTGAAGATGATTCTGACAATGAAGAAGAGGAGGTATGTAATCTATCTGATTTAGAATTCATGAATAAAATGCATGCCATGAGTATGAAACAAAGAAAGTTAGAATCTAATCCTAAACAAGATAATGGTGTCATGACAGACAAAAACCAGTTGATACAGAAACTTAGCAATGAAATTGCTGAGAAGAAAGTATTAATTGAGGTTTTACATAAAGATAATGACACCAACGCTAAGGAAAAGACAATAATTCTAAAAGAGAATTCTGATCTTAAGTCTCAACTTCTAAAGAGTAAGATAGATATTTATGAGCTTAAAAAGTTGCATGCTTCTTGTACAAAAGAAAACTTTTCTTTACTCGGAACACTAAAAAGTTTGGAAGAGAAGTTGTATAAAATGGGTCAAACTGAACAAACTATTTTTCTGAACAAACCCAAAGAGGAGAAAGAGAGATGGGGAATCGGTTATAAGAATCCTCACTGTCTTCAAAAGGGGATGTCTGAAGTTCCAGGACTTTATGATCATCTTAATATGCAATTAGCCCGCAGACTCCCCGCGTTTAAAACTTTTTGGACTAAGCTATCAAAAGAGGATGAAGCCAATGAAACGGAAAAACGGATGAAATCAGCTAAAGTTCATCTTCCATTTTATTATGCGAAGTTGAATAATAGTTATGATGAAAACCCAATATACAAAAAGAAGGAAACTCTTTCAAGTGATTTCTTTCTAAGTTATACTGAAAAGGAAATGGAGGCGAAGCCTATTAAAGGTAAACTATATGTCCCTCCTCTCGTTTTAGAACGTAAAATTTCTGAACTCGAGAATTCTTTATCAGATGCAAGACTTTTGATAAATATTGAGCAAAACGTTTTTTCAACCGTGTTTTCAAATTCTGTTATTTCAAAAGCTTCAAACTCTAAGGATTTGTCTGGTTCATCAAATAAAAGTCTTGATTTTTTGAACTTTGACGGTAGTTCAGATGATGGTTCCAATCTCTTTGACTTTAATACACAACTTCCCAACCATTCATATTTTGTGAAGAAAACTTTAAGAAAAACCAGTAAGCCTGTGAACAGTGCAAAATCAACAAAAGCTTTCGTTGATAAATCAGTCTCTGTGAACGCTAAGAGTGCTAAAGGTAAGAAAATATCTCAGCATTCACAGAAACCGACCACTACTGGTAATTCCAAGAAGAAGCATTCGTTTGTTGCTCCAAGGTCTAACTCACCAGCTTTACATGTTTCAGATCTGAGAAATCAAAGGCCAGAAGCAAATTCTCTGTGGCAACCCAAACGGAACCTTGACAAGACCGTCTTAACGTCTAGTAGTGTTAATTGTAATAAGACTTCGCTTACTAAAGATGTTGTAATTGCTGATATTGCTGTTTTGAACCCAAAATTTGCTGTTTCTCGTAAACAATATACAATGAAGCAATTATTTCAGTTATCTTTATCTGCTGGAAAGTCTTCTTTTTATGATAAACATATATCTATATCTTGTCAAGATTCTGAAGATTGGTTTGGAAGTTACCATGTGCATTCATCTCATACCAATTCTTCTCATGCATTTCAAAAGAAAATAGGATCAAATTTGAAATGGATACCAAAATCATGTGCTAACACAGTAGGACCCAAATTCCAATGGGTACCTAAGGTGAAATCTGTGTTGCAGGCACACAAAGCTTAGAGAGAAAGCGACTTCTGATTATGTACAGATCAGGACTCGTTCTTCAAAGTCAAAAATAGGTTTTTGGATAATGCAGTTCAAAACCCGAACATCGAAGATCAAAATAGGCTTTTGAACAAATCAGTTCAAGACCCGCACTTCGATGACCAAAGTGTATATTCCAATGTTGTCATATACAAATCTAAATTTCTAATTTCTCTTATGCAGACTAGTTATACGTGGTTCTTGGACAGCGGATGTTCCAAACACATGACAGGTCAAAAAGAGATACTGTCCAATTACAAAGCCAAATATTGTGGAACAGTAAGATTTGGCAACGACCAGTTTTCTCCAATCATGGGATATGGTGATGTACAACACGGCAATGTAACTATCAAGAGGGTAAGCTATGTAGAAGGCTTAGGACACAACTTGTTCAGTATAGGCCAGTTCTGTGACAAAGACTTAGAGGTCAACTTCAAAGCCAAGAGCTGTTTTGTTCGCAATGAAGAAGGCGAAGAACTCTTGGTCGGTACACGAGAATCAGACCTCTACACAATAAACTTATCAGATGTCCAGACTGAAAAACAAGTTTGTCTACTATCGAAAGCTTCGATGCAACAAAGTTGGTTATGGCATCGACGTCTTTCTCACCTCAACTTTCGGTACATCAACAACCTGGTCAGTGGAAAGCTCGTCAAAGGACTTCCAGAGCTGAGATATGAAAGAGAACATCTTTGTGCAGCTTGTGAGAAGGGCAAGATGAAGAGGGCACCTCATAAACCGAAGCCTGAACCAAGTACAAAAGCTCCTTTAGAGTTATTGCATATGGATCTATGCGGTCCAATGCGCACTCAAAGCTTAGGCGGAAAGAAGTACATACTCGTGATCGTGGACGATTACTCACGATACACATGGGTCAAGTTTCTACGTTCAAAAGATGAGACACCTGATGTTCTCATTACATTCCTGAAAACGACCCAGGTGAATCTGCAGAAACCGGTCAAGATTCTAAGAACAGACAACGGCACAGAGTTCAAGAACAACAAAGTTGAAGAATATCTCGAATCTGTCGGGATTTCACATCAATACTCTGCTGCTCGAACGCCTCAACAAAATGGAGTAGTTGAAAGAAGAAATCGAACGCTAGTCGAGGCTGCTCGTACTATGCTAAGTCATTCCAACTTACCTCTATTTTTGTGGGCAGAAGCTGTTTCGACCGCGTGCTACACACAGAATCGTTCCATGATACATCGGAGGTTCAAGAAGACTCCTTATGCGTTAATCAACAACCGAACACCGACAATCAAATACTTCCATATATTTGGATGTAAGTGTTTCGTACTAAACGATAAGAAGAATCTTAACAAGTTCAGCGCTAAGGCGGATGAAGGGATCTTCATTGGATATTCCTCGACATCAACTACATTCCGAGTTTATCTGAAGAAGTCAAAGACGGTGATTGAAAGCATCAACGTCACCTTTGATGAAGAAATGGCTTCCGAACAACAACGTTCAGAACCCGTTATAACTGGAGTACTAGCTTCTGGGCAACTCAGTCCAGAACCTGCGTCTCAACAGAATAAATCAGACGAAGCTTCAACTTCAACTAACCATTTATCTGATTTAGATTTATTATTTGAATTGTTTTATGATGAATTTCTTGGATCTAATGTAAAGAAATCTGTTGTGGTTGACAGAATGGAAGACTTAACGACTACTCATCCAACCAGTTCAGATGACTCTATTGAATCAAACGCCCCGATTCAACAAGATATTACAATTCAAATGCCGACTCCAATAGTTGAAGAAATGACAAATGATAAAGAGACAGAAGTAGCTGCAACAGTAGGAGATTCCGTACAGATCCATCTACAGCCAGTTCAAGCTGTACCTGCTGAGCCTTCTGAACCTGCCACTTCAACTGAAACAATCACTCCTCCTGAACAAACAGAAGAAGGTACAAGTGGATTCTTAGATGACACAACTGACATACAGTCATCTAATCCACTGCCTCATGAACAAAAATGGACCAAAGAGCACCCGATAAGCCAGATAATTGGCAATCCATCAAAACCGGTGCAAACTAGGTCAGCATCAATGAACCTGTGCATGCATGACTCCTTTCTAAGCAAGTTTGAGCCAACACGCGTATCGAAAGCACTTGCAGATCCAGAATGGGTGATCTCAATGCAAGAAGAGCTGAATCAGTTCGATGCACTTAAAGTCTGGAGACTCGTACCGAAACCTCAAGGTAAAACCATAATAGGTACGAAATGGGTTTTCAAGATAAAGAAAGACGAAGATGGTACCGTTATCCGAAACAAGGCAAGACTAGTAGCCAAAGGATACAGACAAGAGGAAGGAATAGACTTTGACGAAACATATGCTCCTGTGGCGCGATTAGAGGAAATCAGAATGTTTTTAGCCTACGCAGCCCACAAGAACTTCACGGTCTTTCAAATGGACGTGAAGACAGCATTCCTCAATGGAATTCTGAAGGAGGAAGTCTACGTCTCTCAGCCAGAAGGTTTTGTCAACCAAGAGAAGCCGAATCACGTTTACATTCTCGACAAAGCACTCTACGGTCTGAAACAAGCACCTCGAGCCTGGTATGATGTCCTTTACACTTTTCTAGTCAAGTCTGGGTTTTCAAAAGGTACGGTGGATACCACTTTGTTTATCAAAAAGGAAAAAGCCGATATCATTTTAATTCAAATCTATGTAGATGATATTATCTTTGGTTCTTCAAATACTAAGTACTGTAAGAATTTTGCAAACCTTATGGTGTCTAGATTTCAGATGAACTTGATGGGAGAGATGAATTTCTTCCTCGGTTTACAAGTAAAACAATTTTCAACGGGTATTTTTATCAATCAATCAAAATACATTATGGATATTCTTCGGAAGTTCAAAATGGAAAATTCAAAACCGATTGGTACCCCAATGGCACCAGGTACTAAGATTGGCAGCGATCCTTCGGGAAAGGCTGTTGATGTTAGGACTTATCGAGGGATGATAGGTTCTTTAATGTATCTTACTTCTAGTAGGCCAGATATAATGTTTTCAACTTGCTTATGTGCACGATATCAGGCCAATCCTAAAGAAATCCATATGTCTGCTGTGAAGCGCATTTTTAGATATTTGAAAGGCACTGCAGATCTTGGTCTGTGGTATCCTAAAGATACTAGTTTTGAACTAACAGCCTACACAGATGCAGATCATGCAGGTTGTATGTTAGACAGGAAGAGCACGTCAGGACACGTACAGTTCCTCGGTGACAAACTAGTAAGTTGGGCATCGAAGAAGCAACTTTGTGTTTCAACTTCCACGGTCGAAGCAGAATATGTAGCTGCTGCTAGCTGCTGTTCTCAGGTCTTATGGATGAGAACTCAATTACGCGACTACGGTTTCCACTTCAACAAGATCCCGATCTACTGTGACTCCAAGAGCGCCATCGCAATCACAGCGAATCCTGTTCAGCACACAAAGACAAAGCACATAGACGTCAGGTATCACTTTATTAAAGATCATGTTGAAAAAGGAACAATTGAACTTTTCTTTGTAAAGACTGATTATCAACTTGCCGATTTGTTCACCAAACCCTTAGATGAAAAGAGGTTCAACTTTCTTGTCTCTAAGCTTGGTATGCTAAATCTTAAGATATAATCGGTAATTACCTAACAAAGTTTTCTATTGTATACTTTTTCATCATTTCTTCATTCTTAACTCTGATTGATATCTATCATTCTATCAAAATGTTCATGATCCAAGGGGGAGAATGAGAAGAAATTGACATCTGGTCAATATTACTTCGAATAGGAGCTCATAAAATGTTGCATGTACCTTTTAATGCCAATTTTTTTTGTTATGCAAGATTTTAGGGGGAGCTCTTCAAATCAAAAAAAAGGGAGTTCGGACATGACTTCTGATTATTTCAGATCAGGACTCATACTTTAAAAAGTTTTACTGCTTTTTGTCTTTTCAATATAAGTGAATAATTATTATTTTGACTTGACATTAGATTTTTGCAGAATTTTTGAGAGAAGCTTACAAGTTCATATTTCTATGACTTAGAGCTTAGCTTCATGAGATGGGAGATCATACGTAAAGGTATAATTCTATATCTTCATCTCACATATGGTTGAAAGAAGGACAACTTTCAATCATTGGAAAACAATGTTTTTAATGTTCAAAACACTTCCCGATTTTTCATCACATTTTATATTTTGGGAATGTATTTTAAATGTTTTCATCATCTAAATTGTGCTTTAACTGAAATAGTTAAACCAATCTGAGCATCACGTGCATCTAGGAAAACAACGAATCATTGTGCTAGGTATTAACACAACTTCTATGGAATCACCTTAACCAGTGATTTCTACCCTAGAAGTTAATCCTTAGTGATTGAGTGTGAAAATAGAAAAGGAATGAGTGTGATTAGAGAAAGCAAAAAGTTTAAAAGAAAGAACGTGTGAGAACAGAGTTAAAAGAATATCAAAACTCTGCACCAACTTTTTCTGAGCCGGGTAGCCACCATTCTAGTGATTCACAATTCTTTGGTGAACATTATTGAAACAGGCAACTAGCCCATGCCAACTCTTGATCAAACCTCACTATCTACTCATTTTCTTCTCAACAAGAAAGTGTTTCACATTTTCAAAGGGGATGCAGCACATATGCTATCTGATTTTCATTCGGAAAATCTAGATATTGAAAAGAAGGAGGTCTGCCCCACCTTCGCACTTCAATCATGCACATTGAGTCTGTGTTTAACTTACTGTTGTCTCAGTGGTTTACACAATTTTGAGCCAATAAGCAATCATCCGTGCTTAATTCTTTCAACACAAGCACGAACACACAAGGATTTAGTTTCTTTGTCATAACGTTTATAGAAATTACCTTTGTGGTGTTTCGATGATTAAATGGAAGCCCTGGGGGAGTCAACATCAAACAGCTCCTTTCCCATGTGTATTCGTTACACTCAGTGACTTAGTGTTACTGACAGGCATGATAACTGATTCATTAGTTGATTTCAGGTGTTACACGACACATTTGTCTGGATTTGCAAAGATCTAGATGAATCTCTTATGAATTGACGAATCAGGGGCTCTAACCGCAAGATTGACATTTCTTACCACAAATTTTGATGAAGTCGTTGCACTTAACATCAAAAAGGGGGAGAATGACTACACAAGAAATGGCAAAGATCACATGTTTCAAGAATCACGTCTACTCTTCAGAAGGGAAGATTGTTAGATTGAAGACATGATGAATTTAGAGAAAGAGATTGCATCTTCTGAGCTGAACAAGAAGACTGAATTGGATAAATCTTTTTATTAAATGATCTTGATCCAAAGGGGGAGATTGTTAGACCACAGTCTCATTGGATTCAAGATCATCCAATCTGAAGATCGTAATCTGAAGCTAAAGCCGGAACGTCGACTCTCGATATAAAAGTCTATGTCTATTTGTAATAAATGTCAATGTAATTTAATGTAATATGTTTTAGTTTACTTAGATCTATATATCTAAGTTAAAGTATTGTAATAGTTAGTTAAAGGTAACTTAGTTAGTTATTTAGTTTCTAGTTTATATTAGATATAATATCTAGATTTAATATCTAGATATTAATCTTGATAGTGTGTTCAACACACTTGCTAGATTTTAAGTGTATCTCTAGTCTCTCAAGATCAGATCACTTATCACACATACAAACACACACATCAAGGTGTAAAAGAGAGAAAACATAGAGAACACAAAGCAAAGCTTAATCGATCAACCTTGTAATCGTTATTTTATATATCAAACAGGTTGGTAATCTTATTGTGTTGTTTCTAAGAACTTGTTATAAAGTATTGTTGGACCGACATGTGTTATTAGGACCGTATTTGGATTAAATGCAATAGTACACAATCTTTATGGTATGTTTACTAGAGTGTGCAACTGAAAACAAAATGGGAGATCAGACTAAGCAGTGTCACAAGAAAACTACCAAATTAATCGTCAATTTTTTGAAGTACACGTCTACTCGTAGTGTCACAAGAAAACTACTAAAAGGTTATGTTGTTTTTCGTTCTGCTAACCGGTTCAATTTCCCACAAATACAGTCTTTCTGGCGGTTTGTTGGTAACTTCCCTCTCCATGAAGCATTCCCCATTGGTGGAACCAATAGTGTTAGAGGGTACGAAGAAGTTGCAATTGGGTCGGGAAGATCTTATGCTGTTAGCTGTGGAGAAATTCTTTCCCTCTGGTGGGTGATCCAATCACTTATATTTCTTATTGTTGGTTTTCCTTTTTCTTCTTTTTGATCGAGGTTGCAGGTTGGACCAGTAGAAGGAGCTATGTTTGCGGACTATGGAACTGATCTTGGAGATCAAGCCCAACCGTTCCTGGTAATTTGTTCAATCTATCAACACCCCTCGTGTGATTTGGTTATATTTCTTGATATTTAAAAAATATGCTAGATTTTAATTTTTCGAGTCTGTATTTCAGAACTCAAGGACCCTTGGCACTCTTTTTTCTATCATTTGTCTTCTTGTAGGGTTGTTCTTTACTATTTAATTCCTTTTTTTTCATCAATACATGGTTTGAAACTTGTGAAGTTCTTATAAAAAATAGATCTACAACAATGTCACACTTATTATGATGTTTTGAAAACACTTGCAGGAACCAATCTTGCGACATTGTTTTCTTCATGCCCATGATTGATCAGGTCAGATTTTCTCTTGTCTAAGAGTTACTAAAGATTTCATTCAATTATACCATTCTTTTCTCTATCGTTTCCACTATTTGTTTCACAGTTTCCATATCTATGTGTAACACCTGGAAATTCGCAAGGTAAGTATTTTGTCTTCCTTAATGCATTAATTGCGCTTATGTGAGAATATGTGTCCTTGTGTGCATTTTATGATCATTATTATGTCAAAATGTCATATATTAATTTACCATCTTTAATCGTACAAACCTTGTGCTCGTTATCGTTTTCGGTTGAGTTTTCGGGTTGTTTTGAGGTTGGCGCGATTGTGCCATTGGCACTATCGCCGGAGGCACTATCTCCAAGGATGTACCGTAGGTTGGAGGACGCCAGCGATTGTTCCACGCGATAGTGCCTTGGCACTATCGCCGAATTGGTACCGTGTGCGGGGAAGGCCTCGTGATTGTGATTCGCGATAGTACCCTTGGCATTATCGTCGGACACTATCACCCGCGTGGTCCAGTCTGTGGTTTTAAATGAAATTTAATACCTCATTTCTCACTTGGACTTTACAAAAACGGGGAACTCCTATTTGGGCGATTTTTTGGGGTTTCAAACACATACACATTTATTGCTAGGGTTTTGGGTTGTTGGGGTGATTTCTTGTTCTTCAAACCTCAACCAAGTACATTTATTGAAGATCCTTATCAAGCTACTCCTCTCCTACATCAAGTCTACTTTGGGCAACTTCTAGGGTTTCCATATTTTCTAGGTTTTGGTTCAAAACCTAGATCGTGAGTTTACTAAACCTTTGTCAAAACTAGATACACATCTTATGCTTTTATTTATGGTTGTTTATCTCTATATGTTCAAATACTTGGGATTTTATTATGAAGAGATGTGGTTATATGTGAAATACTATGGTGTACTCTAAATGTGCAAGTATCGGGGGTTTTCCTCTCGGATGCTTAATATGTATATGTCGAATATGGTAAATATATACATGTATCGATATGAAGATGGTTTCTAGTTGGATTATCCTTGTGGTAATATCTAATATGCATGATAAGCAAAATGGTTATTTGGGTCTCTTGTTAGACTTTTTGGAATTGGGATAGTAATATTGTACCCGTAGTTGGTATCGAAATATGTTGGGTTGAAATGTACCTAAAGGACCTCCTATATGCGTTATGTTGGACGAACCAAGTCAGTAGACACTAGGAGGATGTAGTCTTGGGCGCCACTGTGATGGTATGTGCCTAGACCTCCGCTATTCGAGGAATTTCCTTTTGGTGTAGTCCTCGAGAGTGCCGGGCCTTTCGGATGTTCCTTGTGAAGGGCATCAAGGTATATCGACTCTTGGGTGGAACTTGATTGGTGCTATGGGTCTCCCCTATTGACTTCACATATATTGACCCATGGTTAACTGCTGATAAGAATTTTTAACTGTTCATGCATGCTTCTTATTGTTCAACTCACTAGGCTTTTTGGCCTAACACTTGTTTTTTGTCGATGTGTATCTCAGGTTCTAGTGGCGCCGGTCCTAAGCAGGTTTAGATGCTTTGGGGTGAGAGCTTGGGGGATTTTGCACTTGGACGCTCATTACTTTTGAAAATGAATCGTTGGGTTTATAGTTAACAACCCTTTTGTAATCTCTTTTCTAGTTGTAAAAATTAGATTAGTTGGTTGTTAATTTATTGTCCGTTTAAGTTACAATTGTGATTAAACAGGTTATATATATATTCCCCATTTTTTTGGGAGGCTCTTGCTATGGCAATTTTAGTATACCTCATGTCCGTCTTTTTTTCGGATTTTTGTTATCCCTATTTTTAGGGTGTTACAAGTTGGTATCAGAGCTTTAGTTTAAGTGAACTAGGTATTGTTTTAGCATATCTAGACTTAAGTTTTAGACTTTATGACTTCATTGTCCACTGGGGTAGCAATCCTAGGTGGGGAGAGTGTTAGGATTATGGAATTACTTTAATTGAAAGTCATGATGACGGTGACAAGAATTCTTGTGTATGGTTCGTTCATAATTTCACTTAGCTACTGCTATTATGAATGCAATGTTACGTGAGCATACTTGATTTGCTATTATTATGATAATTGATGAAGGTATTAGTACGTACAATGAGTTCAACTCGTTTAGTCTTTTCTCAATCTATTTCTCGTGTGCATATGGCAGATTGTGATGGTAAACACTCGAAGTAGATTACCGGACATGCCAGAGGGGCAACCAGAAGTGGAATCTGCAGTTGTACGACCTCCTGTGGGGGCAGCCTCCGATGGAATTCCCGTACCCATAATCTTGGGAGGCGGATCTGAGCATATTTCGCGCCGGAACCTCAATGCGAATAATGCCATCATGGAGGAGGTTACTATGGAGACCCGGTTACGGGACAACATGATGTTGGCCATGAACTCCGCCATGGCCCAACAACAAGAGTTCTTCATGAAACTCTTAGAGGATCGAGACGCCAACAACCGACAACCTGAAACAATGGCGAAAAACATCGTTGTGGGGTCGGGTGGACCAAATGTGGTATCTGTTGAAGACCCATCTGATGATGGGAACAAGACGAAGACTAAAGGGTGCACCTACAAAGCGTTTCTGGGGTGCCACCCTAAGGAGTTTGCGGGTTCCGATAACCCGGTGGCTTGTATGTACTGGCTCAAGGAGGTAGAGATGGCCTTTGAGTCAAGTGAGTGTGATCCTTCTCAACGGGTCAAGTTTGCTTCTCAACTACTTCGGGGAGAGGCTTTGATTTGGTGGAATCTCACTCGATGAGTCCTCACTCCTGAAGTTCTGGCTAAGTTAACTTGGTCGGTGTTCAAAGAGAAGATTATGGGCAAGTATTGTAGCGAGCGTTCGATGGACAAGTTGGAGCGGGAGTTCCGAGATCTAAAGAAGGGGAATATGTCTATTTTTGGTTACTCCAAACTCTTTTTGGAGAAACTAAACTTGGTGGGACATCTGGTCCCCGACGAAAAGTCAAAGATTAAGGCCTATCATCAAGGGTTACCGGCCGAGATGAGAACGGCGGTAAGAAATGCTAAGTGTTCGACTTTACAAGAGGTTATCGAAGAGTCCTTACTCGTTGAGGACGATATCAATGCTGAAAGGGAAGAGAAGAGGCATGTTGGTAGAAGCGGAAGTGGGAAGGGCCATCTGGGCCCGTTCGTCAATCAAGACCCTTTGCGAGTGGAAGGGCGGGTGATCAACGTCGTGAGGATTAGTGGTGCCACAAGTGCAAGTCAAAGCACTCGGGGCCATGCGCTACAAGGACCTACTCCGGTCCAGCCGGGTGTGTCAAGTGTGGTAAGAAGAACCATACAACTCGAGAATGCTCCATCCGGGGGTCGGTATGTTATGAGTGCGGAGAGTCGGGGCATATGAAAAGAAATTGCCCAAAGCTAGGAGGAGGAAATGGTGGAAATTCTGGGGGTTTAACGGCTAGAGTCGAACAACCACCAAGGGCGCCGAGTTGAGCTTTCCGGATGACTACTGAGGAGGCAAAGGAGACCGCTGATGTTGTTTCGGGTACGTTTCTAGTAAACTCCTTGTCGGCTCGTGTTTTGTTTGATTCGGGTGCTACATGTTCTTTTGTATCGAATACCTTCTGTAAGCAATTCACTACTTCTATTAGTGTCCTCCCCGATGCGTTAGTAGTAGAAATAGCTAATGGGGATCAAGTGATCATTCGAGACCGTTTTCGTGATTGCACTTTAGAAATTGATGGGTGTCCTTTTGGAGTAGACTTGCTACCTATGGCTATAGGTGGATTCAACGTGGTTATAGGCATGGATTGGTTAATAAAACATAAGGCGGACATCTTTTGTTCTAAAAAGATGATCCAAGTGTCATCGCCGGGAAATGGTGTGGTTACCATTTATGGGGAGAAAGGGAAGAGGAATAATCCCATTATTTCATCTCTTAAGGCTCGCAAGTTTCTAGCGAAGGGTTACCCTTCGTATTTGGCCTACGTTGTAGACGCGAAAAAAGAAAAGAAGTCGGTAGAAGATGTGGAGGTGGTGCAAGATTATCCGGACGTCTTTCCGGAAGACTTACCCAGATTACCGCCGGAGCGGCAAGTGGAGTTTCAGATTGACCTCACCTCGGGAGCGGCTCCGATAGCTCGTGCTCCATATCGTTTGGCACGGACAGAAATGAAAGAGATGATGACACAACTTCAAGAGTTGATGGAAAAGGGCTTCATTAGACCGAGTTCGTCACCTTGGGGAGCATCGGTTCTGTTCGTGAAGAAGAAGTATGGATCCATGCGGATGTGCATAGATTATCGAGAGCTTAACAAAGTCATGGTGAAGCAAAAGGAACTTTTAACGGAAGACGGTCGTGGACTCAAGCTCTTTCACGGGCGGATTTGGGTGCCGAAGTTGGGAGGAAATCGGGAGTTACTTCTTGAATAAGCGCATAAGTCGAAATATTCTATACATCCCGGTAGCACCAAGATGTATAGAGACCTGAAGTTAAATTACTGGTGGCCGGTGATGAAGCTAGATGTGGCTAGCTACGTGAAGAGGTGTGTAACGTGCCTTCAAGTCAAAGCGGAGCATCAAAGACCATATGGAAGCTTACAACCGTTGTCCATCCCCGAGTGGCAGTGGGACAACATCACTATGGATTTTGTAACTAAGCTACCGAAGACCTTGCGCGGTCACGATACCATTTGGGTGATCGTGGATCGGTTAACCAAGAGTGCGCATTTTCTTGCGATGCGGGAGACTTTGCCAATGGAGAAATTGGCAAAACTGTACATTGACGAGGTGGTGTCGAGACACGGGGTTCCGCAATCTATCGTGTCGGGTCGAGACAGTCGATTCACTTTGAACTTTTGGGCTAGTTTGCAAAAGGAGTTAGGTACTCGACTGAATTTGAGCACGGCGTATCATCCTCAAACGGATGGTCAAAGCGAGAGGACGATCCATACGTTAGAAGATATGTTGAGGTCGTGTGTAATAGACTTCGGGGGAAGTTGGGATTCACATCTACCTCTAGTAGAGTTCGCGTACAACAATAGTTACCATTCTAGTATCGGAATGGCACCGTTCGAGGCATTATATGGGCGGAAATGCAGGACCCCGGTTTGTTGGCTTGAAGCGGGCGAGAAGCAATTCGCCAGGCCGGAAATAGTTCAAGAGACGGCGGACAAGGTGAAGGAAATACGAGAACGGCTAAAGGCGACGCAAGACCAACAGAAAAGTTATGCGGACAAGAAGAGAAGACCGGTTGAGTTTCAAGTGGGCGATCGAGTCATGTTGAAAGTATCTCCGTGGAAGGGGATCATACGTTTTGGGAAGCGTGGGAAGCTTAGTCCTCGTTTCCTTGGACATTTCGTCATTTTAGAGAAAATTGGTTTACAAGCCTACCGGTTGGATTTACCACCGGAAATGGATGGGATACATCCTACGTTTCACGTATGCTACCTTCGAAAGTGTCTAGCCGAGGAAGAAAGCGTGATTCCTTTGTCAGAAATTCGGGTAGACAACGGGAATCGTTGTGTGGAGGAACCGGAGTCGATTTTGGAATCGAAAGTGAAGAAGTTGGGACATAAATACGTGGTGATGGTTAAAGTCCAATGGAAGCACCATCGGGGTGCTAACATTACTTGGGAGTCCGAAGATGATATGAAGAAGCGGTATACTCACTTGTTTAACTTAGGGTGAGATTTCGGGGACGAAATCCCAATTAGGTGGGGAGGATTGTAACACCCGGAAATTCGCAAGGTAAGTATTTTGTCTTCCTTAATGCATTAATTGCGCTTATGTGAGAATATGTGTCCTTGTGTGAATTTTATGATCATTATTATGTCAAAATGTCATATATTGATTTACCATCTTTAATCGTACAAACCTTGTGCTCGTTATCGTTTTCGGTTGAGTTTTCGGGCTGTTTTGGGGTTGGCACGATTGTGCCTGGCGATTGTGCCATTGGCACTATCGCCGGAGGCACTATCGCCAAGGATGTACCGTAGGTTGGAGGACGCCAGCGATTGTGCCACGCGATAGTGCCTTGGCACTATCGCCGAAGGCACTATCGCCGAATTGGTACCGTGTGCGGGGAAGGCCTCGCGATTGTGACTCGCGATAGTGCCCTTGGCACTATCGCCCTCGTGGTCCAGCCTGTGGTTTTAAATGAAATTTAATACCTCATTACTCACTTGGACTTTACAAAAACGGGAGAACTCCTATTTGAGCGATTTTTGGGGGTTTCAAACACATACATATTTATTGCTAGGGTTTTGGGTTGTTGGGGTGATTTCTTGTTCTTCAAACCTCAACCAAGTACATTTATTGAAGATCCTTATCAAGCTACTCCTCTCCTACATCAAGTCTCCTTTGGGCAACTTCTAGGGTTTCCATATTTTCTAGGTTTTGGTTCAAAACCTAGATTGTGAGTTTACTAAACCTTTGTCAAAACTAGATACACATCTTATGCTTTTATTTATGGTTGTTTATCTCTATATGTTCAAATACTTGGGATTTTATTATGAAGAGATGTGGTTATATGTGAAATACTATGGTGTACTCTAAATGTGCAAGTATCAGGGTTTTTCCTCTCGGATGTTTAATATGTATATGTCGAATATGGTAAATGTATACATGTATCGATATGAAGATGGTTTCTAGTTGGATTATCCTTGTGGTAATATCTAATATGCATGATAAGCAAAATGGTTATTTGGGTCTCTTGTTAGACTTTTTGGAATTGGGATAGTAATATTGTACCCGTAGTTGGTATCGAAATATGTTGGGTTGAAATATACCTAAAGGATCTCCTATATGTGTTATGTTGGACGAACCAAGTCAGTAGACACTAGGAGGATGTAGTCTTGGGCGCTACTGTGATGGTATGTGCCTAGACCTCCGCTATTCGAGGAATTTCCTTTTGGTGTAGTCCTCGAGTGTGTCGGGCCTTTAGGATGTTCCTTGTGAAGGGCATCAAGGTATATCGACTCTTGGGTGGAACTTGATTGGTGCTATGGGTCTCCCCTATTGACTCCACATATATTGACCCATGGTTAACTGCTGATAAGAATTTTTAACTGTTCATGCATGCTTCTTATTGTTCAACTCACTACGCTTTTTGGCCTAACACTTGTTTTGTGTCGATGTGTATCTCAGGTTCTAGTGGCGTCGGTCCTAAGCAGGTTTAGATGCTTTGGGGTGAGAGCTTGGGGGATTTTGCACTTGGACGCTCATTACTTTTGAAAATGAATCGTTGGGTTTATAGTTAACAACCCTTTTGTAATCTCTTTTCTAGTTGTAGAAATTAGATTAGTTGGTTGTTAATTTATTGTCCGTTTAAGTTACAATTGTGATTAAACAGGTTATATATATATTTCCCATTTTTTTGGGAGACTCTTGCTACGGCAATTTTAGTATACCTCATGTCCGTCTTTTTTTTGGATTTTTGTTATCCCTATTTTTAGGGTGTTACACTATGTCTTCAAAATAGGACCCTCTATGCTATTTCATATTTTTCTGCATTGAAAACACCTCCGGGAGAAGTTGCAATATTTTTAATGAAACTAGCCTTGAACCTGTAACACCCTAGAATTCAGAGTAATTTAAAATTCGAAAAATTAGGCAGTATGACGTTTGTATTTGATATAAACCTCCCTTAAAGGGGAAAAGTACTAAGACTTTACAAAAAACCTGAGTTCGGATATGGAATTCAACAACAAACTAATCTAAACATAAACTATCTAGATTACATCGGTTGTCAATCCAAAATCACCAAAATAAGGGACTTAATTTCATTCCCTTTATCAAATACTATTCATCTCAAAAATGCCTCAATACATGCTCGACTCTCAAACCCTTGGCAACCCACTGCTAAGGGAACCTGTTATACACATCATTTGAGAAAAAGTGTTAGGCTTAAAGCCTAGTGAGAACATACAATTTATAATTTCAAGAGATATAAACAATTGCATCAAAAGAAAATCTTTTCAAGAAAGTTTAGTTTACAATTGAAATCTTTGCCACATAAGGACCATTCGGTCCGAAAATTCATCTTGCGATGACGGGGGATACCCGATTTACCAAGGATTGTAGCGGAACACAAAAATAGGCTACAATCTGAGTTGTGAGCTAAATACTTGGAATCCATGGCCACGAACAACTTCGGTTCGTACTAAGATGTGAAGGAGGCCCCCCGAGAAACCAAGTCATACTCGTTCACTAGGACTACATTATGATCCATGGCTAGTAACCGGTCTCACATAACCATAACAAAGGCCCCTGAGGGTCAAATGCATCCATAGCTACAAAAAGGGGAAAAGACATCCCAATAATATAAGCCGACTCAATACCTAGGGATCCACTAGTAATAGTCTAGACTTGTCACAATTTCATTTGTGACCGACCAAAGCTAAACATATAGCTTCCAATAACATTTATATTCAAACATGCATTTTCAAGTTTAACTGCTGATAAGAATGGAAATCATGAAATAGGGTTATATACATTCTTTCAAGTACCTCACCAAAAATGTGCATATAGTACTTTGTTTAATCCATAAAAATCAAACCCTTCTTTTTGTTAAAAAAGATAAGAAACCCTCAAATCTCCCAAAAACTCAAGTGAGGTCAAATGTACAAATATTTATCCAAAATCAAGGAGATATAAAGAGGAGTTCAAAAATGCAAGTTTTGACATGTATAAGGTTTAGAAAATGGTAGTAGGAACTCACCAAGTGGGTTTTTGAAGAAAACCCAAACCCTAGATTTGAACCTTGGAGAAGATGACAATGGAGATGGTGACTTGAATGCCCAAACTTGAATCCTAGATTGAAATACCCAACCTCTAACAATAAATGAGGTAGATTTGGTGAGGAAACCCTAACTTTAAGATGGGAGGAGTTATGAGGGTTGAGAGAGAGTAAAGAGGGTAGATGAGAAAATAAATGAAGTGAAATGGGGGAGAAACCCATATTGGGCATCCAAATGAGTCCCGCGGTTTATGCCGCGACCTCAAGCCGCGGTGTAAGTCGCCCGCGTCTCTGGAATGGGAACCCAACAGTGGGTTACGCGGCTTGTGCCGCGACTTGCAAGCCGCGATGCAACCCGCGTAGCACACTAGTTCATTTTTTTTCTAGATTCAAGCCTTAACATACCAAAAATACCAAAACACGCGAAACGCATAAGAAGGGTATATGCAAGATAACTAAGATTAATACATAGCGGACTAGAAGTCTTAACGATAGAATTACATAACGAAAATTCGGGGCGTTACAGAACCGTTCTGATGCATCATTTGGAGTTTGTGTTATTAGGACCGTATTTGGATTAAGCGCAATAGGACACCATCTTTGTGATATGTTTCCTAGAGTGTGAAACTGGAAACATATTTTGTTTGATTTGGTGTATTCACAACGTGTAGAGGAAAAAGTTTCCTATCACTTTGAAGTTCGATACTATTTTTGGTTCTTTTGATCGCATACATATTAATTTTGTTTGATTTAACGAATCTTTAGAATTTATTAATTAAGAACAATAATTGTGTTGTTCATAATCAAGGTTCAAAATAGCGTGAGGCGTGGCGTGGCGTCGAGGTCAAGCCTTAAGCCTTACACGTCATGGCAAGGACGCGACGTTTTTCAAGGCGTGACATAAGGCGGCAAATTTGTATGTCATATTTAAAATTATATATATATATATATATATATATATATTATTGTAATCAAATAATGATATTAAAAATGTACATTTATATTGCAAGAAGAAGAATCATATAAATTACTAGTATAAAATTAGTTTTTTATTGAATATTTAAAATAGAACTTAGAAAAATAATTTTACAATTTCGTTTTAATCGTGAGTCCATAACGTTTATGACTTCATGAAACTGTGAGTGATGTCATTAGATAAATCTATAAAAGTTTTGAATCTAAAGTTAAAAATGTAAAAACACAAAAGATAAAAAAAAATTAAAAAATTGGAAAAAAAAATCACATCTTAGAAAAAACGCACGTCGCGGCGTGCCTTAAGGCGCCATAGCGTGAGACACGCCTTACAGAAACGTTATGGGTCATTTCGTAACGGCGGAGACGCGTCTGGCGCCATATCGCACCATGGTGCCATGGCACGCCTTTTTGAACACTGTTCATGATATTAGTGCGATTGGATAATTTAGTTTGGGATTGAAAAATGCAATTATTTTTTTTATTTTTTGATTATTATATAGCTATAGCGACGACAAGTCGTCGCAGTACGTATATAATTAAATTTTTTTATATTAATTTGATCTATAGCGACGACATGTCGTAGCAGTAGGTATTTATTTATTTATTTATTTTTTATCTATAGCGACGACAAGTCGTTGCTGTAGCTAGAAAAACTTAATTTTTATTTTTTACCTACTGCGTCGCTATAAAGAGCTACAACTACGGGCCAATAGTGACGGAATTTACAGCGATGAACGTCGTCGCAATAGAACAACAGCGACGAAAACTTGAGCATTAGCGACGACTTTTGTCGTCGCAATATAGTAGATTTGTTGTAGTGCCAATAGATATTTTTCGTTAGTAAAAAACTGAATACAAGAAATTCTAATAATTCGTGAAGAAAACAAATCTTATTCTTCTTTAGTATAGATAAGAGAGTACTTAAGATTTATGTACTCCTTATTAGGTAATTAGCAACCAAGAGTATAACATACTAAAAGTTAAGATAGTTTTGAAGTGCTAATATATAGATATGAGTTTGACCATCTACAATGGTTGTTAAGTTTTTTAAAAGGTAAGATTTTTCTTAGTTCATAACAAGATATGGTGTTATTTTGATATAAAAAAATATGTAAAGGAAGTAATCGAGAGAGTCAATAAGAGATCAATGATAGAGAAGATTATCAAGGTTTTCTAGACATATAGACAAATGAGGATCATTAAGAATATGAAAGAAAAGTTGATTCATTAAGATCCAATAAGAATAAATAATAAATGAAACCTATAATTTGCAAGCTCAATAAATTGTTGTGTGAGTACTTAAATATATTGTGGTGTGTAGTGAAATCACAATGAAAGATGAAAATCAAACAATTGACGAAGATATTTGAATTTGAGTTTTCCTTCTTTTCTTGATCCACTAAATAAGATGTTAGGATTAAAAGTTTGTATAACATGACATATATAAGAGAAATTATTGAATACATTTAGTAGGGAAAATTTATTTATTAATCACAAAACCATGTAACATGTCATAACTCATAAGAACAATAGATAGGTCATCAAACAATAGTACAAGATCATCTGGAGAAGCAAAAATATATATCAATAGTCAACAAAAGCAATTACACAAACTACATAAGCAAATAGCAATAGACATTATATGTCAAAATAGATAAAAATATCTAACAAAAACATATAGCGACAGTAAGCACATGAGCTTAAAGTTGTTATCTGTTGAATTGTTGACTCACGAAAATAATCAAGCAGATAGAGATAGCAATAGCCAATAACATTGGACTTTGAAAAATTAAAGAGGCAAAAGGCAATAGATATAACGAATAGTCAATTATTATTATTTTTTATTTAATTCTTCAATGTAATTAGTTAATATGTTTTAGACCCTTATTATCTACTAAATTCTTTTTTCCTCTTATTATATGCTATAATTTTTTGGGTCTCTTTAATATATTAATTTTTTTAGACTACTACTATATACTGACGAAAAAATTTGGGCCCCCAATATTTTTGGGCCCTGGGCATGCGCTCGTGTCATCCTCCCCTAAGGGACGACCCTGCTTGGAAATATTTAGCATATAAATATATTTAAGCTCAGTCTAGAAATGTGATTATATAGAGGCGACTTATTATGCAACCCTTAATTATCTTGCAACCAATGCAACCAGATCTCATCCGTCAATTTTTTTAATCAAGGGATGACAATCACACGGTGGCATAGTTGTAATTATTGGAAAACCAAAAGGGCATCCACGTTTCATAGAAAAGTCTATCAGGGGTAATTCTGGGACAAATTAATAAAATATTTTCTTGGAAAACGGATACTGAAGATCCTCATCACCGATTTTTCTGCGACCGCTTTCCATGATTATACTGTGAAATTAGAACAAATGTTAGATTAGGTTAACGCTGAAACTATTTCAATGGTAGAGGTATGGATTTTCAATTCAGTTTCATGGTGAAATTGGCATTCGATTTCTTTAGTTTTTTCATATTTAGGGTTCATCAATAATGTGCGATTATGTAATCTCTGCATCAGTTCAAAGACCAAGTGAGCGAATAATGTTGAGGACGTCATTTTCGAACTTCAAGAACACACAATTTGATCTGGTCTTGATAGATGTTGAACCCGTAACACCTGCTGAAACCAAACGGTTGCACGAGTAAACGAGGGGTCGGCTTCAGGCCTTCACTTCAGATCGTATCAAACCCACAAAAGGTCAGTTAACAAATGTGTTATTTTGATTCAATAAATGTTGCCATTTTAGGTGTTTTGTGTGCAGGGGCGGAGCCATGTGTGCACCACAAGGTGCATTGGCACTGTAACACCCTGGATTTTCGATAAGTAAAGGTCACCCGGACATTTTCGAAACTCGTAGATGGTGGGGGTTTGTTGGGAAAACTTCGTTTAAAGTCCCTTAGGGTATCGAGGACTCTAGCATCGAAAAAGTCGGATTTTCAGAGTTCGGGGGGAGTGGGGCGACAGTGCCCGGCGACTGTGCCAAAGGGCACAATCGCGTGGCTTAGTCGCGAGGACTCCACCCCTTGCGGTACAAGTGGGGCAATTGTGCCCCTGCGATAGTGACCATGTCAAGGTCGCGGGGCACTATCACAAGCGGGTGTCAGGGCATTAAAATGTCCGAATTCTCACCATTTCTTCTCATTTCTCATTTCTATCTTCTCCCCTTTTCTCTCCTAAATCCCAAAACCGAACCCTAACCTATTTTGGGGGTTTTTCCTCCCCAAACCACATGACTACTCACCATCTAACTAGTTGGAATCTTGAGCCACAAAACCTCCATTTTCATCTTCCTCATCAAGTTCATCGGTTGGAAGCTCGGGTTGGTGAGTTGGATTGGGTGTTCTCGGAAAGTCTCGTCATCTCTATGGTTTTGGAAGTTTTCGGCTTGAGGATTCAAGCGGCCTTCAAAAGAGCTCGTTTGGTGAAATCTAGATTTAGCCTAAATCTAGCGAGGTGAGTTCAAGTTGATTTGTGAAAACGTTGTACATGCCAATATGTCTATTCTAAAGTGTTTATGTGTTTTACATGAAATTATCAAATGTTGGGTTATTTACCAATCTTGGATTATTTGAAGTATTTAGCCTTATAAAATTTGTATAACACCCACATTTGGGGGTTTTGGGCATTTTGATAAATGGGTCACAAATGAATGTGTTTTAAATGTTTTATTTCACGAATAGATTTTTAGTCAAAGAGATACATTTTTAAATGTTTTTCGGGTTTTATGCATCATTCATGAAAGGGAATGTTTTATAAAGTATTACTTGCACATCTATGTGAGGTACTTGAAAGAATGTTTATAGTCTCATTTTATGATTTTCATTCTTATCAGCAGTTAAATTTGGAAAATGCATATTTTTGTGTTATGAGGCATTTGGAAAATATAAGGGTATAAGTTCATTTGGAAAATGGGTTGCCTCAACTAACGTTGAGTTTTGAACTAATCCTACTATTGGTCATTGTGTTTGCATATCCGTTGGTCGAGTGCGTTTTATTGTATTTTTATTTCATTTACCAATGGGTCAATGGGTTGCTAAGCCAGCAGCTTGATATTTTTATTTCGATTGGGTTTTAGGACAATTGTCCAGTTTTAGTAGCTCGACTTAGAGCCTTGGTTGCGATATTGGATGAGGATTTCAACATAATGACCTTTTGCGGTCGAACCTTTCGCGGTTGGAGTTGACTTTCCGTGGGTGTAAGTTTGAAGCCACTGAGCCTGACATCCCTTGCGTGTATTTTTGTTTATATGACTAGTCTTAACAACATAAAATGGGCTTACTTTGTGGACCGTCACATTTTATGGAATCGGGTCTCCCCCGTCACCGAAAGGTGTTGTTTTGGGGTATTGAGTTTTATTATCCAAGTTTTCAGTGACGTTTTGTATAATTGGGTTTTACCCTTGGTTAATGGGTTGAGTATTATGCTCACCCGTGTTTTGGGTGTTTTAGGATATAAGGTTTAACCGTATCTCTATAAATAGAGAGTTCAATTTATATTTTCGCCTTGAGTGAGTTTTGGGTTAAAATTAATTTATGAATGGGCGGCTTACATTGGTATCATCATCTTTGAAGTAGTTTGGTTTGGAAAATGTCCACATTGGTGTTCTTTGTCTAAAATGCATATTATTGGAAAATGAGTCGTTTTCACATGTAAGACGTATCATATTTAAGGACTATAACTTTAACCACATCCTTCCTTTTTAAACGATTATTTTATATGTGTTGAAAAACTCTTGAGCTCACTAGGCGTTAAGTCTAACCCTTTTTATTTGTCGGCATGTGCATCAGGTATCAAGGTTGGGAGTTGGTTCTAGCTGTCCTATGAAGAGTAGAGACTTAGCTAAATCCGAAAGTAAGTAGTCGGCAAAGTCTTCCGCTTTATGGAGATAGTGACTATGCATGGGGTTTAGTAGCACCCGTACTTATCATAGACTTTTGTATAAAATGAGTGTTTGTGTTTAGGTTAAATCTTAAATTGTGGTTGCAGATGATTCTTTTATTGGTGTATTTAGAAAATTTTAAATTAGTTGTTATTATTTCCAGAATTCAGGGTGTAACAGGCACCCCTGATATTTAAAAAAAAAATTATCTGCTAAAAAAGAGCCCATTTAATCAACATATTATTACTTTATTGGGCTTGGGCTCCTCCCGACCAAATAGATAGGCCTTAAATTAGATTCCCAAATCCCAACCCGCCTTACATTCACGATTCACATTCACGATTTGAATTTTGACGCCAAGTTACGAATATGAAGCAGCAAAGGATGATCGATCAAAACTTGTCTCTTCCCCTGTTCTCTGTTAAATATCGAGATCGACTGCATCTGTTGTTGCAGACTTGCTGCCGATGGACGCCGCCTGGACCACCGTTTGCTGCTGCCGCCAGTCGCCAGACCACCGAGTCGCACCGACGATCAGGTTAGGGTTTATAATTTCTGAATTTTTTTTATCACTTTTCCTGTTTTCCAGTGTGTTGAACTGTTGATTACTTGATTAATGAATTTGTTTGGGCATTTGGCATCATGATTCATGGCATCGATTACTGATTGATTAATGGTTTAGTTTAAGTGTTTAACAACAGTGAACTTTGTTAATCACTTTTTGATTATTGATTACTGATTATTGATAACTGATTGATTACTGGTTGTTTAGTATTTTAGTTTAACAGTGAACTTGTTTAGTGGTTGTTTAGTATTTTAGCTTAAAAGTGAACTTGTTTAGTTGTTTACAGTTTACTGGTTTGTTTAGTATTTTAGTTTAACAGTGAACTTGTATTGTATAGTTTACTGGTTGATTAGTGTCTAGTGAACTTGTTTACTGGTTGATTACTGGTTTAGTTTAAGAGTGAACTTGTTTAGTTTACTTGTTGATTAGTGAACTTGTTTAACAGTCATGGATAAATTTCTAATAAAGAGAAAAGCAACCGGTGAATCGTCATCTACACCAAATAATAATAATGCTAATAGTTGTAAACAAAGTTGTATCGAAATCAACTTATCCGATCTTCCAACCGACCTTGGACTGCGGATTAGTATTTTGTATTACAATCCTAATATTCGTGATGAAGTTCGTAGAGCATATCTCTCGAAAGGGCCTTGCCAACCTCGAAGCCATGAAAACTCGTCGAGGACACTGTTCAATATGTAAAGATCGAATATTATCAATATAGATATATAATATCATTATTTTTGCTATTTTTATAATGTTAACTTCCATTTTTTTTTCTATTTTATATCGTGCACCCCCTCCTATAAAATCCTGGCTCCGCCCCTGTTTGTGTGGATAGGAGGCATTAATAATTCTTGAAACAAATTTCACCTAATGCTATTGTTTAGTGAAAAAAAGAATCGAATGCATCAGATTGTGGTGCGAATTTTTGGTCCACTGTTGTGGTCAGTGAAACAAGCTTAATGAATCCTAAATGTAGAAGCTCCTAATCTTTTGTTAAGGGCAACCTAAATGAGAAACAAGCTTCATCTAATGGCATTTTTCATTGGCCAAATACTAGTGTGCAGAAGTGAAGCAAGCTTCATCTAATGTCTTATTTCATGAAATCAAATTTCATGAAAGCAATAAGACAACGTGCAGAAATATATTAAGGATTTGATATGTATGGTTACTGAAATAGGGGTTGTTTTATTTGCAATCCTTAAAAAGGTTGCAAACCTTGCAACTCACATCTTAACCGTCGGATTCATGATCGGTGGTACAATAGATATGGGGCCCAATATTTTTAATTAAAAAAAACAGAAAAATAAAAATAAAATAACCGTCGATCATGAATCCAACGGTTAAGATGTGGGTTGCAAGGGTTGCAACCTTTTTCAGGATTGCAAAATATCCTTCCACTACTGAAATAAGCTTCAACTAAATGCATTTTTTCATGAGCACATGTTTCATTAGCCAAAATACCAATGTATAGACGTGAAATAATGTTACGATGAAGGTGTTAATGCAAAAAACATCAAGTAGTGGTAGTTGAATGAAACTAAATTGCAGAAGTATAAAGAGTATTCTAGTTTATAATGCAACTTTATGTAGTTTCCAATAGTGAATTATGGAGTTTGGCATAATGAAAATAAAGAGTGTGATTCTAGTTTATAATGCTTTGCATGGTTAGTGAAACAAGCTTCATCTAAATGCATTTTCATGAAGAAAAAAAAAGTTCATTGGCCAAATACCAATGTGCAGAAGGGAAAAAAAGGTTCAACTAATTGCAAATTTCATGAAACAAGCTGCATCAAATGACATATTTCATGAAATTAAGGATGTGATAAGGGTGTTAATGAAACATGCTTCATCGAATTGCAATATTTAATGAAGACATGTTTCGTTAGCGAAAATACGAAAGTGTAGACATGAAAATAATGTTATGATAAGGTTGTTAATGCAAAAAACAGCAACTAATTATAGTTAACTGAAACTAAATGTAATAAGTATAAATAGTGTAATTCTAGTTTATAACACTATGTATGTAGTTTCCATTAGTGAAGTATGGAGTTTGGCATCATGATAATAAATAGTGTGATTCCAGTTTCCAGTGCTATGCATGGTTAGTGAATGAAATAAACTTCTAAAAATGACATATTTCATGAAATAAGTTTCATTTACCAAAAGCTAAAGTGTCTGCACTTTGATTCTCTTCCCTGTAGATATATGGGAAATGGACATGCCCCTTGACCTCTTATCTCAAAGAAGACGTTATGCGATCATTGCAGTTCTTTTTCAGGCAGATGTAGGACGGACGGTCGTTGCTGAGTCGTCAGACTTATCCACCAAGGGATTCGTGAGGAAAGGAAGTTGAACCGGTACCTATGGATAAGGCGGTTTGAGTAGCGGAGAGAGACGTTCCCAAAAGGCACCACCTATCCGTGGATCTCTTTTATTAGGTCTATGGTCCTCATTGGGAAATGAGTGAGTCCTTGCTTATTGTAATGCCAATGGGAAAAATTAAATTATGGTTCTGCTAAGGGTGTGAATGGAACAAACATAATGTAATCATGTATTGCATGCATAAGTGTATTTGGCCAATATTCCAATGTGCAGATTTCAAATTAGGTTCTGATATAGTTGTGAATGAAACAATCTTCATGTAATGGTACATGAGGTGAACTAAGTTTCATTTGTATAATTATGTGTCATGTGTTCAAAGATTATATAAGAACTTTGTCAAACAACATGGGGCAGGAAATTAATGTTTCATCAAATTGCATATTATGTTGCATATATTTCAGCACGTAATAAACATTTAATAGAATAATAAAGGTGTTGATCGTTTCTTAATGCAACATTCAGTTGGGAAGACACCATCTCCATCCAAAAACTATGAAGCTTTTCACTTAATATGCTAAAATCGTTGCCAATCTTTACATGGAAATAACAAATAACAAGAAAAAAGGAAATATTGATTGTAATCCCAATAATAACGGAAACCATATAAGTATGGAAATATATTTTACTTCTGATTAATAAAAGGTGGTGTTGAAGTCTAAAATATGAATGAACAAGACTGTATGTTTCTGTAACATCTGGAAGCGTCTTGAGAAAAAGAACAACATATGAACTAAGGTGATGATAAGAGTGTAACACCCTAAAATTTAGGCATAAAAGCATTGGCAATTCCGGAAATGGACAAAATAAAATTTCCAAAATATGCCAGCTAAAACCCATAAAGTTTGGGACATTTTATACAATTACCAAAGGGCCAAAGATGAAATAAGAGCTACAACAACCTAATTAATCTAGAAATAGTTTAAACTAGATTAACATCGAGTGTTGCTATATCTCCAATATTCACTCTTCTCAAAAGTCCCCCAAAAGTCCGACACTTCAAAAACTTCTACGTGCACGGTCGGCAAGACATGACATCCTAGATTCCATCGCTGGTGGGACCTGTAAACAAACAAACACCACAACAAGTGTTAGGTCAAAGCCTAGTGAGATTTCATAAATTAGACAGTTCACATGTGAGATAATCATAGTATAAAAAATAAGTGTTACCGGCTTCCCTTTTTGTGCTCTAAACACCAATTGCTCAACTTTACAACGAAGTTCCATACCTGAACATGAACACGCAAGAGATACCTCTTGAAATACGGGGGAGACACGTTTCCATTGGGGTGACGAGTACACGTGAGTGGAGTCACCCATGATGTTATTGGATTACAATTTACACCTCATGTCCCAGTTATAGTTCTCATGCCATAAAGACATCACAACCTCAAACCGTCAATTGCCTTTATTGCCTACTCCGTCGAGTTACACCTCAAGGACTTACGGGACATTATTGCCTATCCAATCTTGTCGAGTTACACCTCAAGGAATTTTATGTCTCCCATTTCCTACTCGTTAGTGACCCAAAGTGGCCAACAAATATGAACACATAATTCATACGGTCTAAATCATCGTGCACAAGGAGATAGACATCAAAACACCATAATAAGACCATAATCAGGTTTGGATAACAACATCAAGACATACTTTGGCAACAACCCAAAAACATGACAATTACCAATCAATTTGTTAGTTCGTAATATGGTACCTTTCCTACTCATTTTAAACCCAACATGCTTATGATTCCAATAGACCGTCAAGACAATTTGATAATATAGAAACTTGTTACAAGTGTAATTCTCTTGGGTTCAAAACCTCTTTCATAAAATGTGGTGTGAAAAGAGCTTCACACTTCTATGTTCAAAGCTTACATTACTTGAATTACAAATAGGCAAATATTTCGATTAGTTGCATTTATAAATGGCCAAAGCCCCAGATTCAAGCAAAACTCATGAAACCCTAGTTTTGGGTCAAAGAACCAATCTTGTCTACAAACTAATATTTAAAGTAAGAATGGCATTTAAGGTAGTTTATAGGTGAAGATACTCACCTAAGGGTTTGTAGGAGAAAACCCTAAAATGGAAGAACCCTATAAATGAGATAAAATCTTGTAGCTTTGAAATCTTGAAGCTAGAACTCAAAGGTAGTAGAAGAGCCCTAGGATCCAACATTTATTACCCCAAAGATTAGTTGGGATGACATTAAATGTAAGAAAGAGCAAAGAAGTGGAAGAAAATCGTACCTAGAGGAGGGGGAAAACGTAGGTTTCACTTTTCCAAAATGTTGACAAAATGACCTAAAAGTCGGATTGGGCATTTAAGAGGAGTAACCCCGTCGGCGAGAGTGACTCGCGACAATGCCCTTGGCACAATTGCCGGGCAATGTCACCCAGCATGTACCGCGGACGTGGGTCCTCACGCGAAAATGATACGCGAGTATGCCCCGGGCATTCTCGTCAGGCATACTCGCCGCAAGTGTACCGAAGGTGGGGTGCCCCCTGTGACCTTGCCCTGCGATTGTGCCCAAGGGCATTCTCGCCGGCCATACCGGGTCTGAAATTTTGGTCCGAACTCGAAAGGTTTTCACTCTCATCCTAGACTTCTAGAATACGAAACTTGGGAACCCAATCACTACGCAATCACACATACGAGTACGAAATTAAAGACCATAACTATCTATATATACATACTCATATATAACTAAGTGCATGCTTCTAAAACGTGCTTAAGGTGCGAAAGGTTATGAGGATTCATAGAGGTCACCACGAAATAAAATAAAAAATGCTTACTCGAAAAATCGGGGTGTTACAAAGAGGTTCTAAGAAGTTAGGTTACCACTTCTTATTTCTGACGTATTTAAGAGTTAAGAGGTTCTAAAAACTGGAAAAAAACAGTCTAAATATAAAAAGATCTGTACGATTCAGACTTAAGAACCATTAAGAAGTTTTTTTATAAAAACACAACAACCCCTTAGTTTAGTGAAGTGTATTATATAAAGTCAAATCACAATTAATTTTGGATAGCTTGAGATTTGTTTTGAATCCTTCTCGTCGAGATCATTGTTCAATTCATGAAGATTAGCATTGTATTCTCATAAAGTATTTATATACATATATTTTTAGATTGTCAATTTATCAATATATTTATATATTTGTCGTTTTATTTAAGAGGATATAATCTTGACTCTGCCTACAAGTGCCAACATCTTATAAGGTTGTGTGTTAAATTTCATTAAATGTTTTGTATATGTAATGTATAATTTATGTAAGGTGTAATATTATTAAAATATTCAATATAATTAATACAAAATATTCATCTCTACTAAATATTTAATTTCAAAGTCTTGTTGGTAGAATAATATATTTCTTTTTCCTAAACATCTAATTTTAAAGAGTTCTCCAAATTTGGAGAATTTTACCATTTTTGTCCCATGATCTCCAATTTGGAAAGAAAAAAATGGAGCAAAAATTAAAGTAGCACAAATTTTTCATTTTCTCCATTAAAAAAAAATTGGAGACACTTTCAGGGGTTGTTCGGATGTGGCTTAATGGATTTTATTATATGTGTTTATTCAGTAAGCCTTATATGGTTTTTGGGTTGTTGGATTGCCACGAAATTTTACGTAAGCATTCTACAACATTAATAAATAGTCTTATATTAGAAAATTCTCGTTTTTGTGACGGAAATTTTCAGGGCCTAGCTCGGACCGAACTAAATGAATGCGTATTCTCTAGGTCATTGAAACTCGCTCAAATCATGTTGGATTGGCACGAACCGAACGAACGCATATTGTTTCACTCAGTCTCACCTCATCCCAACCTAATCTTGCGTTAAACATGAGACAATTTTTTTTTTGTTTAGCCATGTATCATGTTCTTGTTCAAGGGTTTGTAATGGAAGATGTTTTATGTTTCTCGTGTATATGGAAAAGAAAAGAAAAAGAAAGAGAGGAAAGATGAAGAAAAAAGAAAGAGTAAACTACAATTTTGGTCCCTGTGGTTTACCACTTTCTTTGAAAGTGGTCCCTGTGGTTCAAAAACTACAATTATCGGCACATGGTTTGCATTTTGCTTTGAAAGTAGTCTCTCGGCGTTAACTCCGTTAAGTTTTTCCGTCAAGTCAGGGGCATTTTCGTCCAACCATGGTTTTTTTCTCTTCTTTTGCAATCTTTCTTTGTTTTTTCTTATTTTTTTAAACCATAAAAACATCAGGGACCAAATTGTAATTTATTTAAATTTGTATTGATATTATATTAATATTACTTGAATCTTCATCTCCTACCTCAAGAACACCAAGAACACCAACATCATTAATTAAGATTCAAAAAACCCAAATCAAACTCATGTTAACAATCCAAAATGTTAAATCAAACCCATATTCAAAGACCAAAATTCTAAATCAAACCCAAATTCTAAATCAAACCCAAATTAAAAAAAAACAAATTAATTTACTTGAATTTTCATCTCTTACCTCAAGAACACCAAGAATACCAACATCATCAAGATTCAAAAAACCAAAATCAAACTCATGTTAACAATCCAAAATCCTAAATCAAACCCAAATTAAAAAATAAACCCAAATCAAACCAAGTCTACAAAAAACCCAAATCAAACCAAATTAATTTACTTGAATCTTCATCCCTTACCTTAAGAACACCAAGAACATTAACATCATCAAGAACACCAAGAAACCTATCTATATATTTGTTTCTCAGACCTGAGATACAGATTTGAGATAGAGAGAGAGAGATATAGAGAGAGAGAGAGAGAAGAGTGAGATCGAGAGAAGAGATAAGAGAGAGAGAGATCGAGATACATAGAAAGAGAGAGAAGACGACCTCACCGGAGGCTCGTCAGGGAAGACGACCTCGCCGGAAGCTCGTCGGAGATATCTCCTCTCTCACTTTCCATATATATATATATATTCATATTAATATCATTACAAAAATTAAATAAATTACAACTTGGTCCCTGATGTTTTTATGGTTTAAAGAAAAATAAGAAAAAACAAAGAAAGATTGCAAAAGGAGAGAAAAAAACATGGTTGGACGAAAATGCCCCTAACTTGACAGAAAAATTTAACGGAGTTAACGCCGAAGGACTACTTTCAAAGCAAAATGCAAACCATGGGCCGATAATTGCAGTTTTTGAACCACAGGGACCACTTTCAAAGAAAGTGGTAAACCATAGGGACCAAAATTGTAGTTTACTCAAAAAGAAATGAAACATAAGTAATTAAAACATTAAATTAATGGTAAAATGTCTAAATAATCCTTATTATATGTAAGGCATATGGGGCACTTAACAAAAGAAAGTTAACACATGTTAGCACAAGAGACAAGTGGTATAAGAAAAATGAAAACGTTGGAAACTTTAGTGTAATTTCAAAACTTAAAAGTAGTTTCTAGAATTTCAGTGAACTTTTGTTTTATGTATCTTTATTTCTATCGTTTTTCAATCTTTTATGGAATCTGATGGAGAGTGTTAATTTAATTATATGATGAAGTTTTGGTAGATGAGTTTGATAACAAAAGGAAAAAGAAAAAGAAAAAATGGGTCGATGATCCAGTTTAGGCGCATGTGAGAGGGTTTTGGTTTTGAGCTTAATAAAAATGGGAATAAACTACGAATTTCGTCCCTGTGGTTTAATGTTTATATAATGATTTTCATTCCTAGTCTTTCAAAATTGCTTTTTTCGTCCCTGTGGTTTTTATTTGTTTTCATTTTCGTCCCTCCATCCAACTTTATTAAAATTAAATTTTAATTTATCCAAAAAAGAAAAAAGCAAATTACATATTTGGTCCTTGTGGTATATAAATTTTTACATTTTTATCCTTAAAATTATATAGTTTACATTTTTTTTACTTTTTCTTTATTTACTGTATTTTATCAAGACATTTATTTTTCTATTAGTTATATTGTATATTTTCATAATTATTATAACTTTAACTATAAAAATAATAAAATAATTTCATTAAAAATACTGACAAAAACATGATATTTTTTCAAAGATTTAGGTTTAAATCTCCTAAAATTAGTATTTTTTATCTATTGATTTATTAAATCATTTTATTTAATTTAATTTAACATTGAAAAAAGTTTAATAAAGTTCGAGGAAAAAAATAGTCATATTTTATAACAACGTTTGTTTTTTGTTAAATTCACTATCCCAATATTCCATATTTAAACTTTATTTTTATTAATTAATCAAATTTGTTTAATATTTAAATTAAACACACACACACACACACACATATATATATATATATATATATATATATATATATCAAAGTTCTAAATAACATGAGATTTAAGGCTTGTGTTTGACGTCACGTTAATTCTGTGGCACGTCATTGTCCAATGCATGATTTTTGTAACACCATATTGAAATCTTCTTATCCTTTTATTGTCTTATTTTTTTGTTTTTAATATATAACCTAACTAGGTTGGAACCGTGTATTACACCGGGTAATTAAAAAAAATTAAATCATGTCAGAAAACTTATTTTACAAATATGAATGATCATCGAAAGTACGATGCTACTTTTCCAAGCTTTTTTTTCCCTTCAGAGTTTTTTTTTTTTGCGTTTGGTTACAAAATATCTTATTTTAGGCAATTTTCACAAATGATGTTTTGCAAAAAAAAAAAATTAATAAATATTAAGAATTTATAAAACAAAATTATGACGTTAGATATGTTATTTCGCTTAAAATAACTTTATAAAATAATTTTTTTTAAAAACGAAAAGAGTATATATTTGGTTGAATATGAAGATTAATTGATTATATGTCAAGGTTTTTAAGTAACTATATATAAAGATTCGCTATAAGACAATCATAAGAAAATAAAATACAAAATCTTGTGAGTTTTAAGTCTTGAATCGATAAGGTCGGTATTTAATCATCCACAAATTAGCAAAAATACATAAAAACGCTTGATATGAAATTTGATAGAATTAATTCTTAGAAGGAATTCGACTTTGAAGTAAAAATTGATATGAAATTGCAAAAGAAAATCACGACAATTTAGTGATTATTTGTATCAAATCTCATACTAATTTCAACAAATCTCATACTAATCACGACACATTAATTCATATATATTTATGATATTTAATAATATAATTAAATCCAAAAATATTCAATATTGGACTCATTTTGAAGATATTGACGAAACGATTAGAATGGTATAATTTGTAAAAAAATAGAAATGTTTTTTTAATGATGTTTAGTTCATATATGAATCACAAAGGTTAATATATTAATCAGTTAAAGGAGTTCATGTGTGAATTATACTGGTTCATATATGAACATATAATTCATATTTGAATCATACAGGTTCATATATGAACTCGTCCAGTGTATTTGTAAAAGTTACAAAACTACCCTTCTATTTTTGGAATAGCCATAACTTTTGACCAGTAAAAACCGTAATTGTTGATCAGTCAAAGACGCAATATTTGACTAGTCAAAGTCGATCTTGATCGAATGAAAGGCTAGGGTTACTTCTATATTTATCATAAATTTAGCATTTCTCAAATGAACATATTCTTATATATGTGTTTTGTATGTGTATGTTTAATTTAAATATTACACAAATTTGATTAATTAATAAAAAATAACGTTTAAATGAAAATTTAGAATAGTGGGAGTACAGTGCATCTAACAAAAAAAAAAA
Organism: Arctium minus; assembly: GCA_954870635.1. Classification (NCBI taxonomy): domain Eukaryota; kingdom Viridiplantae; phylum Streptophyta; class Magnoliopsida; order Asterales; family Asteraceae; genus Arctium; species Arctium minus. Next base: position 353,821 of record OX941085.1, on the reverse strand, counting down.
CGGTTGTTATAAAAGAAAACTCTTTTTTTCTCGAATTATATTAAACATTTTCCAATGGTAATTTAAAATAAATAAAAAACTTTAATAAATCAATAGATAAAAAAATATTAACCTTAGGAGATTTAAAGTTAAAGCTTTGAAAAAAAATATCATGTATTTATACTTATTTTTTAATGAAACTATTAATTATTTTTATAATTAAAGTTATAATAATTATGAAATATACAATATAATTAATAGAAAAATAAATGTCATCATAAAATACAATAAATAAAGGAAAAGTAAAAGAAATGTAAACTAGGTAATTTTAAGGATAAAAATGTAAAAAATTATATACCACAAGGACCAAATATGTAATTTTCTTATTCTCTTTTTGGATGAATTAAAATTTAATTTTAATAAATTTGGATGGAGGGACGAAAATGGAAGCAAATAGAAACCATAGGGATGAAAAAAGCAGTTTTGAAAGATTGGGGATGAAAATCGTTATGAACATCAAACCACAGGGACTAAAATCGTAGTTTACTCTAGAAATGGCCGTTGCAGTAACGGCTACATTTCAATTTTCAATCTAAAAAAATTCCCTTTCCTTTTCTAACTCTCAGTTTTCTCTCTCCATTTCAATTCATTCGTCCATCTCTCTCTCTCACGCCATTTGCAGACTTGTTGTTTCATTCTTTCTTTCTCAAGAAATAGAAAAACAAAACAAACAATGGCTCCTACGCCTTGTGCTAAATCAAACCAAACTGGTTTGGTGGTGACACCTTCCTCAAAAACCCATATAAAAACACCCCAATCTAAACATCGCCTCAATTTCTTTAACTCCACAAAACCCTCACCAAACCCTAATTCCCATCAACCTCCTGCTGATCACCCAGTTGAAGTTATCGGCCGGATTCGGGACTACCCTGACCGCAAAGATAATAATAAACCTATTTCGGTTCTGCAGGTTAACTCTGACGCCCATTCTGTTAGGCTGAGAACTGAAATTGGATATCGAGATTTCACGCTGGATGGGATTTCTTTATCTGAAGATGAAGATCTTGACGGGTTCTACAAGAATTTCGTTCAATCAAGAATTAACGGTGTGAAATTGGGGGATAAATGTACCATCATGATGTATGGGCCAACTGGTTCAGGAAAGAGTCATACCATGTTTGGGTGTGCTAAGCAGCAGGGGATTGTGTACAAGTCTTTGAGGGATATTTTGGGAAATGGAGAACAGAAGGAGGTGGGAGTTGGTACATTCGTGCAAGTCACTGTTCTCGAGATCTACAACGAGGAAATTTATGATCTGTTATCCACCAACACTACTACTAGTAATGCTGCTGGATTCAGCATTGGCTGGTCCAGATCCAATGCTTCCAAGGTACAAAATTCCTTCCTTCCTTCCTTCCCAATGCTGCTAATCTTGAGTTGATTCATTTTTCAAGAATGTAATGTTCCTTACCTAATTCTTCTGACCTACAAAATACTATTTTTAGTTAGTTATACATACAATTAGTTTGAGAATTGATTTTGTTTCACAATTCTCTTGTGCAATGTAGGGAATTAATTCCAACACTTGTCATTTACCATATTATTTGAAAACATTGTAGGTGAAATTAGAAGTTATGGGGAAGAAGGCAAAGAATGCCACTTTCATCTCTGGAACTGAAGCAGGGAAGATATCAAAAGAGATCCAAAAGGTTGAGAAGCGTAGAATTGTTAAAAGCACATTTTGCAATGAAAGAAGCTCCAGGAGTCACTGCATGGTTCCACTCTCTCACAACACTATTTCTTTTCCTTATGAAATCCCACAAATTATATATATATGGCTGAATTTAATTTATGCAGATAATTCTTGATGTCCCAACTGTGGGTGGACGGCTAATGCTTGTCGACATGGCTGGTTCTGAAAATATAGAACAAGCTGGTCAAATTGGATTGGAAGCCAAAATGCAGGTAATTGTCAACTTCACATTCCCTTTTTATCGATCAGAACAGATCATTCATCAAAGATCAACATTGTCCCTTGTCATTCAGACAGGAAAGATTAATCAGGGTAATATAGCATTGAAGAGGGTCGTAGAATCCATTGCTAATGGTGATTCTCATGTACCATTCAGAGATAGCAAGTTAACCATGCTTTTGCAGGTAAAAATCCTCTCTTGATGTTACCTACCACCCATTCACAATAATCATATGCCTCTGATATCAATCATCAGCTAGCTAATTAATTCTATCATATAGGATTCCTTCGAAGATGACAAGTCCAAGATTCTTATGATATTATGTGCGAGCCCAGATCCCAAGGAAATGCACAAGACCATATCAACTTTGGAATATGGTGCAAAAGCCAAATGCATTGTCCGAGGCCCTCATACGCCAATCAAGGACAGAGGTGCAGAAGATTCTTCATCCGATGTCATCTTAGGATCACGGATTGCGGCCATGGATCAGTTCATTTACAAGCTACAAATGGAGAATAAGATTAGAGAGAAGGAGAAGATTGAAGCTCACAAACAGCTCATGAAAAAAGAAGAAGAGATTGCAGATCTGAGGGCTAAACTTGCAGAGGCAGAAGAGAAGAAGGCTTTGGCAGGGACGAGGGAGGAGGAGATTAACATCAAGGTTAATGAGCGAACAAACATGTTGAGGAGCGAGTTGGAGAAGAAGATAGAAGAGTGTCAGAAAATGGCCGACCAGGTTGTTGAGATGGAGAGGAGGAAGATGGAAGAGAAGATTTTCCAACAGCAGGAAGAGCTTGAAATGCTGAGGCGGCGTTTGGAGGAGATCGAGTCTGAATTGACTCGTTCCAGATGTGAAAATGAAAATGGAAATAGAAATGTTTCATCGTCGTCTATGGAAGGAAGCAGTTTTGCGAAAAAGCTGATGGATATATATGCTGATGATGAGGAGGATCCAGGGATGGAGAAATCCATGGATTTGGATAAATCATTGGATATGGACATGGGGGGTAAACGTGATCATAAAACTAATATACAGGCCATTTTGGGCTATCCCTTTATGGACAACTTGAAGAATGGAGAATGTGATGATGTTTATGTCCCAAATTCAACAAGTAAAGCATTTTTGAGCACCGTCTTTGAGGAGGATGAAGAGGAGGAGGAAGACAGAGAGAAGGCAGTTGATGAGGAAGTGCAGAAAGAAGTAATAGAGGAAAAGACGGTGTATTCAGTCAACACTGATTTCAACTTTGATATTGATTCTTTAACGCCTTCTTTGGTGGAGGGTGAGTGCGGCCAAGATACGGCCTCATCTAGGCACTTACGTATCCAAAATATATTTACTCTTTGTGGAAATTACAGAGAGCTTTCTCAACACACGGCTACTCCATTGACTGCCACCAATAGGAGTATGGAAAGTCCAGCTGTTGATAATAAGCGGAGTCTGACAGATGAAGTTGTGTGTGATTCAAAGGAGAATTGCAGCCCCTTGAGATGTTCAAACGATAAGAATGATGTGGTGGAAGTGGTTGTGAAGTGGGAGGCTGCTTCAATTGATGAAAGTGCTGGGAAAGTAATTACAACTCTGAGGCTTGTAAAAGATGCAACCCTTGCCGACCTCAGGAAGCTGATTGAAATCTATCTTGCTGCTGATAATCAAGCTTTCACCTTTCTTGCACTTGGGGGGGTATGTTTTTTTATCATCCACAGCCTACTTTAGTTTCTATACATATATACATACATATATAGGAGATGCATATACATACATACATACATACATATATAGGAGATGCCAGTAATTAACTTTTACTACATACGAATGCAGGATCCAACAGGCGCACCAGTGGCAAAAGAGGAGGAGGCATTGGTGCTGGCAACCAAACTTCCAACATGCAGCAATAATGGCCAAATGAGAAGGCAGCAACACCTAGCTTGCCTACGTTCAGTAAAGAAAGTCGATTCAAATCATATCCCATTCAGTACTCTGGAAAACAAGCTCCCATTGAGTTCCCTGGAAAACAAGCTCCCGTTCAGTTCACTGGAAAACAAACTTCCATCAGTTTCTGCTGATTCTAAATCACCTCCTCATTTTCTAGTTTGATTGTGTGAAAACTTTGTTGGTAGTATTTTATTCCCGCTGACCGAGTATATTAATCCATGTACTCTAGTGTATGTTTTGGTGGATGGTATCATATATTTTTAGTTGTGAGATGCATTGTCATCTTTATTTTTTAAATGATTCAACATTTAGATTTGGTTGATAAGGTTTGGGGCATCATTTTCATTCTTAAACAAGACTTGTTGTGGAGCTCCAATAATTTCTTAATTAAGATTCATTCATACATACATGATCCCAAAAGGGACCTGGAAAGGAAAATTGTTTTCTTATCAGTTCCATAATTATTCCCCAAATATTTATATGTTCATTCAACTAACTATCAAGACCCTTTGTATGTTTTGACTTGTCATACTACAATTTTAATCCGCCCCGCAACATGATTTTTATATATATACTAAGATATTCTTATATAAAAAACAAAGCTCAAACATTTATCATGTTTCTTCTCGGAGATTATTGCAAAAGCACCACATAATTTTATCGGAACTTTTATGATGTATGATGAAAAGAACAAGAGACAGACCATTTGTGTATCGGAGTGCGGGTGGACATCCGACAACCGCTAAAACGGAGCAAGAAAGTGAAGAAACCAGAGTGCGATTGGTTGGTGTGCAACTTCAAGTATGAAAAAACTTCAGACTTTCTGCTTCATATGTAGCCTCATCGGGCACATTGACAGGCAATGTGAAGTTCGATTTCGGACGCTGGAAAGCAACGTAGTTTGGGCGTGGCACATCCCTGTGAGCGCCAAACAGAAGGATGATTGTGGCTGGGTGGTGAACGGTTGGGGGAGAATGCTAGGAGGGGCTACGGAGCGGTTACGGTGGTGGAGCCCATGGTGGCTAATGGAAGACACTTTGAACCCGTTGGTTGAAAAACAGTGGCAAAGAGACATTCGAGCAGACGCTGCTCTCTTGGTTGGAACCTTGGAGGTGTGTTCTAAGGAATTGAATAGGTGTGGAATGGGTTCAGGGATGGTGTTTTGTGATTGCAAAGGGAGAGTGATTGCCTACCGAAGGGCTCAACGACAAGGCATCCGGGAAGTATAGGAATGTGAGTCGATCGCGTTGCTCAAGGCAATGTTGTGGATTCGAGACATGGGGCACGAGAATGTCATCTCTGAAACTGATTTCCAAACCGTAGTCAGCACTCTAACGCACGGTGAGTAGGATTGCACGAAGTTTGGGTCCATCGTTCATGATTGTATCATGGTCTTAGAAGCTACGTTGTTGATTTTGCTAGGAGAAATAGAATTGAGGTTGCCCCACGAGTTAGCTAGGTGATCATAATTCTTTATCGAACCCATCCCTCTCTCCTGGTTGGTTGGACGAGGACTTGTTGTCCTATTGTAACGTTCTTGATGATTAATAAAATCATTGTGTTTCTTGGTAAAAAGAAAGAAAAAGAAAATGGTTATAATCCCCCAGACCTAAAAAGAATTGGTTGTGCCTGTATATAATCCACCAGACCTCTAGCGTGTCCAAGGTTCTAAATGGTGTGAGGCATGACGTGACTGCGAATCCAAGCCTCAAGCCTTAGGAGGGCGTCATTTTTCTAATTCATATATAATATTACATATAAAAACATATGTTTTGTAACGTTACTCAATGAGTCAATAGAAATAAACAAGTGATACATATTAAAAAACTTACAAATAAGACTTTAAAAAAGTTTTAGTTTTTTTAGAAGATTGAGCGTGTGTAGTCGGTAAAAGGGGCTTCGGGCATGGTTGTTGCGGTTTCTTATTTCGGGTTTTCAATTTCTTCGCGCTTCTGAACTCAATTCTCTCTCTCTCTCCCCTACCCCGCGCAACAGCCGGCAGCCGGAAAAATCTATGAATTGTCGGCGATCTATTTCCATTCACAACCAGGGCGCAAGTTAGGGTTTTTTGTTTATATCTTGTTGCCCTTAGACGGAAATAATGGAAGTTTCTAAAAGTTTCATCGACAAGATCAACAGTGAATTCACTAGTGGCTTACATTTCGCATCTCCCTTACCCTCTTCGCGTACAAACGAATTTGATTTGGTATGTCCAATTTCCATTTGTTTGCACATTGATTCAGCAGCACTATCATTATTGATGTTGTTAATTGTGCACTTTTTTGGGTTTTAGGTGAGAGCTGTGTTGCAAATACTTCAAGGCTTTTCAAGCTCTTTATTTTATTGGGACCGGATCGGAAAGGGTTATCGTGCGAGAATGGGGTTATATGTAACTCACCTCTCTCAGACCAGTCTTCGTATGGTTTTAGATCAATTTATGTACTCAGCAACATGCTTAAAATTGGTTGAGATTACGCTGGGTAAGATAGAGGAGGCATCTGCGAGATCGCCTCCACCTACCTTAAGAGCATTTGTTTGCTCGACTTCTGCTTGGCTTAGAGTAAGTAATTGCACAATTTGAGGACTTGAGTTCACTTTTACGCCCCTGTATTTCATACATCCTCCTTGTCAAAAACTGATTTTTCCTTGGAGCAGAAGTTACGCGATATTGCTTTGACAGAGGAAGTAAAGATGAACAGCTCTGGTACTGATACTGCTCCAACCATTTTGGGATTGACAAGTTCTTTAACAAGGTATGTAAAGATAATTGACAAGGGTGTACAGGATTTATAGTGAATATCTTAGTAATGGTCATGTTACACAGAAATGATTATAATGTTATCAATATCTTTTTGAGGTAGAGCCAGTGTTTCCCACAAGGCATGTTTGGTGGAGCATGGAATTTAGGTCAGAAGTTGTTATTCGGGCTAACCTAGATTACCTTTTAATACATGTGAGCTTCTACCCATTTGTAACTATTTATTTCCATGCATAAACATTCCTCTCAATGTTAGAACAACGACCATTTGGATTGGAAGCTGCATTTTGCACACGGATGGCAGATACTGGCATGTATATGTGGACTTTTGTCATGAATAGCCCACAAGAGCACCATTTTTCCATTTTGCCTTACAGTCACTTGTTGCAGAAACATAAGACCAGCTTCCTTCTGGGACTGTTATTACATATTTGATGCTGGTCTTGTATATGTCTACAAGACTCATTCATGGTTATATTAAATCGTGGTGATGATTTCTGAAATTAAGTCATCAGCGTTGTGTTTGTGTTTGGGAAAGGAAAATTTAGTTACTCAATCCTATTGCTTTTGCTTAATTACAAGTCTGATGACATCTTTATGGCTAGCCTTTGTGCTGGAGCTGAATACTTATTGCAGATAGTATATGGTGCCATCCCCAAAGAGTATCTTGAAGACGATACTCCTGTCTCATCTGCTGAAATAGCCGTGCACATCCTCAACTATCTTTATGAGAAGCTTAATGATGCTTGCCTTGTGCAAGGTGGAGAGGTGTTGATACTTTTCTGGTCATTTTGTATGCAGTTCCTGTTGTTTGTCTTGTTTCATCTGATTTTAGGTTACATTTGCTACTATTTTCAGGAAGATTCGTACAGGATGCTTCTTTATGTTTTTGTTGGCTGTTTATTGCCATATATTGAAGTTCTTGATTCCTGGATTTTTGAGGGAATACTAGATGATCCATTTGAAGAGGTAGTTTTCAATCTCTACTGCTGGGAAGTTGTATGCAATTCAAATTGATTTCAACCCCAACCTGCTTATACCTGGTCTATATTTCGGTTTGATAGTATCAATACTCTTATTTTAATGATTTCTGGTGCATGCATTATCTTCTAACCATGGAATCCAGGATAAACAGTTTACTCTATGTTCCAAAAAGAAGAGATTTATAATCTGTAAGCTACATGATGCCAACCATTTCTAGTTGACATACAACACAACCATTGGTCTACTGTCATTGGAAACCATTAAAATATCTTGATCATTAATTAGGGCATTTTTGGGAACAGTACATTGACCATAAAATCCTCATGGGGAAAATAATCGCTTTTTTGGAAGTTAAGAGTATTATTTAAAGTACTGTCATCTTCTGCAGATGTTCTTTTTTGCCAACAAAGCGATTGCAATAGACGAGGCTGAATTCTGGGAGAAGAGTTACCTCTTAAGATCAGTGCAGTATAAGAAGCTGGGTGTGGCTCATGTCGCTAATCTATTTCCCTTAACACAGAAAAAGATGCCAGGAAGAGGAGCGACGGCTGCATCAGTTTCATCAAAAACAAAGGGACAAAATGAAAGGGATCTTGTGGTTTGTCCTTTGTTCTTCAAGGACATTGCAAAAGAAATAATTTCGGCTGGAAAGTCGTTGCAGTTGATTCAACATGTTCCTATCACATCGTCAACACTACTTGGTAGACATTATGAGAATGAATGGTGCATGACTCAGCTAAGCTTGTCGGAGATATTTTTCTTGTCATTAACAGCTCTTATCGGTCATGGTGATCACATGTCTGAATACTTTTGGAAAAATGATAATTTTGTCTCTGCAATTGAATCTTATGCGGGAACAGAGAAATTAGAAGGTAATGATAAGAGCATTCCAGGCGTAGCATGCTTGGAGAAGATTTGGTATAAGTTTTTGGTTGATGCACTGCCTGCAAAAAGAGAGAGCAAGGATGCCAATCATTTAGTTGATATGAAGGGAGAGAGTGTGGAATTAGGTGTTTCATTTGAGCCCCTTGTTAGCTCCTTCTGTCCTGAAAATCCCACTATCACTGTGTGTCAAAAGGTTCTTCAAGCAAATAGCAATAACTGGAATTCATTAAACTTGTCTAAAAACTATATTCTCCCTCCCCTGAATGACGAGGAATTGAGAAAAGCTATATTTGGTGGAAACAGTAAAGAACTAATGACAGATAAAGGAACAAATTATGCCTGTGGTTTTCCATTCGGTGATTCTGATAAGGTTCGTGCTCGACATGACATAAAGGAGGTGGAAGCATTATTTCTATTCCCCACTATTCTTCCATCCTTTAAGGTACAAATGTCTTAGTCTACTAATTGCACTTACTTTTTTATGTAGAAATCTGATGGTTGTGGAACTCGTATGTAATATGAAACAGGAGGACCTTATTATGTCCGAGCTTTTACCATTTCAGAAAAATAGCACCCTTCTGTCCAAAGTCCTTGGCTGGATTCAAATTGTTGAACCCAAATCTACTCCACTTCCTGTTGTTATTCTACGGGAATGCCTTACTTTTTACATCAAGAAGCAGGTATATCCGATTCAATTGAGAGAATATAAATGGCACTTTGATGCATGCATGTATTTACATCAGTAATGTTGTATTTTAATGCTTTCAGGTAGATCATATTGGCAATCAGATATTGTCAAAGTTGCTATGTGACTGGAAATTGATGGATGAGTTAGGAGTGTTGCGGGATGTATATTTATTAGGCTCTGGTATTTCCTATCTTACAGATGTGCTACATTATTGTGCATTTTTTAATCATATTCGAGAAATATTGAAAGGTTTGCAATCTTGTTGGAATCAGGTGATCTACTGCAGCATTTCTTGACAGTAGTTTTCAATAAGCTGGACAAAGGAGAATCATGGGATGACGATTTTGAGTTGAACACAGTGTTACAGGTACAGCCAAGAATTTTATTCTAGTGGACTGTAAAACTGTGCTTTTGAGAAGTTTCTGCTTGTTTCTAAAATTATATTCTCTACGTGTACTTGCTTATATGTGGGAAAGCCTGGTTTCTTGGATGGAAGATACTTTAGTTAGTCTTCTCAGATCTCCTTTGACAATCAATGATGAAAGAACACAATCTGGTGATTCATGCTGTTCACGGACACTACGACCCGCTGGACCTGCCCCGTTAGAAAAGTGGACTTGGAGTCTTGGACATCCATTCTCGGAAAAAGGTCCGGCACGGGCTGGACTGTTAAAATTAATGGGTGGGCCCAAGCGATGAATAATAATCCAGACAGGCCTGCCCAGCCGGTTTATATATTTTATAATTAATTAAATTTTATATGTAATTAATATCTTATTACTTTTTTTATATAAAATTTTTTAGAAAGCCCACTTGGTTGGCTTTGAGCCGGACTCCCCCATACCAATTGCCTCCCAAATATATACTATACCCATATAGTACGTCTCGAATCTCCATCTTGACTCTTCATGACTCAAAATCTCATATCCCAAAATCTTTTAAGTTATGTACATTGTTATGTTTCTACGTCTTATTTTAAGTTGGAAAGAAAATTATGTATTTTGAATGATTTTACATAACTTATGGTTTTATAAGAAGTTAGTTTTTTTTAATGTAAAAAGATTTTTTGGCCTGTTAGCCGTTTAGCAAGTCTGGCCCATTATTAGGTCGTGTAAGGGCAAGTTATCAAGCCCACAAAACAGGATTTAGTTTGCTATTGTTAATACTTTAATCTTATTCACCTTTATTAGAAAAGAGATTACAATATATACAAGATTAACAAGCCTAATAGGGAAAAGTTAAGACTAGTACAAAGAAAGTGAAAGCAAACTTTTCTATATCTAACACTCCTCCTCAAGTTGGAGCAAAAATGTTAATCATGCCCAACTTGTTACAAATAAAGTCTATTTGAGTTTTCCGCAATGGCTTCGTGAGAATGTCTGCAAGCTGGTGTTCAGTCTTGATGTGTACCGGTTGGATCGATGGAGGGTCTGTCCTTGTTCCCACAACACGGTCTCTAATGAGATGACAATCAACTTCGATGTGTTTGGTCCTTTCATGGAATACTTGATTCTTGGCTATGTGAATGGCTGATTGGTTATCACAATACAATCTCATCAGTTCGTCTGTAATTACTCCAAGTTCTCTTAGGAGTCTCCTTACCCACGTCATTTCACATGACACATCTGCTATGGTCCTATATTCTGACTCGACACTTGATCGGGAGACAATATGTTGTTTCTTGCTTTTCCAAGAAACTAGATTTCCTCCGACGAATACACAGTATCCTGTAGTTGATCTCCTAGAAATGGGACATCCAGCCCAATCTGCATCCGAGAAACCGGATATTCTACCATCTCCTTCTTCAGTGAAAGCACCCACTCGACAATGACCTTGATCTGAATAGAGTATCCCTAAGCCTGGTGTGGCCTTGAGATACCTCAAAACACGAAGTGCAGCATCCCAATGACCCGTATAAGGAGCTGACATGAACTGACTCAAGACACTAACTGGGAATGAAATATCTGGTCGAGTAACTGTCAAAGAGTTTAATTTTCCAACCAGTCTCCTGTATCTCTCTGGATCCTTCATAGGACTTCCATCATTCGGAAGAAGCTTTCCTGTAGCGAGCATCGGACTGTCCACAAGTTTACATCCCAATAGACCACACTCATTAAGCATATCAACAACATATTTCCGTTGAGACAGAAGAATCCCTTGTGGAGATCGAGATACTTCTATCCCAAGGAAGTAACGAAGCCGTCCAAGATCAGTAACTTGAAATTGAGTCTGTAGAAATTCTTTTAGTTTTGAGATGCCGGTGCTATCATCCCCAGTGATGATAATGTCATCTACATAGACCACCAGTATGATACGTCGACCGTCATGGTGTCTAAAAAACACAGAATAATCCTGGGAACTGCGGGTCATACCGAACTCCTGGAGAACATCTGAAAAACGGCCGAACCATGCTCTAGGAGATTGTTTAAGACGATATAATGAACGTCGCAATCGACATACCTTTGTAACCTCCTTCTTAATGACAAAACCAGGTGGTTGTTCCATATACACCTCCTCCTCAAGAATGCCATTAAGAAAGGCGTTCTTGACATCCAACTGATGAAGGGGCCAATGATGGATGGCAGCCAAAGCGATACAAATGCGAACAGACGGCATTTTAGCCACTGGAGAAAATGTCTCGTCATAATCGACCCCATGGGCTTGAGAATAACCCTTGGCAACTAGTCGGGCTTTTAGACGATGCAATGAACCATCAGGATTAACTTTCACCGTGAAAACCCACTTACAATCCACTTTACGCTTTCCATGAGGAAGTTGTTCCAAATCCTAAGTATGATTCTTCTGTAAGGCATCCATCTCTTCTTGCATTGCCTTAAACCATCCTGGGTGATTAAGGGCCTCAGTCACATTTCTGGGAACAATATGGCTATCAAGGGAGGTGGAGTAGGCACACGACTCTGAAGAAAGGTGAGAGTAGGCAAGGTAGTCATGAATGGGATATCGGGTGCGAGTCCGTGTGCCTTTTTGGAAGGCAATTGGAATATCCGGGAGAGGAGCACCAGGCGGGTCGTAAGGCTCAGTAGGTAGCGGTACGGGGATATCAAGGACCGGGTCTGGGGAAATATCAGTAGGCGATGATGGGTGTGTATCAGGGGGTGGAACGGGAGATGTTCCAGAAGGATCATGCACAGGTAGGCACTCATGGGTCTCAGACACGTGTCGTTGGCGCTGTCGAGCATACACATTTGTGAAACGAGTATTAGCCTGGACAGTTGGAATACCAAGATTTGGTGTCATTACTGGAGGTTGTAAGACTTGAAGATCAAAAGAATCAGAAATAAGAGGGGTTGACTCAGATGCGTTGGTAGGTGTACCATAGAAGGGACTTGACTCATGGAATGTGACATCAGCAGAAGTAAAATAACGACGCAGGTTGGGACTATAACAACGATAACTTTTTTAAACACGAGAATACCCAAGGAACACGCACTTGATAGCACGAGCTGCAAGTTTATTATGTCCCGGACGATGATCATGAACATAAGAAACACAACCGAAGATTTTAGGAGCTAGAGGGAAAGAAGTGCCTTCTGGAAATAGGATAGAGAAAGGTGTCTTTCCTTTAAGGACGGAAGAGGGCATACGGTTAATTAGATAATTAGCTGTAAGAATCGCATCACCCCAGAAATTGTGTGGAACATTATAATGGATCATCATAGTACGAGCCACATCCAACAAATGGCGGTTCTTACGTTCAGCGATGCCATTTTGTTAAGGTGTAAAGGCACACGATAATTCATGTATAATACCATGCTCAGATAAGTAACTTGTAAAATCAGAGGAAAAGTATTCTTTTGCGTTATCAGACCTCAAAGTTTTAATGGATACATCAAATTGGGTTTTGACATATGCATAAAATTCACAAAAAACAGAAAATATTTCATTACGTGACTTTAGCAAGTAAACCCATGTCGCGCGAGAAAAGTCATCAACGAACGTAACAAAATATTTAAATCCATTAGTAGAAGTTACGGGACATGGTCCCCATACATCCGAGTGAATTAACTGAAACAAAACGGTAACATTACTAGACTCTCTAGGGGGATAGGGACAACGGGTATGTTTACCCAATTGACATGACTCACAAACTAACTCTTGAACAGAAGACAAATCTGGTCTCAATTGTTTCAAAACAGACAAAGAAGGGTGACCTAGCAGATAATGAGCCTCCTTGATACTAGAATCACAAAGATGTGCTGCTACAGATCGCAAACCAGACAAACGATAGAGACCTTGAGATTCAAACCTGTGCCAATCAACTGGTTCGTCCCCAATTCCTGAAAGACACAATGTGTTGGAAAAAAGGTTACCGAACAATTATGCATTTTTGTAATTTGGCTAACAGATATTAAACTATCTGGAAATGTGGGAACATAAAGAACATATGATAGATTTAGTTTTGACAAATTGCTAGTGGATCCGATGCCCTTAATTTGACACGAGGATCCATTCACAAGTCGAACCGGAGTATGGGGTATATCAGTATTGAGATTGGATATAAGGTCTTTGTTCCCAGTCATATGATCTGTGGCTCCTGAATCAATAATCCATGATGGTGAGCATGCTGAAAAATAGGTAGAAGACATACCTGATTGTGCTATGCTAGCACGGGGAGTAGATGAAACCTGGCTAGAAGACCCACGCTGGAATCGAGAGGCATCTTTATCATGGAAAGTGTGAGTGGGGGTGGTATTATCTGCAGATGCTACCTGGGCTCGGAAAGGACGAGGTGGCGGTTGAGATCCAGGACCAGAAGGAGGACGATTTGGACAGTTATACTTGGTGTGCCCAAACTCCTTACAATAAAAGCATTGGATCTTCTTCTTGTATCCTTCCTTTCCAATATTTCTGGTACTCGAAGAGGCAAAAGCTGATACATCAGTTCCGGGTGGTTGTGATGGAGTATGACTAGAGTACATTTCTCGGGCAAGATGATACGTAGACGCCAATGATTGAGATGCTGAGTGACTTAGCAGTAGAGGACGAGCACTGGAATATTTAGCTGACAATCCTGAAATAAACATCATCACGTCCATTTTCGCTAATCGCTCCTCCTGAACTTTAACATCAGGGGTGACAGGGAAAAGAACTCGAAGCTCCTCTGACAACTTCGATAGTCTAGTATGGTACTCTGTGAGATCAGAATCACCTTGTTCACATCTGAAATAGGAACCAAACACTGAATACGTATGAGACAAAGATTCCTTAGCTGAGAAGGAAGACTCCAAATGGATCCACATCTTCTTCGTGGTAGGATAATTATGAGCAATGCTTAGGACTTGGGGTTCCATCGCATTCCATAGGGCCATTCGGATACCACTGTCGTTGAGTTTCCATTCTCGAGTTTTTGGATTCGGAGGGTCATTGATTAAATGATCATCTTTGTCCAAACTTTCAAGACCGGTTTGGACAAACAAACTCCATTGAGCCCAATTTGTAGAATTAAGTTTAACCGTAATCTTTAAGACGGCAGAAAAATTGATTATACCCGGAATGGAGAAGTCACTAGAGGTAGAACCTTGAGTTTTATCTGTAGAACCTTGAGCTTTATCTGTGGGTGCCATTGTGAGCTTGAAATCAAGATCTTCTGGTAATGGGCACCTCCAAAATATGGGGTGAGTGATATATATATATATATATATATATATATATATATATATATATATATCAGGTAGTGATATATATATATATATAAGGTAACAACAACCGGAATACAAGAGAGAGAGATATCAGACCAAGGTCTGGAAACTCAGGTCTGGAAACGCAGAGGGCGGCGACGGCGATGACGACGGCGGCAGAGGGCGGCGACGGCAGCACTGGGCGGCGCAGGTCCGACGATGGTAGGTTCGGACGTCGATGGCTCTGACAGCCACAGATCTGGACGAAAACGCCGGTGGAGGTAGTGGTTTCAGGCTAAGACGGCGGCGGCTAGGGTTTAGACGGATTCTGGCAGCGGCGGCTAGGGTTTAGACGATTTCCGGCAAGTGCGGCTAGGGTTCCGGCGCCGGCGGTTAGGGTTCCGGTGACAGGGAAAAGAGATTACAATATATACAAGATTAACAAGCCTAACAGGGAAAAGCTAAGACTAGTACAAAGAAAGTGAAAGCAAACTTTTTTATATCTAACAACTATGTTAGGGACAAAACAATGTTAGGCCCAACCTATGCTGTTAATATCGGATATCGGTGGTGTATCGGTCAAGGACCAATACACGATATATCAGAAATATCGATGATATATCGGTTCATATAATATTTCTTAGAATTATATATATATAATTATATATATATATATATATATATATATATTTATATCAGTAATTCAGTATGCAATCCATAAACATATCATATGCATTAAAACATCAACTCTAATTTAATAAGTTTATAAAACAGATTATAAGTTTATAAGTTATAACTTTATAACTCTAATTTAATAACAGATTATAAGTTTATAAATTATAACTCTAACTATAACTCCAACCCATACAGATTATAAGTTTATAAATTATAACTCTAAGTCTAACTATAAATTTAATAACAGATTATAAGTTTATAAATTATAAGTTTATAAATCATAACTATAATCTGTACCCTGTGTTGGAAGAGAAGAAGCAGCAGATGAGCAAAAGAAGTTAAGAACTGAAGATGTCGATACCAGCACAGCAGAAGTTCGACCTGAAGAAGAGAAAAATTCGACCTGAAGAAGAGAAGAACCAGCAGTAGAAGAACTGAAGAAGAAGTCGATGAAGAGACTGTTGTGTTGAGAAGTTGATTAAACAAATGAAGACCTAAGTTATATTTCTAACAAATTAAAAAAAGGCCCATATGAATGATATAACAAAGCCCAACCCAGTATAATGTATTAAAAAAAAATAGGCCCAAACTTGTATTATCAAAATATCGGTATTATCGGCCGATATTTTGATTAAAATATCGCCGATATATCGGTAAATATCGTCGATATATCGGCAGCCGATATAATGTCCGATATTTTACCACCGATATTTTCCGAAGGGGCGATACACGATATATCGCCGATATATCGCGATTTTAACAGCATAGGACCCAACCCGTGCCCGGCCCAAGCCCCCAAATGTACTACATCATCTTGCATGCCAAAATTATAATTTTAATTAATTCAATAAATCGAGCATGTTGTAATAAGATCCATCGTCACTCCCAATTGGACCAGGTCACTCAAAATCTCATATCCCAAAATCTTTAAGTTACGTACATTGTTATGTTTCTACGTCTTATTTTAAGTTGGAAAGAAAATTATGTATTTTGAATGATTTTACATAACTTATGGTTTTATAAGAAGTTAGTTTTTTTAATGTAAAAAGATTTTTTAGGCCCATTAGCCAGTTAGCAAGCCTGACCCATTATTAGGTCGGGTAAAGGCAAGTTATCAAGCCCACAAAACAGGATTTAGTTTGCTATGTTAGGGACAAAAAGATGTTAGGCCCGGCCCAAGCCCCCAAATGTACAACATCATCTTGCATGCCAAAATTATAATTTTAATTAATTCAATAAATCGAACATGTTGTAATAAGATCCAGCGTCAGGTTTACTTAGATGTCTGTGAAACTGGATTTGTCTATAAATTTTTTATTAATTGTGATATGGATTTTAAACTTATCGTGTAATTATAGACCATATTGAAGTTTCGAGGTCTGAAAACTTATTCCATCAACATGCATCAGTATTTCATATCCTTAGGTTCTGCACTTTTATTGTTATCTTTTTACTTCATTAGTTTCTCAGTTTCTTTTAGAATACCTATATTCACCATTTGAGGGTTACTCTTTTTTCACCACTTAACTCCATGTCATCACCATCGGGTTATGAGATTTCTTTTCAAGCCTATTATTTAGGACTTTGAAACATTTACAGTTAGGTCTATGGCAAGTATAAATATGTGATTGTTGTTTGATGGCAGGTGGGCAATATATGCATCTTCTAAGATCAATATTTGAGACTAATCATTAATTACCTTCCCAACTTATATATAAGCTGTTATTAGATAGTATTAATATAGGATTCAGGTGCTATGTATTCATTTGCTTCTCTAGACTGAGGCAGGCGATGATGCTTACTAAATGACTTCAGGAATCAATTAGAAATTCTGCTGATGGCACAGTACTAAGCTCGCCGGATTCCTTAGTTGTTTCTTTAACTAAAACTGATGGTACAAGTAGCAATGGTCAACAGACTACATCATTTCTGGTCTCGAGTCCCCGTAAAAGTCGTGCACAGGTCTCCGGAATCAATGACCTTGACTCACTTAAATTCACATACAAGGTAACTTCATGCTGTTTCTCCAAGTAATGTGTTCTTCCCTTACTATCCTGTATGCATCTCCACCATATATCATTCCTAGATCATGTATAATTTATTGTAGGTCTCTTGGCCGCTCGAACTTATTGCTAATGCTGAAGCTTTAAAGAAGTACAACCAGGTAGGGTTTTTTTTTTTTTTTTCCGTTTTGCTTGTTGATGTGTGAATTTGAATTAAATTGTGTGCATTTCATGGTAGGTGATGAATTTTTTATTGAGGGTCAAGCGTGCGAAATTTGTTCTTGATAAAGCTCGAAGATGGATGTGGAAGGTAGTAGTTATTTATGTAAATACTTCTTAAAGCATGCTAGTCTTTATATGGTCCATGATATCTGGTTACCTGGGGGTCACTCATGTGGGACGGTATGGAAAGTTCCATAGACTTTGTTGGCTGACACAACAAAAGAATGTAGTGTTCAAACTGGTTACAATGACATTTGTAAGTTGTAGTTTCATATGAGTTTACATTGGAATGCCATATTTTTATTTTGTCTTTTGCTGCATGCGAGTGTTCTTGTGGTTTTCTGACTGAAGGATGCTTGTATTACTTATCCTTCCAGGAACGAGGCACAACAACAGTTAACCGCAAGCATAGATGGTTAGTGGAGCAAAAACTTCTTCATTTCGTTGACGCGTTTCATCAATATGTTATGGACAGAGTAATAATCCATTCACCTTATTATATACATGTTTTATAGCAAAAAAGTTTGGCTTTTCTTGATGGTATGTGATTATGGACTACCAAGCTGTCATATGAGGTGTTTGAGATCTAAAAATATTTTTTAATGACAACTTAGGTATACCACAGCGCATGGCGTGAATTATGTGAAGGTATGGCAGCGGCTGGATCTCTTGATGAAGTCATTGAAGTGCACGAGGCATACTTACTGTCAATTCAGCGCCAATGCTTTGTAGTCCCAGACAAGCTGGTCAGTAAGATCTTTCTGTTGGCTTTCTATGCATTATGTTTTTCCCCTTCAGAAAGGTATACTACAAGTCAAAAGAAGCAGGGTAAGTGATGGGTTTTGTTTTATTCATGCACAGTGGGCATTGATTGCCAGCCGGATCAACAGTATACTTGCACTAGCACTAGACTTCTATTCTGTCCAGCAGACATTAAGTAGTGGTGGAGCAGTTTCTGCAATCAAAGCCAGATGTGAGAAGGAAGTAGATCGGATTGAGAAACAATTTGATGACTGCATCGCCTTCCTCCTCAGGGTAGTCTTTTTATCCATCCATGAGTTCACTTTCTTTTGCTTGTTGGTATGTGCAGGCAAACCATATTTGTGTAGCTCTTGTTCTTAATATGCTTGTGTGTTTACGTGCAGGTTCTATCTTTTAAGCTTAACGTGGGCCAATTTCCACATTTGGCAGATTTAGTTACCAGAATTAATTACAACAACTTTTACATGTCTGATACTGGAAACGTGATTACCGCTCCTGGCTCTGATTCGATTAATTTTAAGTTGGCTAAGACCATTCCAGCTTGAAGCGTAAATAGAAGACAGAGGGTCACTGCCACTTGGGTACATCCTTATATTTAAATGTATTATTCAGGAAAAAAGAAATGGAAATGGCAGTAAGCTAATGCTTTTGTATCTTTGCGTTGTTTTAACATGTGTTGTATAAAGCAATATAATATTCGTTACTTTTTGCCTGATATTGGATGGAAGATGATTTTGGTTAGTGTTATCTGGAACTGTTGCACAGTAGCATACGACATATAAATGTCATCCATATAATATATATGAATAGGGTAGAAGACCAAGGACTTACTTATTAGGCAAAATGGCAATGGCATGGTGGATCAAGGTTGTTGAGCATGGAAGAAAACCACGTTGGGTGGATAGTTGTGTTAATAATAGTACTGGGCAGCATTCTCCTTCCTGACAGCAAGGGAAGGGATGAAAGGAGCTTGCTGTGCATCTGCCACCATTGACATGGCAAACCCAAACAACAAAATCATTCATTATACCTGCTCTGATAGCTGCTGTTGAACCCTCCCCCCATTTTCACAAAGTATGTATGAAAGAGCATGAGGGTGCACTGCTGCTATTATATATATATATATATATATATATATTAGTGTTGGGCCCGTGCATTACACGGGAAGATAATTTTTTTGTTGGAATATTGAACCGAGTAAAAATGAAACGTAATTTCTCTGTTAACAATTAATGAAATACAATGTGAAAAACGAATGTATTTTCATAAGTGGTTAACTTGCATATATTCTTAATCGTTTGTTGTTATGAGTTTGTACAATAATATTGGTAATAGTTTTGTATTATATTATTTAAAACTCAAACGACATGTCTCACAACATATCACTATTATTGAAATAATTATAAATATGAACATACGTTTTTACAGATTTGCAATTTTTCTGAAACCTCCTCGACAACACTTGACAATCACTTTGAACGTATAAATCTGTAGATTAATTAACAACATTCAACTCACATCAAATATGACAAAGAAAATAAATGATTTCTATCTTTTGTAACCGGCAACTCAACTGGTATAGTTCAAATTCACTCAGTACCACTTGAAAATTTATATGACTATTGACTTCAAGACCTCATAGTATTAGTCGATAAAAATAAATATATGTATATATATATATCTTATTCCCCTACTTCGAAAAATATGATTGTGGGTTTTGAAAAATATAAACAAATCCTTAGTAAATAAAATAAAATATAAAAAAATAGTTTTTCAAATAAACAAAAATATAGTGGAATACCTTTTGTTCAGTTGCAGGTTCCGCCATTGACACCCGACCGTTCGTCTTCTTCTTGTACTCGGATGATACATAGAGAAGCTATATATATTTATAGTGAATGTAGATAATATTTTAAAATCTTTTATTTTCATTTTCGATTTTACATTTAAATGTAAATATATTAAAAATATGGAAAAATATTTTTATATCTACGTCGTTTCTATTTTATTTTCTTTACACTTGGTTAATTTGGAAAGTATTGCGAAATATTTTTATTTTAAAGAATACGATAATTTATTAGTGTATCTCATTATTTTTTATTTTTAATTCATATCAACCTTCTTTTTTCTTCTTTTAATGCTCGTGAAAAAAATACGTGTAGATTTTATATTAGAAAAAAATACGTGTAGATTTTATATTATGCTAATATAAAATACGTGTAGATTTTATAAAATAAAATAGATTTTATATTAGCAAAAAAAATACGGAAGAAAAAAGAGTTTATATTACATCTCATTATGTAAAAATATTTTATAAAATAAAATATGGAAAAAGATTTTATAAAATAAAATATGGAAAAATCATTATGAGATGTAATATAAAAAAATACGGAAGAAAAAGATTTTATATTACATCTCATTAATATAGATTTAAATGTAAAATCTACATTTAAAATAGATTATGCTAATATAAAATCTATTTTATAAAATCCTCCACAAAAAAATATTTATATTAATAAATGAATATCTATTCCACAAATAGATGATTATGTGAGATGTTGTGCTTGGAAAGGTTGTACCAAAGACATTAAGAAATTGTAAATTAAGTAATTGACTTTAATTAGTTGTATCTTGTGCTTAAAATGTTGTAATTAAGAGTTTTTTATGTCGTTTTTATAATATAGTATAGATATATGGAAGTAGGAAGGGCGTTGTTAATAACAAAACTTGTATTCTTTGGCTTTCCAGGTATTATTTGGATATAGAGAGAGAGAGGATTAGAAATTAAAGGAGATGAAAACTTAATATATCAAATATGTACAAATTAAGGAAAACAAAGCTTACTTGAAAGAATATCGTTTCTTAACTGGGCCATAATCAGTAGCAGCTAGCAATATATATATATATATATATATATATAGTGTTTGGTTCATTTGAGAAATGATAAATATATGAGAAATAGAGAAGTAATTCTAGCCATTCATATGGTCAAAATCGGATTTGACTAGTCAAATATTGCGGCTTTGACCGGTCAAAAGTTGCAGCTTTGACTGGTCAAAAGTTGCGGCTATCCCAAAAATAGAAGAACAATTTCGTAAATTTTACAAAACACACGGGTTGTGTTCATATATGAACATGTATAATTCACATATGAACTATATGTTCATATATAAACCAGTGCAATTCACAACTGAACTCTTTTAACTGATTCATATATGAACCTTTGTGATTCATATATGAATCAGTTGAACTAACTAACAGATTCATATATGAACCTTTCTGATTCATATATGAATCTGTATGAACCTTTCTGATTCATATATGAATCTGTATGAATCACAAAGATTCATATATGAATCAGTTGAACTAATTAACATATTCATATATGAATCAGAAAGGTTCATATATATATATATATATATATATCATTCTTAATTTGTACATAATAAATGAAAGCTCCAGATAGATAGTTTGGATATTATGATGCTAGAACTCGACTGCTTCAATATGTTTGTGACTGCATAGTCTTGATTAATTGTTGGGGAAATTTTCAAAATAAGTTAGAGTCTAAAATATTTTGGGTTAAGTCTTAGGAAAAGTGAAATTTTTGTTGTAACACCCATATTTTCTCCTTTAGAAGTGTTACGTAATCGGAAACAACTCCTCCAAAAATCCTCCAAAATTACGACTAAATTTAAAATTTTAAAACCGTTCGCAGCGGAAGTCTCCAAAATACATAAACATGTAATCTTAAGAGCTAACCCGTCCCATACCAGGTTAAGTTACAACTGATCAATATATAAAAGTCTAAACAAAAGACCAAACCATAAATAATGATAGTAGCCAAGTCGCATGTCCCTTGCCCTTATCCAACCTCGAACTACTTGACCCTGAGATGCATACTATAGTCAGCTTATAAAGCTCAGTGAGTTCATGGTTTGCGTGAGTAAAATCATATCTTGTCACATATATCAAACATACAAACTTCGTATAAAAACAATATTCATTTTCTAAAACATGCAACACTAAAAGAGACGAGACCTCATAATTGTCTCATCAAGTAAGGACTGATAAGTTGCAAGCATTCCTTGGGTGTGTACGGCTCACCTATAGCCAATAACCCATTACGGGGTCGTGCTGCCACGTCACAGACATTCCCTGGTGTGTACGGCTCACACAAAGCCAGTAACCCATTTAGGGGTCGTGCCTCCCCTTAAGTGTGACAAACCAAACTGACATCTCATACTCCAAACCATGCACCATTTATACAATATAAACCAACGGAAAATCCAAGCATGCTAAATACGTTTAAAAACCGAAAAACAATTAGCATGCATGCTCCACAAAACTTCACATACATGTAAACATATACCAATGGCATTATTTAAATCATTATCATGCATAACATTCACCATAGAAATCATATAATGCTCAAAATAATTTGTACGTAGGTATGCATCCCAATGTAAGTCTCATGAAGACTCACCTGATTGTGTAGATCGACTACCGATAGCTCCTGATGGAGGACCTACACATTTTATGTCATAATATATAATTAATGACTTAATTCTCCAAAAGTCAATTTATGGTCCAACCCGACCCGGCCTAAAGTCAAACTCAAATTTTGAGTCTCCAAATATGTTCTAAGTAGCTCAATACGACCTCATCATTAAAATCCATGTGGGTCAAACAAGTCAAAAGTCAACCCCGACCAACTATAATCAAAACCCAAGTCTATAACTCGAGGACGTTTCAAAACGTCAATTTAACCCTTCTAAAATTTTATAAATCTCCATTCCGAATTAAAGTGTCCCAATAATTATTTTAATCCGATAACGACACTTTAATTTTATTATTAAAGTCATCTAAACAACAGAACTACTTATTATAAACACATCTCCTTACGAAATATATAATTTATTGAAGTCCTCCAATTTTCTTTTTTTCTTTTTTTTTTCCAAATCTAAAAGCTCGATAATAACTATCCTTTATACGACGCCAAAAATATTGTTTTTAAAAATCACCTCGATAAATAAATGATTTATTGTGACCCTCCTTTTTAAAATAATTAATTGAAATGCCAACCCTCAAGTGTGACTATTTCGGTAGTAAAATACTTAAAATATCGATTCTCTAATCAATGGACATTTGGACGTTTTATAAAGGCAGATAATCAAAATATAGCTTAAATAGCTATCCTCAAAAATATAGGAGCATTTCGATAATTATATGAGGCAAATACTTGGAGTATTTTCAAGATACCAATTTTCTAATCATAAGGTCACTTTGGAAATTTCTATAAAATGAATAGGTCAACATCACATTTTATAAGTTCAAGAATCTATACTATATTATAAAGATGACATAAAAAACTCTTAAAAACAAGTCTTAAAACTTAATGTACCGCTATTTAATGTTAATTACTTAAAAAACAATCATTAAAGCTGTATGTACTACATTTAATGTTATTTATTAATTTTCAATCATTATCTCTAATCATTTTAACTCCCCTAAAATCATTTCCCACTTTAACTCTCCTAAAATAACTCTCAGCATAATTAAATATAAAATAAAAATCAAATTTTAAATATAAAAAATCTAAAATCTAAAATATAATTAAAAAAATCTAATAAAATATTTTATAAAATAAATTATATTATTAAACCAAAATAAATTACATTATATTATTAAGTTTAAATTAAACAAATTTATATAAAAAAAATCATTATTACTCTCTCACAACCATCCAAAATCGTAATGTAAATCAACAAATAACAGAAAATAAAATAAAACATTAAAATCGTGATGTATCTAGCTACATTGCGCGAGTACACTTCTAGTATTTATAAAATGTTTAGAAAATAATTTTCATAACCTCAGGGATCACAATGTAATTTATTCTAATGCTAACTCAGTAACCACAAATTAATTATAGATGTAAACTGAAGACAAAAGATACACTAGCATGCCAAGTTGTATATTTGGTCTAGGCATCGAATCCACTCCTTTCCCATCTTTCTTCTTTTCTTTTCTTTTTTATAATTAAATAAATTAAATAAAGGGGCAAAACAACAGCAGTAACCAACGCAGCCATTGTTGCGTTTTTGAGAGATTTTTAAGCCAAAAATGGATTGATTCTTAGCCGTTTTAAATCATTAATTTTGTACCAACCTCTTGGTAATGTTTTTACCAATATTTTGACATAAAGAACACTAATATTCGTTAAGTAATGAGATCCATTTTTCCATTTAAATTTTAGGTTTTAAAAAAACTAAAATCCAACATCTTTGAACAACGATTTGGACCATAAAACACCAATCTGAGACAAAAGGCTAATAGGGTTTTATACACATTTTCAAAACGAAGCTAGCCATATAAAAAAAACTTAAAGATTGGTTTAGTAAGTTACCTCCAAAAGACGAAAAACTGAGATTTTTGAGTATGAACTTTGAGCCCCAATTTCTCCCTCAAAACTCATTGAAATTACAAATGGTTTGTACCAAAATGATCCTCCACCGATGCTATATTTTTATATGTCAAGTGTGGCCTATTAGTTGAAGAAATCGGACAAATCGCGATTTTCACGTTGTAAGGTCGTTTTCTTCAAACAGACATGTACTAGTTGCAAAACAGGTCCTTGTCCTTTGAAAAAGATGACATTATGCCCCCCTAACTTTCTAATATTTACATTTAGGCCCTTCCTGACATAAGCTTTATGTTCTTGGTCCCAGACGAAAAACCTACACATTTATCTTTCTTTTTATTCCTTTATTATATGTAATATTTGACCCCTCTTACATCTCTTTTTGTTTTTCTTTTCTTTTTTTTAATTCCTTTTACATTGTTATCCTTTTTTTTCTACATGATAAAACCTATATATATATTTGTATATTTGCTTTTCTTATAATAATCATGTATTCACCTATATATATATATATATATATATATATATATATATATATATATATATAGGGTCAGGTTCATTTGTTAACCACATTTTTTATGTTAACTTTATGAACCATTATAAGCCCTTGATCATGGAAATCAATGGTTGAGATTGAATATCTTTTAAAAGCCTTAATAAATGTACAATTAATGAAAAATTAGGAGTGAACTATAGTGATAAAGGTATTTTGGGAAAAAAATAAATGAAACATTATGTCTTTATTCTCTCTTAATTAATGTTCCTTTCAAAAGAATTGTAACCCCCGGTTCATTAGTGTTCATGAATCTGCATGTATTTGAACATTATTCTTCCAAAAGAATCGTAACCCCCGATTCATGGATGTTCATATGAAGAAATATGAACATTATTACTTTTAAATATCATATTCATACGAATAAATATGAACAATATTACTTTTAAATATCATATTCATATGAAAAAATATGAACAATATTAATTTCAAATATCATATTCATATGAAGAAATATGAACATGAATGAACCACCACCTTACTGTTCATGTGACTCGTTAACAAGTTTTTGTTCATATGCCCAATGGTGAAGTAATGAACAAACATGAACAGGTTAGATGAAAAACTCATGGTCGTATGTATGATCTGATGCTACCACGATACATGCAATCAGTGAACTACCATCATCACTGCTTAAATATTGGATGTAAACTTTTACCCAACCTTGGTTCATGAACAGTGAACTAAAAGACAAGAGACAAGCAGCACAAAACTTCTCATAAGTCCAAAGAAATAAACACAATCTCTTCACCCCTTCAGTTATTGCATATGGATCTTTTTAGTCCTACAAATGTGATGAGGATTGGTAAGAAATCCTATTGCTTAGTCATTGTTGATGACTTCTCTAGATTTACTTGGGTATATTTTCTGAAGACTAAGGATGAGACAAGTGGACTGATCAAATCCTTTGTCCTTAGGATTGAAAACCAAACAAATCTAAGAGTTAAAGTCATCAGATCTGATAATGGAACTGAGTTCAAAAACAGTGACTTAAACAGCTTTTGTGAGACTAAAGGTATTGAGAGACAATTCAGTGCTCCTAGGACTCCTCAACAGAATGGTGTTGCTGAGAGGAGAAATAGGACATTGATTGAGGCTGCTAGATCTCTGTTGGCAGATTCAAAGCTACCCATTACTTTTTGGGCAGAAGCAGTTAATACTGCTTGTTATGTCCAAAACAGAGTTCTAGTAGTCAAATCCCAAGGAAAGACACCTTATGAACTTTTCAAAAAGAAGAAACCTTTTATTGGATTTTTCAAACCTTTTGGGTGTCCTTGCATAATTCTCAACACCAAATCTCATTTAGGCAAGTTTGAAAGCAAAGTTGAGGATGGATTTCTTGTTGGATACTCCTCTCAGAGCAAGGCATACAGAGTATTCAATAGTTCTTCCAGGATTATAGAGGAAAGTGACAATGTCAAATGCAATGAGAACACACCAAATCAGATTGGTACAGGTCCTGATTGGGTGTTTGACATTGATTCACTAACTAATTCTTTGGGTTTTAGTAATGAGCAAATTGCAGGAACAAGTTCAGAAAAGGTACAAGAACAGAGACAAGAGTTTGTGCTGTTCCCTATACCTACAGTTGATCCTGTTGAATTTTGTCAACAAGAAAAGAAAGATGACTCAGAAACAGATGATTCTGAACCAGAACAGGATGAAAAGGATAAAGGTGAAAAAGAGGATGCTCATCCTTCAGGTTCAGGAAACACAGGTTCTGAAATGCCCACATTGTCAGAGGATGATACTGATGATGAAAATTCTTCAGTTTTTGGTGGAAACACTCCTGAAAAGAATGACTCCAATCTTGATGCAAATATTAATGAGGAGGCTGTCAATCAAACAAGAACTCAGAAGAATCATCCTCCTCAGTTGGTGATTGGTGATATCAATTCCCCCATGATCACAAGGCATCAAAGTAAGTTAGGAGGATTGAAAGACTCACAGTCAGGTTTGTTGTCTTGTTTTCTATCCCAGATTGAACCCAAGAAGGCTTATGATGCAATGAAAGACCCAAGCTGGATAGAAGCAATGCAAGAGGAGCTGCTGCAGTTTGTGCTGCAAAATGTGTGGGATCTGGTTGACCTTCCACAAGGACACAGGGCAATTGGAACTAAATGGATTTTCAGGAATAAGAAAGATGAGAGAGGGATAGTGATAAAGAATAAGGTCAGACTTGTGGCACAAGGGTACACACAAGAAGAGGGGATAGACTATGAAGAAATGTTTGCAGCAGTAGCCAGAATTGAGACAATTAGGCTGTTTCTAGCCTATGCTTCTTTCATGAAGTTCAGATTATATCAGATGGATGTTAAGAGTGCATTCCTCTATGGGAAAATTGATGAAGAAGTGTATGTTTGTCAGCCTCCAGGGTTTGAGAATCCTAACTTTCCTGAAAAAGTATACAAATTAAAGAAGGCACTTTATGGGCTACATCAAGCACCAAGAGCATGGTATGACACTCTGTCTACCTATCTCTTGGAAAATGATTTTGAAAGGGGAATCATTGACAAGACCCTTTTCATTCAAAGGAAGAAGAAGGACATCCTGCTTGTACAAATCTATGTGGATGATATCATCTTTGGATCCACAAAAGATCAAATGTGCAAGGAGTTTGAGGAGTTGATGCACAAAAGATTCAAGATGAGCTCTATGGGTGAACTCACATTCTTCCTTGGGCTACAGGTTAAACAGAAGAAAGATGCCATTTTCATAAGTCAATCCAAGTATGTGCAGGATATACTTACAAAGTTTGGATTTTCAGAAGCAAAGCCTACAAGCACACCTATGGAAACACACAAACAGATCACTGCAGATCTAGAGGGGGAGGATGTGGATGTTCATCATTATAGATCCATGATAGGCTCCCTCATGTATCTAACAGCTTCAAGACCAGACATTATGTTTGATATATGTGTGTGTGCCAGATTTCAAGTAAGGCCTAAGCAATCTCACTTTCAAGCAGTCAAAAGGATCTTCAGATATCTCAAAGGACAACCTAGGTTGGGTCTTTGGTATCCTCATGACTCACCATTTGATATGCTTGCATATTCTGATAGTGATTTGGGTGG
Source organism: Arctium minus (assembly GCA_954870635.1). Taxonomy (NCBI): domain Eukaryota; kingdom Viridiplantae; phylum Streptophyta; class Magnoliopsida; order Asterales; family Asteraceae; genus Arctium; species Arctium minus. The sequence goes on along the minus strand of OX941085.1, from coordinate 325,266 downwards.
TGCAAACTTGGATAGAAAGTCTACATCAGGAGGATGTCAGTTTTTGGGTGCAAGGATAGTTTCATGGCAGTGTAAAAAGCAAACTACAGTGTCCACCTCTACAACAGAAGCAGAGTATATAGTTGCTGCAAGCTGTTGCTCACAAGTGCTATGGATTCAGAATCAGATGTTGGACTATGGTATTACTTTTCTTCACACTCCCATCTTCATTGATAACAACAGTGCTATAAGCATTTTTCATAATCCAGTGAAGCACTCAAAAACCAAGCATATAGAAATCAGGTACCATTTTATTAGAGATTGCAATGAAAAGAAGTTAATTCAGGTTTTGAAAGTACACACTAGTAACCAATTTGCTGATCTATTCACCAAAGCTTTTGATGTGGGTAGATTCACATTCTTGGTCACAAGTGTGGGCATGATAAACACTGAATAAGCCTCTTTTGATTTTCTTCATGTACCATTTCTGTATAGATTCTTAAATGTTTACTTTCTCATATTTCATTGTGCATGGTGTTGCTAACCATTTATGTTTAAGTGTTTCAGATTGCTTTGCTGATTAGATACTTGGTACTTCTGGTTAAGTTAATACGGCTCTCACTATTACTCCTGCTGACAGTTCAAATAAGGTTAAGTATGGTTACTACTGCTAGGTGGTTTATACTGCTAGTGCAAAGTCACTACTGCTTGCCTTATTTCTACTACCAGATAGTGTTAATACTGTTGGTATGTGTTAATGCTGCTAGGGTACTTAGTACTGCTTTTAACTGAATCCCTTACCCTATAAATACCCTCTCTGACCGCCAAAACCCTAACGGCTCTTTGAATTTCCATTGAGTTTTCATCCTCTCTCTCTCTCTCTAGAATTCTTGATTACCAGTGTGTAAACCCTAGTTTTGATTTGAACCCTAGACTCGTTCAGAAAGATGGCAGCACAAGATTTCTTTGATGACCACAATGAGCTTGCAATGTTACAAAAACCCAAACAAGCTGAGGGTTTTCATGAAATTATGGATTTATTAACAACATCACATATTGCATATGCGCTAACTGTAAATCCTACCATCTATGTGGAACATATGCGACAGTTCTGGGCAAATGCATCCATTCAGACTGTTGATGGAAATCAGTTCATTCAATCAAGGGTCTGTGATAAACCTATCACAATCACAGAAGGTTGCATACGCACTCATCTTCATCTAGATGATGCCTCAGGTATTTCTACTCTCTCAAAGGAAGATCTATTTCAAGAAATTGGTAGAATAGGGTATGAAGGTCCTACTGAGGTTTACAAGTTTTACATAAGCAAATTTTCACCTCAGTGGAGATTCTTTGTTCATACTCTTCAACACTGTATATCTCGCAAGACAACTGGATGGAGTGAGTTTAGCAGTACAATAGCTTATGCTCTTGTATGCTTAGCTACCTCCAGAAAGTTCAATTTTTCCCGAATGATTTTAAATGATTTGCTGTCAAACTTGGATACCAAAACCAAAACCAAAAGATTTTATATGTATCCAAGGTTTGTACAAGCGGTACTAAACATGGAATTGACGGAATTACCCTCTTTTGAAGAGGTATATGTACCTAAACCTCCCAAAGGGAAGGTATTTTCCAATATGAGAAGGCCTAGTAAGGACTTTTCTGGGAAATGCACACCATTGTTCTCTACAATGATGGTTGTGTCCCACCCACATGGTGAGACATCAGGGTCACAGCCCATATCTGACCAACCCACTGATGACCTACCCACACCATTCACTTCAAATGTTCTTCCTCAGATCCTTGTTGATAAGCCAATTCCACCAATCACTCAAAATATACAAAGAAACAGGTACAGAAGGTTCCTTCCCTTCATGTATCTACACCCCAAAAGTCTACAAGCCCTCTGATGGAGCATTCTCCATCAGAGAATATCCAAAGGGAATCCACAGGGGTGTCTCCCAACCCCGAGAAGGTGCTCTATCAGGAGAAGGGTGAGCATGTGGGCAGCAAGGCTCACACTACTGATTCTGCACAAGGTGTGTGTTGGGTCATCTGAAGATTTGAAGATGACCTCCTGATCTTCCATCTTATATCATCCTACTTAGAATATGTTTGAGGTTCTTTTAGCATCTTGGTTTCTATACAAATGTTCGGTGAAGTCGAAGATCAGCCGAAGAAGACAAAGAAGGAGAATATCTTTCAAAGCGGATTGAAGATAGACTCCTCAGCCTAAAGCCAAGTATGCCCACTTGATCAACACCATTGGCCAGGATGGTGCCGATCTCAGTCTTCAGGAGCCGAAGACCTCTTCGGCTGAAGACCTCTTCGGCCGAAGACGTCCTCGGCCGAAGACATCTTCGGAAGCCGAAGATTTCTCAATCTTCAGAAGCCGAAGACTTCTTAGTCTTAGGAGCCGAAGATCTCTCAGTCTTAGGAGCCGAAGACCTCTCAGTCTTCAGGAGCCCGAAGATCTCTTCGGCAACCAAAGACTTCTTAATCTTCAAGGCCTGAAGATTTCTCTCTTCACATTGTACTTTTCCGACAAAGTATATTTGTGATATCTTGCATTGACGTGGACCTCATCTGAAGATCAGATAAAGTAAGATTTGTCTCCTACACTCTTTTAAGGAAAGGTCTCTACCATCCTCTGCAGGTCAACACTTCAAGACAAAACACCTCAAGACAAAAGGTACATCCTGTACCTTGCTGAAGACCTGTGTCCATCCCTTGCTCAACAGGTGTCTCATGCATTAAATGCATGAGGCACTATAAATATGATGGATGCTTCAACATGCAAGATCACCCAGCTCTACTACCTTCAAGTTCTCTAAGTGCCTGGCAACTTTCTCTCTACGAAGATCTTATTGTTTTCTAAGTGTTTTACAATTGTTCTTCATTCTCTATGTGTAAGATTGTTTGAACATATCTCATATGTTCTCTTCCGCAACAATCAAAGTTTTCTATGTGTAATTCTTGATTTCAAATCAATAAGAATTAAATTAAGTGAAAAACTGTGTGTATTGTATTCAACCCCCCCTTCTACAATACTTTGCTTATTTACTTACTGCTATTTGGGACCAACAAGTGGTATCAGAGCGGTTTAGTTTAACTCAATAAACTAGATCCGCAATGGCAGCCTCTTCTTCTTCTTCTTTGAACAATGTTTCTTCTCAAAACACCACTGCTGTTTCATACGACAATGGCTCTATAGCCAAACCACCAAAGTTTAACCCCAATAACTTCTTCTTGTGGAAAAGTCGTATGATACTCTTTTTAGAAGGAGTTGACAGCAGATATCCAACTATTTTACATGAAGGTCCTTTTATTCCTAGAGTTTGGGACCGTTATAATGCAGACAAGGCAAAAGCTGATGAGGACTCTTCTGAGGAAGAAAGAACTCCAGCTACTGGGAGATACATTGTAAAGGACCCCAGTAAATACAATAATGAAGACAGACGTCTTATAGCTCTTGATACTAAAGTCAGAGCCATCATTGCCCTCTCTCTGCCTGATGAGGTCTACCATTCTCTTGTTAACCTTTCTACTGCAAAAGAAATGTGGTCCACTCTGTGTGTTCTTTATGAAGGTACGTCTGAGGTGAAAAAGAGCAAAAAGATTGCTCTTGTAAGAAAGTATGAACTCTTCTCTCATGAGAAGGGTGAGTCTCTCTCAGACTACTACAATCGTTTTAACAGTCTTCTCAATGATCTAAAACTTGTGGGTCGCATTTATGATAATGAGGAAGTCTTGTGCAAGTTCATGGACTGTCTTCCTGAGTTTTGGGAAAACATCTGTACTTGCATCAAGTCTACCAAGGATCTTGACTCCATGCCTCTCACTGCCTTGTATGGTACTCTCTTTAACTATGAGCAAACTAAATTGCTTAGGAAGTCTATCACAAATGACATTAAAAGCTCTTCTCTAGCTCTTGTTAGTGATTCTTCCAAAAACTCTGTGTGTGTTCCTAGAATCACCTATCCCTCCGATTCTGACCGTGATAGTCAAGAGGACCTTAATGATCCTTCAGAAGCCTCCCTTAGTGAGGCTGATGATGAAGGTGAGGAGACTTCCAGTAACCCTCGACTCTCTTCTGGAAAATCCAAGTTTTCAAGAAAACCCTCTTCTACTTTTTCTAAAATCTCTCCCTCTAACAAATCAAATGAGGAATGTTACAGGTGTGGGAGGAAAGGACACTTTGCTTCTGAGTGCAGAAGCAGGTCTTCTGATAAATCCAGACTACCCTCCTCTAACCGTACCTCCTGTAGGTTTGTCAGAACCAAGTCTGATTCTTACCAACCTTCTTTCCAAAAGACAAATATGTCTGTCTCCTCAAATTCTGACCGGGCTGAGAAATACAAGGCAAAATATAAGAGAGAGAAGGAGAAAAATGAAACCTTGCTCAAAAAGGGAAAAGGTCAAATGACTGAAACCCACGATTGGGCAGATGAACCCATTTCTGAAAGTGACAAAGAAATGGTCAACCTTTGTTTCATGGCTAAAATAGATGATGTTGATGAATAGTGAAGCTCAATCCTTCTATATGGCCATTGTGTCTGCTGAGTGCTCTACCTCATCTACCCCAGGTACATCCCTTTTCTCTTTATCTCTCTCTCTCTCATCTCTCTCTTTCGTCCTCTTAAACCAACCAAAGAACAAACCTCCCTTATACCTCCCTTCCCTTACCTTCGACCCTCAACCTCTCTCACTATCTTCGGCCCCTCTCTCTCACTCTTCAAAAGCCTACCGAGTCCACCATCTTCGGAGAAACTCCATATACTCATGTGAAGTTTGATGATCTTAAGTCATCATCTCTTCATGAGATGATGATTGGTGGATATCATCATGTGTTGGTGAAGATTCTCAAAATCTTTCATCTAGCTCAAAACCATATGTTCCTTTCTTCTCTGACACAACCCATCAAAATGGTGACCTACCCATCTTTTCTTCTCCAATCCTTGATCTTTAGATATCATCTCTGAAGATCAAGATCCCTCCTATCCCATTCTTTCCTATTTCTCATCATATCACTTCTCGTTCCTCTATCATTCACATCTTCCTCTCAACCTCAATATTCATCACAAATCATCCTACCTTCTTAACCAGCCATTCTTTCTTCACATATTCTTGCCGATCTTCCATCTCTATTTTCTGAATAAGTCTATGTGAAAGTGTCTGTGAAATAACCACATGGGTTTAAAGATCCTTCACATCTGACTATTTTCGTAATCCCCTAAAGATTTTTTTTAATTACTCTCCTATGAAAACTCAATTGATATCCTCTTTATTTAAAAAAAAAAGGAAAAGAAAATCTTTAAAAAAAAAAAAAATCAATCGGCTGGCCGAAGTTTTAAAAAAAAAAAAAAAAAAAAAAGTTTTTTTTTGAATTATTTTTATATTTTTTTTTCTTAGCCGCCGATGTTGACTTTTTTAAAACCAAAAAAAATATATATATTTTTCTCAAAAACTTCGGCGCCGATGGAAAGTTTTTTTTACAAAAAAAAAAATTGATTTAAAAAAAAAAAAAAAAAAAAAAAAAAAACTAATTTTCTTTAAATTTTGTTGATGGCCGCCGATAGTTTTTTTTAAAAAAAAACATTTTTTTTTCTTCACTCTTCCTCACACTCTCTCGAACTCAATGTCTCACTCTCCCTTACGGCTCTCTCTCACCTCATACAACACCCCTATTTTTTTCTCTTTGTTCACCTTCCCCCTCCCTTTCGGCTCCCCCTCCCTCTCGGCTCCCCCTCCCTCTTTCGGCCCTCCACACCAACCGAACTCCCATCCACCATCTCCCCTACTATTCGGCCCATATCTTCCACCGAAGATTTTTTTGACAATAAAAAAAAAAAAATGATTGCCGTTTAGATCTTTAAAAAAAAAATTTATTTTTTTCCATCTATCCCCTCCTTCGGCCCCTCCCTCCTTCGGCCCTCTCCCCACCGAATCCACCGAACCCACCCCATCCCCTCTTCTCTTTGTCTTCGGTTTCCCTAGCCACCGAAGCCACCGAAACACCCCCTTATATCCCCATTTTTTTTTCGGCCCCCAACAAACAAACCGAACCCCCCCTTATTTTTTTTTTTTTTTGTTTTCGGCTCTCCTCCCTCCCCTCTCCCACCGAAACCCCCCTCCCTCCTTCGGCTCTCTCTCTCTCCTCTCTCACCCTTGCCACCGAAAAACCCCCTTCCCCCTTACCTTTTTCGGTTTCTCTCTCTCTTACCATCCCTCTCTTCGGTCTCTCTCTCTCTCTTAACCCTCCCTCCAACCGAAGACCACTCCCTCTTTCGGCCCCCCACCCCACCGAATCCCTCTCTCTCACCCACTCCCCCACCGAACCAAACCAATCCCCTCTCCCTCCCCTAGCCACCGAACCCCTCACCCTAGCCACCTACCCCTTTCTCCTTCTTTCCCCTATCCACCGAACCTACCGAAACTCAACACCCCTTATCCCTCAACACCGAACCCCCTTATACCCACCCCCTCTTTCTCTCTTCCCCTCTCTCGGCCTCTCCTCTCCCACCGAACCAACTACCCACCACCAAACCAAGCCGACACCTCCCCCCCTAACCAAGCCTTCGGCCGACAGCCCCCCCCCCTTCTTCGGCCGAACCATCTCCCTCCCCCCTCACTTCATTCGGCCGAACCCCCCTCCTCCCTACCCCATTCTTTTTGAATTTTTTTTCTCTCATTCTTCCCCTTCCCAGAATTTTTTACTACCATGTATCACTCCCCATCCTTCTCCCGTCACCTTCCCCCTCCCCTTCCTCCCCTTCTTCCCATCTTCCATCTCTCTTCCAATTTTTTTTATTTCTCGTTCAAAAAAAAAAAAAAAAAAAAAAAAAAAAAGGAAAGGAAAAGAGTCCTTTAAAAAAAAAAAAAATGGGCCACTGAATTTATGAGTTTCTTCGTGTCTTGTAGTTTTTCTACGTGTCAGTACCATTTTTTCTCTATGTGTTGGTGTCATCATCAAATAGGGGGAGAAAAATTGTTTGGTCTCTAATTGATTTGGTGATGACTCTTCGACCAACACTTAGAAAGTCATGAAGACCCTTTGAACAATGTCTCTCTCTACACCGATCGCCCTCTACTGTCAGGTATGTTCTCCTTCATAAACTCTCCCGATCTACAATGGGGTGATACTAAGGACACTCTGGTGTCCAAAGGTCCCTCAATTGTAGTGGACCCTTCTTCCCCTTTCTTCAGTGACGTCGGCTAGCACTAAATCCTCAACTGCTACTGGCACCGCCGCACTTGCCCAAATGGCCATACCACCGAAAGAACCTTCGGCGGTTACCCAGGTCACACCCCATATCTCAAAGCGGCGGCACTCTACCTCTTCCCCTCCCTCTCCTCTCAAGAGGCTGAGGAAGGTTTCAAGGGCCAAGCCACAAACTCCACCCACCGATTCTCCACAATCGGCAGGTGTTGAAATTTTCCCATTCAGGCCCGGGGACTCTGCTAAACCCAAAGCCACCTCCTTTGTATCCTCACAAAATGATACAATTGTAAAATTGGGGACCCTTATTATTCCCTCATCAACCTTTTCCTTGGTTGATAAGGATGACTTGGACTCCTTCCCTATCCAAGGTGCCTCTTCTCCACCTCACAGCCTATCACCCAGGATTCTCAGTCCTGATGCTTCTGCACGGTCCAAGGATGAATCTGCCCTTCCAAGAGCAGGTTCGGAGGATCCCGAAAATCTTCCAACTTCTTTCTTTCTGAACACCATTAATTAGTTGAGGGGGAGCATGAGCTTCTTACCACTCAAGCTTAAACTCTGCTAAAACTAATGGACTATGTGATCAAAGCCACCTGACATTAGTTGAGGGGGAGTATGAATTGAGGGGGAGCAACCAACCACTCAAGTTCAAACAATCCCGGCTACTGTCTTCTATATCTTTGTATATATTTTTTCTTTCTCATTCTTTATTCATTGTATTCATTTATTCGTATGTATAGCTATACTTTTTTCTTTCACTATGTAAAAGTCAGATATACCAAAAAAAAAAAAAAAAAAAAAAAGGTCTATGTGAAAAGAACCCAAAAAGAGTAAAGATGGGTCAAAATGAATTTATTCAGTATACTCTTTGTTTTATTCTTTAGTATGGATGTCATCCTCAAATAGGGGGAGATTGTTGGGTCATCTGAAGATTTGAAGATGACCTCCTGATCTTCCATCTTATATCATCCTACTTAGAATATGTTTGAGGTTCTTTTAGCATCTTGGTTTCTATACAAATGTTCGGTGAAGTCGAAGATCAGCCGAAGAAGACAAAGAAGGAGAATATCTTTCAAAACGGATTGAAGATAGACTCCTCAGCCTAAAGCCAAGTATGCCCACTTGATCAACACCATTGGCCAGGATGGTGCCGATCTCAGTCTTCAGGAGCCGAAGACCTCTTTGGCTGAAGACCTCTTCGGCCGAAGACGTCCTCGGCCGAAGACATCTTCGGAAGCCGAAGATTTCTCAATCTTCAGAAGCCGAAGACTTCTTAGTCTTAGGAGCCGAAGATCTCTCAGTCTTAGGAGCCGAAGACCTCTCAGTCTTCAGGAGCCCGAAGATCTCTTCGGCAACCAAAGACTTCTTAATCTTCAAGGCCTGAAGATTTCTCTCTTCACATTGTACTTTTCCGACAAAGTATATTTGTGATATCTTGCATTGACGTGGACCTCATCTGAAGATCAGATAAAGTAAGATTTGTCTCCTACACTCTTTTAAGGAAAGGTCTCTACCATCCTCTGCAGGTCAACACTTCAAGACAAAACACCTCAAGACAAAAGGTACATCCTGTACCTTGCTGAAGACCTGTGTCCATCCCTTGCTCAACAGGTGTCTCATGCATTAAATGCATGAGGCACTATAAATATGATGGATGCTTCAACATGCAAGATCACCCAGCTCTACTACCTTCAAGTTCTCTAAGTGCCTGGCAACTTTCTCTCTACGAAGATCTTATTGTTTTCTAAGTGTTTTACAATTGTTCTTCATTCTCTATGTGTAAGATTGTTTGAACATATCTCATATGTTCTCTTCCGCAACAATCAAAGTTTTCTATGTGTAATTCTTGATTTCAAATCAATAAGAATTAAATTAAGTGAAAAACTGTGTGTATTGTATTCAACCCCCCCTTCTACAATACTTTGCTTATTTACTTACTGCTATTTGGGACCAACAGTGTGGGTCAGGACAGTGTGAATATGGCTAAGACCTTCCCCACGGCAACTTTGGATGAGAAATCATCTAAGGGACCCAGGTGCCAAGAAACCAAGGGGGTAGTAGGTGCTTCTGCTAGGCAGAAGGCCTCTACTAAAAGATCCCATGATCCTTCAAGGGTGGTAAACACACCTAAAGGAGGTGATGACAGATATAACTATGACGAATTAATGGATACCATTGGCAATGTGAACCTGGATGTACACAATCAGGGTTTGGAGATAAAGGCGATGAAAAAGGTGATCATTTCTCAACAGGGGCAGATAGACAAACTCAAGAAGATGGTGCTTAATTTGGTGCACAAAAAGAAGAGAAAGCAATTTGTCTTGAAGAAAAGGGGAAGTGCTCATGATGCTTCCAAAAAGGGGGAGAATCAAGAAGCTGAAGTTGAGAAGGAAAGTTCAGTTGGTATGGAATTTCAATTTGAGGGGGAGATTGGTGGTGAAGCTGAAAAGAATGTTGAGGAGAATAAGAAGGATCAAGGTGTGAAAGCAGCAGAAACAGTAGTGAAAGAAGCAGTAAGTCAGCCAGCAGTAGAAATTGAAGAAGGAGCAGTAACTACTGAACCAGCAGTAGAAACAAAGAAAGCAGCAGCAGAAACAGGAATGTCTATGGAAGAAATTAAGATTGCATAGACTTTGGCAAAGGCAAAGAATGATACTCCTAAGGCTACTCAAAAGGCTAAGGGAGTGGTGATTAAAGGAGGCACAGAGAAGAAAAAGAAAGAGATCAGTGTGACAGAGGCCAAGAAGAAAGGGAAAGAAAAGATGGTTGAGCATGTGAAACCATTAAAGAAGCAGAAGCAAATAAAATTGGATGCAGAATTGGCTAAGAAAATGCAAGAAGAGTTAACTACGGTTGAACAAGAAGCTCTTTCTTTGAAAGTAGCAAAGGAGTTGAATACACAGTTTGAGAAGGAGTTTGAAAAGGAGGATGAGATCCAAAAGGACAAAGACAGAAAGCTTGCAATAGATTTGACAACAAGGCTTAATGAAGAATACCAGAAGAGTTTGAAGACTGCTGCAAAGAGGGTTACAATGAAAGCAACAAGACAAAGGCAACCTTCAAAGACCTTTCTAGCTGCACAGGAAAGAAGAAAGATGATAAACTTCTTGAAAGGATCTGTTGAAGTTCCTGAAGGGATGTTTACTAAAATGTCTTTTAGCAGGATAGAAAATTTGTACAAAAAGGAGATGGCAAAGCTGCAAGGAGATTTCAATTAGAGGGTTGAAGTTGAAAGAAAGATGAAAGAAAGACATGATCTAAACATTCAACAGCCTTTTCCTGACAGTGAAGAAGGCACTCCGACTAAAGAAAAGGTAGAAGTTAAGAAGGAAGAGACTCTAGCTCAGAAGATTGGAGCTGCCAAGAGAATGAAGTCAATTGCTACAAAAACAAAGGCAAAAAGGCCAAGAACTGAGGAAGGTGAGAAAGAGCAGGGCAGTGAAAGAATGGAAGTTGAATCTTCAAGAACTACAGATGCACCTCTTGTGCCTGCTACTCCAGTCAGTTCAATGCTTCCAAATATTATCTTTTGGGAAGTATGTATGGAGAAAGACAAACACTTTCTCAGGATCAAAAGAGCAAATAACAGATTTGAGATCTATACAAGTTTTCATCAGTTCATGCAAAAGTGCTCAAGAAGTGACTTAGAAGGAATGTATTCTGTTGGAATGAAGTTGTATGAAGACAGGATTCAACAAGGAGCTCAGGATGATACAAGGCTGATCATGGACTAGATATGTCTTATGTTTGAACTTGACAGAATACAACTTGAAAAGCAGAATGTGTTGAGATGGCGTTTGCTTAAGCAATGTAGAGTTTATGTTTTGTTTATGTCAAAGGCAAAGATAGAGTATTATCTGGTGGAAAAACAGTATAAGCATGATGTGATCAGATTGAAAGGTATGCTGCAATTAAAGCCGAGTGGTGGAAGAGGATCAGAAATAGAGAAGGATCTAATCCAGTTACTCAAAGAGCAGAATCCACAAGAGCAGCATAAACCACAAGAGCAGCAGAAACAAGCAGAGTATGTTGAAACTCAAGAGCAGAGTCAAGAGAAATCAAGTCAACAACCTCCAGAACAGCAAAGTCAATCTGATGATCAGTGTGATTTGTATTTAACAGTGACAGATGACGAACCATTGAAAATTGATCCTATTTCAGTGAGAGCTCCAGAAATCATTCATTGGGATACTGTGGTGGATAAAGGCACAGAATTCTACAGGATCAAGAGAATGGGTGGCAAGTACGAGGTCTATTCAACATGGGATAAGATCATCAGAAGTTGTACCAGATCTGATTTGGAAGACTTGTACAAGGTTGGATTGGAATTGTATGGTGACTTGTTGAGAGGAGCAAGGATGAGCTTAACAAAGATGGCTCTGGAGTATTTGTGTATGATGTTTGACCCTGATAAAGTTGAATATCTTATCAAAGACTTGCTTCACAGAGAAGGATTTAACAGCATTGATCATTGGATGCTTGTTGAAAAATCTGGAGTATATGTCATAACTATTGATAACAGCTTTCATGAATACTATTTGGTTGATAAAGTGTATGATCACAGAAGAAAAAAGTTGAAGGGGATGCTGAAGGCTAAGTTGGTTTGCACTACAGGTTCAGAGATGGCAAGAATTGTGATTAGAAGAACAATCAATCAATGTGCAGGATTGGATCCTGATCTGGGAAGTTGAGCAGTAATTTTGAAAGCATCATGAAGACCTTATTCTGAAGAACTTAACTTCTTGATTTCAAAAGTTAAGTTAGGGGGAGATTGTTGGGTCTGAAATATGCTAAATTTGGATAGTGCTGCTGAGACTTGAAGATTACTACTTCTGAAGACATTAGCACTGCTACTTGAAGAAATTACTACTGCTAGTAGTATTAGTACTGCTTGAAGGGTTAGTACTGCTAGAAGAACAGTTAGTACTGCTTGGAGAGTTAGTACTGCCGGTTGGAAGTTACTGCTAGCATGTTAGTACTGTTGATGATAAGAAGATATTGTTAGAAGAATTAATGTTGCTGATGTTGATAAGGATGGTTTATTACTTGAAGCGAAAGACAAGGAGTTGAAGATAATTATGGAATGGATGTTGAAGATCAACGTTACTTTCATAATTATCTTGTAATTTGTTTTGTAAATATAGTCTAGAAGTCTTAGATTATTGAGAACATATGTCTTTTGTTTTTAAGAGAGAATTAGCCTCAAGATTCTTAGTGATCCTTTCATTAGAGAAGTTTTGAACGTCTGTTGAGCCTGTTTAACAGATTGAGGCTTTGGTTGTAATCATCAAGTTAATTCAATACAACTTGTGATTTGAATTCATACACTGTTCCATTGATTTCTTGTTAAAGTGTTATTCCGCAACTTCTTTAACAAAGTTTCTGAGTGTTTATTTAAATTCTTGTTTTGAATTTCGATCCTGATATATAGAAACATAAATTTCTAGTTTCTAGAAATCCTTGAAACTCAATAGTTCAACCGGATTATCACCACAAAGTGCGGTGTTGATAATTGCTCTACATACGTTGCTTCATTGTATCTTGAGAAGTAATTCGCCACAAACCCATAGCACTATATTCTATCGAACGGTGGGGGCGAAATTGATTTAAGGATAGAGAGATCACTCGCCTTGAAAGCAACTAGTAGTAGAATTTCTTGGTATTCTATTTCTTTAGTTTTAGAACCCAAAAACAACATTAATTAACTTGTGGAAAGGGATCAAAGCAACCAGCAGGTGAGAGTTTGTCATAGATAGAGTTTCCCTTGGCACGCAGTAGCTAGTTTTTGTTGGAATCTTTAATTAGCATTTTAAACCATTTTACTTGACAGAAACAAATCCATCCCAGTGACAAAATTAAGCCAACACAACACTCAACTAGAATATTATTTGTAAATGCAAAATAACTCTTTTATATGTTGTGTTAACACACAACGTCCACGCGCGGGATAATATATATAATTTGTATAATCACATTTTCAGATCACCATATATAGACTCTGCAATACATTAATCAGATCAATGGATCTTATTCACACCATATATATATATATACTAGTTGCTAGTTGAGTTTTCCACACCCATATCAAACAGACTTTCCATATGAATTTACAAAAATTAATCCTCAAGCAAAAGGGTCTAAGAAATTGAAAACATCAAGGGTGGAAATTAAAGCACTATTTCTATCCATAGCACCCTTATGACTACCTTTCCAAAAGTAGTAACATTAATTAATTAATTAATTAATTAGCAACATCGATCGTGACTTTTGCAGCAGCCATCACCGCAAGGAATATCAGGACCCATTTTCTTCACGATTTTAACCATTTTGGATATATGGAAAATTTACCTTTCTCAGACAAGTATTGGCTTGTATGATAAAGGTAAGTAATCTCTCTCTCTCTCTCTCTCTAAATATATATATATATATATATATATGTGTGTGTGTGAGGTAAAGTGGTTGAAGATAAGTTTCTTCTTAGAGGACTTGGATAACATCAACAGCAGGCAATACAAGAGCTTGCCAAAAATAATTTATCAATGCAGGATACGAAAGACATGTGAAAGATAGTTAGACTTTTGTATTAAAGAGAAGAGGATGAATTAATTAATTAATCATGCATATTTCATTAATTTGATGGTCAATCAGAGGTGAATTAAAAAATGAATGCAGTGGGATGGATCAAGGATGGGGAGGGAGGTAGGGTTGGAGTATCTACTTACTTACTACTACTACTACTTTAATTATTAATAGGAGATGAATTATTGAAGAACAATATTTTCAAAATATATATTATATAGCCCATGACTATCAAAATAAATTTATTCCAAATGTTTGCTTACCCTTTCTTTTTAATTACATATTCTCTAATTAAACATATATCATACACTTGTATATTAATTCTGTAATCATGAAAATTTCTGATGCATCTTTTTTGTTTTGGGAAATTAAAAGCACATTAGAAATAGGTTTCTATTATATATACAAACAAAAGAAAGACAATGGGATGAAGGCAATTAAGGGCCAGTTAAGTTTGGTCAAAAATTAGGATACACACATCTTAATTAAATGCAAGCTAGTTCTCAAATTAAGCAAAGCTCAACTAATTAAGTTTATATATATATATATGCTTTAATTTTGATGAGGAAGATTGGAAACACTACTCATGGTCTAACCATGAAGGCGTTACTAATAACATTCATCATGACTTCAGCACACGTATTGACAACATTTTACAATCCTCGTCCCCAATATTAACAAACTATATATAAATGGATACTAAAAGTCTGAGATCACCAATTCGTCCCAACCAAACTAGTACAATACGAATAATTAAAAAACACATCTAAAAAAATGTGTAATATATGATCATAAAAATACACAAGTAATTAAGTGTTATGTAGCCTCTTTAAACATGGACTTGTATGGATATATCATGCTCCACTTCCAATTTCCAACTTCATCAGTTATTAGTTATGAAGAATTAGAATTAGAATTAATTCGAGGTGCAATGAAGAATCATGCATGGCTTGTAATTGTTGGGCTTAGTTGGTTTACTATTCCTCTGTTATTAGTTATGACATCCAAGTAATGGTGGTTTGATTTCTAGTTAATCTGGATGCTCATGGGGGGCCCTAACTAAGAGGATTATTTTTGAATTTATTCATTTGAGTGTACCACAACTACATCAGTTAGTTTCATCTTGTTCTTAGAGTTTTGTTGTTATTCAGCTGCTTTCTATTCCTCTAGCCAATCCATAATTTCAATTCAGCTACGACTCTGAACATGTCTTGGAAGGTTAAATCTTACGAAAGCAGTGTTCACCGGACAAAACACAACTAACAATAACTGGTCATTTCTTAAAGATAAAGATAATGATATGGATGACATATATACTTGAGAAGATTGATATAGCGTAGTTCACTTCAACTTGATTTGGTGATCTCTGAGAATGTGAACCATATATGTTGGTCCTTCTGAAGCACAAACAAGCACTGTTTACTAGTTTTTGTACTCGAAATGGATCTAGATGCAGGAGGCTTATATGCTTCCACTCGGAGTTTGAATATGGGAGATTGATCAGTGTTGCCCAAACATGCTGTTCTAGCTATGGAGAGGGTTTTCATATTCCTGAAAGCAACCCCATCATCTGTTGACGTTACTCGTCATCAGTCAGTCACAAGTAGGAGATTCATTATCGTTAAGTAAGTAATTTATATATTGTTTATGTAACAGAAAAAGAAAAATGGGTTTCTTAGTTTTTGATTGTAATGTGCAGATTGTGGAGAATATGCATGGTGGTACATAATAATGTAAAGCAAGAAGAAGAAAAAGAATGATGTTTGATATGTTGTTAAAATAAAATACATTTGCATTTTCTTTCCTTGATGGTCCCTCAACTCAAGTTATTATATATTAATTTAAAATATTCCTATTACAACAAATAAGATTGAAGGTGAAGTTGACTTATGATCGAGATGACACAAACAAGTTTGGGTTGGCAAAGTTGTTCAAGGCATTGACCCTCCTGATACTAATTAAGCTCCTATGTATAGTTATTATATGATAGTAATTAATAATACATACCTTACCCATCCATGGTATTCAATTGAATTGAATTGTTAAGTAAGTTGATGAGAGATTTTTGGGTAATGATATTTAACAACCCAACAAATGTGATTTGGAAACCAATCGTTCAAGTACTAGAATCAATGTAAACTATTTATAATTTACTCTATATGTATATTATGGAAGTTTGAAATTAGAATAAAAGAAGGTATATGCAAAATGAATAATTAGGATGAGACAATTATTTAATTAAGTAAGTAAGAAGGAATTTATAAATTAGTATAAGGTATTTTTGTGGTTGGTTTTGTTTTGTTATAAAAAAAAAAAAGAAAAGAAAAGCGAGTAATGAATAATGAACAAACAAACACATACTTTAATTTGTTTAAAGAGGGAAGAATTTTCAAAAAGTTTGAATGAATTGTTATTATTTTGTACCCACCACATAAATAAATAAATAAAAGAAAAGAAAAAGGTCTAGGTTTGTGGGGGCCACGTCAAGACACGCACCGCCATGATAATGAATTCCATCATCCACTAATACTAATCCTCCTTCCTTTTATTTATTTTGTTAAAAAGAAACAAAGAACTAAAAGTTGGTGGAGGTTGGCACCAACAGAAACACAACAAGATTGATTGATTGATTGAGTATCAAACTGTCCAACCCCACAAATACATACAGATTTACCAAGTAAGTAATCAAGAATTAGTCAGCAGTGAAACCAAACACCCTTTTCTCAAATCTCTCCTCTTCTCTGCTTCTCTTCTCTTCTCCAAAACAGAAACACTCTCCTCCTCCTCCTCCTCCATAATTCTTGTTATTATTATTAGTAAGGTAACACACACACACACATACAACAAAACATCCTTCAATTTCCTAATTTCTTATCTATCTTGTTCCATTACAAATAGATTTACTTACTCAACAACCTCACCCTTCTAACTTAACCCTAGCTTCATTGGATCTCAAATTATTATCATCTTTCTTTCTTTCTAATCATTTACAACACAAATTCTTGTTTTTTCCCTCTCTTCCTTTCCTGTTTCTTTCACTTCTCTTCTCCTACACAAGATATATATATACATGCTTTCTTTGTCATAAGATTGATTCCCTTGACATGACTAGTTATTAATTATTATATCATCCTCTTCTTTCTGGTGGGTTACAGACACTGTAAAAAAGTAATGCTGCTAAGAGGAACATGGGAAAGAAAGGGGCTTGGTTTTCTGCAATCAAAAGCCTTTTTACATCCAACTCCAAACTCAATGTAAATGCTGTAAACATCTTCTTCTTAAATACTACTATATATATACATATACAACAAGTCGTATTTGGTTTCAAAATTAAAGAATGAAATGCCCATTTGCAGGAACCTAAAGAAAACAAGGGGTTCCGAGGAAGGTTGAAACATGGATCATTCATTCCCCGTTTCAGAGAGCCAAGCAGTATTGAGAAAATCTTGGGGGAGGTTGACCAACAACACAACAATTTATACATTAATCATCATCAATCTCCTTCTACTCCTCCAAGAATCACTCCATCTCCTCCTAGAGTTGTTCATGATCCACAAACAGAGATTACACAACAACAAAACCATCTTTCTGCTACCAGGATCCAGGCTGCCTATAGAGGATATATGGTAATCTCATCATCCCATTTAGTCTCCTCAATCTCAAAATTAAGGTATATGCCTGGCCTCTTTGCTAATTGAAATTAATGCAGGCACGGAGGAACTCTAAAGCTTCCACAACTGGTCTTGTGAGGCTTCAGGGAGTAGTTAGAGGTCAACATGTCAAGAGACAGACGGTCAATGCCATGAAGCAGATGCAGCTGTTGGTCAGAGTCCAAACACAAATACACTCACGAAGAATCCAAATGTTAGAGAACCATCCACTCAAACACCAACCTAACAAACAACTACAAGTAACATTTTACCTTCCTTTCTTCTTCTATTTTAACCTAACATATTTAATTTGTATGCAAAACTAAGTTTTGTGCTCAAGGCTTGCTTGATTGATTGGTAGAAACAAACTACTATGTAAAAAGTCTGACCACAAGAATCATTGGAACAAAACTATTACGAAAACCAATCAAGTTCATTTTGCACTTTGAAAATGAGCTTAGTCCCTTGACTTGACTATTTGTTGTACCATGTAATGTTTGCCCACTTCCATTGCTAACAAACACTACTTTCGTTATTGTCGTGGTAACAACCAATACTCATGGTTAAAAGGTGCATCCATTCATGGCCAATTGGTTAACACTTACAACTCGGTTCCTAATTATTCAAAAAAATGACCTTGTAATATATATATATATATATGCATGCTTGTTTATTACCAAGTTAATTTGGAGCAATGGATGTAGTCGGAGATGGGTGATGAATACTGGGATGATAGCTTGATTACAAAAGAGGAAAGAGAAGCAAGGTTGCAGAGAAAAATGGAGGCAGTCATTAAGAGAGACAAAGCCATGGCTTATGCATACTCCCACCAGGTACTTTGAAACTCACACATAGTGTTTCAACACAATTCTTGTAATTCTAATCTTTCTTCAGTTATGGAAAGCCACACCAAAATCAGCTCACAACTCTCTAATGGACCTCCGATCTGGCGGGTACCCCTGGTGGTGGAACCGGTTAGAACGTCAATTCCCTTCTCAAGTAAAGAATCGTCAACTTGCAAGCACACCTTCAAGGGCAATTTCTGTGAGTCCACGTTTGATAAAGAAGCAAAACAACAGTGGTGCACTATCACCAATGTCATCAAGGTCCATGGTTCCTCCAAGAACAAGACAAAGGATGAAATATTCAATGAAGGATGATGATAGCTTGATTAGCTGCCCAGCATTTTCAGTTCCCAACTACATGAGTCCTACGGTTTCAGCCAAAGCGAAAGCGAGACCAACAAGTAATCCCAAGGACAGGATGCCGAGCAGTCCAGGTAGCGAAAGGAGGTTTTCGTTTCCACCAACTCCCAACAGCAATGGATCATTTAATTGGAGGAAAGGGTCTGGTAGCAGTAGGAAGCACAAGTCTCCGGGATCTATAGGGGAGTTGAGCATGGATTCTGCCACTTCTGTGGTAGGGAGAAAAGCATTTAACAGATTTGTGTGATTTTGTTTTCTGTGGTCACCGATTCTATTTATTGTTATTTTAACATGGCACGGGTGAATGAATCTATTACTGTTGCTATTAGTAATACTATTATATATGGTATGATGATGTATTGATGAGTGAGAGTGTGGTAATAAATAAAACATGCAGTTTGGAAATTCTTTTTTGTTTTCTGATTGATACTCTGGCCTGCTTTCATTTCTCAAGAAACAAATTTCATGTATGCTAGAGTTGTGGTGTTAATGTTTGATTTGCATATGTATGTATGTATGTATTTATGTGAGTGAGGCACGAAACAATATAGTCAAATTGATGTTGTCTGTTGATGCATTTTGTTTTTGCTGCAACCTGAAAATACAATTACAGTTTTACAGAACACAAAATCCTCCTTCATCATCCCTTGATGATTGCAGTTGCAGTTGCAGTTGCAATGACAGCAGTACTACCTATCATTTCTCTTCTTTTTTGGCAAAACCAAAATAAAAAGATAAGAATTATGTTAAACCTTGTTTTCAACATACAATACAAAAAGGAAAATTGATGATTTTTTGTTTACACTTTGTGTGTGTGTGTGTGTGTGTGTTTCTCTCTCTCAACAACATGCAAGCTTCTTTCAATCCATACTCTTGTTACGATGGACTGCAACCCATTCCTTACCAAGCTAAAAAGCAGATAAATGTTGCCATTGGCTTTTGTAAAGGAGAAGAAAGTAGATTAATGTTACAAACCTCCCTTCCATCTTATCATATCCTTATTCTATCCCTATTTTGAACTAAAATATATGATAGCAGCAACTCCAATTCTCCAAATGAAAAAATATAGGATTACTCAAACACAATGGCCCAACTTGTTGGGAGGGATAAACCACAAATGATTGTTATGTCTATTGCT
This sequence comes from Arctium minus, assembly GCA_954870635.1. Lineage (NCBI taxonomy): Eukaryota > Viridiplantae > Streptophyta > Magnoliopsida > Asterales > Asteraceae > Arctium > Arctium minus. Next base: position 305,490 of record OX941085.1, on the reverse strand, counting down.
ACTACTATTACATCTAAAAACAAACAAATGTAATAATGTAAATGCGTGCATCTCAAGAGATTCCCCAAAAACAAAACAAACCTTCTTGAGCTCCATCAAACTTAAGCCTCCACTTCCACTTGTTTAGGTCCATGTTCAGAGATCGATTCCTTCTCCCCAGAAGAATCAATACTTAAAGAAGAATCAATACTTAAAGAAGCATCATGCTTAAGATACATAGGGTTTGATGTTAGGATTCGTACTCCTGAATTCTCGCTGATCTCTAGAACCTCAGCCAAGCCATTTATGCACCCTTTCGACATACCCACATCAATCCTTATCGCTCTGTTATCACAGGCTCCATTTATACCATCCTCTTGAATAGTATGACCCATGATCATCCTCCTGGCACCCGGAATTGTTGAAAGCACGTGTTGAAGCATGGTGCAGTCGCAATCTTTAGCCACCTCGTTGGAAAATATCCTCAACCATACCAGAGAATTCCTCCCCCTAACCAAACTGGAATCCACCTTTTCTTTCAATCCACTCATCCAATCCCTAACCTCTTCATTGATGCGTTGGAACCCATAAACAACATGCTTAGGCAAAACCCCACCATGAACAAACACAGATTCACCAACCACAACTACAGTCAAATTCTTTGACAAAAACCTAGATGCTATAGGACCTTGAGGCCTCAATGCAGCCACCCGAGATCTGAAACCCTTGACATATTCCTGTTTAACACGCGGGAAACTTGAAGGAATCCCATGATACAAATCTTTAGGTTTTTCCAATCCATGACACAGATTCTTGATGGTATTACCAATACAAAACCAATGAGCCCAGTTACTAAATTCATCGAGCCCAGATGGGGTGACGTACCTGAAGTCTCCATCGACGTTCATGATTTCGTGATTGCCGTTCATGGTGATGACATTGCCGCCGGACTTAACAGCCTCTCGTTTGAGTTTCTCGAGCAAGTATAGGATTTTGAGTTCCTGGCCACCGCGGTCGAGGACGTCGCCGATCTGGACAAGGGTGGAGGAGCCACCGGACCAACGGTCGTTGGAGTCGATGAGGCCGGCAAGACGGAGGGCTTGCTTGGATTTGAGAAGGTCGCCATGGAGGTCACCGATGGCTATTAGGCGATGAGGAGGAGGAGGGGAAGTTTGGAAAAGTGGTGGAGGAGGAGGAGAGGGGGCGTCCGGTAAGAATATACCGGTGACGCAGAAATCAACGAAAGTGTCAACGAATGAAGATACAAGGTTGGGTAGGTTTTTGCAGCTCATCTCCCCCGCCTCCATTTTTCTCTATTTCTTTCCCCTTGCTTTTGCCATCAACATTCAACAATCGTATGTATGTATGTATGTATGTATCTATGTCTTTCTTATGCAAATGCAACTACCTCACACACCAAAAAGTTTTAAATAAAAACTAAAATTAAAATTAAATCATAAACCACATTGTTGATCTTATAATAATCTATACTATATTATAAAATATACAAAAAAAACTCTTAATTACAACATTTTAAACATAAAATACAACTGATTAAAGCTATTTACTTAATTTACAATTCCATTATGCTTTGAACAACAATGCACAGTATCTCAACGCAATCGTTCTCTTCCTCTAACTTCAATAACACACTTCCTAACCCTAACCCTACCACCATCGACGTTGCTCTCGATCAATCCTTCTCTCAATCGACGTTGCTCTCGATCGATTCTTCTCTCAATCGATGTTGCTCTCGATCGTCGACCACCGTATCAGGTTAGAATTCTACTTCTCACCTTCGATTTTTAATGCATTGCATTTAATGATGAAGAAGAGTAGCACTTCACTATCCAAAGCTTTTGCCATTCTCTGCCCACATATTGCTTCTGGTGTCAGCAGCTCTGGCTTGGCTAATAGCTCTTCTGTCGCAGTTGAGGTTCAAGTGGATGATATGAGGTATGCTTTTCCTGTAGTATTTGAATAATATGGATTTGCAAATGTAATTGGCTTGATTTGTTTTCTACATTTTAGATTTAATTTATTTTTTAGCTCCTTATTTGGTGATTAATCTGTGGTATGCTTTTCCTATAATATTTTTATAAAATGTAATTGGCTTGATCTGTATTATTTGGTTATGTATCTGTTGCATTCAAGAATAGCCCACCTGTTTGGTGTCACCATGCCACATTTATTCGCTTTATCATGTCTTGTTTACAAGGAAATATTACATGCTTTGTATTCTGTCTGCATTTCTGTTGCCCTGTTGGTTACATTTCAAATTGAAAGCAAATGTTCCCTTCATTCCAAATGTAAGGATACTGCCAATAGAAAATCTTAAATGAACACAAAAATGGCTCTTTTTTGGAATGGAGATGGTAATATATTATTTACTTTTCTTGTTCAAAGTTGCATTCATAATTTAGAAGGATAACATTTGCATGATTTAGCCACACAGTCTACGCTTGCAAAATGTTCTATTTTATAGGTTTTGGGTAGTAGGATGGGTAACGTCAGAACTATGTAGTAGCACGAGAAATAAAGGAGGTTTTAAACAGGGATTATTAAGTTCCATACATCACTGTTGCAAGCAATTGAAGCATTGTATCTGATTACTTGTTGCATTAAGAATATGTTGAACTCAATTTGCAGATCATCAAACTGGAACTCAGGAGCTAAGCATGAGGATGGTTATGATGCTTTCATGACAGGGTGCATTTTTGCCCAAGCATGCAATCATCTTGATATTGATTTCAGCTCTCACCCAATTTTGATGGAAGAAGAGAAGCTTCAAAAGTACATCAATCTTCTTTACCTGAGCTGGAGTAGTGGACACATAGTTAACACAAAAACTAGTAGAACTACAACAGAATCTTCAGCATTCAACATTTTCAAAATCCAAAAGGCAAAGATTGTGTTTCCAAATATTGCCATAATTTGGGGCTTCCCGTCAAAGCTCAAGGCAAGGGAGATAAAAGAATCTCTTCGTAAAGTTTTTGGGTTGACCTCAGTTACATCCATCTACCACTTGGATAAGACTGTTGTGCTTGTTCAGTTTAGCAAGTCCGAATTGGTTTCTGATTTTCTGGAACTGAAATCGAGACTTGAGAAGAAGAACGATGCAATTTCTGTTTTTCACCCCCTTTCAGAACTTCTGCAAGGTGGAAACACCCGTGCCGCCTCATGAGGTATACAAAGAAATTTGTGGTTCCCCCATTTCGAAAGTCCTGTTTGCTGATCAAGCTGAAGCTGTTGGTATTAGTTTGAACACCACCTTGTTAGAAAGTAAGGTCTAAGAAAATGGTTTGTTTGCTAATTCACAATCTCCGGTTAATACCAAGACAGCAGACACCAAACAACCAACAAACTGTACATGTACATCAGGTGGCAGCAATTTTCCTACAGGAGAAATGCTAGATATTGTATCCTGCTGAGACTCGTATTGGCATGTAAGTTGCAAACTCCTGAACTAGACACCTTTTTCTAGGAGACTAATATTGTTATCAGCTTTATATATTGGCGTAAGTTAGTTGGGTCTTATTGTATTTTGTTTTCATAGATGTAGATGGCATGTTATTACTCTACTGTTGTGTTTTCTTGCATTCCTATAATTTCATATCTGGTTTAAAACAAGTCTAAAAAAGAATCATCTAAGTTTTGAAAAATTAACGGATGGCTAGAACACAATTATAAAGAAATTTACTCCAGAAGCCAAACTTAAAATGCAAATTAATTATGATGATGTTCCATTCATGTTTAGTTATTATAAATGATAATCCAATGTGTAGGATCACTGTACCAACAGAAATAAAGAAAAGGACCAATCTCCCATCACAAAATCACATTAGTTGTAATTTGTCTTCTTTGAAATTAACCCAATTGTTAATACCCCCTCCGAAGTGTCACTGGGCTGTAAAGCTATTAGTTGTAAGTCGTCTATGTGAATTTGTAGCAGGAACTTTGAGTTGTTGAGTCATACATGGGTCATGGCACAAGTGTATCGGTACTAGCGTAGTGTCCTAAGTCCCATGTCCTATTTGGAAATGAGAGGAGTGGCCCTTTAATCATGTATGCTGACGAGTTAATTGTAATTTGTCTAATGTGAGACTATTTCTAATAACAAAATACTCTTTCCATCCCAAAAGACGTGTCCACATCTCTATTTTAGTTTGTCCCAAAATAAGTGATTACTTTCACATTCCACCCTTAATTATGAGATGGAAAAATTAATTACTCTCTCTATTAATAGGGATAAAGCTGTCATTTAGTTATTAAAAGTGTAATAATTACACTTTCTTAAAACTGTGTGCATTTTTCATCGTGGACACTTATTTTGGAAAGGAGGGAGTAGTAAGCTCATATATATGGAATTTAGTAGTTGATAATTAATTGTGTACATTTTTATATGTAGACTGCAAAAGCATACAAAAAGGCCGAAGAAATCAGCCTCTTGAACCATCATCTCTCTCGGTGCTAAGGTATGTGTATATTAATTATCGCTTCTTTATTGAAGTCTCCGTTGTCTTGATAGCCAATTTATTCTCTTGTTTACTTGAACCATGTTTATCTGTGATCATAATATGTTGTTCAAACGCCTGCAGCTCTTCAAAACTTTTTGCTAATTTACCAAAATAACATACAAGAGCAAGTTGTCATCATTATTATTGACACAAAACTAGCATTTGACCAATGTGCATTGTGTTAAAGGAGGACAATAGTTTGTAGTATCTTTAGGCAATTGATTTGTAGTTGTGTTATGGTCACTTCCATTCATTAATTTGTATGTGTGTGTGTGTATATATATGTGTTTTTTTTTGGGGGGGGGGGGGGGGGGTGTGGGGGCGGCAGCTCGGCTGGATAATCAAATGAGAATAAAAAGGTTGAGAATTGTGAGAAGCGGTGAATCATGTGTTTTTTCACATTGTGAAACAAAAAATTACACTCAAAAAGAGTTTCACATTGTGAAACAATACCTTAAATCCTAAACTTTGATGGGGAAAAATCATGTGAAACAGAACATTGAGATTGGTTCAACCAGGTTTGTAACATTTTTGTGGTTCTCACATTTTACCCCCCCCCCCTTCTCTCTCTCTCTCTCTACCTATATATATATATATATATATATATATATATATATATATATATTATGAACGAGGGAGGTGTTTAGGGGAACCCCCCCCCCCCAAAAAAAATGAAAAACTTAGTAACACTGTGGTAATCGTTCATTTGGACGGTATGCACATGTACATACAAGTACCTGAAGTTTTGGTTTTTATGCAGGTGTGAATGTTACAAATTACTTGTATACACATGTGTATGTTGTCCAGATGAACCGTTATTAGGGTGCTCCTCAATTTTTTTTTTTGTTTTACTTGAACTTGACCCTATTATGAACTAGAAATTTTAGTTTGTCATGTGATTCGTTATCATGGTGCTCATTATGTCATTTGTGTGAATTGTCGAGATATTCGTGTGTCGATGTATCTGTTGACTATGAACTACTAAAAAATAAGTCTATTTTATTGTATTATTCAAATGAATCTGAAGGATGTGAGCTTTTTAACTAAAAACCAACCAAATCAAATTAGCCCGGTATATCCCACGTGGAGGTGGGGTAAGAAATTAGGATCTCGAATGTGTGTTTTTAACCATTTTGCATATGTATATGTTATTGAACTTCAGAGTGGCTTCAACGAATCGGGACTCAAATGTTTATGCTGTTGATACAGGTGCTGGGAGTACTTGCAAGATAAAGTGAAATATAAAGCAAGTTTCATGAGGTGAGACAAATCTTTATGTTAATGGTTCAGAACTCATTAAAAAGACAAATGATTCAAGGAAGTGATTGAAGACAATAGCGTTGCAGGTGTTCTACTGGTATGCTTAAGCAGTATGATTTTTTTTTTCTTTTTAATCTTTTGTATTGTCACAGATGATTATAATTCTATTTTGTTCAAACATACATATCGGGTTTTATTTGTTAATTATGAGTTCCATTAAGTTACAACCACTCTTCAACTCAAAGTCAAAGCAATATAAAACAATAAAATAAAATTAACATGAACATGAACATAGAATAGAGAGAAGCATGATCAAGATTATGGGTTTTAGTTGTCAACCTCGAAATCAAGATGTATCCCGCCGCTTTGTGCGGGTACACAACTAGTCATTAATTAAACCATGTATTTACTTTAATTACATGTGGTACTAAATCATAAACATACACGATCAAATCTTTCATGTAACACCCCCTTCCCGAGATGGAAAAGAAGGTTACGTCTAAACCTAAAACGAACCGTCAATAAAAGCATACAGAACACTATTAAACCAAATTTAAAAATAAACGTCATCAAATATAACAATTGTCTCAAACGATGCATTTCTTTCTCTCCAATACTTGTTTTACAACATCAACAAAACCTACAAATTATTACCAACAAACCTCTTAGATATGAGGATACTTCGGATCCTTTACTCCTTAGATTCCCTTCAAATATCTGCCGCGAAGAATAGGATCAGATTCGGAAGACCGCAATTTTAGACAACTTAGAATAAAAATCACAGATTGCTCGTGTGACAACAGTTTGTAAAAGACATCTTCAGGTTTCCAAAAACATATTGTATGTCTTAATCAGATAACCGAGAGATTTGTTATGATTTTTACAAATAACACGAAATTTTCAAAGGAAAATTCAGCAAATTTATAAATAAAGTTTGGTGTTTCTAGCATATTCAAATATCGATTTATCCTATGTAAAACCAAAAGAAACTCACCCGAGAATTCACATGATCAACGATCGACTAACACATGATCAAACAATCAACAGATCGAACGGGAACACGAAATACTTTGGTAGAAGTAAAACCACATTATTTACCAAACAGAATGAAACGATTGGAAAGAACCACAAAGAAAACGAATCAAATGAATACAATTGGAATTAGGAATTCATATACATAAATAACCGGCCTAATAAACACAAAGAGGGGAACGTAAAGAATTTGTTCCTTAACCAATGCTATATCAGTTATATGCCTTCAATCAATGCAAAGCTCTTTAAATCACGATCAAAACTTTCAACATAAATTCAACTTGAAACCTAAAAATTGTTTGCTTGGAACTTAAAAAAATTCAACCTAACTCTCGATTTTATTTTTGCCTTGTGCTTCCATGGATGATAATGATTAAAACAAAAAAAAAGGATTGAAATCCAAATCCTAATTTATTATTATTATATATTTTTTTTAGAAACCAAAGTACTCTACAAAACTACCACGTCCAAATTTTGGGACATCATCAACACGTTGATAAAAAAAAATTGTTGTTTCTTTGTAAAATGAAATTTACACCCCCACCATATTAACAGTTTTTGGATTAAATTCTTCTTTCTTTTATAACAAAACAAGTATAAATTTACAAAAAGTAATGATAAATGCAACCAGATATATTTTATCTTGCAGTTAAAACAAAATGATTTGGTGCATAGCCTTCTTCATTATTATTATTATTATTATTACCAACAAAGTCTCTCTACTGGTGCAAGCATATCATCATTCATGAGACAAATTCTAACCATCTAAACAATTAAATAAACCCATCAAAAACACTCTCCTTTCATGACTCAGCTTGCATTGCCTCGCACTCTTCCCGGATTGACTGGAAAAGAATCGTGGATAGATACCGCTCACCAAAGCTAGGAAACACAACCTGCAAGCATTCAAAGTTAGAATTAAGCATTAATTACTGACATGACCAATTTTTGTTGCTGTGGTAGATCTTTACTTCTCATCTTGTCACAATGTTTACAACTACTCAATAGCAATAGCAATAGCATTTGGATTTGGTACACAAGTAAGTACTATAACCATGGAAGTCATCTGGCCATTTGGTCCATCCATGAAAGCAATGTGTTCACCTTCCTTTCCATCAGCTTGATTTAACTCAATAACTTACCAGACTTGAACATGATTCAACTCAAAAGGCAGTTCAATGCAGTTTGCCATTTTATGTCTAATTATACTGGCAAACTCTAAGCAGCAAATGTCTGTTAAATTAGCCTTTATGTAGCAGAAACCAGCTAGAGCATTTTTTTCACAAAGAATAACCACAACCTTTGGTCATCAAAAAGACAATCATCTACGATTCTTTCCCTCAATCTTAAACATACAACTCACAGAAAGTTAGCATAATATTTTAGCACTTCATATTAAATCCCACATATTTGCTACAACTCATATCAGCTGTCACATGCCATTGAAAGTCATAGACTACTGCCCCTATACTATATATGCATGCACAAGCATACATGCATATACATGTATCTGTGTGTGTATGTGCGTTAATGTTATATACATTTATTATGTAAGTGCATATATGTTAAAGACAATGAGATGCATACCGCAATAAGTTTTCCTGCATTCTCAGGTCTCTTTCCAACCTTGATTGCAGCTGCTGCTGCTGCTCCAGAAGATATGCCCACCTTAAAAATTCAATAAACCATGTCAACGAGCTGCACAGCAACAACACTTCCCACATGCTACAACTATATTAATTCACTTTTTAATAACAATGAAAATTTTAGTTGCTCAAAGAATCCAAGCAGACGAAGTTTTGCATAGTGCATACTCGGTTATTCTAGGGACATAGCCATCTGGCGATTTGACAATTTAAAACCAAAATGAAATAAGATAATATACTTCTGCACACAGAAATAAATGAACTAAAATACAAAACAAAAAATCCTGGAAACTTCACAAAAAGCCGTTACCAATAAGCCTTCTTGGAGTGCCAATTGCTTTGCAGTCTCAACAGATTCATCACTGGAAATCTGGAAGTGGAAGTTCAATAAAAGTCTGATCAGAACATCATAGGAAATTATATCATAAAAAGTTGAAATTGTGGCACTTAAACCAAACCGAGCAAACCCAACATAGAGTAGGATCTGAGGAGGGTAAGATGCAAGCAGACCCTACTACCTCTTACCAAGGAGTAGAGAAGTTTTCATGAAGACCCCAGCTTGCAAAAGGTTTTGTAAAAAGATTCTGCCAATAATTTTTGGGGCAGTCTTAAGACCAAATGCGGTAAAACAAAAGAACAAGTGATACCTAGCTGTCTCCTCTATCCCTCCTCCATCCCTCCCTCTACCTCTCCAACCCCCTCCCCTGTCCACATTTGCCACAAGTTCTTACACAAAATCTGCTACCCTAATCCTGCATCTCCACAAACTCCTATCTAAGGTCATGTCTTCAGAAATGTCTAAAACCACCATGTCCAGTCTCAGCTGCTCAACCCACGTACTCGTCAGTCTGCCCCTCCTCACCACCTCCAAAATGTGGCACTCTAAAATGTCAAAATGATGTATTCCAGTTTGAGAAACACAAGTGCAGCTGCAAAGCACATGTTGATTTTGCTAATGTACCAACAATCCTCGTCAAGGAGATTTCACCTAATTTAGGACATTATTCAGAGTTCTTTGTCAAAACTGTAGGATTCATGAGTTGTATTCCGATCCAATCCAATTATATATGAAGTAAATGAAAAAGGTTCTTAAGTAGTGTTTGGTGAAGTTGTTAAAGCATCCAATAAAAAACAACAACATTCTTGTAAGCGATACAAGTACATTTTTTTGGTTCATAAATCACTAGTATGGTTATTCTTGTGTTTAATCTTTGTACATAATTATTCATATTATATTTAGAAAAAGTTGGAACTGACTTGATTCAAACTTCATGAAACCAGTACCCTGTTTATCTATTGTATTTCACGAACTGTGAAGGCAGGTTAAGTTTTAGTTGTTTTTATCCTTGGGTATCGTAAAAGCAAATAACTACCAAAATGAAAAGAGTCAATACCTACAAGTTATGGCGTTTACCTTTTTACATTTGTAGACATCTACCTGTAATTTCATTCGAGGACTGATTATTTATTTAAGCATATTTGGAAGCCTTGAGCAATAAAATGCAGCTAGAGACTAGAAGACGCTGGACCTAAGTAGATCAAGTGTTCTATCACTTGGAACTGGTATTATAACCCTGCTAATGTGGGTTTTTAGCCAAGACAAAAAATATTCACATTGAAACAAGCAGCATACCAAGATTGTCTCCTGACTTTGGTAATTGTTTATAGTCATCACCTTTTTCGCAAATATTGTTCTCGTGTTCTGTTCTATGACTTCACTTTGTTACCAACTGAGTTGTCAATGTGATGTACAGATAACATACATCATTCCACACCCAAACCATGTAGCACATTGTCAATTAGTCCATGACGATTTTGGATATAACTCATATAAGCAATGCAAATAAACATCAAAAGTGAATCTCATCTAACGTAAATGGGGCTTGAAGGAGGGAAAAAGGATCAGACCTCTATTACTTCGTCAAGCACATCTTGATGCAAGTTCCTTGGTACAAAACCTGCCCCAATCCCTTGAATTTTGTGAGGGCCTGCACTTTTCACATAATAAAAGCTAGAAAAAGAAGACATAACTTCAAATCGCAAACTGAATAGTTGTCTTTAGGAACCTTACCAGGCTTTCCACCAGACAAAATGTTACTTTCCGTAGGTTCCACACCAATCACCTGTAAGTATGATTTTCCCCAGGTAAAAAAATGAACCAAGTAAAATATTTCAAAAATGTCATCAACCAATTTGAACTTAAGAAAGTCATTATTTGTGTATGCTACAACTTAGTTAACGCTCCATATGCATACACACACATACATACATACATACATATGTGTGTATATATATACCAGGTATCAAATTGGAGCATGAAGTTACCTTGATATCAGGATTTTGATTCTTGAGGAAACGCCCAACCCCAGAAATAGTTCCACCAGTTCCAATTCCTGCAACAAATATATCCACTTTTCCTTTGGTGTCTTCCCAGATCTCTGGGCCAGTTGTCTCGTAATGTACCTGCAGAAAACAACGATGTAAGCCGCACTCTAGAAATGTATGATAAAATACAAGGAAATGCCCAACTACAGTCAAATGAAACACTACTTATATGAGATAGACAACAGTTATAGCACCAAGTACCATAGCACCTCATATTAGGTGATCCTCTCATACTGTCACTAAAAATATATTTGTTTATATCAATCCTAAGATATGTAATCATGCCTAATTAGACCTGGCAAACGTGTCGTGTCAGGTTCGTGTCGGGTTCAAAGTTAAACGGGGTTGGGAGTGTCTAACCCTAACCCGACCCGTTTAATAAACGGGTCAGAAAATCCCAACCCTAACCCGACTAGCCCGTTTAACATTTTTAAAACAAAAAATAAAAAATTCACAAAAAAGTACAAATCCAAAATTCAAATGAAAGCATTAGAAATCCAAATTTTATAGTTCAAACTTATAAGTTCTAACCAAATCTAAAACATTAAAAATACAAAGCATTAAAAAGAAAACTTAAAATATATATATATATATACACACATATATAAACGGGTTATTCGGGTCATTTTCGAGTTGAAATTTTTGACCCTGACCTTACCCGTTTAATTTTCGTGTCGTGTCAACCCGTTTACTTAAACGGGTTGAATGTATTACCCAAACCCGTTTATTTCGTGTCGAGTTCGTGTCAGGTTAGCGTGTCATGTCAATTTTTGCCAAGTCTATGCCTAATGGATGGATTCAGGTAAACTGAAACTTCTAGAAGAACCAAAGATATTAGAACTTCTGGTAAGTCTTAGTATGTTAAAACTAAGATAAACCATAGAAATCACAAGTATTGATTGCTTCAGCAGTGAATATACATCAAGAAGTCAAGACAACTGTCCAAAACAGGATTAGCTTAGCAGTTAATATGACTAGTAAATTTGCATATTAAGAAAAATGTTTGGCTGATCGAACAGGCTGTTATAGATCATGCATAGCATCACAATATGCAGTCAGTATAGGATGGGATGGGATAGATAGTACCATAAATCTACTTACTACAAATCATGTCTAGCTCAGTTGGTTTTCCCAAGGGCGGTAACATCCGTGGGGGTTGTGGATGGTATCCCAATCTACCCGGGTTCGAATCCAAGGGGAGTCAATTTGAGGGCATGAGGAGTACCCAGTCCTTGGGCCGGTCCAGTCGTTGACTGGGCTGCCCCCTCAGCCCTGTCTTAGACTGTGGTTGGGCTCTAGGTTCAGCGTAAGCTCGGCCGGGGCAGCGGCGGATTAGTGGGCTGCCCGTGGATGCCCGATACCGCCAGGGAGGTGTGCGTGCGTGCGTGTGTGTGTTCGTGGTAGTCGTCCGTTGGTTCAATGCCGCTATGCCTTCCAAAAAAAAAATCTACTTGCTGCATCCTCCACAGACCCACCACACCAATGATTGAACCTGAATCTGACATATTATGCTTTCACCCAATATTTACGAACCCAAAAATGGATTTTCCTACCATGAGACAGCTTTTTCCAAACTAATACACAGCCAGCACATATGTATGCATAGCAAGTAATCTAATACTTAACAGTTGTCTTTTTAAGCAGAAAAGGATGATAGTACCTTTGGGTTCGCAGGATTATCAAATTGTTGAAGCATGTAAGCATTGGGTGTGCTGTTCACTATTTCTTCAGCTTTCTGAACTGCTCCTTTCATGCCCTTTGAGGAGTCTGTTAGAACAAGATCAGCTCCAAATGCTTTTAGAAGAACCCTTCTCTCAAGACTCATTGATGCTGGCATTGTCAATATGAGTTTATACCCTTTTGATGCAGCAATAAATGCAAGTCCAATGCCTGTGTTCCCACTTGTAGGCTCAACCAAGATACTCTGGAAACAAGAAAAATGAGAAAAAGAGCATTTACTAAATAAATAAAAAGAACTCCATGAATTCATGGATCTTTCTTGTTTAAAAGGATAAAAAACAGTAGGGAACAATTATCAAGTCTTGATGAAGTTGCATCGGTGAATTAGGTTTAAACAGTACATCATTCAAGGTTCTATATATATTAGGTTATAAAGATGAGAAGAAATAAGACATTATCAGAGTATATTATATCTCGAGTTTGACATCAGGCTGTATCTTCTGCAAAATGTGTGTTTTCTTCAACTCCATGTGTAAATACATTCAATACCTATGACACAAACTCAAAAGCTCTCTTCTATAACTACATATACGATCATCCTCACCAGTCAAGAATGCACCCCCCCCCCTTTTTTAAGTTAAAAGTTACAAGCTACAATGTTCAATTGTTTTGTATACCTATCTACCCGACAATAGATGCAAATCAAATGAGCCCCATCTTAGCTCACTCCCCTGCATTGACGGATGAAAATTCTATCCTGATAATCAATATTTCCAAACAACAAATCCTATATCAAATTTACATGTTATCACATCCATCGCAATGGGGAGCACCTGATCAGCTGAATAATATTTCATTCATGTAAAGATTTTGCAAGGTTAAGAAGAAAGATTAAAAAGTGAAATGATCAAGTGACATGTAGAACCCCCTCCCACCTCCCAAAGAAAAAGGAACTCTACCAAACTTAGGTGATTAAGCGTGTGAAATATCAGTTTTGCTTTGTTTCCTACATATGTCGCCCAAAAAAATTATTTGGAACTTTTGGCTCACTCTAACCATAAGAGCATCTCCAGCAGATTCTCCAAAACTTACTCCAAAATAATAATAAAAACACGAGAGAAAGTGTGAATTTCTCCAAATTTGGAGAACACCCCAAAAATGATTACCATGAGAGAGACAATTTTTTTTTTTATTATATTCTCACTAAGAAGAAACTTTGACTTTAAATGCTTATGAGAGAGAAATAATAATTTATTACATGTACAAACTATTTTAATAATATAATTAATATTGTAGTCTCCAAAATAGAGAATTGTTGGAGATGAATGTAAATTTTTTGGAGATTTTGAGCTTTAACTCTCCATTTTGGAGAAATTTTGGAGAATCTGCTTCAGATGCTCCAAGGCCCCTTGAGATAGTCCCTTCAAATATCACCCTTATATGTTCGAAGCAGAGGATGCATTAGTTCATAGATGTGTACAGCCCTTTCCACTCCATATATGTTTAATAATGTCCTGGTCCATAATGCATCACATAATCCAACATGTGACAGTTTTTTACCAATAATGCAAATACATGACATCCGATCTTCTCATAACAGTAAGAAAAATCAACTATCTTTTTACCTTCCCTGGTGTTATAAGTCCTTTCTCTTCAGCATCGGCTATCATACTGTTTCCTATCCTGAAGTTAAAAAGTTCACTGAATATTCAGTGCCAGAATATGAATTGCTTTTTTATTAAACAAAAACATGACACTGTTAACAGCACAAATCTGTCTCAGAGAAGGTCCATGCATAAAACATTATTCTAACAGCAAGATCAGAATATTAACTTCAGCACTTGGAGCAATACCTAAATAAGCAGATACTTGCATAGCTAATGTGCAGCAGTAAAAAAAATCAAAGCCATGATTTAAGAAACCATGACTCAATAAGATATTGCCAGATTGAATACACCGTATTACAGATCAAAACACCCTATAGATTTTATTTAGAAAGATAAAAGGATCATATGAATGTTTAAGCACACGACAGCTAAATCTATTCCTCACCTGTCTTTCACGCTACAACATGGCTCCATAATTTCAAGCTTGGCAGCAATATTTGCAACTGAGCCTTTTGCGATGTCATTCAAGTACACCATTGGAGTTTTCCCTATAAGCTGTATTTTCATAAGAAAGAAGAAAATTACCACAAGTGATGTTGTACAAGAATAACCAGGTCACTCCAATAGCTATGTCATGCATGGTAAGAAATGGCACATAATTGTGGCTACATGAAATATGGTAGGGCATAGGCAAACCAATATGAGTAGACAATCAATCATCCAAACATGTAAATTTAATGTGTGTGATAAGCCATTACTTATAATACCAAAAAAATAGGATTTAATACAAGGGTGAGAATGTGAAATAATTAAGGATTATGGTAAATTTCTATTATCCAGAGACTAAAAATGCTAGCAGTACATGAATGTTGTACAACCAAATCATTCCCCTTCAGAATGAGAGGAGTACCTAACACCTCAGATCCCAATCAAAAAGATATTAGAATGCTTTCCACAGCAAACAATTTCAAAAATTATGTATTAGCACATATTATTTCTATGAAATGGACCTAAATAATTTATTCCTGTCAAGACTTGGCGCAAAATAACAGTAGGTCAAAAACTATCAACCCCAAAATCATCATCGTTACTTAATTTCATTAAGAGTAATTGTTAAGAGCTAAAGAGCTACCTTGTGTTATATCTATATAACACAAGCATATCAAATTCATCAAAATCTAAAGTCAGAAAAGCAGCAGACTAAGAAAAGGGTATAACCCTAAAAATGACGTTGACATTGTAGTTGACCCAAAAAAAAGAAAAATTAAGAAATATATAAGTGTTTGATGGATGATATGTCATGAATACACACACCAATTAGATTATGAAATGGGTCAAAAACGATGGAGTTGTAGATCTGAGTGAATATTAAATTTAGAGACAAGTAGATGATGTAGGGAAGGAGAGTGAGTGACCTGAGTAACATCGTCTGCGATGTTAAGACCTTCGATTTGAGGTTCTTGTGGTTTGAGAGAAACGGCTTTACAGACGATAGGGTTACATGAGGAGGAAGAGGGCTTCTTGGGAACGAACGAAAAGGAAAGTCCAGGGCGATTGACGAAAGGGGCGTCCGGATACAACAAATTGTACTTGGATTTGCAAATACTAGGTAACATGTTGATCAAAGAAGCCATTGCTGCTATGCTATGCTCTCCTCTCCTCTTCGATCGATGGCTTATCTTCAGTTCTCTGTTCTGAAGTAATTGCTTAATTGTTTTATAAGGGATATTAATTTCAGATTCTATGCTCTCTATAATATGATTATATCCTTTCTAAAAATATGCTTCTCATTTTTTAATAAATGGCAAAACACACCCCCTCTTTTTTAACATTCTTTTTTTTTTTTTCATTGAAGATTTCCACTACCAAATCCGAATGTTGAGATGAAAGCCTCGGCTCCTCTCATTTGACATTGATGCTTTCTCCCTCTCTCATCATCTTTTTTGTCAACCACTTTATCTAATCACTTACCCAGTAAGTGTTTACCGTCAACACTATCACTTACTTACTCGGTAAGATTTTAGTCCAATGGCATCGTATGCAACAATTTACCCGGTAAGTGCTAACCGTGGTAAGAGTCGTCGTACTCACTTATCGAATAAGATTATCGGTCTTTGTCTTTGCTCTTACCGGGTAAGATTCTCGGTCCTTGACATATGCATCCGATAAGGTAATGTGACTTGATAAACACTTATCCGAGTAAGCGTTTGGTAAATGTCCCCTTATTCTCCATATCCATCCTTACAATGTGAGTAAGAGTAATATCCATGCTTGATCATTTACACGGAAGGTGTATGCCACATGAGCAAATAACAATGTCTTAGAACTCAACACAAATTTACATTATGTGGTAATAGCATGTACTAGTCTCGAGGGTATAAACACTATCGTCTCTAAAGTAATCAAAGCGTAAGTTTTCCTAATTGTGCCTTAATACATTCCTAAAACATTTAAAGTATATTCATAGTACATGCAATGCATCACATTAATGTACCTACCCTCTTTTCTTTTACGGTAAATGTAACACCCGTAATTTTCGGTAAGTAAATGTCAACCGGACATTTCTGTGTTTTGTAATCAGTGGGGTTTTGTTGGGAAATGTCTTGTTTAAAGTCCCTTATAGTATCGGGGTCGTTGGTGTTGGAAGAAGTCGAGTTTTGGGATTCGTGGAGGTCTGGGCGACAATGCCCGCGACAGTGACAAGTCGTCGTGTCACAATCGCGAGCAGTGTATCGCGAGCTCTTAGCACTGAGAGGCTGTTAAGTCGCGAAAATCAGCCCATTTCTCATTTCTCACTTATCTTCTTCTTCCCTTTCTCTCCCAAACCCTAAAACTGAACCCTAACCTATTTTGGGGGTTTTTCCTTTTCTTACCACATGATTCTTAATCATCTAGCTAGTTGGGATGATAACCCACAAAACCTTCATCTTCACCTTCCTCATCAAGTTCAACGGTTGGGAGCTCGGGTTGAAGTGTTGGATTGGGTGTTCTCGGAAGTCTCTTTGTCTTCAAGGGTAAGTTTTCTTGTAATAAGGTTATAAATTCTCCATCGGTGGTTTCTTAAGGTTCGATATCTCAAATCTCGGATTTGATGGTTTTGGAGAAATTAGGGTTTTGATCTTGTTTGGGATCTTGGTATTTTTAATGTTTGGGAAATGTTTGTAAGTGGTTTGGTATGTATGGATTTAGGTTTTGGAAGTTCTCGGCTTGAGGATTCAAGCGGACTTTAAAAGAGCTCGTTGGGTGAAATCTAGATTTAGCCTAAATCTAGCGAGGTGAGTTCAAGTTGATTTGTGAAAATGGTGTACATGCCAAAGCTGTTATTTTAAAGTGTTTTACATGAAATGGTTAACTGCTGATAAGATTGGGGTATTTTGAAGTAAAATGTATTTTACTTGGTAATTGTCTAAGTGTAAGTATTTTAATGAGTTTTCATATTGGATAAACTTGGTTTATATTAGTTTCATAAATGCCCATATTTGGGATTTGGACATCTTGATAGGTAATAGCATGGTTTATGCATTTTCAGGATTTTGTACAAATAAAGTCCATTTCATGACTTATACATATTGGTGATTTTGGTACAAATGAAGTCTATTTCATGTTATATGCATCTTGGTGTATTTGCATTCATAAACCCTTTGAAAACCTTTGGTTCATTATGTGTTGAGTTTTGGGTTAATCTCATCTTTGGGATATGTGTTTTCATAAACGTTGTTTAAAGACATTTCATTATTCGGGGGACCGATAATTATTGGTCACATGGATTTTGAGCATTGTAGCTCGGTGTTGGCTTAAAAGGGTCTTGAGGACACTTGTCCGGTTTTTTATATGGCTCAATGTAGAGTCCGATTATGACGTACGTACTAATGTGCGGTGTTGCGTATTGAGTTTGGTTATGGGCTCGGGTGCTTTGGTCATTCGTGTGTAGTCCGGTAACGTTAGACAGTGTGTAATGGATCCATAGGCACGTGAGTCAATCTGTCTTGGATGGTCAATTGGGTATTGCGTGGTTGCACTTCGGTACCTATGTTTTATGACCGGAAACTTTACAAGTGATCGTTAGGAGGGTTGAGTCGGCTAGTGCTACCGGAATAGTAGGCGCTAGGACCTCCGCCGCTTGAAGTAATGCCTGGGAGGTAGTCTTTAAGTGTGTCGGGCCTTCGGGATGGAGTTCTTCGGAATGATCCATCAAGGTCAACTGACTTGGGGTGACACTTGTAAAGAAGTCGTAGGGACACCGAGCTGGGATGTCGGGAGGTGTCATGCGATTAACGTTTTTTGGGTGGTATACTTTTGTGTTCCCTCCACCCTCAACGGATACGGGTATCCCCCGTTGTTGGCTATCAGTATGTTAAATATAAGAACGTCTTATTTTATTGTCATTGGTTCCTTACGATCGCGTGAGTATTGGACCAAGTGTTCATGTTTCGGACGTACGGCGTATGTGGTTTTGATAGCGATTTATGGGTCGAGCATTCTGTCCCGCCCGCGTTTTGTGTATTTGGGGTTATAAATGGTTATTCATGTTTTTACCAAATAAGTGTCGAACTATGATCCCGTTTGGGTGAGTTATGCGTTGCGCGTTATATAAGAAATGGGTGTTTTGGGAGCTTTGCCTTTAAAAGTGCATATTATGGGAAAATGTGTCGTTTTCATTTTTAAGCATAATATTTCGAAGGACCTTGCTTTAAATTGAATTCTTTTCTTTTAAAGATACATATTTATGTTAAAACTCTTGAGCTCACTAGGCGTTAAGCCTAATCTTTTATTTGTCGGCATGTGCATCAGGTTCCAAGGTTGAGAGTTGGTTCTAGCAATCCTGTGAAGAGTAAAGCCTTAGCTAGATCCGAAAGTAAGTATTCGGCGAAGTCTTCCGCATTATGGAAATAGTGACTATGCATGGGTATTAGTATCACCCGTCCCTTATAGTCTGTATATATATATAAGATGGTTTACGTGTATTGTAGCTAAATCTGAATTCGTGGTTGTAGATGATTCATTTATTGATGTATTTAGAAAATTTTAAATAAGTTGCTATTTCCAGATTTGAGGGTGTTACAAGTTGGTATCAGAGCTTAAGTTTGAGAGATTTAGGTATTGATTTTGAATGTCTAGACTCAAACTAGCGTAAATTAAGTGTTTGAATGTGAGATTGCACCATTAGGCACTATAAGATTAGCTGTTTTAAGGATGCTGCAGTCACTAGGAGAGGGAATCACGTCAAGAGTAACAAGGATGATCATGTACCGTACGTTCATAATTGCACCTGGCCAGTGTTATGGTGAACCTACGAACTACATGTGTATACTTGGACTACTTTGGTGTGACGACCGTTGGGGTAGTGAAAGAGTTCTAAGTGAGTAACCGTTAGGAGAGATTGATGAAATTAGTATTCGTCACTTGGAGTGACGGTAAGCATAGTGATTGCGTTAAGTGGACCGTTTATGGTCGGATTGATTGGTTGGATTAGAACCATAGACTCTTGGAAAACGATGTTATTTCGAGGATAAATTGTGAAGTGAACCTATGAAATCCTTGATCTTCGCCTTAAGATGTTGAGCATCTGGATGACGATAGTGTGACTAAGAAATCGAGGAACGTGGTTTCGAGGTTTTGAGTGCCGACCAAATCCATGCACGACATTTATTTCTAAAATGAGTTTGCATTATTTGTTTCTCATGTTTTCAAGGCATAAAGTGAGCTATATTACGAAATCTTGGTAAGGTGTTTAGCATTCATCAAATTTTAAACCGAGAGTTTAAACATGCACGAAATTGTTTTGTTGTTCGTGGTTACAAATATTTTATTTATTGGGAATATCTTCATCTTCGTTTTGTGTCTAACTCTATCTTTGGACATCTTAAAATCCGTATTTTAATACCACATGTGGTATTGGGCAAGTGACTGTAGAATTTTTAACCTTGACATTGGATCTCCTCCACGTATGTTAAGGTTTTAAAGGAAGAGTTGTCCCCCTGTTCTTGAGTCGGGATTTTCTGTGTAATTTTAGTCGGTATGAGTCGTGTTTAATTTTACGGGGTATAGTTTTGCGATCTTTTTGGGTTCGTAAGTGTATTTTGAGATGCGTGAGTTTTAACTTTATGTCGTATAATTTATGAGCTTTTGAGTGTCGTATCTCATGAGAGTTTTGTTGAAAAGGGTCACTTTATCTTACGTGGTGGTTTTAAAAATTTTAACCTTTCTAGACTTATTGTCGTTTTACGCTTCTATGTCGGGAAACAGATATGTGACACCGCTTGATTTTACCGTCAATAAAATTATGAAAGTTTAGTTGGGTTTATGGCGTTTTATTTTATGACCATTCGAACCGAGTAATAAAAAAGGAAATTTTGGAACGTGTAGATTGACATTATTGTGTGCATTAATTTACGAGTTTTGTTTGATACCTTGCTTCAGGCAAGTTTTGCATCTACACTTTTGCAACCGTAAGAGGCACCTTGAAAAATCTAAATGTCGCATGATTGCATCTTGAGTTTCACACGAGTATAGGTGCATACTTTTGGGTTGAATCCGACTTTCACTCGCGTGAGTAAATATACGAAATATTTATGTTGTCTTATATTAAATTTTAATCTAAGCGTGCTTCGCTTGTTGACCTTGCTGTTATAAATTTTCCGCAATACATGAAATGAATTTTCGAATTGCATATCGTAGTAGTTACCATCTTGGTCAAATGTGTTTCATTGATGCGACTTAAAGTTTTAAACTTAATTTGAGAATTATTTGCATTCTTATCATTTCACCGAGCTTTGGGGAATAAACTGTTGCATATGGAGTTGTCAACAATTTTATGTCGCAATGACTCTTGGGTTGAGAAGTCATAACTTTAAAGTTAATTTGTGAATATCTCTTTTGGGAGTTATACAACTTTTATTGCACACGTCGTGGTGCATGAACCTATTTTCACGTTTATAGTGTAAATTGTTACGCATGTTCTATTATTGTCTTTATTTACGTAAGTATCAAACAAATGAGTTTTGGAAATGGTTTCATATGCGTTGTGTTGATAATCAATTTTGAAACCTATCGAATGATCGATAGTGTATTTTCACCGCACGTTTAAGTGTTAAAAAGCTTATGTATTTAAAAGTTTTATAAATTTCAAATTGGTGTACTAGTTGAAAAACCTTGAACTCATTGGGCCTATAGATTTAAACCCCTGCCGTGAAAGGAGTTGTAATTAGGGACTAAGGGAGTCCTTAGGAGTTGAAACGTCGGATGATCTGACTTGCGGTCAGTCTTGAATTTTGGATTTGGATGTTCGAATCTGTGCGTGTTTGTATTATTGGAGATTGTAGATTTAAGCCTTCCCAGTTAATTAAGGGGTGATTTTATACTTCGGTAATCATGCGGGATAAAGGTCGTATGTGATTATTTGCGCTTAAATTGAGTTCGACTTGGTAGGTTGCTCGTCGGTGTAACACCATGGCTTATGTGGTTGGTGTACCGTCTTAGCGGGTTCCGCGATTAAAGGAAATTTTGGTGATCTGTCGGTTAGAGATGTAAGATTTGAAATTTTAGCTCTCTGTTAGGTGTCAACCGTAGTACGACAATCCGCCTGGAATGGAATTTTGGGCGGGATGTCCACGTTTTCGAGGTCATCGTTTAGTCCTAGGTGTCAACTTGTTTTCTTGAGGTCATTGGATCTTGGAATGTATGGATGTAACCCGGTTGGTTATGGAAAATATTAACCTTTCAGTGATGGATTTTGAAAGGAGTCTGGGTATTGAGGATTAAGTATCGAGGTGTTTAAGCATTCCTGTGGTGATAAAGATTTTACTTTAGGGATGTCGTGAGATTTGTGTTGGATCGGAGTTGAATGTCAGCCGAATCTGGATTAACCGGTTGCCTGAAGGACGCTTTGGTGCTCCTTAGGAGGTCAACTTTATCAACATTGGGAATGGATCAGTTGAAATCTAAGGATTTTGGAAGTTTGGTTATGATCTCTGAGGTTGGGTTCAGAGCTGTGTAGATCCGAAGGAAATCGATCGGTGGAAAGTTGGGGTCACAAACTACCTGGGGGTATTAATTGCCAACCAAGGTTGGGAGCTGACCGTAACCTTGAGGGTAAAGGTTATTTTGGGGAGTTAAGTGTTTGCTTGGTTATGAGTACAATGTGCCCAAGAGGGGCAGTTGATGGGAGTATCAGTGCAAGAGTCGTGTTAGTGGTGTTGGCAAATGCTTTAAGGTAAGTACTTCTGCGGGTAAGGTTTCATGAGAAATGTAGATTTCGAGGACGAAATCATTCTAAGGTTGGGAGGATTGTAACACCCGTAATTTTCGGTAAGTAAATGTCAACCAGACATTTTTGTGTTTTGTAATCAGTGGGGTTTTGTTGGGAAATGTCTTGTTTAAAGTCCCTTATAGTATCGGGGTCGTTGGCGTTGGAAGAAGTCGAGTTTTGGGATTCGTGGAAGTCTGGGCGACAATGCCCGCGACAGTGACAAGTGTCACTGTCGCCGTGTCACAATCGCGAGCAGTGTACCGCGAGCTCTTAGCAGCGGGCGACTATGCCCCGCGACTATGCCAAGGGTATAGTCGCCGTGTCATTGTCGCGCGCGGGGGCTGAGAGGCTGTTAAGTCGCGAAAATCAGCCCATTTCTCATTTCTCACTTATCTTCTTCTTCCCTTTCTCTCCCAAACCCTAAAACCGAACCCTAACCTATTTTGGGGGTTTTTCCTTTTCTTACCACATGATTCTTAATCATCTAGCTAGTTGGGATGATAACCCACAAAACCTTCATCTTCACCTTCCTCATCAAGTTCAACGGTTGGGAGCTCGAGTTGAAGTGTTGGATTGGGTGTTCTCGGAAGTCTCTTTGTCTTCAAGGGTAAGTTTTCTTGTAATAATGTTATAAATGCTCCATCGGTGGTTTCTTAAGGTTCGATATCTCAAATCTCGGATTTGATGGTTTTGGAGAAATTAGGGTTTTGATCTTGTTTGGGATCTTGGTATTTTTAATGTTTGGGAAATGTTTGTAAGTGGTTTGGTATGTATGGATTTAGGTTTTGGAAGTTCTCGGCTTGAGGATTCAATCGGCCTTTAAAAGAGCTCGTTGGGTGAAATCTAGATTTAGCCTAAATCTAGCGAGGTGAGTTCAAGTTGATTTGTGAAAACGGTGTGCATGCCAAAACGGTGGAAGATTGGTGGTTGAAGGAACCTTAGATGAAGTAGGTTGAGAGGAAGGGTTTGGGAGAGAATGTCATAAATGAAGAAGATGAGAAATGAGAAATATTTGGGAAAAATTCATTTAATGCCCGCACTGGGCTGCTGCCTCATACGCACGGCCCGTGCGTTTTTAATGAAGGATGGCGCACGGGTCGTGCGCCGCACACAGAAGCACATCAACTTCTTCTCATTTGGTCAAATCCCATTTTGGTCATAACTTCTTCGATATAGCTCCGTTTTCGCTACGGAAAGAACCGTTGGACTCGTAGTTGAATCATTCATCCATTCAAACTATAAAATTAAAGATTCAAGACCAAAATCAAAAATCTAATTTAACCAATGAAATTTCGGGGTGTTACAATCCTCCCCACCTAACGAGGATTTCGTCCCCGAAATCTTACCCTAACTAAACAAGTGAGGGTATCGTAACTTCATATCATCTTCGGACTCCCAAGTAATGTTAGCACCCCGATGGTGCTTCCATTGGAATTTAACCATGACTACGTCTTTATGTCGTAACTTCTTCACCTTTGACTCCAAGATCGCCTCTGGTTCCTCAACGCAACGATTCCCATTATCCACCCGAATTTCTGTCAAAGGGATAATGCTTTCCTCCTCGGCTAGGCACTTCCGAAGGTAGCATTCATGAAATGTATGATGTATTCCATCCATTTCCGGTGGTAAATCCAATCGGTAGGCTTGTAAACCAATTTTCTCCAAGATGACGAAAGGTCCAAGGAAACGAGGACTAAGCTTCCCACGTTTCCCGAAACGTATGATCCCCTTCCACGGAGACACCTTCAACATGACCCGGTCGCCCACTTGAAACTCAACCGGTCTTCTCTTCTTGTCCGCATAACTCTTTTGTCGGTCTTGTGCCGCCTTTAGCCTCTCCCGAATCTCTTTCACCTTGTCCGCCATCTCTTGCACTAATTTCGGCCCGACGAATTGCTTTTCGCCCGCTTCTAACCAATAAACTGGGGTTCTACACTTCCGCCCATACAAGGCCTCGAACGGTCCCATTCCGATACTAGAATGGTAACTATTGTTGTACGCGAACTCTACCAAGGGTAGATGTGAATCCCAACTTCCCCCGAAGTCTATTACACACGACCTCAACATATCTTCTAATGTCTGGATCGTCCTCTCGCTTTGACCATCTGTTTGAGGATGATACGTCGTGCTCAAATTTAGTCGAGTACCCAACTCCTTTTGTAAACTAGCCCAAAAGTTCGAAGTGAATCGGCTGTCCCGATCCGATACAATAGATTTCGGAACTCCGTGCCTCGACACCACCTCGTCAATATAAAGCTTGGCCAATTTTTCCATTGGCAAGGTCTCATGTATTGCAAGGAAATGTGCACTCTTGGTTAGCCGATCAACGACTACCCAAATTGTATCATGGCCTCGCAAGGTCTTTGGTAGCTTCGTCACGTAGTCCATAGTGATGTTGTCCCATTTCCACTCGGGAATGGACAACAGTTGTAAACTCCCATACGGCCTTTGATGTTCCGCCTTGACTTGGAGACAAGTGACACATTTCTCCACATAGTTAGCCACATCTAACTTCATCACCGGCCACCAATAATTTAATTTTAAGTCTCTATACATCTTGGTACTACCGGGATGTATAGAATACTTCGACTTATGCGCGTCTTCTAGAAGTAATTCCCGATTTCCACCCAACTTCGGCACCCAAATTCGACCTTGAAAGAGTTTAAGCCCGCGACTATCTTCCGTCAAAAGTCCACTTTGCTTTACCATGATATCGGATTTGAGATTTTGCTCCTTGAGTGCTTCTCCTTTCCACGTCTTGATGTTTTCTACCAAACTTGATACCACGTCGATTCTTGTAAGGGACAATTTAACGCCACCCTCATGGCTCCTCCGACTCAATGCATCCACCATCACATTGGCCTTACCGGGATGATAGAGTAGATCACAATCATAATCCTTTAGGAGTTCAAGCCATCTTCTTTGCCGCATGTTGAGTTCCTTTTGATCAGAGATGTACTTGAGACTCTTGTGATCCGTGAAAAGAGTACACTTGGTCCCATACAAGTAGTGTCGCCACAACTTTAACGCGAAAACTACCGCCACCAACTCCAAATCATGAGTCGGATAGTTTTTCTCATGATCCTTTAATTGCCGCGAAGCGTAGGCTATTACTTTCCCCCTTTGCATTAGGACACACCCAAGCCCCATCTTGGAAGCGTCACTAAACACCACAAAGTCTTCCGATCATTCGGGTAGGGATAAGATCGGAGCTTCGCACAACTTCCTCTTGAGCGTCTAAAAGGATTGTTCTTGTGCATCGGTCCAAAGAAACTTGACGTTCTTCCTTGTAAGAGAAGTGAGCGGTGTAGCTATCTTGGAAAAGTCTTGGATGAAACGCCGGTAGTAACCCGCCAAGCCTAAGAAGCTTCGAATCTCCGTCGGACTTGTTGGAGGCTCCCAACTCAACATTGCATCGATCTTTGCCGGATCCACCTTTACGCCGTCCTTTGATACCACGTGCCCCAAGAATTGCACTTCTTGAAGCCAGAATTCGCACTTCGAGAATTTCGCGAACAACTTCTCCCTCCTTAGAACTTCTAATACCTCCCGTAAGTGTTTTCCATGCTCGGAATCATAGCGGCGGCGGTCCTAAGCAGGTTTAGTTGCTTTGGGGTGAGAGCTTGGGGAATTACACATGGAATTTTAATATATTCAAAGGATGAGTCCGAGCATTGAAAACACTTACGGGAGGTATTAGAAGTTTTAAGGAGAGAGAAGTTGTTCGCGAAATTCTCGAAGTGCGAATTCTGGCTTCAAGAGGTGCAATTCTTGGGGCATGTGGTATCAAAGGACGGCGTAAAGGTGGATCCGGCAAAGATCGATGCAATGATGAGTTGGGAGCTTCCAAAAAGTCCGACGGAGATTCGAAGCTTCTTAGGTTTGGCGGTTTACTACCGGCGTTTCATCCAAGACTTTTCCAAGATAGCTACACCGCTCACTTCTCTTACAAGGAAGAACGTCAAGTTTCTTTGGACTGATGCACAAGAACAAGCCTTTCAGACGCTCAAGAGGAAGTTGTGTGAAGCTCCGATCTTATCCCTACCCGAAGGATCGAAAGATTTTGTTGTTTTTAGTGACGCTTCCAAGATGGGGCTTGGGTGTGTCCTAATGCAAAGGGGGAAAGTAATAGCCTACGCGTCGCGACAATTAAAGGATCATGAGAAGAATTATCCGACTCACGATCTGGAATTGGCGGCGGTAGTTTTCGCGTTAAAGTTGTGGCGACACTACTTGTATGGGACCAAGTGTACTCTTTTCACGGATCACAAGAGTCTCAAGTACATCTTCGATCAAAAGGAACTCAACATGCGACAAAGGATATGGCTAGAGCTCTTGAAAGATTATGATTGTGATTTACTCTATCATCCTGATAAGGCCAATGTGGTGGCGGACGCATTGAGTCGGAGAAGCCATGATGGTAGTGTTAAATTGTCCCTTACAAGAATCGATGTGGTATCAAGTTTGGTGGAAAGCATCAAGACGTGGCAAGTGGAAGCGCTCAAGGAGCAAAATCTCAAATCCGAGATCATGGTAAGGCAATGTGGGCTTTTGACGGAAGATAGTCGCGGACTCAAACTCTTCCAAGGTCGAACTTGGGTGCCGAAGTTGGGTGGAAATCGGGAATTACTTCTAGAAGACGCGCACAAGTCGAAGTATTCTATACATCCCGGTAGTACCAAGATGTATAGAGGCTTAAAATTAAATTATTGGTGGTCGGTGATGAAGTTAGATGTGGCTAACTATGTAGGGAGATGTGTCACGTGTCTTCAAGTCAAGGCGGAACATCAAAGGCCGTATGGGAGTTTACAACCATTGTCCATTCCCGAGTGGAAATGGGACAACATCACTATGGACTTCGTGACGAAGCTACCAGAGACCTTGCGAGGCCATGATACAATTTGGGTAGTCGTTGATAGGCTAACCAAGAGTGCGCACTTTCTTGCAATGAGGGAGACTTTGCCGATGGAGAAATTGGCCAAGCTCTATATCGACGAGGTGGTGTCGAGGCACGGGGTCCCGCAATCTATTGTGTCGGATCGGGACAGTCGTTTCACGTCAAACTTTTGGGCAAGCTTGCAAAAGGAATTGGGTACCAGATTGAATTTGAGCACGGCATATCATCCCCAAACGGACGGTCATAGTGAAAGGACAATTCAAACACTCGAAGATATGCTGAGGTCGTGTGTCATCGACTTTGGTGGTAGTTGGGACTCACACCTGCCGTTAGTGGAGTTTACGTATAATAATAGCTACCATTCTAGCATTGGGATGGCACCGTTCGAGGCGTTGTACGGACGAAAGTGTCGAACTCCAGTTTGTTGGCTCGAGGCGGGCGAGAAGCAGTTTACCGGACTGGAAATTGTCCAAGAAACGGCCGACAAGGTGAAGGAAATTCGTGAGAGACTAAAGGCGGCGCAAGACCGACAAAAGAGTTATGCGGACAAAAAGAGAAGGCCGGTTGAGTTTCAAGTGGGTGACCGGGTCATGTTAAAGGTGTCTCCGTGGAAGGGGATCATACGTTTCGGGAAGCGTGGGAAGCTTAGTCCTCGTTTCCTTGGACCATTCGTTATTTTGGAAAATATTGGTTTGCAAGCCTATCGGTTGGATTTACCGCCGGAAATGAATGGAATACATCCCACATTTCACGTATGTTATCTTCGGAAGTGCCTAGCCGAAGAGGAAAGCGTGATTCCTTTGTCGAAAATTCGGGTGGACAATGGGAATCGTTGTGTGGAAGAACCGGAATCGATTTTAGAATCGAAAGTGAAGAAGTTGAGGCATAAAGACGTGGTTATGGTGAAAGTCCAATGGAAGCACCATCGGGGTGCCAACATTACTTGGGAATCGGAAGATGATATGAAGAAGCGTTATCCTCACTTGTTTGCCTAGGGTAAGATTTCGGGGGACGAAATCCTATTTAGGTGGGGAGGATTGTAACACCCGTAAATTCTTAAGGTAAGTGTTATGTCTTCCTTAATGCATTGATTTCGCTTATGTGTGAATGTGTGTCTTTGTGTACATTTTATGATCTTGAATTATGTTAAAATGTCATGTAATTGAATTACCTTTGTTAACCGTTCAAACCTCGCCCTCGCCATCGAATTTGATTAAGTTTCGGACTGTTTTGGGATGCTAGCGATTGTGCCTGGCGATTGTGCCATTGGCACTATCGCCGGAGGCACTATCGCCAGAGACGTACCGTGGGTTGTTGGACGCCAGCGATTGTGCCACGCGATTGTGCCTTGGCACTATCGCCAAAGGCACTATCGCCGGGCTTATACCGTGGGGGTGGGAACCTCCGCGATTGTGACAAGCGATAGTGCCCATGGCACTATCGCCGGGCATTATCGCCCGCGTGGTCTGGTTGATTTAAAAACACTTTGGCAGTCTTGTTTCTCACATTAACACTTTACAAAAATGGGAGAGCTCTTCTTGGAGGCGATTTTTAGGGTTTCATCACCTACCTCATTCATTTCTAGGGTTTTGGGTTGTTGGGAGCATTAAGTGGTCATCAAGCTTCATCCAAGTGTCCCCATTGAAGTGTTCTTCAAAATTCTCATTTCTCACCTTCAAGTCTCATCTTCTCCAACTTCTAGGTTTCCATATTTTCTAGGTTTTGGGTTCAAAACCTAGATTGTGAGTTTACTAAACCTTTGTTAAAACTAGATACACATCATAATCTCCTATTTGTTACTTTATCTCTATATGTTCAAATGTTTGGGGATTTCTTCATGAAAATAGTTGGAAGATGTATATATATGGGTGATTTGCCATGATTATTGTTATATGTATCATTATTTGGGATTTGTCTCTTAGATATATAATGTGGGTACCTTGATATGTTAAATGTATGCATATATGGGTATTATGATGATTCTAGTTGGAATACCATTTTGGTGACATAATTATATGCATGATGAATATAATTGTCATTTGGGACTTTTGTTGGACTTCATGAGGATAGGATGGTAACATTGTACCCGTAGTCGGTATGGAAATATGTTGGGTTGAAATATACCTAAGGACCTCCTATATGCATTATGTTGGACGAATCAAGGCAAGTTCACTAGGAGGATGTAGTCTTGGGGCACCACCGGAATGGTATGTGCCTAGACCCCTGCCACTCGGAAAGTTTCCTTTACGGTCTGATCTCCAGGTGTGCCGGGCCTTTGGGGTGTTCCTTGTTAAGGGCATCAAGGTGCATTGAATCTTTGGAGTGGAATTGATTGGTGCTTTGGGTCTCCCCTAATGACTCCATATATATTTGGACACTGGTTAACTGCTGATAAGAAATTGTGACTGTTCATGCATGCTTATTATTGTCCAACTCACTAGGCTTTTTGGCCTAACACTTGTTTGGTGTCGATGTGTATCTCAGGTTCTAGCGGCGGCGGTCCTAAGCAAGTTTAGTTGCTTTGGGGTGAGAGCTTGGGGAATTACACATGGACGCATTATACTTTTGTATATAGACCGTTTGGGTTTATAGATAACAACCCTTTTTGTAATCTCTTTTCTAGATGTAGAAATTAGATTAGTTGGTTGTTGTTTATTGTCCGTTTAATTACAATTGTGATTAAACAGGTTATTTATATTTATATATTCCCCATTTTTGGGAGGCTCTTGCTATGGCAATTTCAGTATACCTCATGTCCGTTTTCCGGATTTTTGTTATCCCTATTTTTAGGGTGTTACACGGCGTATGTGGTTTTGATAGTGATTTATGGGTCGAGCATTCTGTCCCGCCCGCGTTTTGGGTACTTGGGGTTATAAATGGTTATTCATGTTTTTACCAAATAAGTGTCGAACTATGATCCCGTTTGGGTGAGTTATGCGTTGCGCGTTATATAAAAAATGGGTGTTTTGGGAGTTTTGCCTTTAAAAGTGCATATTATGGGAAAATGTGTCGTTTTCATTTTAAGCGTAATATTTCGAAGGACCTTGCTTTAAATTGAATTCTTTTCTTTTAAAGATACATATTTATGTTAAAACTCTTGAGCTCACTAGGCGTTAAGCCTAACCTTTTATTTGTCGGCATGTGCATCAGGTTCCAAGGTTGAGAGTTGGTTCTAGCAATCCTGTGAAGAGTAAAGTCTTAGCTAGATCCGAAAGTAAGTATTCGGTGAAGTCTTCCGCATTATGGAGATAGTGACTATGCATGGGTATTAGTAGCACCCATCCCTTATAGTCTGTATATATATAAGATGGTTTACGTGTATTTGTAGCTAAATCTGAATTCGTGGTTGTAGATGATTCATTTATTGATGTATTTAGAAAATTTTAAATAAGTTGCTATTTCCAGATTTGAGGGTGTTACAGTAAACTCAATATTGTTCTTAATCACGTACAAGGCAACTAGGTTTTCAGTGTCTTCTTGTTGTCACATGTCTTGCAAATATCAAATAATATTGAGTGTACGTTATATGAGAATGAATTATATTGTTGGGAAGACTTTGTATCATCTTTTGGAAAAACAGACTAAGTCCATATTTAATTAGATTTTAACTTCTGGGTTGGCAAATACTAATATGTTGGATCATTGTAATACATTTTCACATCATCATCAAAGTGTGTAACATATGGATCATCCTCAATCCATGTCCAATTAAAAGTCTCTGTCACCGTTAATAGACTTTGGTTATTAAGCAAAACCTACACTTCAAGTCTCTAGTACAGATTGGTTGGATGGATCAATATGTGAACTTTTTGGTATCAGGGTCACATGTAAAACAATCTCGTTTTCGAATAGTTCGGCAATAAAGCATCCGACTTGGGAATCACCTTTTAAGTAATATGGTTTACATTGTTGTCTCCATTATGATATCATATTTGGCCTTCTCAATCCCCAAATCCTTAAACAATAAATCATTGTAGATATTGCAAACAGGTAATTAGATTATCAATTGACTTAATATATGAACAATTATCAGGATTCATAATTTAATTTAAATTTAAAAGCATTTTGACCAAAATTTTACGGAAAGACATATATTTTATATTGTTAAATGTGGGGTAAAATTGTTCCATCTATTCGTAATTTCTTCATAGTTCGTAACCACTCATAAGTTTGTTTGTATGAGTTTCATAACTTGTGAGATGGATAAAAGCCAATAATAACAAGTATTTTGAAGAATATTAATAAAGAAAACACAAAGATATACTTACAACTTTTCCGAGGAAAAACTTAATTTGTAAAATACAATATAAATTGAAGATAAATGTCCTTATACATGTGTTATCATACATACGGAATTCTAACGATGTGTTCTCGAAACTCGTTTAACGAAGGAAAGGAAAGGAAAGGAAAGAGAGGGAAAGGGGATGAAAGTAAAAAAAAACTCATGTTCTCGAAACTTTTTTAGGAGAGAAAGAAAACGGAAGGAAAGAATGGATAACTTTTCTTCCAAATGTGGGAGGAAAAGGAAGGAAAGAAAATAAAAGAAATTAAAACCAAAAAAAAATATTGAAATTACTAAAATTACAAAACTACCCAATCTTTCATTATAAAGAATATATTTTTATAAGGATATATTTGTAAAATTGACATATTTCTTTTCCTTTCTCTCTTGTTCAAGAACATGAAAAACTATTTTATTTTCTTTCTTTTCCTTCCATCTCGAGAACACAAATGAAAAAATTATTTTCCTTTCATTTTTTTTCTCTTCCTTTCTTTTCCATCCATTTCTTTTCTTTTATTTTCTCTCCAGATTAGAGAACACGGCATAAATTACAGTAGAGATGAGAAAGATAAGAGAGAGAGAGTATAGAAATAAGTGGAAATTAACGAGGTAAAATAAATAAGAATTGCAAGAGAAGCGTTATTGGGAAAATTGGTAAGATAAATATATTTTTAAGTAATCTATATCTATATTTATACTATATTATAAAACACGGATAAAAATCTCTTAAATACAAATTATTAGGCATAAGGTACCATCATTTTATGAAAGATTTTAAAAATCTCTTAATTTACAAGTATCAAAGCACAAGATACATATTACTACTTCAGACTTTTAACACCCACCAATTTGGTATGTGCAGGATCTTCCTTTTATGCAGACATTTACATGTATCACTATTAATTAATATATTATATTACTATAAATTTGTTTTAATTATATTATTAAATATGTAATTGGTTATTTTTTTTAGATGTCATTAAAATATATAAGATAATCATTGAATTCTAACAAAATACTTATTTTTTTATATAAAAAACATTATATTATTAAGCCTAAATTAAACAAATTTATAAAAAAAAACATTATCATTTTCTCAAAATCATCCAAAATCGTACTGTAAATCAACAAAAAAACAAAAAAATAAAACGAAACATTAAAATCGTGATGTATCTCGCTGCATTGCACGAGTACGCTTCTATAATAACTAATAAAAATATAATTTTTAACTTAATGTTATACGTTTAAGAAATTATTGATTTAAGAGTTAATTACCAATTTACCATGATAGTTGTTATACCTATTCATCAAAATAGATATGTAATTACATAATCTTATATAAATCATTCAAGTGAATTCAAAACATTGCTAATGACACTTGATTTTATTTTTTAAATAAATATGACATTCAAGCCATAATAAAATACATTTTAACACCCCTAAAAATAGAGGTAAATTTAACCTGAAAATAGTGGGTAAATGACGACTACAAAATGGAATCACCCAAGAAGGCGAACTGTAAAAGCGTTTACAACAACGAATGAATATGATACATGACAACCTATTAATCTAAGCTATACTAAGCCTAGATTACGGATGGGTGTCACTATCAACTTCCAAAATAATCCTCCAAAATATAATGTGCGCCAAGTAATCCAAGTCATCTAACACAAAAGAACCGCTAACGGTATTCAACTCTCCACTCAAGACCTTGGAGTCTCACCGCTAAGAGAACATGTTATACATGTCATTTAAGAAAACAAGTGTTAGGCTTTACCCAGCCTAATGAGAACAAACATTTATATAATTAATTCACACGTGAAATCACAATAAATGACTTTTAAAAACGAGTGAAGAAGTTTTACTTTGAAAATATACCACATACGAACCGTGAGGTCCAAAAGCATCTTTCGATGACAGGGGAGACCTGATTTCCAAGGATTGTAGTGAAACACAAAAGTATGCTACTTTCCAAGTTATATGTGGGGGAGGGCACCCAATGATCTTAATCATACTCATTCACTAGGATTACATTTACGGTCCATGACTATTATCCGGTCTCACATAACCGTACCAAGTTGCCTTCCAATGACCACTCAACTAGTTACAAAGGAGAATTTATCCCACAATTAAGTCGACTCTATACCTATGGATCGACTAGTAATAGTCTAAGCCTTGTCACAATTACATTTGTGACCAAAACTATAATCACACATATAGTTCATGTAAACATTCCCAAAAATAGTTGACTTGCTCTCACAAGAATAGGTTTTCCATTTGTTATGAACTTGGCAATAATCATCATTAAAACCAATAACCATCCATAAGTTATATTTTTCCTAACAACACTTTCACCAAGTAAATCCCATGAAAATCATAAATATGGCTAAAATACATTTATTTAGATATTTAACCACAAATGTATAAAAACAAAACACATTTTATAGCTCAAAACATATAATACTTCATCATATCTCAAAATGGTAAGAGACTCAAAAAATCTCCAAAATTCCAAGTGAGGTCAAAATTCTTTCAATATATAAAATGTAAACAAGGAGATGATTAGAAGTCTAAAAATGTAGTTTGACATGTATAAGGTTTTAAAAAGGTAAGAATGATCTCACATTGTAGAGTTTTACAAAAACTCCAAACCCTAGGATGAAGAACTTCTTGAGACTTGATCAACCCTTGATTTATGGTTCCTTAAATGCCCAACAACACCTAAGAGGAGTGTATTAAATGATCAAATAAGATCCTTGGTAGACATTAATGAAGAGAGATGAAAGGTTGGGATGTTTACCTAAACTTTTATGGAAGAATCGCTCCCAAAACACAAAATGGCTCAAAATTCGCGACTACCTCATTTATACCCGAACCCTCCAGGTCGCGACCTTTTCCGGCGATAGTGCAGTCACCGGCACTATCGCCCGCGACCTTCATCTATAACGGCTATTTATCTTAATTAAATTGTGCAACGGCTATTTTTTTTTCTTTTTCCTTTTCTTCGTATTACTTTTTGGTTAAAGGGTATTTGGAACATTGTCCTCTTTCAACAATTTTTACATATTCTAAATTCTATTATTAAATGTATACTAAAATTTAGGTTTATTTTTTTTATTTTTACAGGAATAAAACCCACTCCCCTATATAAAATATCATTTACAATCAAAATAAATTAAAATTACATAAAATCAAACTGAATCACTATTTTCAAATTAAAATTAGTTCACTGTCAAATTGAATTACAAAAATAATAATACTAAAATGGTGTAATAATTGATGTTGGATTAGAATAAAATTAGTGTAAAAATTGAATTTGGTGTTGATTTGAAAATGCCCTTTCCTTTTTTTTTTGTAGGTTGATTATAGATTAAATGAATATAATATTTTTCACTGCAAATGCAACCATATATGATGATATATTATATATGCTTTGCCTTCCAAATTCCAATACATAAATAAATTAACAGTAACTACAGATGCAAAATAAGCTTGTGTCTATAGATTTTCATGAATCTTCTTTGCTTTGCATTTTTTTTTTTGGAAAAGGGGACGGAAAAACTTTAATATGCAGCAACTGAATTTAACATTGTCAACAGTTGATCCAAAATCTTCAAAAACCAAAAACAAACACCTAGTTTTCAGGTAAAATACAAGCAAACCATATATGTTACTGAATAACAAACAGTTGAGATTTCCCCAAGATATATCTGTTTATCACTGTTGCAAGATCCTATAATAGGTTGAGAGGGAAGGAAGACACATTCGTTAACTGATCCCGAGTGCCCAGGAAGCTTATACAATATGCCTCTTGAAGTGGTATCCCAAATCCGATCAGAACTACCAGCAGTATCTTCACACAGCGATTCTGGGGTGCATATGGATGCATATATATCCCATATACGAAGCAAAAACAGTCCATCCCATTGGTAAGGAGATGAGACCCATCAACTGCATACCAATTATCATATTCTGATGACCTTCAAGAGTCATGGTAACCGTATATCCCACACCTTGATATCATTGTCAATTCCACCACCACTGTATATCTTGTCTGAAGCATCGGAAAAGCCAACAGATGTGACCTGGTATTTATCTGGAAACGTTTGGATAGCACCCCAAGAATTTTACAAGTATAGTATAGTAGACTCCCCAAGTTTCAAGTTAAGGAAAACCTATTGAAATCCCAGCTGGAATAATATGATACAGAGACAAACACTTGTTGCCAAAAAAAACAGATCGATGAAAAGGGAATTTTCACAACGAGACTGATAGTTGAGAATATATCCACCAATAAACCGCAGCTTTAATCTGTTTGTTAAGATAAGTCTGGAGGAGGAAACTAGTTGACATTTTGAATATCGCAAAATTTCCAGATATACCAGTCTGACAAACATAGATAATCACTAGTGATGGATGGCAAAACATACCTCGCTCAATAGTAGTAATAATAATAATAATATAGACTCTCTCTCTGTTGGAGGAAGGTAAAGTAAACAGGGAAAAGATCCAACCAAGATTGAAGGGAAGGGAGAGCCTCGTGGTGGTTTCAATTCAACTGTTGTATGATTTCTATTTGTAACTCATGTTGGGCCTTTTCTATATGATTCATTGGGCCCCTTCCTTCTCATTTTGTTGCTTTTACTTCCCTTCCGATCCGAATGAATATATATATATATATAATGAAAATAGACAAACTACAATCCACCCCACGTAACAGAAAAATTCCCATATATCTCCTACAACAAATCTCAACTTATTCATATATCCATTTCATGTGTTGTATAGAATCCAGAAATTTTGAGAAACTTCATGGAGATCAGATGCACAAACCTGCTGAAACTTTTATATAAGTTTGATTTAATTTCCCAAAATCTGTTAGACTTGAGAAAAACATGAAATTTTCCTTAGAAATCCCATCTTCTTCTTATTTTATGAGTTTGTTTGTTAAATCACAAAGTTGTTATAAACTTTTGGGTTACATAAGCTATAAGGCAGCTCGGGTGAAGAATGCTTTAGTTACATGTATAACAAAGGAAATTATAATATAAAAAAAATTGTAAAATGACAAAATACTCTTATGCGAGAAGCAAGTAATAAAACCTAACGGCTATTTACCACAAAGACAAAATCCGTAACAAGATACAAACCACAGAGTTACTTATGTAATTTTGTAACTCTACGCACGAAAAGCAAAGTTTTAGCAAGCCATACCTTAGGGAGGATTTTCTAACGTACTAAAGTAAATTATGATTTTCATCCCTGTGGTTTTACAATTGCGATTTTCATCCCTATTATTTTCATCCCTATGATTTTCTAACGTACTAAAGTAACTTATTGTTTTGTCCCTGGACTAATTCCTACCTTTAATTATAAGGGACTAAAACAGTAAAAAATTCTAAACTAGGAACCAAAACAACAATAAGCTATAAATCACAAGGACAAAAATAACAATAAATTATAAACCATTGAGATGAAAACCATAATATCTAAACCACATAAATGAAAATCACAAATTTTAAACCACAAGGACGAAAACACATAATTTACTCTTAAAAAATAAGATAAGGCGAATTCATGGAATCCTTTTTTACTTATGAGGTGAAGTAAATGCTTATACATCTTACCATCTCCACACCCACTTCACACGAGATTCACTCAACTTTTTTGGTTCAAAATGCCAAACACATGCCATATTCAGAAAACTCAAAAAGGGTAGAAGAGCCTTAACAGGTTTGCCAACATTCATCTCCAGGAAAAGAACCAAATAAGTTATCATAAATACACAAAATGTTGGTTACAATGCTATTGGTTTCATCTTTCTGCCTGTAGAAAGTAAAACATGGCAAAAATCCCTAATCATTTAGAAACAAAGAGCAAAAATAGCAGGCTCAGGCTTCTTAATGAAACTAATAAAAGCATTTGAAGCATAGGCCTACACGATAACTGCAAACACAAAATAGGATGATTGACTTCCACTTACGGACTTTGTGCTCAATGAGAGCTACCAAACGAATCCATATTTTTTACTAAA
The DNA here is from genome assembly GCA_954870635.1 of Arctium minus. Lineage (NCBI taxonomy): Eukaryota > Viridiplantae > Streptophyta > Magnoliopsida > Asterales > Asteraceae > Arctium > Arctium minus. The sequence continues at coordinate 267,923 of OX941085.1, read as the reverse complement.
TCTCATTTATGCTAATACTACAAATATCATCGCATGCTTCCTTCACGCAAGACATCAATCATGTCATATATCTTCTTATCTGCTTTTGATTGGATCTACATTTGAAAAATAATATCACAAGATTAGATTATAAGTATCCTGCCATTAACCATTTAGGTTGATGGTACTATTTGGGACCATTCCCTTTGCCTTCTCTCTTAAAAAAATGATTTAGATGATTCCTTGAGAGGGTCTTCAACAGTTTGCTCTATAATTTCTCAGAAATAAAGAAGCAAAAGTCAAAATCTCCTAAAAAAGTTACATCTTACTCGCATAGTTTCTCAATTTTGAAAATTCTAACATTAATTATATTATTAAATTATTCAAATATGGAAAATGTTCAGTTCTCTCTCATTTCTTGGTTTTGGAGAATGATTTGGGGATTCCGTTGGGGCAACTTTTATAAATAAATACAAACTTTTTGTTATTGTTTTTATCTAGTAGAGAAAAAAAGTAGCACCTTCTTAGCAAGAAAAAGTGCAGCATCAATGGCACCCTCTGCATAAATTGATCTCCCACAAACGTTGTGCTGAAACTCGAAAGAAACTCTACAGACAGGAAAACAGTATTAAATTGCTTGTTAAGAAGATTCAAATGTCATCCCAATTCAAAGTTAAGTCAAGAGCTTACGTTCCATCAGGGGATGTGAGATGGTACATATGGAATGCATGGCCATTAAGGTGTTCCTCTGGAACACCAACCATTTCAATCTGTTGTTTTGGATCTCTTATCAATTGTACCTGATACAAAGTTGAAAGATCTTTGAGAAAGAAAGTTTAACATGAATATGAGCAACTTAATATGGAAGGGAATACATGATGCTTGGATGATCACGCAAAAGACGAAGATAAAAGGTGTATCAAATAGAAGCAAACTAGTTCTTTGTGTTATTTCATGAGCATGTATTTTTTTTCCAAAAAAATGCCAAACTGTTTTTTATGTTTAATCCGGAATATGATAATAAGACCTCCTTGTAGTACTTGCAAAACAAATATGTGTAACCATTGTTCTTGAGTTTAGCTTTCAAATATATATATATATATATATATATATATATATATATATATATTTGGCAGAAAATGTCATATTTTGCAAGTACAAATTCTTTTGGGATTCTTCCAAGCACAATAGTTGTTTTTATACGAAGTGTCAAGTACGAGTGTTACAAACGTATATCTGTTACAAGACAAGTATGCATCATATATGGTTCATACAATAACATTAAATTTGCAAATGCAGGGAGTATGGTTGTTTTTCCTTTTTAACATGGAATGTCGTTGATGCACCTGATCTAAGTCGAAGGAGACTCCCAGTTTCTGAAAACATGATATGACAGCCTTTGCTGTTCCAGATGTGTCCAACTTGGTAGATTGATGAGATTCCAACACCTGTTAGGTTTCCAAAAACACAAGATCACTTTAAGGAGCAACTAGAGCAGAGACGCAAAGACAAATTTCCCGTAGGAATTATTTTTCCTAATGGAAACATTAATACCTATAACACTCTCTATGGGGACAGAATCAATAATACCACCGATTCACTTGCAATTTTGGATTTTTTTTCACATATGGGTTTTCTTTCCTTAAAGCAGGCGGACGCTGAGAACCACTTAATTTAAGAAGTATTAAGGGCTATTTGGTTTTTACAAAATGGCTCAATGGCGTGGATGGCTTATTCGCTAAGTCATATCTAGGTATTTGTTTACGACTTAATTATTAAGCAATGGCAAAAAAATTGATGAGCCAATTAAGCCGGAATGGATGTTTTGTCTCGGTTCAACCATTTTCCCTTTGTACAACTCCCTCTCCTCCCTCCATGGCTGCTCTCCTTCTCCCTCTGATACACACTTTGATGACCAAATGTGTTTCTATTAGACTTCAATGAAACGGAAGTTTACAGAAGATATCCAGTGAACAAAGAAGTTTCTCGGCTTTCGAGAGGCCGAGTACTCTCCAAAGGCTTTCGCCCAAAACACACACACACAAACTTATTGATGCCCTTCTAACTGCTCACTCCCTTTATTTATACTACCTAAAGCATGTACTGGTGCATTAGACACTCGTACCATTGTCTACTCTATTTGACTTATTTACTAAAATACCCACGGTATAGCAATCTCCTGCTACCCAGATCAGATTTTCCCCCTTGATCCATTGATGCTCTCTGCTACTCAGATAGATCCAACGCCTGCTCGTCCTCTTCTCCAACATCTTCGAGCTATCCAACACCTCCAGATCTAGAATCGTCATACGCAGCTACTTCACATACTCGCTCGTGTCTCCCAGGATGGACTCCTTGTCCATTTTAGTACCAAGAGTACCAGCAACCTAAGTATGTTGATTCTGATGGATGTAGTATGCTTTGTTCTGTATCTTGATCATGTTGTTGCATTAGTTAGTGTACCTCCAATGTGTAGCTTGCATTTGGTTCATTGTTCTGGGTTCGTTGGTTCTTGCTTCATCTTTATACTGCTGTGTGTTTCTTCAATTCAAACATCATTATATTATATGCATCTTCATCATGTTGTACCATGTGTGTTAACTGTTGCACCTTAGCATCTAACATGGAAATTTTGGAATCATCTTTATATTATTATTGCATGTTTTTCTTCAGTTCAAGTAATATCATCAGGATCTTTATTGTGTTTGAGTTCTTTCTTGGAATTCCATTGATGCACTTCGTTATTTTCATTATGGTATGTTTATTCAGGTGGGTTATGATCCATTACATGACGGGAATAAAATGGTCATTTGTTTTATTCAGACCGTTTATTCAACACATAGTTGTTAAAGGCGCAAGGCGCACTTAGGCGCAAGGCGCACTTAGGCGCAAAGGGGTCCTGGGGCCTAGGCACGAGGCGCGGGCCTCACGAATGCGAGGCGCATTGAATATAAAATAATATATATATATACACACACACACATAAATACGTACATACATACACACATAGTAATACACAACTCAAATACTATCATATAAAAAGATATGAATGTATGTATAGGGAGAAGAATAGATATGGATTGTATTTATAGGGAGAATTATCTAGTTACTCTTTTTAATAGGAGATAAGAATGGAATAGATCATATAGACTTATCACTTGCCTCATAACTCCTTTTTGTAGAAGTCTAGGAGGTTAAAACTAAAAAGGCATCATTAAGATTATAGTTAATTTGATTATTAAGTTTTTTCTGCAAAATTCTAAGAGGCAAAACAAGTAATTTTAAGAAAAAAAGATCAAATATTTGTGAAGCGCGCCTAAGCCCAAGGCGGTGCGTCTGCAATGTGCCTCACCTTGACTTCTAAAAAGCCCAGAGCTTTGCGCCTCAGGCGCACTTTGCACAACTATGATTCAACACAAAAATAAACAACAATTTATCAAAATCCATACACGATTACACGTAACTTAATACATACGAACAACTTTATCCATACAGGCTTAATTAAAAAACAAACAAACAGCACTTTAGTCACTAACTGTTTAGACAAAAGAAAAGTCAAAACAAAAGCCACCATCATAAAAACTGAAAACACCGTTATAAAAACTGCCCAAAGTAATAACAATCTTGCTTTGTAATACTAATAGGCTTTCTTTTTTTCATTTCAAGAAACCAAACTCACGCCTGGTCACAAGAAAACAATCATAATGTTCATGAATCATGATAACAAGCTTACATGTTTTTAATTCAATCATATGATTGATCTAAACTTTAAAAGGATAAAAAAATTTGAAAGTGCATTAAATCCATCATATAAGTGAGCAAGTAGTTGTAACCTGTGGCTTATGATGTCTAATTTGGCACTGCTCTTTTGCTATTATTTTCGAAAGCATAAACCATGGTCGTCCTATAAATAGAGCACAGTCCAGACTAGTGTTCAGCAATTGCACCAAAAAAAACCACCCTTGGTACATCTGTTTCCATTATTGCAACATCCACAAGATCAATCGATTTAGAAGGTAAGAGCATAACACAAATGCATGTTACTCAATTTGTTTGGGCCACATTGGAATTAGCGCATCGAATTATAAAATTGTCCCACTAACAGAGTTAGGAATGATGCTTAAAGAAATTTAACAATCCAACTGTGCAATTTGTGTCCAAAGTCAAAAATATACATCTACAACCAACTATATCAAACAAAACTACCAATTAGAAATTACTGGCATAAGTAGAGCAGATGAAGACAAATACCTCTAGTCTATATCCAGAGAACGCTCCAGGAAATTGCTTGGCCATAATTTCCATGGCCGCAAGGAATGCCACAACCTAAGAAATCAAGTGCAAAAAGACTTAAAAACATCCTATGAAAATAAACCAACTGATATATTCAACAAACAATACTGCAAACATTATTCACCTGTTTTCCCATTTGAGGAGAGATCACAGCATAAACCTTCGAGTCTTCAACAGTTTTATACAAAAGATCCCTGTCTCCACCGGTGGTTCCCATCACGAAAGGAACTCCAGTTTTGCAATATAATTCAGCATTATCTGCAAAGATATTATGGTGGCAGCAATAAACTAATATGCTAATGTAGATAATTTAACATCTCTGTATCAAAAAATTACATATTTACCATTCACAGCATTAGGCACTGTGAAGTCCACAATGATCAGATTTGGATATTCTTCGACAAGAGATGATAGAGTGGTCTCTCTATCAGAGGGACCGTGCACTTGAATGTCTTTCCCTCCGACTTGAATCGTTTTCCCAGCATCTTGTTGAATGCCAAATGATGCTGGAACAATATGAAGCCCAGCAGATATTCCAGCTTCAATAACTGCCTGGCCCATTTTCCCCGTACAACTATTAACCTAAAAAAAATTATAAATTAAAAGAATGAGTTGGTAGAATAATATAATACAAATCAGTAATTAAATGGTGCACCTTTGCAAGGGGAGTAGAGTACCATGATCGGCAGAGCAAGATCGTTTGCACGAATCAAATGCTTCTCATCAAGGCTCTGAATTGCTGCGCTCATTGAGAATTTACACCTTTGTTTTCTGGTAAAATTAATAAACTTTGATGGTCTTCTACTCCTTGAGAATGAAACAAGATTTTGTTGTCGTCCAAGTAGATTCACTGGCACTTCAAGAACGAAAGCCATTTTGTTTGTCTTTCAGCAATACTATTTCCAAAATAAGAGATATATTAGTTCCATTATTACTTCAAGTGAAATTTCAATCTCAAGGGATCTATAACATGAGGTGTTGTGCATTCCACGCCTATCCCAACGCCTTGTATCCTTTAATTTTGTTGCTTATTAAGATACGTAGTAATGTCTAAACTTGTTTCTGTTAATCAGCAAAGGATAAAAGAAATTGGCACCCAATGCATTTCCACCAAGGGGCATGATAGCATTCAAGCTAAGCACTTTATTGCCTTGTACAACAAATAATAATTGTAATGCGTCCACAAATTGGTAGATCATATCCAGAAACAAGTAAGCACTACTGCACTAGATCTTATTATCCTAATTGTAATGCGTCCACAAATTGGTAGAGCTGAAGCTTTTCAAAATTTTATTTACCTTTATTGCCAATTTGCCATTGATATAAATTAACCAAAGAAACCTGTGGAGGGTTCTGTTATAGTTCAATTTCGATCGAGTGAATTGGATTTACAACCATTTTATTTGTCATTTTAACAACTGCTGTAGTTATAAAAATGAAAGAAAACCACCAAAAGTTTTCGATTTCTTGCATTCTTGACCAAAGAAGGGATTATAGTACAAACTTTGGTAGTCTTTTTTGCATTTTCAAAAACTTTGGCAGTCTTTTTAGCAAGCTCGGGGTAGAAGAAAGATCTGCTAACATCTTACCCTTTCCAGACATGGACTTATTGAATTCGTTTGATTTGGTTTGGTTACAGTTTTGTAACACCATGAGAGGTATTAACTCATTATTGCTTGTGGTTATTTCTTGATATGCTTTAGTGTTGTATTGGTGGTAGTAAGTAGGTGTCTTTTGTAGATTAAAGATGTTTTTGTTTCATTGTTTAGACTTTAGATTAGGTTTATTTGTTTACTGTTTAGACTACGTCTATTTGTTTACCAATTATTGTTTAGCCGTTAGGGTGCGTTTGGTACATTGGACAGGACCACTGTTCTAAAAACTCGCCGCGTAGCCGCCATGGCGGAAGGCTTGTGTCTCCCGCCACGCTAAGCCCGTGGCACACCATGGCCTAATGAGCAACTTTTGTAATGCGATATTTCATATTTGATTTTTCTTTACGTTTATAATGTCTTATTTGCTAGTTTTTAATATACAACCTAATTTAACTTTCTTGTTACTATTGACTCATTGAGTAACAGTACAAAACATAAGTTTTTATAAATGTATTAGAAATTTGACGCCATAAGTCAAGCCTTGAAAAACGCCATGGCTTCGCCATAGCTCTAAGGCTTGAGACTTGGTCTCGCCGGCACGCCACGTCTCACGCCATTTAGAACATTGGACTGGACAGAACAAGGATCATTGTTCCATGTTTGGCAGGACATTTATGTGGAACTGACAGACACAGAGTGAAACAAGCTGGAACACACCTGTTCCACCTCCACCCCATGGAACAAGGTGGAACAAACTTATAGTTTACCAAATATACCCACAAAATAAAACTTAATTTTCTTCTAAAACATCAAATATGCCTCCCCTTTACATTTTATCCATTCTTTAAAAAAAATTATTTTATCCACTTTCAACTTTTATTTACTGTTCTCGAAATATTATTTCAATACGGTTTTTATTTTTTGGTTAATTTATGTAATTTATTAAATACTAATAATAATAAAAATAATATAGAAAATGTATAAGATAAAATCATAAAAAATGGAAACTACGTAAACTTTTTTTTAATTTTGGTGTCAATGTAATCCTCTTAATGAAAATTTTCTAATGATATATTTTGTTATTAAAAATATTTATTTTATTATAATTTAATTAATTATATAAACTAATCAAAATATATAAAAAAAATATAACCAACTCGTTAGGGGTAAGTTGGTCATTTTACGTGTTCTGTCATGTCCAGTTTTGTCTTACCAAACGTTGAACAGTTTATTTGTCATGTCATGTCCTATCTGGATACCAAACGCACGCTTAGATTAAGTTTATTTGTAATGTTTAGACTTCAAATTAGATTTATTTGTTTACTGTTTAGATGTGTAATCCTGTTAATTGTTATCTATTAGAAATATAGAACCAAAGATGGGGTATGTTTCCAATGGTTCTATTGTAGATAGAAAGTAGTGCACTTTGGTTATCAGAGAAAGAATGAAAAATGAGATTTGGTGTTCTTTTTTGGCTCATATATATGTCTAACATTGGCTCCTCAATCTATATACATATTTAGGATTTTGGTTTATTTTATGTGATCCGAAAATCACATTTGTGTTTATGTTTTCAAGTGCTTTTGTGTAAGGTATTTACACCTTTCTTGGTCTTTCTTCTCCATAATCTGATTCCCGAAAGTTTGATTCTTGCTACTGCATAGTTGCTGGCTTTAATGGGATAACATTTATGATCAGCAGGTTGCAAGCAACTGCACTGTGGATCTTATATAACCCATGGAAGCTCTGAAAATGAAGCTTCTACCTCAATGATTAATTTCTAAAGGAAAAAACATATATTACTGCTTCAAGCGGGTGGTGAAGCTCGTCGTATCATTTTTGTTATATTGAGCCTCCTAGATTGACTAAGGGGTGTTTGGGATTGCTTATTTAAAACCTATGCTGTTAATATCGGATATCGGTGCCATATCGGTCAAGAACCGATATTTGATATATCGGAAATATCAGTGATATATCGGTCCAAAAATATCGGTTCATATAATATTTCTTAGAATTATAATATATATATATATATATGTATGCATCCAATAACATATCATATGCATTAACTAAAAACGTAGTTTCAACATCAACTTAAAATAGTTTCAACATCATATCATCAAATTAAACAAGTTTCACAAAACAAAATAATTGACAAGTCAACAGATTATAACTCTAACTAAAAACATATTATAAGTTTATAACTCTATAACTAAAAACAGATTATAAATCTATAACTAAAATGCAAAAAACAGATTATAACTCTAATTTAATAGAATGTAGAAGAAACAGATTATAAGTTTATAACTCTAACTCTAACTTAATAGAATGCAAAAAAACAAATTATAACTCTAACTCTAATCTAACTCTAATTTAATAGAATGCATCTAAGCAAAAGACAGATTATAAATTTATAACTCTAATCAGTACCTTCTGTGTTGGAAGAGAAGAAACAGCAGATGAGCAGAAGAAGTCGAATGGAGAAGAAATAGCAGAATGAAGAAACAGCAGAAGAAACAGCAGCAGGGAAAGAAGAGAAGAAGTCGACCACCTCTGACCTCACCTCACTAAACAGTAGGAGAGAAGAAGGGAAGAAGTCGATGTAGAACTGTTGAGGAAGAAGTCGATGAAAGAACTGAAGAAGAAGAAGTTGTCTATGTAAAAACCTAACTTAGGGGTTGTTTGGCAGTTGCTGAATGGTTTAGTGCAGAATGATTAAGTGGTCTGAATGATTAAGAGGTTTTTATGATATAGTGTAAAATGAAATATGGTTGTTTGCTAATTGTTTATAATGAAATCTGGGCGCTTAATGGTTAAGGGAGGACCAGGGTATGATTTACAAAATCATTCAAAGGATTTTGGAACCATTAAGAGGCAGCTCTTTTTTTTTGCCAAACAAGATTTACCTCTTAGCGATTCAGAGGTTGTCTCTTAATGGAACCATTAAGAGGTAAACAAACTGCCCCTTAGATTTCTCACAAATTAAAAAAAGGCCCATAAAAAAAGTATTACAAAATAAGCGCAGCCCAGTAATAGTATTAAAAAAATAGGCCCAAAATTGTATTACCAAAAAATCGGTATTATCGGCCGATATTTCGGTCAAAATATCGGGAATATATTGGGTGCCGATATAAAGAGCGATATTTGAACACCGAGATTTTATAAAAGAGCGATATACGATATATCGGCGATATATCGGGATATTAACAGCACAGTTTAAAACAACTTATGTTTTTGCTTAAAAGTGTTTATTATCTTATGTTGTGGCAACCTGGATTTTTATAAACAGTGTTTGGATTAACTTATAGCGGTATCGAAATGCAATAAGTTGTTTTGAAGTGTTTGGCAAATTCTGCTTATACATGAAAAAATGACTAAAAAGGAAATTCTTCAATATAAAACAGGGATCAATCATACATAGCATCAATTTCACAATGAAGGAGTAAAAGTCACGTGGGTTTTACCTAGTCTTTCTTTCTGTTTTGAATAAAGCTAGTCTTAGCTGTTTAGCTTTTTTCTCGTATTTTTTTGTTTATCTTCCTGATTTTGTGGAAGTCTTAGTTGTATTTTTGGCTATTTAAGAGCCTTTCTGTTCCAGCAATAAACCAATCGATTTTTGGTTTCTATACTTTTGTTTATTCTTTCATCTGGTATCAGAGCACCAGCAACCGATCGATTACGAAAAATGAGTGAAGAGAAGTTGAAGGTGCCTCATTTTGACGGACATTATGAGCACTGGAGTGAGATGATGGAGAATTTATTGAAAGCGAAGCGGCTATGGAATCTGATCGATCCCGGTTTTGAAGAACCCGCAATTGGTGTTGCTCTCAATGAAGGACAGAAGAAGAAACTCGAGGAGGTTCGAATCAAAGATCAGCAAGTGAAGCACTTTCTCTATCAAGATTGATAGGGTAACGTTTGAACAAATTCTGGACAGACGTACTGCAAAGACTGTGTGGGATTCCATGAAGAAGAGGTTTGAAGGAAATGAACGAGTCAAGAAGTCACTGTTGCAGAAGCTACGTAGAGATTTCGAAGTCCTGGAAATGAAAGCCAGTGAGACGATCACCGAGTACTTTGCTAGAGTTTTGACGATCGCAGATCAGATGAGGAGTAATGGAGAAGCAATGCCCGATGTCAAAATAGTAGAGAAGATCTTGAGGACACTCACAGAGAAGTATATGTTCGTGGTGGTATCCATTGAAGAATCCAAGAATATTGAGAAGATGTCGATAGATGAATTACAAAGTACTCTTGTAGTTCGTGAGCAGAAGTTCAAAAAACCTGACAAAGAGGAAGAGCAGGCATTGAAGGTCAACTATGATGAAGGCACAAGCGGTCGAGGTCGAGGAAGATCGAGCCTAAGAGGAAGGGGACGAGGTCGAGGGAGACAGTCGTTCAACAAGGCAACCGTAGAGTGTTACAAGTGCCACAAACTGGGCCATTTCCAGTATGAATGTCCAGCGTGGAAGGAGGCAAATTACGCTGAGTTCAACGAGGAAGATGAGATGATGCTCATGGCGCAAACTGAAGAAACAGGGAAGAACAACCTATGGTTCTTGGATTCTGGTTGTTCAAACCATATGTGTGGCGACAAAGGAAAATTTATCAGCTTGGATCTAAGTTTTTCTCACCCAGTTAAGTTGGGAAATAATACACGGATGGAAGTAGGTGGGAAAGGACAGATCAAGTTGTTTTTGAATGGTGCTGCATATGTGATAAATGAAGTGTATTACGTGCCAGAACTTAAAAACAACCTCCTAAGTCTCGGCCAACTCCAGGAGAAGGGGCTGTCTATCCTCATACAGTCTGATAGTTGCAAAATATATCACCCAGAAAGAGGTCTTCTCATTCAAAGTGTTATGAGTGCTAACCGAATGTTTGCACTATTTGATCAACCTAAACCAGAGGCCGTAAAGAAGATGGAGGGATGCTTGTATTCAAACACAGAAGACCTTTCCAAGTTGTGGCATGAGCGTTATGGACATCTAAGCAAGGTAGGAATGGAGATGCTTCAAAGAAAGAAGATGGTTCGAGGGATGCCAGAGTTCAAAGTCAGCAACAACACATGCATTGATTGTCTTGTTGGTAAGCAAAACAGGAAATCCATTCCAAAGCAAAGCACATGGAGAGCAAAAGAAATATTAGAGTTAATACACTCTGATATATGTGGCCCTATCACCCCCAACTTCAAATAGCGGAAAGAGGTACGTTTTATGTTTCATAGACGATTATAGTCGAAAAGCTTGGATTTATCTACTTGTTGAGAAATCAGAAGCTCTTGTATGCTTTAAGAATTTTAAAAGGAAGGTTGACACAGAAACAGGGAAATTGATCAAGGCACTCCGGACAGACCAAGGAGGAGAATTTACGTCAGAATTGTTTAAAGAATTCTGCAGAGAACATGGAATCATCAGGCAATTGACGACTGCTTACACACCTCAACAGAACGGCGTAGCAGAACGAAAAAACCGAACCGTGATGAACATGGTGAGAGCAATGTTGGCTGCTAAGAAGATGCCGAGAGTTTTCTGGGCAGAGGCTGCTGTCTGGACATTTTACATCCTCAACAGATGTCCAACCAAAGCACTATTAGATGTCACACCTCAAGAAGCATGGTGCGGTACCAAACCTGTCGTGGAGCATTTCAGTGTCGTGGAGCATTTCAGAGTTTGGGGAAGCCTAGCACATGTTCATATACCTAAAGATAAACGAGGTAAGCTTGACGATAAAAGTGTCACTTGTATCTTGGTAGGTTTAAGTGAAGAATCAAAGGGCTACAGACTTCTCAATCCCCAAACAAAGAAAATTATCACAAGTAACGATGTGATATTTGAAGAAAACAAGCTGTAGGAGTGGGGAAATTACCAAGTTGAGAAGACAGAATCTGAGATGACATGGGGTGATAATGAAGAGCAAGAAGAGTTTATCGATGACGAAGACATTCATGATGATGAAGATGCTCGTGACGATGATGAAAACAATCATGGTGAGACTGAAGAAAGAGGGGCTGCTGGTGTTGACAATACAAGAACAAGGGAGGGTCGACAAAGAAGAACTCCACGTTACTTGAGTGATTATGTCACCGGTAACGAGCCTATTGAAGAAGATGAGCTAAACATGGTGGAAGCCAATCACCAAGATCCAACAACTTACGAAGAAGCAGTGAATCAAAATAAATGGAGAGCTGCCATGGATGCCAAAATAGAAGCAATCAAAAGAAACCAGACGTGGGAACTAGTTGTGCTGCCAAGTGACACCAAATGCATTGGTGTAAAATGGATTTACAAAACGAAACTGAATGAGCATGGAGAAGTTGACAAATACAAAGCCCGGTTGGTGGCTAAAGGCTACTCTCAAGAGCATGGAGTGGATTACATGGAGGTCTATGCTCCTGTCGCTAGAATGGACACAATCAGATTGGTGATCGCATTGGCCGCTCAAAGGGGTTGGAGTATTTTTCAAATGGACGTGAAGTCCGCTTTCTTGTATGGAACTTTGCAGGAAGATGTGTTCGTACAGCAGCCGCAAGGATATGTCGTCAAGGGAAATGAGCATAAAGTCTACAAGCTTCGTAAGGCTCTATACGGGCTAAAACAAGCCCCGAGAGCTTGGTTCAGTCGTATCGAAAACTATTTCATCAGAGAAGGCTTCAAGAAAAGTGAAAACGAGCAGACATTGTTCATAAAGAAAAACTCTCAAGGTAATATCTTAATCATCAGTATATACTTTGATGATCTTATATATACGGGTGATGATGTTGTGATGATGCAAGAGTTTAAACAGTCAATGCAAAAGGAATTTGAGATGTCTGGTCTAGGTAAGATGAGGTTTTTTCTCGGTATCGAAGTATTGCAGACCGCTCATGGCATACATATCTCACAACAGAAGTATGCCATTGAGATACTAAGAAGATTCAAGATGGAGGATTGCAATGCTGTGATTAATCCGATAGTTCCAGGGTGCAAGTTAAAGTCTGATGAAGAAAGAATAGATGAGACTCTCTTTAAGCAAATCATTGGAAGTCTCATGTACATCACCACTACTCGGCCGGATATACAGTTCGCTGTGAACTTAATAAGTCGATTCATGGCGAAACCCACTGAAGTGCATCACTTGGCAGCAAAGAGAGTATTGAGGTATTTAAAAGGTACACTCGACTATGGGATCTGGTACAAAAATGGAGGAGAAGGATCGTTGGAAGTGTTCACGGACAGTGATTTCGCAGGGGACATCGATAGCAGGAAGAGTACTTCCGGTTATGTGTTTCTATGGGACGGTGGAGCTGTAACTTGGTCATCAAAGAAGCAAGACATTGTCGCTCTATCCTCCACCGAGGCAGAATACGTTGCAGCTGCAACGTGCGCCTGTCAAGCTATTTGGGTCAGGGGTGTTCTTGAGGAATTGGGTCAGGGGTGTTCTTGAGGAATTGGGTCTGGAAATCAGTAGGAGCACTGTTACTAAATGTGACAATACTTCCACCATCAAGTTATCCAAGAACCCGGTGTTCCACGGAAGGTGCAAGCATATAGGAGTTCGCTTCCATTTCTTACGTGACCTGGTTAAGAATGAAGTGATCCAGCTGGAGCATTGTGGGTCTCGTGAACAAGTGGCAGATATTCTTACAAAACCTCTGAGTCGTGAAGCCTTTCTGAAGCTAAGAGAGAAGCTTGGAGTCTGCTCAATTAAAGGCAAACTTGCTGAGGGATCTCAGTCAAGTTTGAGGGAGGGCATGAAGGAGTGAAAGTCACGTGGGTTTTGCCTAGTCTTTCTTTCTGTTTTGCATAAAGCTAGTCTTAGCTGTTTAGCTTTTTTCTCGTATTTTTCTGTTTATCTTCCTGATTTTGTGGAAGTCTTAGTTGTATTTTTGTCTATTTAAGAGCCTTTCTGATCCAGCAATAAACCAATCGATTTTTGGTCTCTATACTTTTGTTTATTCTTTCACACAATGCAAATCTGTGTAGTGGTATCAATTTTACATCTATAAAACATGTAGTGGTATCATAAACAATATACAAACAACCCAAAAAAATGGATTTTTCTTGATTTTGTAAAGGGTCGAACAAATCGAACACAGCAGTGAACACAGCATCTCGACTTTTGCTGTGTTCGAATTTTCTTGCTGTGGTAATGTTATCTATCAACAAAAAAAAAGCACACACCATTGAAAGAGGGGGAAAACACAGCAGTGAAAAGAGTCAAAAAGATCGAACATAAACTTTTGCTGTGTTGGATTTTTGTTGCTGTGGTGATGTTCTATCAAATGGGTAAAGACATAAACATTATAATTTAGAAATTAGAAATTTACCACGTAAATTGAGAGTGTTGTTAGACTTTGAGACTTGAGAGAGTGTTGACCAGTGAGCAGCGTAGCTTAATAAAGAGTGAGACTGTGAGAGAAATTGAGAATCAGAGAGATATCGTGATTAGAGCAGCGTACCATTGACCAGGCGACCACCGCACGGTATCAGAGACTTTGAGAGAGACAGAGAGCGAGTTTGAGTGGGGCAAATCAATGGCGAGAGAGGCAGTGAGCGACTTCGTGGAATCGTGATTAAGCGAGAGAGATGAGTTGGGAACGGAAGTAGGGCAGCCATAACATTTTTGGCCCAAAACTGAGCCTATCCATGTACAAATGGGCCTAAAGACTGCCAAAGTTTGTGAAAATGAATGCACTGCAAATGTTTGTACTTTAATCCCTTCTTTGGTCAAAAAATGCAAGAAATTGAAAAGTTTTGGTGGTTTTCTTACATTTTCATAACTACAACAATTCTTTCATAACAAAATGACAAATAAAAAGGTTGTAAATTCAATTCAGTCGATCAAAAATTGAACTTTAATAAAATACTAGGCATATACCCGCACGATGCAGCGGAATGTAAGTAAATAACGAACAATTAATGTTACTTTCTTATAGACATGTCATCAACAATCCAACCATGACCTATGAATCACAATTTATAAAACCCTAAACCCTAAACCCATAAATATATTCAATAATTAGTTTATATTACAATTATTGACAGAAAAAATTATAATGATATAATTTATAATAAAAATGAAACGTATTTTACGATTATGTATTTTTAATGTGTTATCGGTGGAAAAAAATAAAACGTATGGATAGAAAACAAATTAGTTCGTAGATATTCATGATATTTAATAGTATGGTTAAATTAAAAAATATTCAATATTGGGCTCGTTTTGAAGATATTGACGAGACGACTATAATAGTATAATTTGTAAAAAAAGAAACGTATTTTTTCATTGCATTTTTGTTCATATACAATTATTTGTGTTAATATGATAATGGTGTAAAATGAAAAATGAAAAAATAAGGGATATAAAATGAATTAAATAAGTAATTGTAAGGGTGATAAATGTAACATTACAAGGGTAATAAGTGTTATTGTATAAAAGCTTAGGGTAATAAGTGTTATTGTATAAAAGCTTAGGGTAATAAGTGTTATTGTACAAAAGTTTGTACAATAATTGTATTAGTTTTTTTATATAGTAGTAGAAATTTAATTCGTAGATATTCAGAATATTTAATAGTACGGTTAAATTTAAAAATATTCAATATTTGGCTCGTTTTGAAGGTATTGACGAGACGATGATAATGGTATAATTTGTAAAAAAAGAAACGTATTTTTTCATTGCATTTTTTTTTATATACGATTATTTGTGTTAAAATAATAAGGATGTAAAATGAAAAATGAAAAAACAAGGGATAGAAAGTAAATTAAATAATTAATTGTAAGGGTGATAAATGTAAAATTTAACTTTCCAAAAACCGTTTTCCAATAACTACTTTTTTTATAGATAATTGGTATTTAAACTTGGTACCTTGGAATCAGCCGGTTGAATCAAATTGAGACATTGAGGACTTAGGGGTTGACACTATTTGTTGAAATTGATACGACATAGTAAGTTGATTCTATTGAATCAAATTGATTGTTTCATGAAACCATGCCCCTAGAATCACTAATCCGTTTATTATAATTGAGAGCCGAGAGGAATGGACAATAGAAGCACAAATCGAGAGTCGAATAAAGGGTTGTGGGAACGATCAAAAAATTGAGCCTACTAAAGGTGCCATGTGGGTTGAAGATTGATGTCGTATGGGCCTTTGATGCCCATGGCGGCCGCCATCATAGCCATGGGCCAGGGTCGGCATTAATGTAAACATAACCCCTCAATAAGGGTCAAGCTTACCTTCAAATAGAACAAAACACATATCAATTTGGCTCATAAATTGGCCCTTTCACTGACTCATATAACCAACTACTTGGTACAAGGAAACAAAAATTTCCTGCATAATGCAGCTATATGTATCAATGATTGTGCAGTACACTTGACGTATACATCGTATTACAACTAACTTTAGGAACTTGCTTTTCTCAAGACACCATTTTAACCACCATATAACTCAGTTAAACTTTCAACGATTAGAGCTTATAATTCGGATGTGCTTTTGAAAATCATAACAGCTATGCTTCAGAGAGATCTGGGTTCTGAGTTGTTGTATCCTGTGGTTCTTCGCTATCAGGTGCCTGAGATTCGTGTTTCGCAGCAACTTGCAATACCCTGTTGTGGATATTTACATAGGAAGGTGAAGTCGGTAAACCATTGCGATTAGTTTCCAACTTCCCAGCAGCCCACGCAAGTGCCTCGCCTCCCAGCTTAACAGGACCAAGAAGTTGCCTTCAAGGGATCAATGTTTCATCATTACTAGGTGTAGATAACAACTATAATAGAGAATTTAAAATGCTAAATAATTGCCAGAGCAAAAAAACTTGTCTTGATGAAGTTCAGATGTTAGAAAGTCATATGTCCACAACTAACAATTAAAATTCAAGTTGGAGTCAGTCGATAATTATATATGTAATTAGCATAGGAATTTAGAGTTACCTCACATCTCTCTTGAAATCTTTAGAGCCCTCATAAGAAGCAACACGTCGATATATAGTCTCGTGTTGGTGAAAATAAAGGTGTCAAAACTGAAATCGATGTCAAAGAAGTTGAAAATGGTATTTTACATAAACCTCCTACCAGTACTACATAGGGAGATATCAACTGTTAAGTGACATAGCACTAGAACGTCCAACAAAAAGTAGTATGTATTCGACTTATGAGCACCAAATGAGTTAATTGTGAACTTCAAAATTGATAGACTTATTTATGTCAAAGAAATATCAATTACATAAGTAGTCTTGCAAAAGAAACATGTTGGCCAAAATAAAGTTAGAAAATTCTATGTAAAAAATCAAATTTGAAAAGTACATGGTGTTGAATATCTAAAATAAAAGGTAAACTTTTTTCCTGTGATGAAGAGAGTATCATTTCTATGCAGAAAAGTCAGTCTTACAATAAAAAAGTTGATAAAACGGTGTCCTAAAACCTGCGGATTTCACAAGCATGGATGATCAACGAAGAGCGATATCTGTAATGTGCAATGTTAGTTATAATGTTTAACATAAGCCTAAGGTGATAGATTCTCTCAACAGCTTTCGATGAAATATATTCCTACATATGTATAATCATAATGTAGCTAAAAGTCTAAAATGAACCAACCCAAACATTACCAAACAAACTCATAAATACCCACATGAAGTACGGTCTAGGGTGTGTATGATGTAGGCATACCTTACCTCCACCCTGAGGAGTAGAGAGGTTGTTTCCATGAAGACCCCCGACTTGTAAAAAGGTTTTGAGAAAAATATTAAGTGAAAAGAAATAGTAGGCTTTACACAAGTTAGAAAGCAAGGAAGGAAAAACGAAAAGGTAACAAGAACAAAAAAACAAATAATAAAAATAAATGCATAGCAGAAGGCATTAAACCGCTAAACTAACTAAAGAAATATGGTCACCAGACAGTTTACATCATCGGTCCTCATTGGAATCTTATACAGCATCGGTCCCTGTTGTAGATAAAATGAGTCTTCTAATAATGGCATATGTTCCCTTTTCACTCCTAAGTTTCATTCATCAACTTATAATGTTAAATACCGTTGAATTTGTAGGTCCAAAATATTGTACAAAAGTAAGTGTGATAGGAAAGCATCCATCATAATATAAAATTCACTACAGAATTCCAGCTCAAATTCCTATTTGTAAGCTTGTCGAAGGCTTTACTTGTCTTGAGATGTTTTCCTTCTATCTTTAAATGAAATCATGAGTTCAAATTTAGCATCTGATTTTTAGAACTTATCATGTTCATATGGTGTTTACAATTATACGTCGTTAATGGTTGATGTTGCAGTTTTAGCATATTTGCTAATATTATTCTCAGAGTGTGTGGATCTCTGTGTGTGTGTATGTGTGTTGCTCCAAGAACCTAAAAGAACAAAATGAAAGGTGATTTTGAGTTGAACTTCGATGAGAAGTTGTCCTTTCCTTCGGACAATACAAGTTTGACTTTGTCCTGAACAGTAGTATAAGGAAACGGTACCTGACCAAGACCAATAACAGCAATGAGTTGCAATATCTTCTCCCATTCTGGTAAAAAACATAGATATGTGACTGGGTTGTTATATAAGCACTAATAATGCAGGTCTATCAGCCTTAAAAACATTTTAGAAGGGAATAACAAAAGGGAGAAAAGGGACAAACACACAATATGTAAGAATCAATAAGTTTTTTTTTTAACATATATCTAGTCTGATGACTGCCTTCACATATAGATTTAGAAATTATTTGTTTTAACTTCCGTTGAACTTGTGTCCATTCGTGGCAAGGTGTTCTTACATATCCTACCTCTATTTTTTAATGCATGATGTGGAAAAGGTACAAACCTAACAACGCATAAGCAGATGCCAAAAAAAAACTGTAGACAAAGCACTCACACGAATTAGACCAAGAGTGCTGCCATTTCCATGATATGAAAGGTGACAGATTATAGATACCATCTCTCCATGCACCTTTGGAATAACATAGAAAGTTTACGATATAATGATCATGCCTCTTTTAGATGAATGTTTGTATTCCAACGAGTATTTCAAATTCGTAATTATTTTAACAAACTCCACACAAGATGTGTTTCAATCGAACAATATGATATAGAGGTCAAGCATATTTTTCTACTCCAAAAGCAAGCGGATCATGTACATACCGAATAAACATGACTGTCAAAGTTTAAAACACTCTTACCATGCCATACCCGATAACTTGTAGGGGAGTGGTACCCTCTAGAATAGCCTCAGCTTCCTATCATTAAGAAAACTTGGATTAACAAATATTGAGCAGTTCATGCTAGTTTATATTTGTAAAGCATGATGCCTATGATATATTCAAGCCTTTTCCCTAATCGATATAGGTTCAAGAACTGTCGAGTCACATAGCAAGTTGAAGCAATAATAGTCTAAGTGTGTTATGTGATTTAGTGCTTCGTTGACATAAATGGTCCTTAAAAGTTCTTGGCACACTAATGTCTTTGTCTTTATGTCTTAACACGATACATCAAAAAACTAAGATTTTGGTATGAAGAGACCAAATCAGCACAGAAAATGTCTGCTAAATCATGTAGTGAAAAGTTAGATTACTGACAGTTTTATTAGACACCTAAGGAGTTGTTAATGAAAAATGAAGAAAACAAAATAAGTCGTGTATATCCTGATTAGGAGCTCAAACTTCATGCATGACCAGAGAAAAGACAAAATACCTCATTGAGTATGGTAAGTGTTGTCTCAGGTTTTGGCTCTTTAATACGCAAACCCTATTGAAGCCAAGAGCGGAAGCCACCTTGGACCAAGTATGGTCTCTGCCATTTCCAAAAGCAAACTCTTTATTAGTATTGACTATGACACATTATATTTAAATCACTGAAAAGAATGTCATGCAAGTGACCTTACTAGTGTTTGTAAAACTGCAAAATGGATAGTGTAAACTGTGGCGCCCTGTTTTTATTTTTCTCTCCTCTAGCAACATAACCTTTACATCTGCGGAAGCATTCTTGCAATATTTTAATAGCCTAACATTTATAATGGTTATCTTAAGGATTATAACTCTTCATGCGATCCTTTCATGTCTTATCCTGATTACATATATGAAATACGTAAGCTTTAAACTTAGTAAGCAGTTATGGTTTCATGATGAAATCATCTTTCATAAAATATATGGTTTTAGTGCATAGAATAACAATTCAACACACTTCTCATAATTATGCATAATAACATTGATGCATAAAACCATTTCTACAAAAACATCATCTGCTTTTAGTGCGAGATCTCATATGTGTAAGTATGTCAAACATTCTCAACAGGATCCTAGATCCCTGGGGTTCCGCACAGGATCTTCCCCCTGAGGTACTTTTGCAAGACGTCCTCATTTCTTATACCCCGTCGGGTATTTAACATGGCCACACTTTCACATGCACAAAACATTTCATATGTCATATCTAAAATACATGTATTTCTCATAAATGCATTATAAGCATAACCTTATCTCATGCAAGGCTAGCATGCCTAAACATCATTTCAAATATCAAGCATGCATAAAAACATTTATATAGCATATATGTATCCCAGTAAATCTCATAACATACTCACCTTAATTGCTTAGTCTTTAACCCAGACTCACGACATAAACTCTCATAATTATTTGCTAATTACGTTACAATTTTTCTTTGTAATCTTAAAACCAAGAGATGGCTATATTTATAACCATACTGGATGGCTTAAAACAACCACCTCTTGCTTACCTTCATCACCAAGAATTATATCTATTCATTCATGAGTCATCATCTTATCTTCAATAATTTAACTAAACGAAATCCCAATTCCATTTACTTGGGGCAAAATATTTTGATTAATATAAACAAAATATTATTACATTCTTATTTAGTATTATACATATAATTAATTCTATCAACTATACGTGTTGTATATATAACTCTAAGGGAGTGTTTACTTGTGGCTTAATGATTTTAATGACAAAAATGGCTTATTCGCACAGACGTTTGGGGTGTTTACTTGTGGCTTAATGACTTATTCGCATAGACGAAAACGGCTTATTCACTCAGTAGGGAAAATAGGTGTTGTCCTCATTAAGACACAATTTTGACATTTCTACCCTTACCAAAAAAAAAATTAAGGGGGTGTTTGGTTGGGGGTATTAGAGTATAAGGAATGGGAGTGATATTCATTGTAAGTGTTTGGAACAAGTTAGGAATAAGAATGGAATGAAAGATGGTGTTTGGTTAGGAGTAATATAATTAATCATTATATTAGAAAGGGGTAAAATCCATACCCACCAGATTTGGGGGGAATAAGAAAAATGGGCCTAGGATATCCTTATTGGTGCCCTAATTTTGTACGCCTCTTCATCAGACATCACCGTCAAATAGCATGCTTCAATCGATCTCTTCAATAGATCGAGCTCCTTCAATAGATCGTTTCCCCCTCCTTGTAGAAGTCGCCGGCAACATCGAACTCGAACAACTTCTTGTGGATCCCGAGTTGTGACACAAAAGAAGAGAAGAAACCTCGTGGGCGGTGGAGGGTGAACAGAAGAAAGTAATGGATGTAGGAGGAGTCGATATTGTTGTTGTTGAAAGTAATATGTGTCCTTTTCATCTGTGTCCTTCTTTGTTCGATTTTTTGTAGGAACAGAAGAAAGTAATCTGTCCCCTTCTTTTCATCTGTGTCCTTTTGTTCGATTTTTTGTAGGAACAGAAGAAAGTAATCTGTGTCCTTCTTTTGTTCGATTGTTTGTATTGATTCGTTTGATGTTTTCATCTTTGTTCGATATCTTCTACTTGATTCGATCTGTGGCAATCTTTTCATGTTGGATTTTTCTGTTTTCATCTTTCTTTGAATGAAGTTACTAGAGTTTATTTTTTTTTCTTACCGGAAAAGAATCACCGGAGCAAAGGGGGAGGAAGAAGAAAGTCCCATTAAAACCACAATGGTTAATTCGTTTCCAAACATCAACAATACAAAGGAATATACATGAATGAAAGACAATATAATGAAAATATTTCATTCCTATTCCATACTATTTTCATTCCGATTCCCTAAAACGAACCAAACGCCCCCTAAACCTATTAGATATATCACCCATTCACCCTAATCGGTTCCCTCCCACATTCCACGCTTCCATCATCGACTGCATCTTCCGGCGATCTTTTGATTAAAGAAAAAACTTCCGGCTGCTGCATCTGTTTCCGGCGACTCCCTTCTCGCATCTTCCGACGACTGCATCTCTTTCTGGCAGCCCTCGCTCCACAAAAAAAGAATCATGTATCGGGTTGAAGAAAAAGAGAATCAATTCCAAGCATAATTTCATGTATCGATTCTAAACCCAAAAAAAACCCTACTGTACTCGAATATGGATGACGGTGATAACCAAACTAACAAAGGGGAAGAATACGGTGTATAAAAAACCCTCTGTTCTCACTTCTCGGTTGTTTAAGATTTGATTTGATTTTTTTTTTTTTTGGTAAATTGGTGATAAATTTGGTAAATGATTTTTGGTTTGAACATATTGATTGATTGATTTGCTATACTTGATTTTGATTGAATTGGTAAAAACGGTTTCAAGTATTTTAAAAAATTGTGTTGAAATTTACCTTTTGGATGATAGCGATATGTACATCGTGATATAATGTTTTAATTCATGTGAAGGGTATGTTGGTCATTTTTATCATTCAAACAGTTGATTTAGAAAAAAAAGTAAACATCATTATATTTTTATTCAGACAGACAAATGTATACAAACAGACAAAGTTATCCATACAGGACTTAATGGAAAATCTTAATTTAGACATATATTTGAGACCTACTTGATAATACCTACCCATAGACATGTTATTGTTATATATTTTTCTGAGTTGTACAAATTTCCGTAATCATATTTTGATCTTTTTGACATTTACGATATCTAGATTTTCAACGTATTTAAATATGAAATTTGGTATAAATCCGATATTTCTATAATCCAGAAATGACACATTTCTATAGTTTTGTTCAAGTGACCCTAAAATAAAAACTTTATTCTTTTTCAAATCTGAAAGCGTCATTACGATCTATGTGAAGCACCGAGTCCAAAAATATATGAATTATATAACTTATAACTCCATTTGGACTCTAAAATTAATAAAACGATACATTTAATATTAAATCAGTCCTATAAATAAAACTTTGTTGGTTTTCAAATCTGAAATTTCATTGTGATCGTCATAAATCGCTGGTCACAAAAACATATTAGTCGCATTTCATAAAAATCTATACGACTAGCTATTTTGAGTAAAATGACAAAACCTTTTAAATAGAAATAATATTAAAATATTCACATATATATATATATATTATATATTTAACTATTGAATTATATATATATATATATATATATATATATATATTTTTTGAAATATATTATATATTTTCATCTCCGTAACTTTTAATCAGATATATTTCTCTTCTTTGTTTTTAAATAAATATTTTCTAAATCTTTGAAATATCCTCTTTTCAATAAATCACTTTTCGATATTAAAATATTAACTTTTGAATCCGATGTAAATACCTCGATACCGGATAAATATCTTAAATTATCTATTAGATATCGATTTGCTTAACCTTTATTGTAATGATTTAAGATATCTAAATAGACATAATTTTGTCATCAATGTATAGTGAAAACGGGGTGTTACATAAACAGCTTCAAATAGTTAGTATTCAACCTAACCGACACATTATTTAGCAATATTGAGAGAACAAATGTAAATATTTTAAGTGAAGTGCAACGAAATCACAATCCCAGTGATACGTTCAATGCGGAATATGGGATCTAATTTAGATATTTACGACAGTTGCGGTTGTCTCAACACATGATCTTGAGAGCCTGTATGTCAACTATCACTTTAAGTGAAGCTGCTGTAAACTACCATGAGAATGGCCATTGCTTTTAGAAACTCAGTTTATTAATAATTGTGTAATTGAGCATGCCTGCATGTAGCTATTGTTTGCACTAATGTGCGACCTGTAAAATAATGGTAACTTGAAAGTTGTCATAAAGCATAAATATGCCATCAACAATTAGAGGGGTATCATGATGCCACGGGAATGTTAACATAAATCTATCACAATTTCATTCATCAACTTCAACCCTTATAAGATTCCAGTGTCCTGTTCCATATAACACAATGATAATAAAAGACTGGAGTCGCGTGAAGGCAGAGCCCCGCGCGGATGGCGACGCGGTTCAAGTCGCGTAGAGATTTGCGCGGAACACTATTGTTCTATTTACCCTCATTTTTGGCTATAACAATCAACCTCAAATAAGACAGGTTTCAAGGTAAGATCATGTACTAACACTACACTACAAGCGAAACATGGTTATAAGGTAATATTTGCTCACTCATAAATCGGGGTGTTACAAACTTGGATCTTCAAGCCAAAACTTCCAAAAACCTAGATCCACAAGTTTTCAACCATAAATATACATATTCAACCACAAATAATCGATCCCCAAACATTATACATGAAGATCTCAACTTATGTCAAAACCCTAATTTACATAGATGAATAAAAGAGAAGGTTACCTTGACCATAACTTGAATTCGTCAACAATACACTTCTAGGTCACCAAAATGAGTCACAAACTCCCAATCTTCAAAATGATAAAAATGTTTGAATGAAACCCTAGAAAACTTGATGGTGATGAAGAAGATGAAGGTATATAAGTTATAGTTTCCAAAACCTTTCTAGATGGTGAGGAGTCACTTAAAACCTCAAATCTTGGTGTCTCCCATGCTCAAAATCACTCATGGGAGCATAAGGGTTCGGTTGGGAGGGTTTTAGGAGGAATTCGATGAAAGAATAAATGAAGAAAGTGAGAAAATTGGATTAAATGGGCGTTGCACCCCGACCGCGACCTTGCCAGGCGATAGTGCCCATGGCATTGTCGCGAGTCACTCTCGCGGTGATGGTACCGCGACTCCATGTATCCCTGCGATTGTGCCTCGGTGAGAGTGACAATGTCACAATCGCCAGGCACTCTCGACCCGTGTGTACCGCAAGGCACTTCAGCCCCGCGATTGTGCCCTTGGCGACAGTGACCCTGTCACAGTCGTCACGCATAGTCGCTCCAACCATGACGGAGCCCGATATTTCACTTTTTCGCGCATAGAGGACGCTCGATGATTAGGGAAACGTAAGTAACATTTTTTTACTCTAATTTACCAATTACAAATCATTTATTTCAAGGCAAATGGAGCCTTATAACTTTCCTGAAGATACGTGTGTTACACTGAGCTGATGCTACCTAAATCAAAGTTCCACCACCGTGTGTAACACCCTCAAATTTGGTAAGAGCAACTAACAAAATTTTCGATACAACATCCAATAAAGACAACACATATCCCTACAATATCCATACTCAATACGCCTCAAAACATGATTTGATAAATAACCTCAACAATTACAAACTCTATATAAGGACTACATTGAAGTCGGGTGTTACTCAACTCCAAATACAGTTGCTCTCCTCAACCATAAAATGGACGAAATCAAATACCCAAACGTGGAAATGACGCATTTCGTTCAAAACTTAATATACGTGGGAATAACCCAATATTAAAGCCAACTGTTACCGTCGGCCACATAAAAAAACCCAAGCTGGTGAAATACGACATTACCACTTAAAATACCACTGATCAACGATGAGGAGCTCCGTATATACTGAGAATAGAAGAACATGCAAGTAGGTCACTCATACAACTTTCTCGCATGTCATCTAAACGTTTCCATCTTGGGTGGCGAGAACATATGAGTGGGGCCACCTGTGATGTTATTGGATTTCACCACACATCCTAGTTCCCATGCCACCACCAACATCACAACCTCGGACTGATTATGCCTCTGGCCTTACTCCGTCGAGTTCCACTTTTGTTAGTGTATTAATTGTATCCAATATTTAGTGAGAAAAGTCAAGTCAAGAAAAGTCAACAATGTCAAAGTCTATATAAGTCAAAGTTAGCAAAGTCAATTTTAATGTTTGTAGGTTTTATATCCTTGGTATAAATACATATAACTTTGAAAATCATGTAACTAAGAAGCATTGTACGTATACTGTTAGATCAATGACAAAAGAACTTTCTCTCTCTACTCTCTCTCTAGATATTCACTGTCATAATCTTGATTGAGTTTAATTGTAGAATAGCTTGATTTGATCTGGAAATACATTTTCAATTGGTATCAGAGCGAGACCAAACATATTCAGAATGATTATAACACTTGATTGAATCAATTTCTGGAAATTTTTAAGATTTTAATCGTATTCTTGAAAAAATACTGTTTGATCGATTGTTTCTTGAATTGTTGAAATTTGTGTGTAATTTTGTTCTAACAGTGATCGATTTGTGTTATAAATCAGGATGTAATCACACACAAACACCAATTGATCATTTGTTTGATGTAATTTTGATTTTCTTGAAGTTTTGTTTCACGAATTGCACAGAGTCTGTAATTTTGATTTTCGATTGCTTTTGTAATTTCAGTGTTGTAATCTTGTTTCGTATTGGTTTGTGGACTAATTGTGAAATTTTCAGAATAAGAAATCAAGATTTACTTGATTTTTGATCGATCAGGCCAAGAACACGCAAAGAAAATCAAGAACGCGCTAGATCTGTTAAACGCGCAAGCTTCATGTGAAGAATACGCTAAAGTCAAGTGAAGAATGCGCAAACGTCTTCTGCAAGTTCATCATCAAACGCGCAAACAATAGCTTGCGAGTTCTCAAAACACGCAACTCAAAGCCTCCGTGTTTTGCTCTTCGGTCTGCGAGTTTGTGCGAGTTTCGATCTGCTCTTCGGTCTGCGTGTTTTACTTGATTTGTGAGTTTGTTAAAAAGCGCAAGTAGGCATCTGCGAGTTCTAGAAACGCGCACGTTACCATTTGCGTGTTTATCAGGAATAGGGTTTTGCGCAAACTTCAAACCCGCAAGTCGTGTTTTTTGCGAACTGTCAAACGCGCAAGTAGTGTTTTGCGCGAATCAAAAACGCGCAAGTGCTTGTTAGCGCGAAATTTTGTGAACAGTGACTTGCGATTTCTAGTGATTTGCGAGTTTGTGTTCAAAGTAGTCTGCGAGTTCTAAGCATCTACGAGTTTTAGTGTTTTGCGAGTTTCAGAGTTGAAATTTTTTTCTGAGAAAATTTTATTTTCAAGTGGTGATCTGTTTTTGACTTTAAGTCAAAATTTCTGAATTCTTTGGGAACGATCTTTCATATCAATATCATATTTCATTCAAGATGCCAACGACATATGAGAGGGGAAATACAGTACTTTTAGCTAGAGATATGGTTGTATTGTACATGCCTGAGATACCTGTAATAGAGGCTGAACGAGACAAACTGAGAATTCAGAATACAGCCTTTGTCAAACAGATTCAGGAGTTGAAGCTAAATTTTTCAAATTCTGATAAAATTTCTATTTGTACAAAATGTACTGATAATGCTAAATCTGATTTTGCAGGTATCATCAGCGCAAGAGAGAAGGAAATTAGAGAAAAAAGAGACAAAAATTAAAGATGGAGAGAAAATGATTGAAATAAAAGAATATGCCATTTAGGCTATTGAGAAAGCAATCAAGGTCAAAGAGTCTATAATTACGAAACTTCAAAGCCAACTGAAGAAAACTGAACAGAAATCATCAGAGCTGAAAGATGAATCAGTTAAGCTTCAACAAAAGTTTAAGGCTTTTGAAGATCAGATATCTGCTCTGGAGAAGAAGAATGCTGAACTGAAAACAAGCCTCCAAGCAGAAAAAGAAAACTCAAATGTGAAGACATCTTCTACTCAACGGTCATCTGAACTTTCCAAGAAAACTCTTCAAGAGAAAAAGGATTTGGAGCTGAGATGTTTAAAACTTTCTAAGCAAGTGTCTGAATTCGAAAAGATAATAATTACTGAAAGAGACACTTTTGCCAAAGAAAGAAAAGTTCTTGAAGATAAAAATTCTGAATTTCCCAAACAGATCTCTATTCTACAAGACTTACTTGAGAAAGAAAGAAAAACTTTTCAAGAAAACAAAAAGTCTTTGGAGATTGAAAAGAAGAAATATGAAAAGAGAAATGTTGGGATATTCAATGAAATTTCTGATAAAACCAAGAACTTATAAAAAGATTTTGAGCTTGAACGTTTACATTTTGAATCTGAGATATCAAAGCTCACATCCAAAATAATTGTCCTATATTCAGATGTCCAAAAAGAAAAGAAGGTCGGATCTGATTTGAAACAAATGTTTGACACAATGACTTCTGAAAGAAACATTTTATCCGCAAAGATAAAAGACTTAGAAGTTGCAAATGTCAATTTATCAGAAAAGATTACAGTTGATGTGATTGATCAATCACCTGTTGATAATTCAACATAATCAGTCTGTTCTTTCAAAACAACTTCAAGTTCTATTCATGAGAAAAATGTTTTGAAAAAGAATAGTGTCAAATCACAAACAGTCAAATCAAATCAGATTATACCATCTAATCTATTCTATGACAAATTTGTTGATGGTTCAACAAACTTTTATATAAAATCTCTTGGAAAGCAATCTAAGAAAAATCAGATGGTCTGGAAAGTGAAGAGTTTTTCTGATGAAGATAAGAAGAAAGACAAAACATTTGCGTCCACACCCAATGCCAAAAAGAACATAACACATAAAGTAAAGGTAAATCTTTTGGTAATCCTGATATGTTTTATTCTACTAATCACTTGATCAGGGTTGCTCAAAAGAAGATTTGATGTTCTTATTGCGGAGCACATGACTTTGTAAGTAAGAATTTTGTCAATTACTGGTATGGATCATATTATGTGACCCCCACACGAACTGCAACTAACACATCAGGACCCAAATACCAGTGGGTACCAAAAGCTAAAAATGTGTTGTAGGCACCCAAAGTTTAAGGGGGAGCATGATGATTGACTTCTAGACAAATCAGTCTAGGACTCGTTCTTCAAAGTTTAAAGAACATTGGCTTTTGAACAAAACAGTTCAAAACCCGAACTTTAATGTAAAGGATTGTGGCTTCTGATCACATGACAGATCAGGACCCGTTCTTTAATGTTTAAAGATATGGATATTTTGCAAATATCCAGGGGGGCTTAAAAGAAAACAAATCATGATATACTGATTTGAGGGGGAGCTTAAAAGGTAAATATCTTCTAATCTTGATCTCTGATTGTTTGAAAGAAGAACAACTTTCAAGCATGCAAAACAATTTCTTAAATGTTCAAACCACTTCTCTATTCTCAAAAGATTTCATGAATTTAGAAGTGTGTTTTTAAATGTTTTTCATAATTGAGCTTCAATGTTTAACTGACCGTGTGTTTCCAAAGATCAAACATTGTGTATTATCTTATCCATATACTATAAAGTATTCACACACACCGATTCAGTACTTCATTTGAAATTGTTATTACCATGTCTCATAACGAACAAATTTTTCGATGGTAATACTCCCGTTTGCTTTCAAATGTTGTTGAACATCAATCATCATTTCCAAGTTTGTGCTTTCATTGCTAAAATTGTTTATATTTGTTCATATAAACAAAATATCCAATTCTTTGATACCCTAACCATTTTATTTGATCTGATTGATACATTGTCAGATTCTCAAAACAATTCTCTTGATTTCATTTCATTCATTCAATATATTTGTTTTGAGAAATCTTCAAAGTTCAATTGCTCAAATCTCATGAGCATACATTTTGACAATGTTATCATATATTTTGTGTTTAATTGTTCAAGTTAAACTGTTGAGCAATCATTTTTTTAGAACTTACATGGGATTCTTGTGTGAGCTTATAAGAACTTCCATGGATTCAAGTTAACTTGTGTTTCCTACCCAGGAAGTTATCCTCGAGTGATTGAGGGGTGAGGGGTCAAAATCAAAGAGTGGGGGAGATAACTCATCCGGTTGAGTTGTTCTCATTGTGTGGAGCGAAAAAATGTAAATGAGAGTTTGGTTAGAAGTGAGCAAAATGTTAAAAAGAAAGAGGGTGTGAGAATAGAGTTAAAAGAATATCAGAACTCTGCACCAACCACTTTCTGAGTCGGGAAGCCACATCTTCTGATTGGTTCACATTCTTTGGTGACCATCATTGAAATAGGCGGTGAGCCCATGCCAACTCTTGCATTAACCCCACCAGCCACTCGTTTCTTTCTCGAAAAATAAATGTTTCATTTTCTTGGGGACACAACATATATGTTATCTGGTCTTCACTTGGAAGATTTAGATATTGAAAAAGAAGGAAAGTTGCCCCACCTTCGCACCTCTTTCATGCACATTGAGTCCGTGTAATATCTATTGCTGTCTCAACAGTTTACACATTTTGAGCCTGATCAAGCTAAGTAGCTTCAATCATTTCTACACTTTCACATACACACAAGGAATGTGTTTTCTTGTCATAACATTCATAGAAATTTCCTTCGTGGTTTTTCAATGATTGAATGGAAGTCCTGGGGGAGTGATCATCACAAAAGCTCATTTCCAATGTACATGTGTTGTACAAAGTGGCTCTGTGCTACTTACAGGCATACCAACTGTATCATTTGTTGAATCAGGGTTACATTGTTTATTATATCTGAATTTGAAAAGATTCGGGTATATACAATTCATGATTCAGTTATTCAGATAAAAAGGGCGGAGAATGTCAAACTTACCATAAAAGGGGAGATTGTTAGTTTTTACAAAGGGGAAGATCAAAGAATGTGTTGAAATTGAAGAGTTTTGATGATCATGATGTTCACAATCATCAAAAAGAGGGATAAATCTACAAAGTTCAATTTCAAATTAATTTCAAAGTCCTGAAGAAAGTTCAAAGTCAAGACTTGTGGAGAATTTCTGAAAGTTCAAACCATATGAAAAGAAATCATTCTCAAAAGATTCTGAAGACAAGTCTAAATGATTCGTGAAAGTTCGTTTTTCCGAAGACTGGTCAGAGATTGCAGAGATGAAGATACATATTTGTCAAAGATCCCTCGAAGTTCCAAAGAAATTCAAAGTTTTTCAAAGTTTTATTAAAGACTTATTGACTTTACAAAGATGCAAAGTGCTAATGACTTTTCAAGATTCTTCAAAGACTGCACTGAAGATTATTAGAGCTTCAAAGTCCAAGACTATCAAAGACAAAAGTTGAAGAATCAAGCATTGAAGACTAGTGTCAAATTTTTTTTAAATCTTGAATACAAATGGGGAGATTGTTAGTGTATTAATTGTATCCAAGATTTAGTGAGAAAAGTCAAGTCAAGAAAAGTCAACAATGTCAAAGTTTAGATAAGTCAAAGTTAGCAAAGTCAATTTTAATGTTTGTAGGTTTAATCTTGTAGGTTTTATATCCTTGGTATAAATACCTATAGCTTTGAAAATCATGTAGCTAAGAAGCATTGTACGTATACTGTTAGATCAATGACAAAAGAACTTTCTCTCTCTACTCTCTCTACTCTCTCTCTAGATATTCACTATCATAATCTTGATTGAGTTTAATTGTAGAATAGTTTGATTTGATCTGGAAATACATTTTCAACTTTCAAGGACTTACAGACGTGGGTGTCTATCCAATCTAGGCGAGTTTCAACTTAGCGGCACGAGCCGCCTATTGCCTACTCGCTAGCAAACCCAAGTTGTGGGTCCAACAATACTATATCAAGTTCTATATCAACGACACATAAAGATTACCAACCTGTATTGATTATAACAAAAGGTTACAAGGTTGATCGATTAAAGCTTTGATTGTGTTCTCTCTGTTTTCTCTCTTTTCACCTTTTAGTGTGTGTTTGTATGTGATCTGATAATATCTGTTAGAGAGATTGAGAGATATCACAATATCTAATCTAAAGTGTGTCTAACACACTACCTAAGATAATATCTAGATATTAGATCTAGATATTATTTCTAATATAAACTAGACTAGAAACTAACTAATAACTAATATCTAACAAACTAAACTATTACAATACTATAACTTAGATATTTAAATCTAAGTAAACTAAAACAATTACATTGACATTTATTACAAACGACATAGACTTTAATATCGAGAGTCGACGTTTTGGCTTTAGCTTCAGATTGCTATCTTCAAATTGGATGATCTTGAATCCAATGAGACTGTGGTCTAACAATCTCCCCCTTTGGATCAAGATCATTACGAAAATGATTTTAGCAATTCAGTCTTCTTGTTCAGCTCAGAAGATGCAATCTCTTTCTCTAGCTCTTAAATCAGCATGTCTTCAGAATAGTTGCTTTTGAAGGTTTCAATCTTTGACGTGATTCTTGAAACATGTGATCTTTGCCATTTCTTGTGTAGTCATTCTCCCCCTTTTTAATGTTAAGTGCAACGACTTCATCAAAATTATTTGTAAGAAATGTCTATCTTCAGTTAGAGCCTCTGATTCGTCAATTCATAAGATATTCATCCAGATCTTTGCAAATCTAGACAAAGTAGTCATGTAACACCTGAATCAACTAATGAATCAGTTAACATGTCTGTCAGTAACACTAAGTCACTGTGTGTAACGAATACACATTGGAAAGGAGTTGTTTGATGTTGACTCCCCCAGGGCTTCCATTTAATCATTGAAACACCACAAAGGTTATTTCTATAAACGTTATGACAAAGAAACAAATTCCTTGTGTGTTCGTGCTTGTGATAGAAAGAATTAAGCACTTGATGATTGCTTATTTGGCTCAAAATTGTGTAAACCACTGAGACAACAGTAGGTTAAGTACATACTCAATGTGCATGATTGAAGTGCGAAGGTGGGGCAGACTTCCTTCTTTTCAATATCTAGATTTTCCAAATGAAAATCAGATAGCAAATGTGTTGCATCCCCTTTGAAAATGTGAAACACTTTCTTGTTGAGAATAAAATGAGTAGATAGTGAGGTTTGATCAAGAGTTGGCATGGGCTAGTTGCCTGTTTCAATAATGTTCACCAAAGAATTGTGAAACACTAGTAATGTGGCTACCCGGCTCAGAAAAAGTTGGTGCAGAGTTGTGTTATTCTTTTAACTCTGTTCTCACACGCTCTTTCTTTTAAACATTTAGCTTTCTCTAATCACACTCATTTATTTTCTCTTTGCACACTCAATCACTAAGGATTAACTTCTTGGGTAGAGATCACTGGTTAAGGTGATTCCATAGAAGTTGTGTTAATTCCTAACACAATGATTCCTTGTTTTCCTATGATGCATGTGATGCTCAGATTGGTTTAACTATTTTAGTTAAAGCACAATTTAGATCATGAAAACATTTAAAATACACTCCCAAAATATAAAGTCTGTTGAAAAATCGGGAATTGGTTTGAACATTAAAAACAATGTTTTCCAATGATTGAAAGTTGTCCTTCTTTCAACCATATATGAGATGAAGATTTAGAATTATACCTTTACGTACAATCTTTCAACTCATGAAGCTAAGCTTTAAGTCATAAACATATGAACTTGTAAGCTTCTCTCAAAAATTCTGCAAAAGTCTTAAGTCAAAGTCAAAGTAAAATTTATTCACTTAAATTGAAAAGACAAAAAGCAGTAAAACTTTTTAAAGTACGAGTTCTGATCATAAATAATCAGAAGTCATATCCAAACTCCTTTGTCTTGAAGAGCTCCCCCTAAAATCCATTACAAAAAAATTGACATAAAAGGTAAATGCATAAATCTTATGAGCTCCCCCCCCCCCCTCAAAATAAGATTGACCACATGTCAATTTCTTCTCATACTCCCCCTTGGATCATGAACAGTATATAGAATTGCAGATATCTTGCGGAAATGAAGAAATGATGAAAAAGTATACAATTAGAAAAATTTGATAGGTAACTATTGATTAGATTTTAAAATTTAGCATACCAAGCTTAGAGACAAGAAAGTTAAACCTCTTTTCGTCTAAGGGTTTGGGGAACAAATAGGCAAGCTGATAATCAGTTTTTACAAAGAAAAGTTCAATTGTTCCTTTTTCAACATGATCTTTAATAAAATGATACCTGACGTCTATGTGCTTAGTTTTGGTGTGTTGAACAGGATTCGCTGATATTGCGATGACGCTCTTGGAGTCACAGTATATTGGGATCTTGTTGAAGTGGAAACCGTAGTCGCACAATTGAGTTATCATCCATAAGACCTGAGAACAGCAGCTAGCAGCAGCTACATATTCTGTTTCGGCCGTGGAAGTTGAAACACAAAGTTGCTTATTCGATGCCTAACTTACTAGCTTGTCACCGAGGAACTGTACATGTCCCGACGTGCTCTTCCTGTATAACATACAACCTGCATGATCTGCATCTGTGTAGACTGTTAGTTCAAAACTAGTATCTTTGGGATACCACAAACCAAGATCTGCAGTTCCCTTTAGATACCTAAATATGCGCTTCACAGCAGACATATGGATTTCTTTAGGATTGGCCTGATATCTTGCACATAAGCATGTTGAGAACATTATATCTGGCCTACTGGAAGTAAGATACATTAAAGAACCTATCATTCCTCGATAAGTCCTAACATCAATAGCCTTTCCCGAAGGATCGGTGCCAATCTTAGTACCTGGTGCCATTGGGGTACCAATCGGTTTTGAATTTTCCATTTGGAACTTCCGAAGAATATCCCTAATGTATTTTGATTGATTGATAAAAATACCCGATGAAAATTGTTTTACTTGTAAACCGAGAAAGAAATTCATCTCTCCCATCAAGTTCATCCGAAATCTAGACACCATAAGGTTTGCAAAATTCTTACAGTACTTCGGATTTGTAGAGCCAAAGATAATATCATCTACATAGATTTGAATTAAAATGATATCGCCTTTTTCCTTTTTGATAAACAAAGTGGTATCCACCATTCCTTTTGAAAACCCAAACTTGACTAGAAAATTGGAAAAGGACATCATACCAGGCTCGAGGTGCTTGTTTCAGACCGTAGAGTGCTTTGTCGAGAATGTAAACGTGATTCGGCTTCTCTTGATTGACAAAACCCTCTGGCTGAGAGACGTAGACTTCCTCCTTCGTCTTTCTTTATCTTGAAAACCCACTTCGTACCTATAATTGTTTTACCTTTAGGCTTTGGTACGAGTCTCCAGACTTGAAGTGCATCGAACTGATTCAACTCTTCTTGCATTGAGATCACCCATTCTGGATCAGCAAGTGCCTCTGATACACGTGTTGGCTCGAACTTGCTCAGAAAGGAGTCATGCATGCACATGTTCATTGATGTTGAGCTAGTTTGCACCGGTTTTGATGGATCGCCAATGATCTGGATTATCGGGTGCTCTTTGGTCCATTTATGTTCATGAGGTAGTGGATTATATGAATGTATGTCAGTTGTATCATCTATAAATCCACTTGTACCTTCTTCAGCTTGTTCAGGAGGAATGATGATTGCAGTTGAAGTGGTAGGTTCAGAAGGCTCAGCAGGAACAACTTGTTCTGGCTGTAGATTGATCTGAATAGTATCTCCTACTGTTTCAACTACTTCTGTCTCTTTATCATTTGTTACTTCTTCAACTGTTGGAGTCGACATTTGAATTGTAATCTCTTGTTGAATCGGGGCGTTTGATTCAATAGGAACATCTGAACTGGTTGGATGAGTAGTCGTGAAGTCTTCCATCCTGTCAACCACAACAGATTTCTTTACATTAGATCCAAGAAATTCATCATAAAACAATTCAAATAATAAATCTAAATCAGATAAATGGTTAGTAGAAGTTGATGTTTCATCTGATTTATTCTGTTGAGATGTAGGTCCTGGACTGAGTTGTCCAGAAGCTAGTATTCCTGTTATAACGGGTTCTGAACGTTGTTGTTCGGAAGCCATTTCTTCATCAAACGAGACGTTGATGCTTTCAATCACCGTTTTTGACTTCTTTAGATAAACACGGAATGCAGTTGATGTCGAGGAATAGCCAATGAAGATTCCTTCATCCGCCTTAGCACTGAACTTATTTAGACTCTCCCTATCGTTTAGAACGAAACACTTACACCCAAATATATGGAAATATTTGATTGTCGGTGTTCTGTTGTTGATTAACGCATAAGGAGTCTTCTTGAATCTTCGATGTACCATGGAGCGATTATGTGTGTAACACGCGGTCGATACAGCTTCTGCCCACAAAAATAGAGGTAAGTCTGATTGACTTAGCATAGTACGAGCAGCCTCGACTAGCGTTCGATTTCTTCTTTCGACCACTTCATTTTGTTGAGGCGTACGAGTAGCAGAGTATTGATGTGAAATCCCGACAGATTCGAGATATTCTTCAACTTTATTGTTCTTGAACTCTGTGCCGTTGTCTGTTCGTAGAAACTTGACCGGTTTCTGCAGATTCACCTGGGTCATCTTTAGGAATGTGATGAGGACATCTGGTGTCTCATCCTTTGAACGTAGAAACTTGACCCATGTGTATCGCGAGTAATCATCCACGATCACGAGTATGTACTTCTTTCCGCCTAGACTCTGAGTTCGCATCGGACCGCATAAGTCCATATGCAATAACTCTAATGGAGCGCTTGTACTTGGTTCAGGCTTTGGTTTATGAGGTGCCCTCTTCATCTTGCCCTTTTCACAAGTTGCACAAAGATGTTCTCTTTCATATTTGAGCTCTGGAAGTCCTTTGACGAGCTTTCCACTAACCAGATTGTTGATGTACATGAAGTTGAGGTGAGAGAGCCTTCAATGCCATAACCAACTTTGTTGCATCGAGGCTTTCGTTAGTAGACAAACTTGCTTGTCAGTCTGGACATTTGATAAATTGATTGTGTAGAGGTCTGATTCTCGAGTACCGACCAAGAGTTCTTCGCCTTCTTCATTGCAAATTGAACATCTTTTGGCTTTGAAGTTGACCTCTAAGTCTTTGTCACATAACTGGCCTATGCTGAACAAGTTGTGTCGTAAGCCTTCTACATAGCTCACCTTCTTGATCGTGACATTGTCATGTTGTACATCACCATATCCCATGATTGGAGAAAACTGGTCGTTGTCGAATCTAACTGTTCCGCAATATTTGTCTTTAAAATTGGACAATATCTCTTTTTGCCCTGTCATGTGCTTGGAACATCCGTTGTCCAAGAACCATGTATGACTAGTCTGCATAAGAGAAATTACAAATTTAGATATTTATACAACAACTTTGGAATATTCACTTTGATTATCGAAGTTAGGGTCTTGAACTGATTTGTTCAAAAGCCTATTTTGACTTTGATGTTCGGGGTTTGAACTGCATTATCCAAAAACCTATTTTGACATTGAAGAACGAGTTCTGATATGTACATAATCAGAAGTCGATTTCTCTTCAAGCTTTGTGTGACTGCAACACAGATTTAGCCTTAGGTACCCACTGGAATTTGGGTCCTGCTGTGTTAGCACAAGATTTTGGTACCCATTTCAAATTGGGTCCTCTTTTCTTTTGAAATG
This sequence comes from Arctium minus, assembly GCA_954870635.1. Taxonomy (NCBI): domain Eukaryota; kingdom Viridiplantae; phylum Streptophyta; class Magnoliopsida; order Asterales; family Asteraceae; genus Arctium; species Arctium minus. The sequence continues at coordinate 230,674 of OX941085.1, read as the reverse complement.
TATGAGAAGAATTAGTATGAGATGAATGCACATGGTAATTTCCAAACCAATCTTCAGAATCTTGACAAGAGATAGAAACATGTTTATCATAAATAGAGGACTTTATAGCAGATAAAGATAACTGAAATAATTGCTTCATTGTATATTGTTTACGAGAAACAACAAGTTTTGAGTTCAAAAGAGCAACATCAGCAATTAAGACATCTTTACTAAGAGAAGTCTTACTACAATTAACACTACTAAACGATTTAACAGTCTTGTCAAGCTTCCATTTGGGTTGCCATTGAGAATTTACTTCTGGCCTTTGCTTGCTCAGATATGAAACATGTGAAACTGGCGAGTTAGACCTTTGAGCAACAAGCGATTGCTTCTTCTTCGGATTACCAGTAGTGTTCGGTTTCTGTGAATGCTGAGATATATTCTTACCTTTAGCAGTTTTAGCTTTCACAGAGACCGAGTTATCAACTTTCGTTGATTTTGCACTATTAACAGGCATACTGGTTTTTCTCAAAGATTTCTTAACAAAAGATGAATGGTTAGGAAGTTTTGCATTAAAATCAAATTGTTCAAAACAATCATCTAAACCACCGTTAGAGTTCAGAAAATCAAGCTCTTTATTTGATGAACCAAACATATCCTCAGAGTTTGAAGCCTTAGAAATTATAACATTTTTGAACACTGTTGAAAAAACCTTTTGTTCAATATTCATCAAAAATCTTTCATCTGATAAAGAATTATCGAGTTAAGAAATTTTACTTTCTAAAACGAGAGGAGGGACATATAGTTTACCTTGAATAGGCTTCGCCTCCATTTCCTTTTCAGAATAACTTTGAAAAAAAATCACTTGAAAGAGATTTCTTCTTTTGATATATTGGATTTTCATTATAACTATTATTCATCTTCGCATAATAAAATGGAAGATGAACTTTAGATGATTTCAAACGTTTTTCAGTTTCGTTGGCTTCATCCTCTTCCGACAGTTTAGTCCAAAAAGTTTTAAACTCAGGGATTCTTCGAGCTAGTTTCATAGAAAGATGGTCATAAAGTCCTGGCACTTTAGACATCCCTTTTTGTAGACAGTGAGGATTCTTATAACCGATTCCCCATCTCTCTATTTCATCTTTGGGTTTGTTTAGATGAATAGTCTGTTCAGTTTGACCCATTTTATATAACTTCTCTTCCAAACTTTTTAATTTTCCATGTAAAGAAAAGTTTTCTTTGATACATGAAGAATGCAATTCTTTAAGCTCATATAAATCAATCCCACTTTTTAGCAGTTGAGACTTGAGTTCAGAATTCTCTTTTAGAATTATTGTCTTTTCCTTAGCGTTGGTGTCATTATCTTTATGTAAAACCTCAACCAATACTTTCTTCTCAGCAATTTCATTGCTAAGTTTCTGTATCAATTGGTTTTTGTCAGTTATGACACCATTTTCTTGCTCAAGATTAGATTATAACTCTTTTTGTTTTAAACTCATTGCATGCATTTTATTCATGAAATTCGAATCTGAAAAATTATATACCTCCTCTTCTTCATTATCTGAATCAGTTTCAGCATCTGATTCTATCTGTCCCATCAAACACATGTTGACGGCTTCATCTTTCTCTTCATCCTCTTCTTCATCATCTGAGTGATCAAGCCAATATTCATCCTCAACCATCAGTGCTTTTCCAGCCTCCTGTTGCTTTGCAAGAAGCATCTTGTTCTTGTAATAATCGGAGTTTCTGACTTTTGGCCTTCGGCAATCTCTGGCATAGTGACCTGTTTTGCCACAATTATAGCACGTTGGTGGTTCTGTCTGACTGGATCCTTCAACTTTGAACTTTCTTTCTTCTGGTTTCCTCTCCTCTAATCTCTTCCCTTCAGAGTGATATATTCTCTCTTCAGGCTTCCTTTCCTCTGTTCTTTTCCCTTCATATCTTTTCCCTTCATATCTGCTTCCTTCAACCCTTTCCTTGTGGATGTAGTTGTTCGGACCAGAAGAATATCTCTGACTGTTTGAACTTGGCTTCGTGTAGAACTTTTTCTGAAAATCATTTGACAGCAGAATCATTGCTTGCTTCAGTTGTTCATTTTCCTCCATGTCAGAGTTTGCATAACCTTCATTTTCTTCTGATTCATACACAATTGTCTTGTTCTTCTTCTTCCTGACAACAAGAGTAACTGTGTCTTTAACTGTCTTTCCTTTCTGCCTCTTTTCATCTAGAATTTCATCCACCTTTTCTTCATTTTGTTTTATACACCTCATGAAGTGGAATCTCATTCAAATCTTTGATCTGCTTCATCTTCCTAGCAAATCTTTTCCATTCCGGTTGAAGAATACTCAGGAATTTGACGTTCAACTCAATTTGAGATTTGTTGACTTTGTTCTTGCTAAGTTCGTTCAGCAAAGTCACAAACCTGTCATAGGTTTTTTCTAATGTTTCTCCCACCCTGCCTCTAAATTCTTCATAATTATTTAGGCAGTTGGAGATTTTCAGCTGATTTCCAACCTTCGAACCCAACATCATCTTCTCAAGTTGATCCCACATTTCTTTGCCGGAGGCTTTGTAGCTGTCAATCTTTACATAGATTTCATTTGGAATTCCTTGTAGAATGTATGACTTAGCTAATCTATCGCCTTTAGTTCTTCTGAGATTATCATCTTCTAGCTCATGAAACTTAAGATCAACCTCAGTCGACACATTTTCAACCAAGCGAGTCGTCTTAACTGGTTTCATAACCCCTTCTTCTATAGATTTCCTGATGAAATCACCCAGCTCATGTCTGTCAACAAAGTTCAGGAACCTATTTTTCCACTGTTCGTATTCTCCTTTAAAGAGAACTGGTGGCGTGGTGTCAGTTCCTATTGCAAGGGCTTCTCTGGATGTCATTTTGAAGAAAATTCTAAGTCTGGATTGGAGCAAAGAGGTTTGCGTTTCAAGGTTTGCGTGCGGAAATTGAGGTTTGCGTGTCAAGCACAGTGCGCAAAGTGAGGTTTGCGTTTCACGTGGGATGCGCAAAGTAAGGTTTGCGGTTCTAACGGGATGCGCAAAGTTGAGCTTTGTGTATCACTTGGGGTGCGCAAAGTGAACTTTGCGTATGATGTTGGACGCGCAAACTTGAACTTTGAATATGTTCGTCTTCTGGTTTGCGCAAGTTCGTCCTGTACTTCGAAAATTGTCTAAAAACTTGTTCCTGAAACGATTAGCAATACCAAACTCTACCTTTATGTCTAGAAACACTTCTAGAACTGAATGTGAGCACTCGATCTCAATAAAACACATTTTTTGAAGAAAAATTTGATCGTACAGTACCTTTTTCCACTCGATTGTTTTCTCACTTAAATCACAAAATGGAACTCGATTAAAGCTTAAAAGTGAAATCAAACAACAACAACTCGATCTAGCATGCTAATCGATCACAACCTGATCGATTTTAACACCTAAAACACTTTAACACTCGAAATCAATTTTTTTTTAAATAGAACACAGAGACGTATTTGCAAAGAACTTGATTTTGATCTTAATCAGACTCTGATACCAATTGTGGTTCCAACAATACTATATCAAGTTCTATATCAACGACACATAAAGATTACCAACCTATATTGATTATAACAAAAGGTTACAAGGTTGATCGATTAAAGCTTTGATTGTGTTCTCTGTATTTTCTCTCTTTTTCACCTTTTAGTGTGTGTTTGTATGTGATCTGATAATATCTGTTAGAGAGATTGAGAGATATCACAATATCTAATATAAAGTGTGTCTAACACACTACCTAAGATAATATCTAGATATTATTTCTAATATAAACTAGACTAGAAACTAACTAATAACTAATATCTAACAAACTAAACTATTACAATAGTATAACTTAGATATTTAAATCTAAGTAAACTAAATCAATTACATTAACATTTATTACAAACGACATAGACTTTAATATCGAGAGTCGACGTTTCGGCTTTAGCTTCAGATTGCTATCTTCAGATTGGATGATCTTGAATCCAATGAGACTGTGGTCTAACACAAACGGTCACCACAGTAACCAAAAACTTAGGCTTTCCAAAATAGACAGACTTGCGTGCATATGGATCCATTACAACACTGTCTAACATTACATGACTCCAAATGAATGACCAACGCACCCAAAACATGTAACTCACCAATGACACGAATTAATCGTCATCATACTCAAAACCCACGACGGTTATAAATTCGGACAAATGTCCACACGACTCAATTAGTCAAAATCGAGCCAAAGGCCCAACACCATACGTAAATCTCCAACGAAAGTCTTTGTAAACATTAAAAACACATTTAACCGACTGGTGAAGACACAACGACCCAAAAGTATAATTAACTCAAACGCAACATTGGTTGAGGCAAACCATTTTCCAAATGGACTATTTGTCCTTATATTTCCAAAATGTCTCATGACATATTTATACACAATTTCCAAATAGTTGTAAGTACAAAATCATATAAATGACCTTTACATCAAATGGACTCCATTTATATATATATATATATATATACACACACACACACACATCAAAGAAACATATCAAACTGATTTAATTGTCAAAATGACCAAAATCACAAATATGTGTGTGACACAAGTTTATAAAGTGAGATATAACCAAATACCCAAAACTTATCAGCAGTTAACAATTTGATGTAAAACACAAATACTTTAAAATAAACATTTTGGCATGTACACCATTTTCATAAATCAGCTTGAATTCACCTTGTTAGGTTAAGTTAAACCTAGTTTTCAATCCCCAACCATTGACCTCCAAATCGTAGATCCCACCCAAAGCCTTCCGAAAACATCCATTCTAACTTTTCAACTCAAGCTTCCAAAACCTAGATCCACACATTTCCAACCGTAAATATACTAATTCCACCATAAATAATTGCTCCCTAAACATAATACCCCAATATCTCAACACATCACCAAAACCCTAATTTTGGTCTAATTCCACCAAAATCATTAAGTCCAAAAATTAAGAAGTGCAACCACAAGGAGATCATCAAAAGGACATTTATAATCTATATAAACGTATAGAAAAGAGGATAATGAACTTACCAAGTAGGTATTGTGTAAAACTCCAAGAACTCCAAAAATCTCAAGGGTTGAAGATGAAAGCTTTGCCTTGAATCCAGAGGTGTACCCACTAGCATAGATGATGAAGAACTTCATGATTTTAGGAGAGGTAACCCCAAAATAAGCTAGGGTCCATGAGAGGGTGTGAGGGGTCGGTTTTAGAGAGAGAGGAAGAAGAGTTGGAAATGAGAAATTGAGTGGAAAGGGACTGAAATCCGATTTTAATCGACCAGGGGCCGCCCACGATTATGCCCGGCGATTGTGCCCAGGGCACTCTCGCTAGGGCACTCTCGCAGAGAGTGTACCGCGGGTGGTACCACCCCCGCGACATTGACACGGCGACAGTGACACTTGTCACTGTCGCGGGCACTATCGCCCAGACTCCCCCGGGCTTCGAAATTTGGCCTTTTCGACACCAAGACTCTCGACACTCTTGGGGTTTTTGAATAATGATTTCCCAACGCGAATCCCATCACTTCCAAGTTGCAACGAGGTCCAGGTGGTCTTTACTTACCGAAAATCACGGGTGTTACACCTAACCACCATTCTGGTTTGTCCGAGGTATTAACTTTCGGTCGTCACTCTTGCAAAAGTGAAAATAGGTCATCGAGCTCACCCCCTCCTTCCCCCTTGGGGCTCTTCTCCACCCCCAACTCCAACACCATTCCTCACCGACCCACATCCCTCTCTAAACTATCTTCACGTCCTTATTGGTTTCAAGCCGCCAAAGCCGTTTGTACTTATGGCTCAACACCTTTGTAAATGCCCACCTATCCATCCAAAACCTCGTCTCACACCCATTCCCCACTTCCACCCCGAACGAAGAGTATAAAGGATGCATAAAATATGACAGACCAATTGAGAAGTTAGAAGAATAAGAAGATAACGTTCAATTAGGATACCTATGTCCTTATACACAAGCATGACAAGTTTTCACAAAGAATACCATAAAACAAGATATTCCAATCACGTTTTATCAAAACATACAAGTCCATATCAAAAGGGGGGAGGAGGTTTGAAAATGTCAAAAACAATTTAAGAGTCCAGAATTAAACCAACCAATTGACTCTCACTTTTTTACAAATTTCTGTTTTTGTGTCAATAAAGTTCTTATTCTTTAGATTACAACATGAATCTATTAGGATTTATGACACATATGTTATTATACGTGATACCTTAATATCAAACATCAGTAAAATTTTCCTCTTTTCTTATTGCCCTCTTATTAAGTATCTTGTACACAAAAACTAGACGAGTGAGAAAATGGTCCATATATTACATTGAGTATTGCTTTGGATATTTATGTCCCGTTTTAAAACTTCATTTTATAAATGTAATGTACGTGACTATGTTTTTATTTTTAATTACAATAATATGATAATCAATTATTCGCATCGTTGATTAAAATAGTTAAAATTTTAAATTAGTATAATTTTCTCATAAGGCGACACTTATCCTTCATATTGGTTTCTAACACAAAGGCGTACACACACAAACACAAACATCGTCTCATAGTACAAGCATAAAATCGACGACCTAACATAAAATATACATAATGTGCATGTATGAAATTATTTTAAAATCTACATCTATATCTATACTATATTATAAAGCACGGATAAAAAACTCTTAAATACAAATTATTAAGCATAAAGTACCATCATTTTATGCAAGATTTTAAAAATCTCTTAATTTACAAGTATCAAAACACAAGATACATATTTGTACTGCAGACTTCTAACACCTACCAATTTGGTATATGCAGGACATTCCTTTTATTCAGACATTTCCATGTATCACTATTAATTAATATATTATATTACTATAAATTTGTTTTAATTATATTATTAAATATGTAATTGGTTATTTTTTCTAGATGTCATTAAAATATATAAGATAATCATTGAATTCTAACAAAATACTTATTTTTTTATATAAAAAACATTATATTATTAAGCCTAAATTAAACAAATTTATAAAAAAAAACATTACCATTTTCTTAAAACCATCCAAAATCGTACTATAAATCGACTAAAAAACAAAAAATAAAATGAAACATTAAAATCGTGATGTATCTCGCTGCATTGCACGAGTACACTTCTAGTTTTATATTATAAAAAATATTTTAAGTTTCATCTCAACCACATGTATGAATAGTCTGAGCATCTCCAACAGATTGTTTAAAATAGAAAAGTAAAAATTCAAAATCTTTAAACGATTTCTACATTGTGGAGATTACATAATTAATTATATTATTAAAATACTCAACACAACTCATAAAATATTATTTCTCTCCTATACATTTAATTTCAAACACTTTCATTGGTAGAATGAATAAAAAATCATTTATCTTTCTCATAACTAATCATTTTTAGAGAAATATTCAAATTTGGAAATTTTCATCCTCTTATATACTTTATCCATTTTGAAGAAAATTTTGGGAAACCTGTTAGAAGAAAAATCGCCAAAATCTTCATCTTGGTGAATCTGTTTGAGATGCTCTTCCAACAGCTTCTCCAAAATGGAGAAAATGAGATTTTGAGCTAATATTTTGCTCTAACAGTTTCCCTAAAACTATCTCCAAAATGGAGAAAGTAAGAGAGAGAAGGTTTTTTTCTCCAAATATGAAGATCACCCAAAAATGATTACCGAGTGAGAGGACCAATAAGAAACTTTGAAAATAAATACATAGAAAGATAAATAATACTTTAATATTGTAATTAATGTTAGATTCTCCAAAATGAAGAATCTGTTGCAAATGAATGCATTTTTTTTTTAAGATTTTAACTTTTGGTTATTTATTTTGAAGAAAACTTGGGAAATCTATTGGAGATGATCTTAATGTTCATGACAACATAACATGTGACTTTTAAGCAGGGGTGGACCTACCCTTTTTGGGGTATGGTTGCCCATGAAACCACAAAAATATAAGATTTAAGTGTAATTTTTTTTAAGGTTTATAAACGAGAAACCATAATATTTTTTGGAATGAAACCATAAACATTAAAAATCTTTATGAGGTTTAAATGAAAAATTAAAAAGTATACCGTCCACATTCACTCAAATTGAGGATGGTGGTTTGAAATAGGTTACACTTTTAATCTTTCAAGTATTTTAGTGGTTTTAATTTACTTTCCTTTCTTTTTCATTTTTTTATTTTATACCCTTATTATATTAATTAATTGATTAATTATTAGCTAAAATACTTTAAAGAATTACTTAATTTTTGTTTACAATGTACACAATTAGAAATGTCTCGCTGATACATTCAAAACAGCTAAATAATGAATATTTTTAAAAGTAATTATATTTATAATGTGAATACAAATAAAAAATAAAGTAAATTACAAATTTCGTCCCTGTGGTTATATGAAAATTTGGATTGGGTCCCTTTAACGAAATAGTTACATATACGGTCACCGTGGTTTCACTCTGGTTATGGATTTGGTCCCTTATCCTAACTCCATTAAACCCAAGTGACGTTAAACTACCCATGTGCCCCTCATGTGAGGGGCCTTTTTGTCATTTTAATCTTTTATTAGTAATTATTTTTTACGTACAAACTTCAATGCTAATAGTACAAATAATGAAAGCATTAAACGAAAGAAGAAAATATAAACATAAACCTCTCCCTGTTTACAACACCCCTCCCACGTCTGTACCATCTCCGGCCACAAAACCTCCATAGCCAGTCATTTCGTCTCCGAACTACCACATCTCTGGTCACTCTTCAGTCTTCGAACTCCCCATCTCTGGCCACAACTCTCCTTCAAACCCAATTTCACCACCACCCTCTACTACATACAAACACACTGCTCCAATTTGAGCCCTTTATTCCATGCCTTATCGTTTCTGTCGAACCCAATCACCGTTTTTTCTGTTCCTCTCCTTTTCTGCACCACCACTGACCACCTTACACTTCTTAGCCCCTTTTCTCCATTGCATATATCAATCTCCTCCCTTGCCATAGTTTCCACCTCCGCCCTCCAAAGAAATCGACGTGTGTGAATCCATTGAAATGGTAAAATAAAAATGAAATAGAAAATAATTCTAATTCTAATGCTACATTGATGAACAAATCTGGACGTGAAAGGTCTCGTGGTTTTCTTTTTTTGTTTGTTTTGGGTTGCTGCTTCCTGTTCGGCAGACCTAGGGAGTTTTCTTCTCGCAAACTTCTTTTCCTTCTGCTTTCTCGGTGTTGTTTGGCGCTGTGTTCGACCCTCTTCTGCTTTGGGCTTTGTTTTGTTTGTTTCGGTTTTGTTCTTGTAGCTGTTGGTTTTGTGGGTAATGAAAGTGGGTTTTTTGCTGTTCAAAAAGAAGAAGAAGGAGGTACATTGATGAACAGAAGTCAGAGTCCATCCAGTTCATTTTTAAGAAAAATGACAAGTAGGTGAAATATAACTTTGTTAGATGAAAATAATGGTTTCTCCAAATAATGTTTTATAATATAGTACTAGAAGTGTACTAGTGCAATACAACGATATACATCACGATTTTAATGTTTCGTTTTATTTTTTTGTCGATTTACAGTACGATTTTGGATGGTTTTGAGAAAGTGATAATGTTTTTTTTATAAATTTGTTTAATTTAGACTTAATAATATAATATTTTTTATATAAAAAATTAAGTATTTTGTTATAATTCAATGATTATCTTATATATTTTAATGACATCTAGAAAAAATAATCAATTAAATATTTAATAATATAATTAAAACAAAATTATAGTAATACTAGAAGCGTACTCGCGCAATGTTGCGAGATATATCACGATTTTAATGTTTTATTTTGTTGTTTTGTTGATTTACAGTACGATTTTGGATGGTTTTGAGAAAATGATAATGTTTTTTTATAAATTTGTTTAATTTAGGTTTAATAATATAATGTTTTTATACAAAAAAATTAAGTATTTTGTTGTAATTCAATGATTATTTTATGTAGTTTAATGACATCTAGAAAAAATAACAATTACATATTTAATAATATAATTAAAATAAATTTATAGTAATATAATATATTAATTAATAGTTATACATGGAAAAATCTGTATAAAAGGAATATCTTGCACATACCAAATTGGTGGGTGTTAGAAATCTGCAGTAGTAATATGTATCTTGTGTTTTGATACTTGTAAATTAAGAGATATTTAAAGTCTTACATAAAATGATGGTACCTTGTGCCTAATAATTTGTATTTAAGAGTTTTTTATACCTGTTTTATAATATAGTATAGATATAGATAATATATTAATTAATAGTGATACATGGAAATGTTTGCATAAAAGGAAGACCCTGCACATACCAAATTGATGGGTGTTAGAAGTTTGCAGTAGTAATATGTATCTTGTGCTTTGATACTTGTAAATTAAGAGATTTTTAAAATATTGCATAAAATAATGGTACATTGTGCCTAATAATTTGTATTTAAGAGTTTTTTATCCGTGATTATAGATTACTAGTGTTGGGCCCGTGCATTGCACGAGAGGATAAATTTTTTGTTGGAATATTGAACCGAGTTAAAATGAAACGTAATTTCTCTGTTAACAGTTAATGAAATACAATGTGAAAAACGAATGTATTTTCATAAGTGGTTAACTTGCATATATTCTTAATCGTTTGTTGTTATGAGTTTGTGCAATAATATTGATAATAGTTTTGTATTATATTATTTAAAACTCAAACGACATGCCTCACAACATATCACTATTATTGAAATAATTATAAATATGAACATACATTTTTACAGATTTTGCAATTTTTCTGAAACCTCCTCGACAACACTTGACAATCACTTTGAACGTATAAATTTGTACATTAATTAACAATATTCAACCCACATCAAATATGACAAAGAAAATAAATGATTTCTATCTTTTGTAACCGGCAACTCAACTGGTATAGTTCAAATTCACTCAGTATCACTTGAAAATTTATCTGACTATTGACTTCAATATCTCATAGTATTAGTCGATAAAAATAAAGATATGTATATATATGTCTTATTCCCCTACTTCGAAAAATATGATTGTGGGTTTTGAAAAATATAAACAAATTATCAGTAAATAAAATAAAATATAAAAAAGTAGTTTTTCAAAGAAACAAAAATATAGTGGAATACCTTTTGTTCAGTTGCAGGTTCCGCCATTGACACCCGACTGTTCGTCTTCTTCTTATACTCGGATGATACATGGAGAAACTATATATATTTATAGTGAATGTAGAGAATATTTTAAAATCTTTTATTTTCATTTTCGATTTTACATTTAAATGTAAATATATTAAAAATATGGAAGAATATTTTTTAAATCGTTTCTATTTAATTTTCTTTACACTTGGTTAATTTGGAAAGTATTACGGAATATTTTTATTTTAAAGAATACCATAATTTATTAGTGTATCTCGTTATTTTTTATTTTTAATTCATATCAACCTTCTTTTTTTCTTCTTTTAATGCTCGTGAAAAAAAATACGTGTAGATTTTATATTAGCAAAAAAAATACGTATAAATTTTATATTATGCTAATATAAAATACGTGTATATTTTATAAAATAAAATAGATTTTATATTAGCAAAAAAAATACGGAAGAAAAAAAAGTTTATATTACACCTCATTATGTAAAAAGATTTTATAAAATAAAATATGGAAAATGATTTTATAAAATAAATTATGGAAAAATCATTATGAGATGTAATATAAAAAAATACGGAAGAAAAAATATTTTATATTACATCTCATTAATATAGATTTAAATGTAAAATATACATTTAAAATAGATAATGCTAATATAAAATATATTTTATAAAATCCTCCACCAAAAAAATAAATATTTATATTAATAAATGAGTATCCATTCCACAAATAAATGATTATGTGAGATACTGTGCTTGGAAAGGTTGTATCAAAACATTAATAAATTGTAAATTAAGTAATTGACTTTAATTAGTTGTACCTTGTGCTTAAAATTTTGTAATTAAGAGTTTTTTATGTCGTTTTTATAATATAGTACTAGAAGCGTACTCGCGCAATGCAGCGAGATACATCACGATTTTAATGTTTGTTTTTATTTTTTGTTTTTTATTGATTTATAGTACGATTTTGGATGGTTTTTATTGAGTGATAATGGTTTTTTTATATATAAATTTGTTTAATTTAGGCTTAACAATATAATGTTTTTTATATAAAAAAATTAAGTAGTTTGTTAAAATTCATTACTTATATTATATATTTAAAAAATTTTATATTTAAATTGAGATGTTTATCCTGTTTTGATTATGTTTATCATAATTCAAATTTCATAATTTTAGGATTTGGAGATTAGAGATAAAGATTTTTGAGGATAAGAATGAAATTTATTAATTAGGGTTAAAATCATTTAAAAGTAGTACATATTGCTTCATTAATTGTTTTTTAAAAGATTTTAAGTAGATTAACATTAAATAATAGTACATAATGCTTAATACATCACGATTTTAATGTTTATTTTTATTTTTTGTTTTTTTATTGATTTACAGTACGATTTTGGATGATTTTTATTGAGTGATAATGGTTTTTTATATATAAATTTGTTTAATTTAGTCTTAACAATATAATGTTTTTTATATAAAAAAAATTAAGTAGTTTGTTAAAATTAATTAATTATCTTATATATTTTAAATTTTTTATATTTAAATTGAGATGTTTATCCTGTTTTGATTATGTTTATTAGAATTCAAATTTCATAATTTTAGGGTTTGGGGATTAGAGATAAGGATTTTGGGGGATAAATATGAAATATATTAATTAGGGTTAAAAGTTTTACAGATAGTATATTAGACTTTAGTAGTTATTTTTAAGATATTTTAAGTAGATAGCTTTAAATAATAGTACATAAAACTTAATGAGTTGTAATTAAGAGTTTTTTATGTCATCTTTATAATATAGTATAGATAGATAGATAATATATAGTATAGATATAGATATATAAGGCAGATGAAGATAGCAAATTATGTGGAGCTTATCTATTGATGTGACAAGTAGATTTTTTTAAGACACAATATAATAAAAAATAATTTGAAAATACAATCTTATAATAAAAATGTTTTGAAAATATAATTAGAAAATAAAAATACAATAGGGAAAAGTCTAAAAAACCCAATGGACTTTAGTGTTTGGAGTGATTAAGTCCTTGGACAATTTTTTGCAACAAATAAGTTCTTAGATATTTCAAAACACACTAAGTAAATTCTTGGACTTTTAGAAACCTGTTAAATACATTCTTATTACTTAAAAATGTAACTTGTAACCTACATAATAGGTAAAACTACAAATTAAAAGAAAAAACAAAAAAAAGTCACCTACTTTATCACCCTACAAATAAGAAAAATAAAAAAAAATAACTAAAATAGCCAATCTCATCAATAAAATTAATTTTTTAAGCACTTTTCAAAATCTTTTCTTAAAATAGTTAAAGCATATTATTTTTTTGTCTTAAAAACTGTTTTTGGCAAAAAAATAAATAAATAGAAAACATCTTTATAATTTGTTATTTAATTTACTTTATATCTTCTACCTTTTTATTTTCATTTTAACTTTTTATTATATTAACACACATAATCGTATATCTATACTATATTATAAAAGAGACATAAAAAACTCTTAATTACAACATTTTAAGCACAAAATACAACTAATTAAAGCCAATTACTTAATTTACAATTTATAATGCTTTGGTACAACTTATATTTTATTATAAAGATGTAATTTATTTTACTTTTAGTTACGATCTGTTTATAAAGATAATGATACATTATTTTGTTATGTTATTATATCTAAAATTGTTAACTATTGATATAACTAACCGATAAATATAAGAAAATTCGAGATAAAACATCTTATTTTTATTTTTTTATTGAATTATGTTATCTTTTTAATTTTAAATATAGTTATCATTTAAATTAAACATTTTTTGACCCGTAACAAAATACTTTATTATTATTTTTTATAAAAACCATAATTAAACTAAACTAAAATATATTTTTGTTTTAAATTTAGGTTTCTCAAAATCGTCAAATAAAATCAAAAAAGACTAACAAAAAGTATGAATAATGATCGAGGGTTCGAGTTATAGATTTCAGAAATCCGCTGCATTGCGAGGGTACATTTCTAGTTAACTAAAATATATAAAAAATATGTTTTTTTTACAAATTACACCATTATAATTGTCTCGTCAATACGTTTAAAATAAGCCTAATATTGATTTTTTTGGATTTAATCTCATATTATTAAATATTATAAATACGTATTAATTATATTTAATATTTACACTTTCTTTCCTTTAAGTTATTTATTTAATAATATAAGATTAATTTGTAATTATAAAGGGTAAATATTAAAAATAATTCGTACGCATTTATGATATTGAATAATACAAGATAAAGTTCAAAAACAATATTGAGTTCATTTTGAACGTATTGACGAAATGACTATAATGGTATAATTTGTAAAAAACTAATTTTTTTGATATATTTTAGTTAATATCCCATTGTGTATGTTAATAAAATAAAAATGTAAATGAAAACGTAATTGATATAACATAAATTAAACAACTAATTATAACTTTATAAGAATGTAAAGTGTAATTTTTTTCTAAACTATAAGCAGAAAATGAATCTTTATACATAAAATTTTCTACGTGAGGATGTTTGTTATTTTTATTTTTTTGGAAAAAAAACAATCCTTACGTAGGAAAAAAAACATTATATGCAAACTTTGGCAATTTTAGGAAAAAAAACTTTGAAAAATGGTAAAAGAAAAATAAATATGGTTGATGAGATTGACTATTTTAGTTAATTTTTCCATTTTTAATTTATAGAAGGATAAAGTAGATGACTTTGTTTTTAATTTGTAGTTTTACCTGCTATATAGGTTGCAAGTTAAATTTTTAAGTAATAAGAATGTATTCAACAGGTTATCAAAAGTCCAAGGATTTAGTTAACAAGTTTTGAAATGTCCAATGACTTATTTGTTCCAAAAATTTTTCCAATGACTTAATCACTTCAAACACTAAAGTCCATTGGTTTTTTTTTTGGACTTTTCCCGATACAATACTATTACTATTTGTTGGATTTGGTCATTTTCTCCAAAGTGCCAAATTACAAGCAAAAGAATTATTAAAAAAAAGGCGACTCGTCTTCGTTTTTCTCGTTTGGATCTCTTCCTCTCTCTCGGACCTCGCCGACCTCGCCGACGATCTGTTGTTGATTCCGGCACCCCATTTATTTCCCGATCGTCGAACTTTCCGTTACATGGTTAGTGTTATCCTCGTTTGATCTCACATGCTTATTATATTCTATGTACTGTTTCGTTCAATCACTTCATCTATCTCAAGTTATATTTTGGGCTTTTATCAACTATAACTTCATAGCATGTAGTAATCATCAGATATTTGCTTCATAAGTCTGTGGTACTGATTTTCATATAATTAGGTCTCACTTACTTAAGAATTTGTATTATATTTGTCTCAGATCCATTTCCTTAGCCCTCCACTATTCTTTTGCTGGCGTGCATAGTAAGTGCGTTAGAATTTACTGATTGATATGCTATTAGCTGGAATAATGATCTCCCAACTTGATGTTCTTTAGACGAGAGCATGTTAACTTCTCGACATTTCAATTAAATTGGATTATCCATATTCAATTACTTTCCAAAGGAAGACACAATCTCAATCCAGCTATTACATTGTCATAGCCGGGTATGTAATTATACTACCTTATGTACCAAACAATTATACCAACAAGTTTGTATTATGGGAATCACCAGCCATCAAGTCCCTATCATGCTTTGTTGGTAATTTATCTGGTATAAGATTTCAAGGAAGAACTATAATATGATCACAATGCTACACTAAAACACATAGCGGTGTATTGATCTTCGCCATCTTTGACAGTAACTTATCCACCTTTATTTATTTTATGAGAGGACTAATGCAACGTTGTATCATATATTTTGATCAGATTGTATGTTTTCTTTAATAGGAGTCATGAGCCTTAACGCTGTCATCAATACCTAAGGCAGGTTCGTTGCGAGATCATGGAATCACCTGGTTAGCCCCTTGAAACTTTTTGCGATTCCATTGTGAACCTTTTATAACTTTATCGATGTTTGCGTCACCACTCTTGATTTGCATGCTTATCTCTTGCTCATTAGTTTGTACACAACAAAGTCATGTGATGTATACTTTTGGATTCTCATACTTGGCTCCTTCCATGCTCTTTTGTTTGACATTTATTGCAGCTGGTGGATTGAGGGCTACATCTGTTGTTGTTCTTACACTTGATTCCAGCGAGGTATATATAGTTGTTAGCTTGTCTTCTAGGAATGACACTCAGATCATCTATATTGATCCGACAACCGGATCTCTTAGACATGACTGGAAGCTGGGGTATGATGTTTTCAACTCCCAAGATGAGGCATTAAACTACATCACAAATGGTTCAAGGTCACATTGTAAGAGTATAACTTATGCCAGAGCCATATTAGGTTATGCAGTGCTGGGTAGCTTCGCGTTGCTGCTTGTTGCAACAAAGTTGACTGCTAGCATTCCGAATTTGCCTGGTGACGGGTGTGTATACACAGTTAGTGAGAGCCAATGGATCAAAGTTTTACTTCAAAATCCTCAACCCCAGGGGAAAGGAGAAGTAAAGAATATCCAAGAACTGGCTGAACTTGATATAGATGGAAAACACTACTTCTGTGAAACAAGGGATATAACTCGGCCCTTTCCAAGTCACACTTCTGTTAGAAACCCTGATGAGGAATTTGTTTGGAACGGATGGTTCTCGAATTCCTTCAGAAGAATTGGTCTGGAGCATCACTGTGTCATTTTACTGCAGGTATTCACTTTTGCTTTATGCCGTCATATTAAATTCTCGCCATCCTCATCAGTTGGTTTCTTTGTAAGATGTCAAATTCCCATGTCAGCGAGATAACCTCATCTCTCTTATAAAAGGCACCCATTCCGTAGTCAGATTATATGCACATTTGCAGAATGTTTAGTAACAAGTATAAATTTCTACGTAGAATAATAGAAACAATTCTAGCCATGCCATGCACACTTATATTTTTCTTCTAGTACTTAAAAAAGGATCTTTTGCTATAGCATACACTCTTATGTTTTATTAGCTTAAGAAGTCGATACTTCTATGCATTACTTAGATGACTATTTGTATGTGTTGTATACCTTGTCATTAATAGAAGTAAAATATTTTCAGATTTTAATTACCCGCCCATTCTATAACATGGTAAATCCAAATAGCATCGAAGATCCAAAAGTAGTACATGCTCAACTAGTCCATACCAATTTACAGGGTTTTGCAGAATGTCGAAACTTTGGAAGCTTAGGTCAGCAAGAAGGAATTGTTGCTCTCATAGCCCGTCGAAGCAGGCTTCATCCTGGCACTCGATACTTAGCAAGGGGCATAAATTCGTGTTATAGCACAGGTAGCTTGGCATCTTCCAGGACAAGACAATTGATGTTCTTTATGCGAATACACTTATCTTGCAAAATTCAGTGGGTGCATCATGCTTATTGAAATACCTATATTCTAATGAGTGCTTCTTGTCTTGCCTTTTTTGTTCTTTTACATTTATCATTCAGTCTAAGCTGTCTTCTAGTGCCCTCTATAAGATGACTCGTTCAGTTTTTTCTAATAAAAGTTGTGGTTCAATTTTCTAAAAAAGTTGTACTTCAACACTATAAAGTAATAGTCATAGCTCAATAGTTAATTTTAAACTTATATATAGTTGAAGTAAGTTTCAAGAGTCGAATCTTATATCTCATAACACTTCGTAGAATGGGATAGATAGTATGTCTATTCCATGCTTAGTTCCTTACAATACTTTAAAGATCTGCAACAACTTGAAATCAAGAAAAGGAAAATTTGTAATGCAAGCATACAAATGTCTGATAAAATTCATGCTGATAGTCATGGCATACTCATTGATAAGGTCTCTTACTCTATATTTGCTTTTCCGTACTACATATCATACATATGGCAACTATGCAGCAAACAACATCGCTCACTCAGGATCTTCTAATACCTAGGTGGTTCTAATTGATATCACAATGCTATAATGTAAGAATTGATGCAAATTGCTGAGCTTGAACCCCTAGACAAGCTATCCGGGACGTAAAGCCAACTCTACAGAAAAGAAAAATGAGAACATTTGAGAAAAATAATATCTGGCAGCTTCTTGGCTTGGCTTTCAGAAACTGTCAACACATAATTTTCTGTAGATCGGTAACAATGAGTGTTCTTACAGCAAGCCTTTGAATGGTAGTTTTATTGGAGATAGAGGCTTCATTAATCTCAAGAATTTGACAAGAACATTTTTTTTGAAGCTATCAGCAACATGATTAGCATCCGTCTAAGCATACTGTTCGTAGTTAGTAGATAGTGGTAGAGTTGAAGCTGCCTTCCATGGAGGATTCTGTTCTCCTTTAGATTTCAAACAACAATTTTCTGGACTTGGACCTGAGACCTCAGTAGTGAAGTACATCATCACACAACATATAACTCTACGTTGTACTGCATTTTCCAATTGTGTTTATTTCCCTCTTCTTCCTTACCATGGCAAGTCTGTGTGAAGCATATCCAATGAGAAGAAAGTGAAACAATTAAAATGGAAATATGATTTAGTGTATGATTTGAAGTTGGAAATTTTCATACTAATGAAAAGAGAGAACTTGCATGGGTTATCTAGTTGAAAATATCTAAAGTGGTAAAGTTTGTTAGAACAGTTAACTTTTATCATGGTTATTTAGGAGGTTTACATATCAAGCTGTTGATGCTTTATAATTCTTTTGATCTTCATTTTTTATGCTTTTGTTTGGCATCTTTATTGGGTAGGCAATGAAGTTGAGTGTGAGCAACTTGTATGGGTTCCAAAAAGGGCAGGGCAGAGCGTGCCTTTCAACACCTATATATGGAGACGAGGCACTATTCCCATCTGGTGGGGCGCAGAACTAAAGATCACTGCTGCGGAAGCAGAAATATATGTTTCAGATCATGATCCATACAAAGGAAGTGCACAGTATTACCAGAGATTAACTAATAGATATGATAAACGAAATATAAATATAGTTGGTACAAACCAAAAGAGAATTCCTTTGGTTCCAATTGTGTGCATTAACTTGCTACGGAATGGAGAAGGAAAATCAGAATCCATTCTAGTTCAGCATTTTGAGGAATCTATGAACCACGTCCGATCCACTGGAGAGCTCCCTAACACTAGAGTTCATTTAATAAATTATGATTGGCATGCAAGTATCAAATTAAAGGGTGAACAACGGACCATAGAAGGACTGTGGTACCTTCTAAAAGCACCGACAATATCCATAGGCATTTCTGAAGGAGATTATCTGCCCTCTCGTCAGAGAATGAAGGATTGTCAAGGTGAAGTAATTTACAATGATGACCTTGTTGGTGCCTTCTGCATACGGTTACATCAGAACGGAGTCATACGTTTCAACTGCGCAGATTCTTTGGATCGAACAAATGCTGCTAGTTATTTTGGTGCCCTTCAAGTTTTCACAGAGCAGTGCAGACGGCTAGGAATATCTCTTGATAGTGACCTGGCTATTGGTTATCAGTCGGCTAATAACTATGGTGGATATACTGCCCCCTTACCACCAGGATGGGAAAAGCGGTCTGATGCTGTAACTGGAAAATCATATTACATTGATCACAATACTAGGACCACGACCTGGAATCATCCATGTCCAGATAAACCTTGGAAGCGTTTTGACATGACATTTGAGGAGTTTAAAAGGTCTACAATTTTGTCACCAGTATGTCAATTGGCTGACCTTTTTCTGATTGCTGGTGATATTCATGCAACACTGTACACTGGATCTAAAGCAATGCATAGTCAAATTCTTAGCATATTCAGTGAGGAAGCAGGGAAGTTCAAGCAGTTCTCTGTGGCACAGAATATGAAAATAACTTTGCAGAGAAGATATAAAAATGCAGTTGTGGATAGCTCCCGTCAGAAGCAGTTAGAGATGTTCCTTGGCCTACGGCTTTTCAAGCATCTTCCATCACTACCAGTCCAACCTTTACATGTACGTAACTGTGGGTGGTGAATCGGTTTTTGTTTTGTTTTATTTTGCAGAACACACTACTGAAGGAAGCCATGACGGCCCATAAATGGCTCATAACTAATATCTTTATATGTGTTAGAGAAGTTGGAAGATGCTGGACATATATATTACAACTGTTTAGGGGGCAGTTATTAACAATTAACCGAAAGACTAATAAGAATAACAAAGTTCAGTGTATAAGTAACTAGCTTATGTCCCAATCTGATGCCTGCTTAGTTTAAAATAACATGAATTTGAGCAACTCATTCATGCCTTGTACTGTCAATATTCCCTTTGTTTATTATGTTCTGCGATTGAACTCCTTTTTGTTCTTTCATTTAATTTCTTTTTCTTCGTTTTATTTATACACTGCTCATATATCACGTTGTCTCCAACACTCGGTAAGTATCATTTGCTCTTACACTGATGTTTCTTGGAGCCAATGATGTCTGTTGATGGTCTTTGTTGTCATATAGAAATACATGCATACGTATTTATGTATGTATCTTATTGTGTAACAGGCCTTTGGCTGTTGGGGAATTTTGATTGTGTATAAGTAGAAGCTTGTATGTAATTAATCTTGTTTATACCTAAAGTAGTTGCTAAAACTGCAGTTGGATGTTTGTTTACCAAAGACCGGCACCTGGCAATGCTATGCCCTAGTGACTGCTTTAACTAATTCACTGTTTATCATTCTTTTCCTTATCTGACTGTAGGGCGGGGAGTACCAGTTTAGTATAAATGTCCAGTTTCTGTAACGTGTTGTTGATTTTGCATAAGTCGGTATTTTAGAGTCTCGGACCTCCATTGTAGCACAGCGGACTAGGATGCCTGAAAATTTGTTCCATCCAGAGTAGATGGCAACTTTTGGATAATATTTGGACGTAGATTCAGTATACA
This sequence comes from Arctium minus, assembly GCA_954870635.1. Taxonomy (NCBI): domain Eukaryota; kingdom Viridiplantae; phylum Streptophyta; class Magnoliopsida; order Asterales; family Asteraceae; genus Arctium; species Arctium minus. The sequence goes on along the minus strand of OX941085.1, from coordinate 209,564 downwards.
ACCTTACATCATCCACAACCTGGTTTTGACATTGGAGATTGGCAAACTAATCCATGTTTCCCAGCTGAGTAAAACAGTACTGTTGGTATGTTGGCTGAGACACAGGTAGATGGAGATCATGTAATACTACTACATCCATATGTATATGTTAGGAAATTCTGATTTCCGGAATACGACATTGAATATGCTCGTGGAAGCTTTGTCTTACACAAAAGCTGCTTGTAGTTTCATCCAGTGGGCCCTACCTCTGGCGTGTGGTAGGCTTGCACAGACAAGATTGTGAGATTCTAGAAATTAAGTTGCCCTCTATTTATGTATTATACATTCTTTTGATCAAATTGATTAGCTTTCCTGTATTCTAGCGAAGTTATCATTTGCTTTTATCTTGTAGGAGAGAAATTGACCTCAGAACCATGCATATTAACAGCGCACACATTTACTTATTTGAGTTGATCAGCTTAATCTCAGAAGTAGAAACACAGCTTTTATATTCAGTGGTCTTAATTTTTTTTCTGTTGCCATGACTTATTTTCTGAATTTTGACTCTCACAATGTTATGGTTTTGAAGGTGGTTGTTTACAATCACATATCAAGTTATTGTGTTATAAGTGCACATTTTGCTAATATTTTGGGTGCAACCATAATTAAAGTTACAAATAGTACAAAATTATTCTATAATAGAGAACAAAACTCTTAAATGCCAAAAACATGGTTTTTGGTGCATCTTCTCTTAACAAATTATTGTTTTAAATTACATATAATTACATGTTCAGTGGCTTCATTGTAGCACAAGCAATTTCAATGAGTCTTCTTCATGTTGTTTTGTAAGCTCCAACAGAGCATAACTTCATATCTCTTATTGTTTTCTGTCTCCTGGTAGGTGCCTAGTCGACCATTTGGTTGCCTTCTTAAGCCAGTTGCCAGCATTTTGCCGAGTTCTGATGATGGAGGCAGTCTTCTTAGCTTTAAGCAAAAAGACCTCATCTGGGTAACCGTAATCCATTTCCATTTTCTAAGGCTTAATATGTAACATGAACATGCCCATAATCACTAATTACAAAATGGAAATGTTATTATCCAATAAAATCTGAATCTTTTTGTTGTACAGGTTTGCCCACAGGCGGCAGATGTAATGGAACTCTTTATACACCTTGGCGAGCCCTGCCATGTTTGTCAGCTTCTTCTCACAATTTCACATGGTGCAGATAGTTCAACATTTCCATCGAGAGTTGATGTGAGAACTGGACGTGATCTAGATGGACTTAAACTTGTTGTGGAGGTGTGACTCAGCTTTTCTGGCACTACGCGTGTTAAATTAGTGGCCACACTTTTCATGCTTCTTTAGTTGGTGCTAGGACCGATAAAACCTATATGAAGACACACAATTTTTTTTTGGATTTTTTATTTAGGCGGCTAAACTGAAAAAAATTTGCAGCGTTCACACAGCAATCACTCCTGGTCATCCTCTCATCGAATGTTTGCTTTAACTAACATGCCCATCCCACACAAGTGTTTAGTTTCTTTGCTCTATGAACTGCAGCTACCCTTAATTTTTGTGGTTGCATCTCTCAATTTTATGGTCTATCTAATCACTAAGGATGCCTTAGACATCTAAGTATACCCTATAAGAAATCAAATAGAGCGCAGGCATATTCCATAGTGGAAGTGAACTTCAAAATGAAGAGAAAGATTGATGATACTTGATTGTTATCTTATATATTCAGCACATCCATCATTGGTAGATCTTTGTCAAGCACACAAATGTTCGTAATTTTTTTTGAAGTTTCTGGAAAGTTTTGTAGAACATTAAAGTTATATGATGATGTTTGAACAGTTTGTCAATGAACCCATTGTTCTAAACATCTATAATTAAATCACGGCTCCAAACTAACACTTCAAAATCTTGGATCCACCATAATGCCTTTTCGCTTCGGGTGGACTGTAAGATGGCCCAGGCAAAAAGCAACTTTAAAATAGAATTTCATACTCTTCTCAGCAAATGTATCATAATTGGTGGACATAAAGATGGTTTTATCTGAACAAAGCAAACACTCATCGAGCTAAAGTTTCCGTTCAAAGAAATCTGAACTTGTATTCTATTTTCTATTTACTAGAAGGCAATAATGTAGTCCCCATCAACTTCTTTACTTGGTTCAAGCCTTACAAGTCATGATATGCATCACGTAATGCCATGTTCCCTACCAAGTTTAGATTGTAGTACTTGTTTCATTTTCTTTACTTTGTTTCAGTTCCTCTTCTACTCTATGTTTTTGATATAATTTATATGTTTAACTAATTTATAAAAGTAATGTTAATATGAAGTGGGTAATCAAAAGGGTTATCTCTTGATGTTTGGGTTTTTGATATTATAGAAGAAAAGCGAGAGGCCAGAAATTTCAATCATGCAACACGATTTGATCGAGCTTATAGATCATAATGAACATATTGGTTTGATTGTGGGCAATTCAAGGGGCATCACGTACATACTATTAGGGTAGCCGAAATGGCTGGATGTGTGGCCACAGGAGGATGGAGGCTATTAGAAGTAATCATGCTCAAATAATGGGTAGTACTGGTACCATTATTGAAGAAACTGAGATAACTTCTGTTGATGTGGTTGATTGGCATCCAAGGATACCCTTCGGTTTCACTGCTGAGCAGTGACTTTCATCTATAGAAGTGTAAGGAGAAATAGGGATAAGAGAAAAATTACATCAGGCTCAGTAGGAGTGGAGGAAAACAATCACCGTATCTGAGCCCTTTTAGTTTATGTCCTCTCTCTTTGCCTTCCTCGTCTCCATATCTCCATTGGTGACATTTTGAGCATAAACCCAACTAATTGGATAAGATTTGAGTTGCATTATTTTGTATTATGCTTGATAAAAAAATCACTATGTGTTTTTCTGAATTGGGAGATGAGGCCGTTTTTTTTTTCTTTTTTTTTTTGTTTGGGGGGGGGGGGGTACTGGCTAAGGTAATATACTGGTTTTAGCTTAATTATAGTAGATTAATCGAGGTTTGTCTTTGTTTACAGGGAGCATCTATTCCTCAGTGTGCTAATGGGACAAGCATTGCGATACCCATACCAGGACCTACTAGTGCTGAGGATATGGCTGTGACAGGAGCTGGTGCACGCCTACATGTCCAAGATACAATCAGCCTTCCATTTCTGTATGATTTTGAAGAACTGGAAGGCGAATTGGACTTTCTTACTCGTGTGGTTGTACTCACATTCTACCCTGCTGTGTCAGCCAGAACCCCAATCACACTTGGTGAGGTACACTGAGACTAAAAATACAGCTTTTTACTGCTAATGTTGGTTTATTAGTTCCATTAAGATTGCATATATCTTAAATTTAATCAAGTATTATTTCATTTTGAAACTACTAATTAGTAACTACTCATCTTCTCCCTAAATCCGAAGCTTTACTTCCTCTACCACCTGCATCATACTGGCAACAATGTAGGTGTGGCATGATGTTAATGTCGTATGGTCATTCAATTTGGTTGCAAAAAAGAGCATTAAATTTCTTGACATGATAGACGTTCTTGAAATTGATCTACATACTATGAACTCTAAATTGAAGGAGGGTCAAGTGAATTGCTTTTCCACTGGCCTGCCATTCATACGTGGCGAGAACATTTTTCAACTATAAACTTCTTTTTGTTGAACAAATGACCCAGATCACCAGATCTTTTCCAGCATGGTAGAAAATCTCACTTCATAAACCTTCATTGGAAATAAGCCAAGTAAAAAAAAAAAAAATTCATGGACCAATATTGATGGGTAATGATATGTTTATATAAATTTTAGGAGACCAGGTTCCCAAGAAACATTCAATTGGTGCATCTAGTTGTCACCTTTGTGCTCTTCATTTTTTTTTGATAAACAAGTTTGATTTAATTTCTGATTGATACACTCGGTTTTTAATTAACATCATTGCTCTGTGTGCATGAGTCTTTCTCTATGTGAGAGGGTTAGAAGTTCATTTTTACAGGGGTGGTTGATGTCATTTCTACTTGATTTCCCTTTACTGGATTATGTAACAGGTCGAGATACTTGGAATTTCTCTTCCATGGAGAGACCTTTTTGCTTCTGATGGCCCTGGCATGAGGTTATGGGAACATATCAATAAAGTTAAAAAAGATACCAACCCTTTGCCATCTGATGTAAACAGCAATCCCTTTGCTGCATCTCTTACCGATGATGTATTACCATCTGCAAGATCTGAAAAATCCATCAGCACCTGGGTAGACCTCCTATCAGGTGACGACATTATATCGGGATCCATTTCACAACCAGTGCCAGAAGCTGCCTTACATGATCCATTTCTCAACCCATTTCATGATCATGATGAAGCAAATGACTCTCCTAAGGTTTCTGTGCAAGATAAAGTGCCAACTGAAAGTGGTCCTCAGCAGTATATAAGTTGTTATAAGATGTTGACTGCCTCACATGTGGTATGCTATTTCCTTAATATGCTTTTGCTCTTGCATAACTATTTTTTGTCCCACATAGGCTAGAGTAAATTGGTCCAGGTCATGCTTGGGTGTGGAAATACACTTCTAAGGGGTCACTGGGGACTATGGAAAACAGATTAGGCTTGCCCAAGTATGTCTGGATTGGATGGGTCTCTGCATGGCTCCATGCTCTTTGTAAACGCTTTGAATTTTGCTCAAATTTTGTATCCTTAATCCATGTTCGGTGACCTCATGCTGCATATTTAGATATTTTTCCCTATTTCTTTACCTTAATCACATCCTATTCAAGTTCACATAATTTTTATGAACTACCATCTTGCACATGATCTGCCTCTGCAGATGCCACACATTTTCATTTTCAATGCATTGCATCTGTGTGCAGAGCTGCACCCATCTGCATGATAAAAGTTTCCCAACTAAACATGGAGCTGCATATAAATCTGCCACATTCACACCAATTTCTCCAATACTAACCCCAGTCTTCCAATCTCTATCATCTGAAACTTACGTTGCTATCTATCAACAGAGGCCATGGAAAACAACCAAAAATACATGAACTTGGATAAAACAAGAGTGGAAAGACAACTCCCCACAATCAAGAGATTCTGAGAGAAAAGAACTTGCCACTTAAAGGGGTGGGAGTACAGACTTTTATAGGAAAAAAATGATACCAAGTCACCTATATATATGGATGTGAACTTGAAAGGATGTGGTTTATGATTGAAAATATGCAATAATTAGTTGTGTGCTTAAATATGACAAAAACGTTTTTGTTCGTTTTAATTTTAATTTTTGATACACTCTTTGGCAAATTGGTTTACGATAGCTCCCAAATGTGAAATCTGAAGAGTTTCATGTCAACCCCTTCTTTTCTACACATTGACAATGTAGATCAAACATTTTTCCTCAGTTGTTAAAGTGAGAGCATGCGCCAATGCTCTTCTATTGGAAAATCTGGTTGTTACATTAGCTTCAAATCCTGTACTATAGCCTCCCTTGTGGACTTCTGTATGACTGCAGTTTCTTTTCGTAGAAAAAATAGATGTAAGTTCTTTGAATAAAAGGTTCCCTTTGGGGTTTTATAAATGCAATCTAATTTAGTTCAATGGAGTTTTGCAGGCTAACAAACTAGGCTTTGTGGAAGCCATGAAACTAGAAATTGAACGTCTTCGCCTAAATCTATCTGCTGCTGAACGGGATAGAGCTCTACTGTCTATTGGCATTGATCCAGCTACCATAAATCCCAACGCATTGCTTGAAGAATCTTACATTGGTTCATTATGCAGGGCTGCAAATGCCCTTGCACTTCTTGGTTATACTTCCTTAGAAGATAAAACTACTGGTGCCATTGGTCTTGGTTCTATTGAAGATAATATTGACATTGGTTTCTGGAATATTAATAATATAGGCGAGGGTTGTTGTGGGGGCTCATGTCAGGTTCACGCCGAAGCTTTAGCATCAACATCTTCGTCGCTATCCATGTTTTCATGCTCCGAGTGTCGACGCAAGGTGTGCAGAGTTTGTTGTGCTGGTAAAGGAGCTCTTCTTCTTGGAAGTTATGCTTCAAGGGAGCTCCCAAGTTATAATGGTGGATCAAGTTATAGTGACTCTTTAAGTCGTTCTGTGACGACCGATGGGATTATTTGTAAGTTGTGCTGTCATGATACTGTTCTTGATGCACTGATCCTGGATTATGTTAGGGTTTTGGTCAGCCAGCGAAGAAGTATTCGATCTGACCTTGCTGCTTACAAAGCTTTGGATCAAGCAGTAGGGAGGGATTATCTTCTTGGAAGAGTGATGAAATCTGCTAGACATGGAACTAAGGTCTTCCGGCAGCTACTCAAAGGAGAAGAATCATTAGCTGAATTCCCGTTTGGCAGCATTTTGCACTCGGTATTATCTTTCCTTTGATTTTTGTATGCTGTTGAAGTGTTCTGATGTTTTTTCTTGTTACAGTAGTAGACTAGTAGTCCCACAGACAACTGGATGCTAATTTTGAATTCCTGCTGGCCAGTCCAATCTTGTAATTTTAACTGGCAACGATCATTAGTAATCACCTGCTTAGAACTGGATCACTTAGTAGTATTATGAAATACAGCTATGCTTTATTAGTATGGGCTTCCAATAGGTCAGTTTCTTAAACTCAAACTCATTATTAAGATTCAAATTTTTTTCTGTTCTTCTCATTTGGGATCATGAGATATAATCACATGTAAAGACTTCAATTTTTGTTAGCTGAAAGCATATGATAGATATGGTGCCACTACTGTATTTAATTGTTATTTTTAAAGGGGAGTATAGATGCAACTGAAGTTTTATTTGTTCCTCTATATGGATTGGGTATTAACCACAATATCTGTGCCTTCATTATTGTAAATTTTCAATTACGTTATGATTCAATTTCTAGCCTTGCTGTTGCTTGCTTTTTTTATTACCTCTTTCAATCTTTGTTTGGCAATTAATAACCAGAGGGGGCCTATATTTTAGTTTTTTCTCATGGTTGGTGAATAAGTATTAGAACTGAAGAGCTATATGAAAACAAGTCCTTGCCAGCAACAAAAATTCTTTGTGGTCAATAACTAAATGTTATATGAATTCACTTTTCAGATTATATATGCACTTCATGGAGATAACAGGATACTACTGAAAAGAACTTGCCTTATAAATTTATGTGGTGACCTACATTGTTCTAAAGCCTTTTGCATTTTGACTTTTCTTAGGTTGAATCAGCGCCAGGTTCAGCACCTCTCTTGTCATTGCTTGCACCTTTGGATACTGTATCGGAAGAGTCGTACTGGAAAGCTCCTCCTAGTACCTCTTCTGCTGAGTTTGTTATTGTTCTTGGCAATCTTTCCAACGTCTCGGGCGTTGTTCTTGTTCTTAGTCCCCGTGGCTATTCTATGTCTGATTCCCCTACTGTAAGTAAATTTATGCCAGGCTTTTATGTGAAATATCAGCTAAGGTTCAGTTTTTCTTGAGCAATACCTGTATGATAATACTTTAATTTATTCAAGAGAAGCTTAATGTGCAATGAGATCAATGGACTCGAGTCTTAGGGAACTTCATTTTATCTTGAGTGCACTTTCTTGTTTAACTTTGGCAGCATATGGTTTCCTTCATTCTCTCTCCACCCAACAATAATTAGAACAATTTTGTTTACGGGATATTTGTCAAAGAATTGCAATATTTCTTTTCATGGATAACTTTTTAGTTTTAAGTTACATATTTGTTCCCAGATAATCATTACAATGTACTGGAGATTCATTTTGTTAAGATTTACATGGATTTGAATGCAGAGGATAAATACTAGGGTATTTTGGCATTTGAGTAATATCCAACTAATATTATTTTGTGTGTACCATAAAAGGTGGCAATTTTTGTGGGATGGAGGAGCATTGGACTTTTGGATTGTACAAATGTGTTGCCTATGATAATGTTTGTAATGTGTGCACAGTATGCTTGGCTGTTTGCATAATCCCCATCTGTTTTCCTGTGGAAACCACTTTCATTTCCTCCTGTCTGCAAAATCCTAAAACACTTACAATTGTAGTCTATCATTTGAGTGTGTAATGTATATGTTGCTTACTGGTGAATGATAGATATTTTCATCCTTTGACTTCAAGTGAGAAATATCTAGTGATGAAAGAGGCAAACTTTAGACTTGTAAAGCCAGAGTGACTTCTTATATAATTATTAGTTGCAAGAAGTTTCAGTATGTAGTATACCAGCATTGAGCTTCGTGTCTGTAAAGACTTCTTTCAGAGGTTTGCACATAAAATTCTTTGTAAGATAGCACAATGAAGTTCATAAAATTGTCCCTGCGAAACTGCAAACGACATGCTTTTACTTGAAATAACTTGTCTTGGAATAGAAATGAACGTTGTGTTTGTTTCTCAGACTTGTATAAGCTTAATGCTGTCCTGTAACATGATACTTGGATTCTCATTTCATGCATGTATCTGTTTTTTCTCATTTTGGTCTACTATGCAGGTGCAAATATGGGCAAGCAATAAAATACAGAAGGAAGAAAGAACAATTATGGGAAAATGGGATGTTCGATCACTCATCACATCTTCCCCTGAACTTTGTGGGCCTGAAAAACCCGGTAACGATGTCCTTATGCCAAGGCACATCAACTTTTCTTTTCGGAATCCTGTTCGTTGTCGCATGATCTGGATTAAACTAAGTATCCAGAAAGCTGGCTCAAGCTCTGTAAATTTTGAGAAGGATTTCGATCTTCTATCCTTGGATGAAAACCCTTTCTCCGACTTAAACAGGCGTTCATCTTTAGGAGGACCATTAGAAAGTGATCCATGTCTGCATGCAAAAAGAATTATTGTAGTTGGAAATCCGGTGAAAATAGATACGGGACTTTCATTATCACAAAGTTCTGACCAGATTAGCGTAAGAAGCTGGTTGGAGAAAGCTCCACCCCTGAACAGATTCAAGGTACCACTATAAGTGATTATTTCTATATCAACTATGATCTTTTGTTGTGATCCATTTAATCATCCTTCCAGTTCTCAAATCTCAATATATTTCTGTGTTGCAGGTTCCACTTGAGGCTGAGAGATTGATTGACAATGACCTGGTGTTGGAACAATATCTGTCTCCAGCTTCACCAACGCTGGCAGGATTCCGTCTTGATGGGTTTAGTGCAATAAAACCTCGAGTTACCCATTCACCTTCTGATGTAAACATGTGGGACTCATCATCAGTTGTTTGGGAAGATAGGTTTATATCTGCAGCGGTACTATATCTTCAAGTATCTGTTTTACAGGTACTTTCTAGAACCAGAAATATCTAACCATCTTACATATTGAAAATAAGATTTAATTAAGCTTTGACACCTCGGACATGCACAGTAGCACAGCTATGTCTGTATCTTGTTGGATGTGATCTTACACAAAAAGGTAAATTTTCAAGCGAAAAGTTGATTGCTTAGAGGGCAGGTTATAACCTCTAGGAGAAAAACATGGGAAGTGGTAGGTGGAAAAGGTGCAAGGCTGCGCCTCATACATGTCCCAAATACACTGTGTATCCTTGCTTTAAATCTAACTGCAATGATGCAGCCTGTGCAAATTGAACACAATATGTCATTGTATAGTTATGTTAATATTTACCATGGTATTTGAATTTTCACTGTGACACTAACTTGTTTGATATCTACCTACCTACCAACATACAGGACAATCGCAACATGGTGGTGGTTGCAGAATACCGGTTACCGGAGGTGAAGGCTGGGACCCCCATGTACTTTGATTTTCCTAGACCGGTGACCACTCGCCGAGTCTCTTTTAGACTAGTTGGAGATGTTGCAGCATTTGCAGATGATCCAGCAGATCAGGATGATTCGGATATTAGAGGTCGGCCACTGGCCACAGGGCTGTCTTTATCAAACCGAATTAAGCTATATTATTATGCGGACCCGTATGAGCTTGGAAAATGGGCCAGCCTTTCTGCTGTTTAAATAATAAAGATGTTTTGAGATGAGAAGAGAAGAGAGCTTGTAGATTGCGAGATCTCCATTCATTGTTGTAATGATGTGTAGAATGAGGATTTTGTTTTTTGTTTCTACCTCTACTCTACCCCTTGTGGGTTGTATCCTTGTGGTGTTTGCATCATATACTATTACTAATACAAAAAATACATGCCGATGATATCAATTTGGTAACTGGTCCTTTTCCTTGAAATCTCAAGTCCTTGTACATGCAATGCAAGTTCAAGGTGTTAAACCAATTTTCTTTTCAATTGTCACTCCCCACGTTGAAATTTCAGGGTCATTAACCTTAAATGGTGATGAGAATATAGTTGGCCTCAAACAGGTTCTAAATATGCATGCATGGACATGCACATTGGTGATGAGAATATAGTAGGTTCTTTTTGGTTAGTCGACTTTTCAATATAATCTAATTATAGATATACTTACAGAAAAAGAGTCCGAATCTCGTCAATTTCTAGTTCACACACACACACACACTCATTAAAATAAAAATAAAATAAAATAAAAAATAAAAATAAAAATAAAAATAAAAATAAAAATTTGAGAGAGATAAGACGACAAGGGTTGGTTTCCTTTTTCCTTTGTTATTTTTTTTTCTTTTTCTTGCATCGTTATGCAACGGAGACCAACGCTGCTCAGATATCTTATTCTTCAAGGTTAGGGTTTTATCTGCTTTTTTACATACAGATTGTTTGAACGAATTCTACTCTCTCTCTCTCTCTCTCTCTCTCTCTCTCCCTGTTTATCAAAAGAAACAAGATTCGAATACTAGTAGAATTTCATTTGACTCATGAGTTAGCAAATCGATACCCACCCAACTTTGTGATCCAAAAACTGTAGCCTTTCTTACTCGTCATCATTTGTCTCTGCTTGTATTTGACCTAGTTTTGATCCTTATTAGGATACCACACTAAACGATCTCTGGTTTAAGTTATTCTATGCGAATTTTAGAATACGACGATTTTCAGTAGTTCGTTAGCACTGTACAAAGGTGTCAAAGGCGAACTCTTACTTAATGCTCTAGCTCCAAACTATGGTGAGTTTCACACCCTGCTCTGCTTTGCATGTTTTAGTGCACCATTAATTATCCATGGATTCCGGATCAAGTTGGTATAGCAATCCTTTTTGCACTTTGGCTGTAATTTTATCTCCATTGGAAAAGAATTTCATCATGTTGAGCCAAAATAATTTATCTTTATGGTGCTCACTAGATCCTTACCATTCTTCTGATCTGCATCTTAACAATTGGTAAGATGTAGATTGTAATCACTTTATTTGAAACGGACTGTAATCATCATTTTGTAGTTGAGGTTCGAGAGGAACTCAAAAGGTGTAGATTTTATAGCTTCTATTACGGTCCCATGTCGCATGTTTCTTATTCGGCTTTAGCATTTTGTTGTGTTCTGTTTTTCTACTTTTATCTATTGGATCACTCTTGAGTTCTCCCTAATGGATATTCTGGAATAGAAAAAGAAACATGAGATAGAAATAGAAAAAAGGGTAAATGCATAATATGATGGCAACTATCTGAAATCCAATTCCCATTTTGGGCAATGTACAAATTTTTTGTACACCAAGTAACAGCATACTTCTACTTTCGTCCTAAAAAGGAAACATACTTCTAATAGCAACCAATTTTGGGAAATAAAAAAGGCTTGGATTTTCATATTTTGCCTAAAATGGATGAAAATAAGTAAGTTGCCATTGTGCCTAAATTTTTTAGTACATGGGAATTGGACTCAAGTATGTTACTTTTTATGCATTTAACCCAAAGAAAAAAAAAAGACTTGTCAGGTATGGTGACACCTTTGAGGCCTACTTACCTGACTTGAACTACATCCTTGTCTGTTATAAAACATCCTGGATTTTACCATTTAGTATTCTTGTTAGCAGCATCTGATTATTTTATCCTTCAAACCCGAATTTCTCTAATTCTCTTTCATGTCTTGCTTGTTTCAATAGCAGTTCCATTTGTGGCTGTCAAGCAGTAAATTAGCAACTCTCAGTCACACTTAACAGACTAGGCTGCATCCAGTTAATTCATTTGCTTAAATCCAAAAGGAAATCTCGTACGTCTATATTCATTCTAATTTATATTAGTCTTCGCTTTGCTTGGTACAACCGTCACTATTCTTTTCATCAACCTCAACTCAAGTTCTATTTTCAATTTGAATCACATGACATCAATGTCAACACAAGGTTTTATGTGTGAATACACTTTTTGAGGACACACACAGTTCTATTGTTTTTTGTTTTACATCCTTAAACTAACGGATAAGTATCTGTTGTGTGTAGTGAATTATATGTACACTTGACTCAAGATGTCTTCAGCCCAAGATCCATTTTACATTGTAAAGGAGGAGATTCAAGAATCCGTAAGCTTTTCTACTCTCATGTATTTGTTTAACCTTTAGCTGTATGATGGAATCTTTACACTATCTTTGGTCCTGCAACTTTCTGGTTTTAATCTTTAAGCAAGCCGCCATCATGAAATTGGTGATTTCTACTTTAAATTGCCAAGGGTTGTGCCACCATCAAAATACGTAAGATGGTATAGAGAAAGAAAAGCAGCTCGATGTTAGGGTATGAACTTAGGTTCTTGGGTTGCATGTTAGTATTTGCACTTTGTTAATGCTATGATTTCTTTCATTAGCATAGAACTCAAGTAGAGGTCATGTGACCCACAACCTTTCTTGTAACCGGGATTCAATTTTTTTTGCAACTTTTAGCAGACTCTTTCAAGTAGAATAAGAATCAGGATGCAGCTATACCTTATCTTTATCATTTTGGTCTCATCCTCTGGCCTACCATGTCCATGAGTCCATTTGCATCTCCATTTTCCTTATAACCAGCTTACCCCCACTGCAGGCTCTAAACCAAACCTCACCTCACCTCACCTCACCTCACCTCACCTCACCTCACCTCACCTCTACCTCAAAGAGTGAAGTGGTTGTTTCCATGAAGACCCTCAGCTACCATTGCAGGCTCTAGTCATCCCCCATTTCTCAATGATCTTGGATAAGGGTACAACCAGACATGTTTACCTTAATCATACTTGGCTACCTGAGATTTTCATCGAATTCGGGATCAAGCCAAAACTAGATGAAAATATCTGTAACATGGTCTTCCAAAAGCTTCTCACTGACAGCTTAGGAAGTCTTGACATCCCACCAAGACACTGACAATCTACACAATTGTTTCATCTAAGTAAGGGAATAGTATGTATGGTACCCTTAAAAAGTTATTTCTTACTATAGCTTTTTAGTTGCCAAGAAGTTTGTCCAATGACACCTTTGGATATTAGGTTAGCTGTGACTTTCATTCCTTCCCTATTCGGTTATGTTGCGATTAAAACTAAGTTTTAACAAAATGCTTTTGTCTTGTGATACACTACGGAAATCAATTGGAACCCAATTCATAGTCGGAAGCTTTTGATTGATTGTAGTAAGAAATGAATAGAAGGATTTACAGAATAGAATCCAACAATTCGAGGTGGGTTCTACACTCGCTCACGCCACGAAATTGGTTATAATCCAGATACCTACTCACCTGACGTTAAACAATTATTTATACTCTCTCTCTCTCTCTCATACACTCTAGTGCGTAACAAAATCCTAAACAGACAGAAAACGCTGCTTTCCCAAAAATACCCTTCAGACCCACCACGAAATACCAAAGTAGTCTATTCATAGTTTCTCCTCACATAGATGAACCTCAGTGCTGGCTTATCATCTTGCTATACAATCATTTGAGGGACTACAATTGGTACTCATTCCTCTTGATCTCGCCATTCACTACTCCACGTGATATCCCTATTTTGCTTATATTTATCTTCATGCTTGTAAACCATCTGATGATATTTCATGGTCAGATTGACAAATTGCAGTTTACTTTTCACCAATGGGAAAACATCCCTGCCAACAGTGAAGATCACGTGCATCTTACAAAGGAGCTCCTTGGAAGCTGTGATAGCATTGAATGGCAGGTACAATTTACCTTAAAAATAACACTAGGGTTGTTGTGCAAAAATAAGTTGAATACATACTTATGGTGACTCTAAATGGGTGCTAACTCATTAACGCCATCTCTTCTATATGGTTATTGATTGCACTTGCCTTTTTCCATGTTCGATCTCTAGCCAATGTTAAACTTTATGGACCTTCCTGAGTTTTTAGTGGTTTCCAATATGATGATCATCATCATTGTTATTAGCTTATCATAAATGCATTTAGTTTTGTTTTCTGAATGCTGTTTTCCTGATAGGAAGGTTGATGAATTAGAGAAGACAATTTCGGTTGCAGCAAGAGATCCTGCATGGTTTGGCATCAATGAAGTTGAGCTTGGAAAAAGGAGGAGATGGACCAGCATTGCCCGGACTCAGGTTCCTTATGTACTTTATAAAAAGAGTTTTTTTTTGGTCAAACCTACTCTGCTTCGCTTTTTACCATCTTTGGTTGAACGGACATTTTCTGTTCCTTCTCTTAAACACCTATATAGTTCTGTTGAATTTCATTATTGAATCAGGTGGGCAATGTGAAGAAAGTAGTGGGTGGCAAGGACTTAAATGGCAAAAAGATCGGGGAACGCCGAGAACTGATGAGGGTACCACATTCTCAACAGCAGGATAGAACACAAGAGTTTATTGCTGGAGAGAATGACGATTTCATCTCCTCTGAATCAGATAGACAAATGCTTCTCATGAAGTAGATGAATTACTCTCTTTTCCTTTTCTTTTGGTTTTCACTTGCATGATTTTCTGTATATGTTATCTACATTATTTATGTTGCCAATAACTTCCGCTAGATAGAACTGCTGCATGTTTATGAAGGAGAACCAACACCGTCCTTTCTTTCTTGCCCTATACATGTGAGCATACACTTCTTGACATGGATGGGTGGATTGTGGCCTCAATTATTATTTATTATCCCCTCCATTCCGCTAGAATCTTAGGGTCCGTTTGGTTTGCGGGATTGGAATGGATTTGGAGGGATTCGGATTTCAAATCCATTCCAATCCTGTGTTTGGTTTGCAGGAATGGAATTTGTTGACCGGACTTGAAATCCTTTAACCTCTTTAAAATCCTTAACATGATGGATTTGATAATCCTTTGCAATGGGCCGGGATTTCAAATCCCCCCAAATCCAAATCCTTACTTGAAATCCAATCCATTCTAATCCATTCCCGCAAACCAAATGCACCCTTAGTGTTTGACTTGCCTCAAAGATTAATAAGAGTATTTGATTACCCTTTACAAGAACATATCTCATAAACTAAAATGAGCACAAGTACTTGGTACTGATTGCAATGGGGGCAAATTGGTCATTTAACTTTGTGTGCACGTTACGTGTGAGAAAAATGTTGCAGTTTTATTGCGACTGTGGTATTGTTATGTGGAAAAGATGGTAAGTAGTCAGCATTCAGATTTTCATAGCAGACACTTCGATGTGTACGTTGTAAAGCATATGTTTTCACATGATACAATTGTTTCATGTGGGATATGAGTGGTTGCCACTGAAAATCTGTGCAGTGACCAGCAACTGCTAACCATTTACTCCCTCCCTGTTCCAAAGAAGAGTCCACTTTATAGCCTGGAAGGAATTTTATGACAATTTTGCACACGATTAATTGCAATCAACACAAGAGCATTTTTCCAATCTTTATAAAAGCAGGGGTAACTTAGGGGCTGTTTACCAACACGAATTGGGTAAGCGCTAACCGAGTGAGGTTCTTGATCCTTACTGGGACAGCATCTCACTCAGTGACATTGTGGATCAGAGGATGTGGGTAAACAACATTATTCTTACCCGGTAAGAAGCGGTAAATGTTTAGTAAACAGTCCCTTAATGATTTTTTCTGGGACAAGAAACATAGTAAAGTAGACCTTTTTTTAGGATGAAGGGAGTATTGCTTATTGACTTGAGAGAGATGACCAATGAGTCTAGCTTTGGAAATGTTGTCTAAGAGTTTATAATATGTCTCTAGTCGCTTGGCTACATCCTCTGTTATGCTCCATGTATTGTTGTATTATTATAGATTACACCATGTCCTGTTGTTACCTCTCCTCATTTGTACATGTGAGGCTGTCTTTTACTTATCACAGATACCTCATTTGGTTTTTGAAGGCAACAAGATGAAGAACTGGATGAGATGAGTGAAAGCATTCAACGGATAGGAGATGTTGGTCTTACCATACATGAAGAACTGTTGGGTCAGGTAACCATCATTTTGGCTGGGGTTATCCTGTCCTATATATTCAATTGAAATTGGAAAATCGAGTGAAGTATTGAAGGTGCAATTGATGACTGGTGATGCTAACTAGAATTATTACTCATGTCTTTTGGTTATTCATCATCTGTTGAAATTATATGTGATGGATGCTTCAGGATCAGATTATAGATGAATTGGGTATGGAGATGGAAAGCACATCAAACCGTCTTGATTTTGTGCAGGTGATTTCAATTTCTTTATCTTGAATTTATTATGCTGTGATGCTAATATTGTATCATTTTTTGTGCAGAAAAAAGTGGGTATGGTAATGAAGAAGGCTGGTATGAAGGGGCAGTTGATGATGATATTATTCCTAGTAGTTTTATTTATCGTCTTATTTATTTTAGTTTTCTTTACCTAATGGAAATGGTGAATTGTACTTGGGATTTGGTATGAATTTAATTTTATAGTATTTGTTTGTAACTCCAAGTGGTGTTTGTGGGGATTTCCATACCTAAGTTTGAATTGTGAAGGGTAGGGGCATATTCGTATTTTCATTCTTCTTTATAGCATCATATTGAGAAATGGATAATATTAATAATGAGGTCCACATGTAAATGAATGTTATCCAAAATCAATCAACTAACCAATGAGGAAGAGGCAGAGGCAGAGGCTGAGGCTTTCCCTCACAAGAAGAATGTGGAGTTGAAATAGAAGGTCAATTCAATTCAGGAGACATTGGTTGCTCTATCTATCTATCTATCATGGCCCATTTGGTAACCATCTCAACAGCCACTCCAACTCAATCTCCATGTATGGGCATGGGCATGGGCATGGGAATGGGATCTCTATCTTTCAAAAATTCCCAACAATCTGTTAGCAGCAGCAGCAGGTAATAAAATCTTATGGGTGGTAATGCTTGTTGTATTTAATATTTACTACATATGATGAAGAAAAAGAAAGATTGATGATGAGAAATGAAAAGAATGATGTATGTTGCAGGAGGGATGTTGGATTGAGGTTGGTTGGTGCAGTGTTTGGGTTTGGGCTGATTGGGAGTGCAGATGCAGCAGCAAGGCGGCCTCCTCCGACTCCACCAACCGAGAAAAAAGATCCTAATGTAAGTGGTGTATTGGCTAAAGTAATAGCTAGTAAGAAGAGGAAGGAAGCAATGAAAGAGAGTATGGCTCAGCTCAGGGAGAAAGGGAAGCTCATCAATAATGCATCACCACCACCACCACCACCACCAGAGTAGTAGCATTATAAAATCAATAAGCTTCTCATTCTATTATTGTCAATTGATTCCTCTCCTCTCCTCTCCTAGTAATAAAATTCATGTTTATTATCCCTTCCTCTTCCTCCTACTCCTGGTCACATGTCATGATATCTATTTAATCATCCACATTTATTCATAACTAACAATCATATTTGCTTGTAACTTTAGGGAATTGCACTTAGTATTATTATAATAATAATCTCAAAAAATAATAAAAATGATAATGATTGTTATGAAATTACCTTATAGGTGAGGTGATTGTGGGTTGCAAAACTCTTTCACAATGCTACATCCAATGATCCCTTTAACTTTTACATAGATATGCTTTAAGTTTAAGAAAATTCCATTATCAGGTTATTACCCCTTCTCCACATTCTGCTGCATCTTATAGTTATTTTATGTGAGGATGGAAACATCATAATAGAAATTTAAGAATAAACATTGTTCAAAATACAACAACGCTTATATTACATATGATTTCATAATTAAAATCACATGTAATTAAGAAACAACTAATGTACTTGTGCGCTTGACCTTGGAGCTTTAATGAAGTTGAGCAATCAATTAAATCAAACCCAACATTGAAAACATGTTTTCTCCTCATGCACTTAACTTTTACGATTTTGACACAATTTTTAGAGTTTTAAAAGATTTTGTAACATCCTAAAATTCAGAATAATTTAAAACTTCTCAAAATAGGCAATATGACATTTGTATTGATATGAACCTCCCAAAACTAAAGGGTATCAACCCTTAAGACTTTACAAAAACCTGTACTGGTATAGGGTTCATCGACAACTAATCTAAACATACCATCTAGATTACATCAGTTGACAATCCAAAATTCATCAAAAGAATGAGACTTAACAATGCCCAACTATCAACACTTTAGTCATCTCAAAAATGCCTCGAGACCAATCTCGTCTCTCAAAAACCCTGTGCATCTCACCGCTAAAGAAAACCTGTTATACATATCATTTGGGAAAGTGTCAGACTTAAAGCCTGGTGAGAACATACAGTTTATCATTTTTAAGAGATATAAACATGTTCATCCAAACGGAAACCTTTTCAAATAAGCATTTCCAAGATAACGGTCGATAAGGATAAAATTCATTAAAATAAGGTCATGAACCTTCTTTCTAGAACCTCACAATTTAATGCACATGTAGTTCTTCGTTTTGGTTAATATATAGAACCTCACAATTTAATGCACATGTAGTTCTATCATTTGTTAACGGCCAGAACATCATAATTTAATGCACATGTAGTTCTATCATTTACATTACTTGGTAACCTCAAATAATGAAATATAAGTCGACTCAAAACCTAGGGATCCACTAGTAATGGTACAAACTCGTCACAACAACTTATGTGACCAATCATAGATAATCATATGGTATAAACACATTTTATAAACAAAATGTCATTTCCAGATCAACTTCTGGTAAGAATGAAAATCATTAAAAATGAGTTCATAAACATTCTTTCACATGTCCATATAATGTGCAAGTAAAACATCATTTTACTTCAAATATGATAGAATCCATCATAAAATGATCGGAACCCTAAAATCTCCCAAAACTCAACTTATATCAAAATGTATAAATCTTAAAACTGAAATCATGGAGATATATAGGCATTCAAAATGTAACCATTTTGACATGTATAATGTTTTAGAAAGGTAGTAGGAACTCACCCAATAGGTTTATACTGTAACACCCGAAAATCTAAGGTAAGTATTCCCCTCGTTCCTTGACTTTTGTTAAAATTGAGAATCTCCTTGTGTGCTTAATCGGTGTTTTGTCAACCTCTTTATGTGTACGTTAATCTGCCTAATTAGCTTCGCTTTATCGAACCTTAGAAAAGTCAAGTTTCGGTGTCGAGGGGAGTAGTCGCGATTGTGCCATCGCGATAGTGCCTTGGCATAATCGCCTGGCACCATCGCGAGAATTGTACCGAGAGGGGGGGAGCGGTCGCGATTGTGACATAGCGATAGTGCCCTTGGCACAATCGCCAGGCACTATCGCCTGAGATGTACCGTGGGTCGTTCGAGTGGCGCGATTGTGCCCTCGCGATAGTGCCATGGGCACAATCGCCGGGCACTATCGCGGGCGATGTCTGAGGGTATAAAATCCAACTTTGACCTATTTTGACTTCATTTCTCATCTTAAATCGTTTTGGGGCCGGCTTGGAGCAAATTTGGGTGATTTTCTTCCACTTCTAAACCTACCAAAAATTTATTGAAGCCCTAGATTAGTTGGAGGCATTTATTGGTGTTAAAGGGAGCTAGAGGATATTTCAAGGGAGCACTCAAGTCGTCATCTTCTCATCATTCACTCCTAGTTTTCTAGGGTTTTGTGTGAAACCCTAGATAGTGAGTTTCTCACACTATTTTCAAAAGAGATACTTACCTTATGTGTTTACTTGTTAATAATGCATGTATATGTAGAATGTTTGATCACCTGATAAGTTTGACCTAGCTGTCACATTTGAGATTTTGGAGTTGTGGCCTTGGTTATTATTGTGAGTAATAATGTTATGATTATTAGTGGTATTTGGGCTTAATAATATGTATTTTATGAGACATGGGTAGTATTGGAATATTTGCATGCTTTAGAGTTTTGTACCTAAATTATGCTTGGGATGGTTGGAGTCTTATACATGTATTTTGCGGGTATGGAATAATGTATAGAGACGGACATTGTACGTACGTTGGACGAACCATGAGTAAGTGCTAGGAGGATGTAGTCTTAGTTGCCACTATAATGGTATGCGCCTAGACCTCCGCCATTTGGAGTAATGCCTGGGAGGTAGTCTTCAAGTGTGCCGGGCCTTCGGGATGTTGCTCAAGCGAGTGAACATCAAGGTACATTGACTTGAGGTAAAACTCATTGGTGTAATGGGTCTCCCCCATGATTGACCCCGTTGGAATTTTAGTGGTCGGAGGATTATAGTTGATCGTTATGTACTTTATCTGTATGTATGCCATGTTTTCTTATGCAACTCACTAGACCCGTTTGGTCTAACACTTGATTGTTGGTATGTATCTCAGGTTCTAGTGGCGCGATCGCCAAGGAAACGTAGACGGATGTAGTGGTGAGCTTGGGAGCATTTTTGGGATGCCAATACTGAAGACCGTTCATGTGGACTTAGTTGACAACCTTTTTGTAATCTTATGTCTAGATAGATTTAGATTAGAGAGTTGTCATCTATTGTCGCTCCTTATTACAAACTTGTAATTTAACAGGCATTTGTTGTTCCTCTCGTATGAGCTCATTGCCTTGGCAATTTTTATATACCATATTTCCATTTTCCGGAAAATTTTGTTAGTCCTATTTTGGGGTGTTACAAGTTGGTATCAGAGCTCTAGTTTAAGTGAACTAGGTGTTGACTCTAGTATACCTAGACTGGTTATGCTTATAGAATCACTGCCCAATTGGGTAGAGCATTCTTAGGTGGGGAGAGTAGTAGGAATTCGGAAATTACATGGATTGAAATTATGATGATGATAACGAGAATTCTTGTGTAAAGTACGTTCACAATTTCACTTGGCCAGTGTTGTTCTGAATATATGATTACGTGAGCATGCTTGAAATTGTTGTTATGATGGTTGATCTTTGTAAGTAGTACGTACTAAACCGGTTATCTTTTAAAGAATTAACCGGTATGATTCTTATCGCGTGTGACAGTTCATTATGGTAAACACGAGGAGTCGAGTCGGGGTGACCGAGGAAGCGAATGAGGCAAGTGTAACTGCCCCAGGGGCAAATCGACAAGCGGATCCAACAGCGGATCGAGTTATTCCGCCGATACCCCCAATGCTAGAGGGGATAGTAGATGCGACTCCTCAAGGGAACTTGGAAGCTGAGAACCAGGTTATTCAAGAAGCGGACCCTCCGTCAGTCCTACTGGCTAGCATAATGCAGATGATGAACTCTGCAATGGACAAGCGGGACAAAAGACTCATGAAGGTATTGGAAGACCGAGATGCAAGCAACCGGAGACATGAGACGGTGGGGGACAATGCAGTGATGGGATCAGGTGATGCCGTTAATGCACCCGGGACGGAGGAGCATGCAACCAAGGCCGATAAGAGGAAGGAGGGGGGTTGTTCTTTCAAGACCTTCCTATGCAGTCGGGCTCCGGAATTCACTGGAACGACCGACCCATTAGCCTGCATGAAGTGGATTCAAGATGTGGAGATGGCTTTCGAGTCAAGTGAGTGTGCGGACTCTCAGAGAGTCAAGTTTGCCTCTCAACTGCTTAGAGGGGATGCTCTGAGTTGGTGGAACGTCACCCGAAGAGCGCTCACACCGGAAGTTTTGGCCAAGCTCACTTGGCCAACATTCAAGAAGAAAATCATGGAGAAATATTGTAACGAGAGAACGCTTGACAAGATAGAGGAGGAGTTCAGAAGTCTGAAGAAGGGTGACCTGTCGGTCGCTGACTACGCCAAACAATTTTTGGACAAGCTCAGTTTGGTCGAGCATTTGGCAACGGACGAAGGGTCCAAAATCAAGGCATTTGTGAAGGGATTACCGGCGGAGATGAAGACGGGCGTGAGGAACGCCCAAAAGGCCACTTTGCAGGAAGTAATTGAGGAATCTCAGTTAGTAGAAGATGATCTTCTACAAGAGAAAGAGGAGAAGAAATTGCAAGGCGAAAAGCGTAAGTGGGAGGGGCCAACCGGGCCCGTACGATCTTCCAAGCCCTTTAACGGGGGGAGGAACACTGACCAGCGACGGGAGGCGAGGTGGTGCCCCAAATGTAAGAATAAGCACTTCGGGCCTTGTAATCCGAGGCCGTTTTCTGGAGCTATGGAATGTTTTAAGTGTGGGCAAAAGGACCACATGAGTCGGGATTGCCCCTCACGGGGAGTTTGTTATGAGTGTCGAGAACCGGGACACATCAAACGCGATTGCCCTAAGTTAGCAAAGGGTAACCAAGGGGCGTCCAGTGGGGTCTTGTCAAGGAAAGAAGCTCCACCGAAGGCGCCAAGTCGGGCCTTTCAGATGACGGCTAATGAAGCAAGAGAAGCGGCGGACGTAGTGTCGGGTACGTTTCTAGTGAACTCTCTACCTGCCCGTGTTTTATTCGATTCTGGTGCGAACCGATCTTTTGTGTCTACATCTTTTTGCAAGAACCTCACTACTCCTTGTAGTTTGTTGAATGATGCTCTAGTAGTGGAAGTAGCCAATGGAGAGCATATGGTTGTTCGGAGTTGTTATGTAGGTTGTACATTAGAATTAAGTGGAGAGCCCTTCGTTATAGATTTGTTACCGACCTATATAGGGGGTTTTGATGTAATAATAGGAATGGATTGGTTAGCTAAGCACGACGCTGGCATCTTTTGTTCTAAGAAGATGATTCGAGTACCCTTGTCTAAGGGTGGGGAAGTGATAGTTTACGGTGAGAAGAATCGAGGAACCGGTATGATAATATCGTCACTCAAGGCACGCAAGAGTTTAGCCAAAGGATGTGAGTCGTACTTAGCTTATGTGATCGACGCGAAGCTAGAGAAGAAGAAGTTAGAAGATGTAGAGGTGGTGTGCGACTACCCGGATGTATTTCCGGATGATCTGCCTGGACTTCCACCGGAACGAAAAGTGGAGTTCCACATCGACCTTACTCCGGGAGCCGCTCCGATTTCTCGTGCTCCCTACCGTTTAGCCCCGACAGAAATGCAATAGATGATGACGCAACTCCAAGAGCTAATCGGAAAGGGGTTTATACGACCGAGCTCGTCTCCTTGGGGAGCGCCAGTATTGTTTGTGAAGAAGAAAGATGGATCTATGCGGATGTGCATAGACTACCGTGAGCTCAACAAAGTTACCGTAAATAATAAGTATCCACTTCCGCGGATCGACGATATATTCGACCAACTTCAAGGAGCGGGGTGTTTCTCTAAAATAGACTTACGGTCCGGTTATCATCAAGTGCGAGTGAAGGAGCGCGATATACCGAAGACGACGTTCCGGACGAGGTACGGTCACTACGAGTTTCTAGTTATGCCGTTTGGGTTGACCAATGCTCCGGCCGTGTTTATGGACTTGATGAACCGAGTATGTCGACCTTTATTAGACAAGTTGGTTATAGTCTTCATCGACGATATCCTCATCTATTCTCGTGACGAGTTGGAGCATCGACGACATTTGCGAGAAGTTTTGGAAATCCTCCGTAAGGAGAGGTTGTATGCCAAGTTTTCAAAATGCGAGTTTTGGCTTCAAGAGGTTCAATTCTTAGGCCACGTGGTGTCCAAGGACGGAGTGAAAGTGGATCCGGCCAAGATAGAGGTGATGATGAATTGGGAGCTACCGACGAGTCCAACAGAGATCCGGAGCTTCTTGGGATTGGTCGGCTACTACCGACGGTTTATTCAAGATTTTTCGAAGATCGCCTCACCACTCACATCGTTGACTAGAAAGAACATTAAGTTCGTATGGACCGAGACGCAAGAGAACGCTTTCCGAACTCTTCAAAAGAAATTATGTGAAGCACCAATACTATCCTTACCCGAAGGATCCGAGGATTTCATGGTTTATAGTGACGCCTCTAAATTAGGATTGGGATCCGTCTTGATGCAAAGAGGGAAGGTAATCGTATATGCATCGCGGCAACTCAAGGATCACGAGAAGAACTACCCTACGCACGATTTAGAGCTAGCGGCGGTGGTTTTTGCTTTAGAGTTATGGCGGCACTACCTTTACGGGACGAAGTGTACATTGTTCACCGATCATAAAAGTTTGAAGTACATCTTCGACCAAAAGGAACTCAATATGCGACAAAGGAGGTGGTTGGAACTCTTGAAAGATTATGATTGCGAATTGCTTTACCACCCCGGTAAAGCCAATGTGGTGGCGGACGCCCTAAGCCGGAAGAGTTACGGAGGGGAAGGTAAAGTGGTGTTTTCTAGAATCGAAGTGATGTCCAGTCTTGTAGGTGACATCAAGAGGAGCCAAGCCGAAGCACTTCGTGAGGAGAATCTCAAGGCCGAGGTTATGGTGAAACAAATGGAGTTATTATCAGAGGATAGCCGCGGCCTTAAGTTGTTCCAAGGAAGAATTTGGGTACCGAAGGTCGGGGGAAACCGCGATTTGCTCTTAGCGGAAGCACATAAGTCCAAATACTCTATACATCCCGGTAGCACCAAGATGTATAGAGACTTAAAATTGCACTATTGGTGGCCGGTGATGAAGCTCGACGTTGCCAATTATGTGGAAAGGTGCGTCACTTGCCTTCAAGTTAAGGCGGAACATCAAAAGCCTTATGGGAGTTTGCAGCCCTTAACCATTCCGGAGTGGAAGTGGGAACACATCACGATGGACTTCGTCACTAAACTACCAAGGACCTTGAAAGGCCATGATACTATTTGGGTAGTGGTGGACAGACTTACCAAGAGTGCCCATTTCTTGGCAATGCGGGAGACGTTACCGATGGACAAATTAGCTAAGCTCTATATCGATGAAGTGGTGTCTCGTCATGGTGTTACGTTATCCATAGTCTCAGATAGGGATAGTCGGTTTACTTCCAAGTTTTGGGATGGATTGCAAAGGGAATTGGGCACGAAGGTTAAGTTGAGTACGACATATCACCCCTAAACTGACGGACAAAGTGAGAGGACGATCCAAACCCTCGAGGACATGCTGCGATCATGCGTCATAGACTTTGGAGGAACTTGGGATTCGCACTTGCCGTTAGTGGAGTTCGCCTACAATAATAGTTACCATTCGAGCATCGGAATGGCTCCATTCGAAGCATTCTATGGGCGGAAGTGTAGGACTCCGGTGTGTTGGCTCGAGGCGGGAGAGAAATAATTCGCGGGTCCAGAAATTGTACAAGCAACGGCGGATAAGGTGAAGGGCATTCGAGAACGATTGAAGGCGGCTCAAGATCGACAAAAGAGCTACGCGGACAAAAAGCGGAGGCCGGTTGATTTCCAAGTGGGGGATCGGGTTATGTTGAAGGTGTCGCCGTGGAAGGGTATTATCCGTTTTGGGAAGCGCGGGAAGCTTAGCCCCCGTTTCCTAGGGCCCTTCACGATATTAGAAAATATAGGCCTTCAAGCTTATCGTTTGGACTTGCCACCGGAAATGGACGGAATCCACCCTACTTTTCATGTTTGTTATCTTCGCAAGTGTCTAGCCGAGGAAGAAAGTGTTATCCCTTTGACGGAAATTCGCGTGGACAACGGGAACCGATGTGTGGAAGAACCGGAAGCCATTCTAGAGTCAAAGACAAAACAGTTGCGGCATAAAGAAGTGACGATGGTGAAAGTCCAATGGAAGCATCACCGGGGTGCTAACGTCACTTGGGAATCGGAAGAGGACATGAAGAAAAGATACCCCCATTTATTTTAGTAAATAAGATTTCGGGGACGAAATCCCTATTTAGGTGGGGAGGATTGTAACACCCGAAAATCTAAGGTAAGTATTCCCCTCGTTCCTTGACTTTTGTTAAAATTGAGAATCTCCTTGTGTGCTTAATTGGTGTTTTGTCAACCTCTTTATGTGTACGTTAATCTGCCTAATTAGCTTCGCTTTATCGAACCTTAGAAAAGTCAAGTTTCGGTGTCGAGGGGAGTGGTCGCGATTGTGCCATCACGATAGTGCCTTGGCATAATCGCCTGGCACCATCGCGAGAATTGTACCGAGAGGGGGGGAGCGGTCGCGATTGTGACATAGCGATAGTGCCCTTGGCACAATCGCCAGGCACTATCGCCTGAGATGTACCGTGGGTCGTTTGAGTGGCGCGATTGTGCCCTCGCGATAGTGCCATGTGCACAATCGCCGGGCACTATCGCGGGCGATGTCTGAGGGTATAAAATCCAACTTTGACCTATTTTGACTTCACTTCTCATCTTAAATCGTTTTGGGGCCGGCTTGGAGCAAATTTGGGCGATTTTCTTCCACTTCTAAACCTACCAAACATTTATTGAAGCCCTAGATTAGTTGGAGGCATTTATTGGTGTTAAAGGGAGCTAGAGGATATTTCAAGGGAGCACTCAAGTCGTCATCTTCTCATCATTCACTCCTAGTTTTCTAGGGTTTTGTGTGAAACCCTAGATAGTGAGTTTCTCACACTATTTTCAAAAGAGATACTTACCTTATGTGTTTACTTGTTAATAATTGACAGGCCCTTTTGTTTACCTCAGGGTGAGACTGATAATACCAAAAAGCAAGTATACAAATTGGTACTATGTCGCCTTTCAAGTAATAAAAGTGGTAAAATACCAGATATCGTCCCACAGAGATCGGATTAAAAAGTGTGTTAAAAGTATAATGAAAGATGAGATTTCAGATGACAAATTTGAAGCAATATTTTGATTGGTTGGTTAACACACGATTACTTTAACAAGAATAAACGAGAAGCAAGGGTGTAAGACTTTTGATGGTATATGAATCCGAAATCCAGCAGGTCAATGCTACAGCACTTGTTATAGCATGATGCTATTTGAGTGCTGCAGCATGCTTCTGACTATAACTAGTTTTATTATTGATTTCAAGACACGTTCCTCTCGGACTCTCACCATCCCATTATTCCAGTGGCTATGAACCATCTCATCTCTGAGCAAGGTTCCAGATAAGGGAATGATGGGAATGGAGTTCTCAAAATATACGGCGAAACAAATTCTCTTCGCTAAAAGTTACTCTTTCGAAATAACCCCCGTACCTCCCAAGTTGATGTATTCCAAGTAGCTTATCTCTAAGTCTACTCCATTTTAACCCTTTGAAAAAGTGACTACTTATCAAGAATGGATAATTTTAAATAACACAAGTAACAACTCTCGTTGCAAGTAACTCTTTCGATATTACCTCCCATGTCATTCAATTTGACGTGCTATTCAATTGCCTATCTCTAGGTCCATGACACTATTACACTATCAAAATAATCATTTTGACAAAAAGTTTTGTTATCTTGGTAAAACTTGAGTTGGAATAATAAAATTTCGTCAAAGTCACAAAAACCCACTTTCTTTTAGGTCCACATAACCACCATTTGTCTCACACCCAAGCTAAGATGATTAGCTACTCATTACAATAAAGAAATAAAAACTACTACTAAGAATTACAACGATAAACATAATGGAAATTGCTCTTGAAATGTAAATGACTTGAAAGTATATAAATATATATATATGTGTAACTAAAAATGTAAAGACGAGAACGTAAATTACAAGGAAATGGAAATGCCAAGAAAGTAAACTTGTAGATAAATACAATAAATTTTAACTACTAAAATCTAGAACAAAAGAGAAAAGAAAAGGCTAGAGATGCAAGATGGAAAAAGAAAATACAACTAAAAGAAATGTGCAGGTGGGTGCTGTTTGGATGTTGCAGCATGCATATTCAAATATGGAGATTATATAAATATGATGAAGAACACTATGAAGATCATAAGAACATAAGGATGAGTTCTGGAAATTAACGAGCATGGGACTGGAATGGGACCAGTTCGTGAATCAAACAGAAAGTAGAAGGATTACAATAAACATAACAAGATTGAAAGCTTAACATAAAATATGAAGAGCAAGATGAAGAACATAAACACTACTATTAGAAAGTAAAGAACTAAAGAAGATGGTTAACAATCGGCTCCTAAGCTTGCTACAGATTCGAAATAACAACCCAAAAGATGTTAAAATGATAGATGAAGATGTAGGTGATGTCCCCTTAAGAGCAACTAAGCACTCCTTTTATAACAAAAGGGAGTGGCAAACTTGCAATTTTAAGGGGAATCTAATTGTACTTACCTAGTCTAAGCCTACTAGAACTACCAAAGCTTGTCCCCATTTAACCAACATATTACAAACCATATTAACTAGTGTTTAGAGGTTACAATCAGATTAGTTACATGCCAAAATTCAGCTTAGCCTTCTTCTCTTTGAGTCTTTCATCCAAAACCATCAGCTCCATGCTGTTTCCATGCTGCAGCATGCCCTATTTTCAAATAGATTTCCAAAAGATAACCAAACTTAGCCTACAATCTTAATAGAACAAGCAAATCACACAATTTAAGCTCCAAGACACAATAAATGGAAAATGAGATAGAAAATGACTCAAAGTGGGATTTGAAAATGAAAAATCCTATCTAAAAGATTAAAAGAAATGTGCTTAAGTACTCAAAATTGAGTACTTATCACCACCCCAAACTAAAAACTTTGCTTGTCCCCAAGCAAAAGAAAAGAACAAAATAGAAGACATTAAATGCGAAAGTTTTGCATTGGAATACATTAGGTGTATATCATGAGTTTGAATATGCCAAGTCTACATCATATAGCCTTTCATAAATCCAAAGTAACCAACAATCTCATCCTATGTGCTTTGACATGAACCATATGCTAGCCTTATATTCTTTTTGTTATGGACACACATCCTACATCACACCTCTTTCATGGCTTTGAGTGTATGGGGGCTTTGAGTGTATGGGTTTCTCTCTTTTGGCTCTTTCTTTCCTTTCCATGCCTTTTCTCACACATGTACCAACACTTGAAATTTTTCAAATTTTTGTGCATTTTCTGTTGGTACATACACCAGCCCCTATGGGACTTTTGTGGTGTTGAATGCCACTTTTCATGGCTTTTCTTGTGCCATATTACACACCCCCCTACCCCAAACTAAGAATTCTGCAATGTCCTCATTGTAGGAAGGAAAAGTGTTTTGTTTTTGATATTTTGGTGGCTATGGTGCAAGAAAAGAATATATGCTATTGAGTGTGATATGTGTAGAATGTGATCCAAAATGTGTCCCAAGCAACTATTAGGCTAGTTCTAGCATGCATTTCTTCTAAAAGTGAGATGTGGACTCATGAAATTATTATGGATATACAATTCAACAAATCATATAAACACATGATCCAATGCAAAATAAAACAAATTTATAAAGAGTAAAAACTTATCCCAACCTAAAAACTAAAAAAAAACAAATATGGAGCAAAAAGGGTGTGATTTAAACCTGTCCTACTCAGGTTGAGTAGGCTGTTTGTGGCCAACAGGGGCTGCAAGTGAGACTGCTAAGAGGTTGGAGGCTGCAGCACCAATGTGAGCACTTTCTTCTGCTGCCAATTTGACCTTCAAATCTGCTATCTCTCTCTTCTGTCTTTTCACCATCCTTTTCAGCTTCTTTACTTCTGCACTCTCCTCCTCTTGATCCTTTCTCATTCTGCTATCAACCATCGACTGCACCTCCACCTTGAGATCTTCTAGCCTTTCTATGAACTCATTCCTTTGTTGAAGGACTGTGTCCATAAGATTGCTATTTTGAGCCAAGACTTCTTGCATCATTCCCACCATCTCATTGGCCCCAACACCCTTTTCTTTCCTGTCCCTCAGCCTCTGGACTGCCTTCATATCCATTTGGAACCTTTCTCTTTGTTCCTTGACCACCAAATCATCAATATACCGAGGCACCCCCATCTCAGTTAGCAGTTTGGTTAACATCCCAGGGAAGTAGAACTTTCCCCTGGATTTTGATCTGGTAGAGCACTCTCTTATGCTTCTCATGATGATCTTTCCGAAGTTGATGGTTTTTCCTGTCACAAGACAATAGAGTAAAAGCATCCTTTCCACAGTAATAAAGGTATCATGAGAGGTTGGTGAGATGGTGTGCCTCACAAAATTGATCCACACATTGGAGTCAGCTGTGAGGTTTGAGGCTCTGAAGGTCCTTAACATCATATTTGTATGGCTTTCCCAATTAGTTTTAGGCTTTCCCAAAACTGCAACCACTTCAGCAAGGTCACTGGCAGTGGCCTTATGCACAAGTGCATAATACTCTGTTTTCTTTGGTGGGTTGAGTTCTAGGAATTGGTTGATTCTTTTGGCAGTGAGGTGGACAGTGGTTCCTCTAACATGGATCTTTGAGGCTGAGGTTACAGACATTTCACAATAGAATTCTCGAATGAGGGTGAGGTTGTAGGAATCATACACATGGCACAACTTACTAAGACCTTGGGTGTCAACTACTTGCCTTATGAAATGGAATTCCCTCATACTGTGTTCATCTATTCCTTTCTCGGGGAATCCAATTTTTGTTTGAAATTTAGGCCACATCTTGGCTGCAGCCTTGGAGCTGAACCCATTGTGAGGTGAGGTAGGCCTTGGCAACAGAGTTACAACAGGTTCCTCTCTTCTCTTTTTTCCT
Source organism: Arctium minus (assembly GCA_954870635.1). Taxonomy (NCBI): domain Eukaryota; kingdom Viridiplantae; phylum Streptophyta; class Magnoliopsida; order Asterales; family Asteraceae; genus Arctium; species Arctium minus. The sequence continues at coordinate 178,957 of OX941085.1, read as the reverse complement.
CTCACAGACTGCTCATGCTGCAATGATGCTGCAGCATAGCAGTTGGTATCAGTGGGTTTTGTTCCAGATGGTTCCCCTTCAACTATCACTCTCTTGGTCCTTTCACTCTTTCTAGTTCCTTCCCTGATGGTTTTCCTGGCAAAGACCTTTCCCAATCTCTTTCTTTTCTTAGTTGGCTTGACTACCGCTGGCTCTTCTTCCTCAGTCCACACAACTTCATTCAAAGGGAAATCCATAAATGGGTCCTCATGGTTTTCACCTATATCTCTATCCATATTCATATTTTCAATGATGGTTCCCTCACTTCTTCCTATCCCAATGCCATCAATAGGGTTCTCAATATTCTTTTCAACAGTAAATCCCTCAAATGGGTCAAGACTCTCAACAGTCATTCCTATTTCTTCAACAGTTGGTCTAGGCTGGGTTAATGGTGACCATTTTGTCAGTAGAGTTCAATGGCCCAAATGAGCTATCGAACTCAAACTTTCTGAAATGATCAACATTCACCTTTGTTGAAGAGATAGGCATTCCAGACTCATCCTCCGAACATGAGGTGATCAGGCCATCGACCATAGATTTTTGAGCAGGGGAAGATACCTGAGATTCTGCAATGGTAATGAAGTTGGGATGGAGAATAACCGCAAATGGATTACTTTCTGGAATCGTCGCTCTGTCCGAAATTTCTTCTCTTTCGGCCATTAGAGAACCCTCGATGTCAGAAGTATTAGGGAATAGGGTCTGCGGAGTGATAATGTGGAGGAATGGTCGAGTTTGTGCAGGGCTGGAGTTTTCTTCAGAAACCGTTGAAGGTCGAGGGTTGCTTGCGTTCGGGCTTTGCTCGACAGCCCTGGTTCGTGGGCTTCGTCTTCTTCCTTCGCTATTAGGGTTTCGAGCCGTGGTTTTCTTTATCTTTGCCATGTTACAGGTTGAATCACTGAGAAAAGGGGAAGAATATGGTGGTTCTTGAGAGGATTTCGGTTTGAGAGGGAAGTGACAGGGAGTAAGGAGTGAGAGATAGGAAACGGTTATGTTTCAAAAAGAGGGTTTTCTGGAAGTTGAAAAGACAAAAGGTGACTTGATGGTGTCCTTATCTGATTTAATTTAGGGGATGCAAGCTGTAATTTAGGTGTAACTTGGGTAAAGACCATTGGATTTTTAAGGAAAAGTACAAAAAGGTATCTTTTGGAGGTTTCCTCATCATTGGAGCTATAAATTAGACATAAAGTCTAAAATTAGCTAAAAATATGATTTCACCCATTGTACTTTCCTTAAACAAACCCAAACTTCTCTTGGAACAGTCCATGTTTAAATCCACCAGCACCAAAGCACCATGGGAACTCCAATTTTCAAAAATCAAGCAAGTAGTTCTCAAAACCAGTACAAAGGAAATTTTCAAAATAATCATCATCAGAATAATCGTAGTCAAGGTTTTCAAAACAATCAGCACACTCAACCACCTTTTCAAAATCAACATCATACACCTCCACATGATGACTCAAATCTCTCTCTTGAAGCAATGATGAGAGGATTCATGAGTCAGACTCAAGCAGCTCTCCGGAGTTTGGAAACACAAGTCAGTCAAATTGCACTTAATCAGAACAATAGAGCCTCAGGCACTTTGCCCAGTAATACAGAATTACCCAAGGCTCCTGGAAAAGAACATGTGAAAGCTGTCACACTTAGGAGTGGTAAAGAATTACCTGAATCTGTAGAAAAGGAATCTGGACCAACAACCAAAACAGATTTTGAAAAAACACCCAAGTCCATTCCTGATCCAGAGATTCCTGAAATTCCAGTACCAGAAATTCAAGCAGAAAATCAAGATCCTAAGATCACAAGTTCAAGTCCACCTTTGACTAATCCAAAGACCTCAGTTGTGATTTCACCTAATGAAACAAAGACCAAAAGCATACTGGATCCATCTTGCTCAAAACAATCAAACCAAGTTGTTATCAAACCAGTTCCCCCTTACATTCCTTACCCCCAAAGGTTAAGGAATGAGAAGGAGGAATTGCAATTCAAGAAATTTTTGGATGTTTTCAAAGCATTGCATATCAACATACCTCTTGTTGAAGCAATTGAGCAGATGCCTAGTTATGCCAAGTTTTTAAAAGACATATTGAGCAAGAAAAAGAAATTGAATGAATATGAGACTGTTGCCCTCACAGAAGGTTGCAGTGCTCTCTTGACCAACAAAATTCCCCCTAAGCAAAAAGACCCAGGGAGTTTCACTATTCCTTGCTCCATAGGTGGGAAAGAGGTTGGGAAGGCACTGTGTGATTTAGGTGCTAGTGTCAACCTTATGCCATTGTCCATTTTCAAAAGCTTAGGCATAGGAGAGGTCAGACCTACCACAGTCACACTCATTCTAGCTGATAAGACCATTGCATATCCCAAGGGTAAGATTGAAGATGTGTTAGTGCAGGTTGATAAGTTCATTTTTCCGGCTGATTTTATCATTTTAGACTTTGAGGCTGACAAGGATATTCCCATACTTTTGGGAAGACCTTTCTTAGCTACGGGTAGAACTTTGATAGATGTCCAGAAGGGTGAATTGACCATGAGACTACAAGACCAAAAAGTCACATTCAATGTCTTCAATTCTTTGAAATACCCTAGTGATCTAGAAGACTGCTCAAGCCTAGGTGTCATTGAGGACTTGTGTCATGAAGAGGGAGTCAAACAAGCTTGTAGGATAGAAAAGGAGGATGAGGAAGACCTGACCTTGGGAGACTTAGACAAGGAATATGATGATGATGATGATAAGACCTTGGAGAAAAAGTCTGTCCCTTTGGATGCTGCAGCATTTGAGCTGCTGGAAAGTAATGAACAAAAGTCATTTACTCCATCAATAATCTCACCACCTGACCTGGAGTTGAAACAACTCCCATCTCACTTGAAGTATGCCTTTTTAGGAGGAGAAGACAAACTGCCAGTCATTATTTCTGCCACCCTAGAATTGCATCAAGAAAAGAAGTTAGTAGATATGTTGAAGTTGCACACAAAAGCCATAGGATGGACTATTGCTGACCTTAAAGGGATTAGTCCCTCTATTTGTCAACATAAGATCATCTTAGAAGACAAGAACTTCACTTCCATAGAGCCACAAAGAAGACTAAACCCTGTCATGAAAGAGGTAGTGAAAAAGGAAATTTTGAAATGGTTAGATGCAGGAATTATTTTCCCAATAGCCAGTAGTTCTTGGGTTAGTCCAGTCCAGTGTGTACCCAAGAAGGGAGGGATCACTGTCATTTCCAATGACAAGAATGAACTCATCCCTACCAGAATAGTCTCCGGATGGAGAATTTGCATGGACTACCGTAGGCTGAACAAGGCTACTCAAAAGGACCATTTTCCCTTACCATTTGTTGATCAAATGTTGGACAGGTTGGCTGGAAAAGAATACTACTGCTTTTTGGATGGATACTCAGGATACAACCAGATAGCCATAGCACCAGAAGACCAGGAGAAGACTACCTTCACTTGTCCTTATGGCACCTTTGCCTTCAGAAGGATGCCTTTTGGACTTTGCAATGCTCCTGCCACTTTTCAGAGATGCATGATGTCCATATTTTCTGATATGCTTGAAAAATCCATTGAGATATTTATGGATGATTTTTCTGTTTATGGTTCATCTTTTGATCAGTGTTTGGATAATTTAAAGCAGAGTCTTAAAAGGTGTGAGGAGACTGACCTGGTCCTTAATTGGGAAAAATGTCATTTCATGGTAACAGAAGGGATTGTCCTTGGTCATTTAATTTCTAAAAGAGGAGTTGAGGTAGACAGAGCTAAACTTGAAGTGATTGAAAAACTACCTGAACCAACAACTGTGAAAGGTATCAGGAGCTTTCTTGGCCATGCTGGATTTTATAGACGGTTTATAAAAGACTTTTCAAAAATTTCAAAACCTTTATGTCTATTATTACAGCATGACCAAAAGTTTGATTTTAATGATGAATGTAGAAATGCATTCCTCACTTTAAAGAAAGCTCTGGTAACTGCACCAGTGGTTGTGGCTCCTGAATGGGACAAACCTTTTGAAATCATGTGTGATGCCAGTGATTGGGCTGTTGGTGCTGTGTTAGGTCAAAGAAAAGAGAAAATTTTTCATTCCATCCACTATGCAAGCAAAACCCTAAATGAAGCTCAAATTAATTATACAACAACTGAGAAAGAATTATTAGCTGTGGTTTTTGCATTTGAAAAATTTAGATCATATTTGATGGGAGCAAAAGTCATTGTACATACCGACCATGCTGCCATTAAATATTTGATATCAAAGAAAGATGCTAAACCTAGGCTGATAAGATGGGTTTTGTTGTTGCAAGAGTTTGACCTAGAGATTGTTGATAGGAAGGGGACTGAGAACCAGGTAGCTGATCACTTGTCCAGGTTAGAGAAACTTGTTGAAAGTAGGGAAGGTGGAAGCATTACTGAGACTTTCCCTGATGAAAAGATTCTTATGGTGCAGGCACAACTTCCATGGTTTGCTGATATAGCAAATTATTTGGCCTGTGGCATCATACCTTCTGATTACACTCATCACATGCTTAAGAAATTTCTCCATGATTGTAAATTTTACTTATGGGATGATCCTTTTCTGTTTAAACTTGGTACAGATCAATTGTTGAGAAGGTGTATCCCAGAAACTGAAGTTGCAGCAATTCTACAGCATTGCCATCAATCAGCTTATGGAGGACATTTTGGAGGCCAAAGAACAGCAGCTAAAGTGCTTCAATCAGGATTTTATTGGCCAACTCTCTTTAAAGATTCCCATAATTTTGTTCAAAGATGTAATGAATGCCAGAGAAGTGGTTCCATTTCTCAGAAAAATGAAATGCCTTTGAATGGGATCTTGGAAGTTGAGTTGTTTGATGTTTGGGGAATAGATTTTATGGGACCTTTTCCCCCTTCAAACAATTGTCAATATATCTTAGTAGCTGTTGATTATGTTTCAAAATGGGTAGAAGCAATGGCATGTGTTTCTAATGATGCTAAAACGGTTGTAAAGTTTTTACAAAAACAAATTTTTACAAGGTTTGGTACCCCCCGGGCACTAATTAGTGATGAGGGTACCCACTTTATAAACAATTTGTTGAGTAAAGTTCTTGAAAAATATCATGTGAAACATAGGGTTGCCACTGCATATCACCCACAAACCAATGGTTTGGCTGAGCTCTCAAACAGGGAAATAAAAGGGATTCTTGAAAAAGTTGTTAAACCAAACAGAAAAGACTGGGCTTTCAAACTAGATGATGCTTTATGGGCATACAAAACTGCTTTTAAAACACCTTTGGGTATGTCTCCATACAAGCTAGTCTTTGGAAAGGCCTGTCATCTCCCTTTAGAACTTGAACATAAAGCATATTGGGCTATAAAGGAATTGAACATGAACTTAGATAAGGCTGGCAACAAGAGAAAGTTACAACTCTGTGAGCTAGAAGAACATAGGAACTTGTCCTATGAGAATGCCAAGTTATACAAAGAGAAAACAAAAAAATGGCATGACAATAGGATTAGACACAGAGAGTTGAAAGCAGGCCAAAAATGTCTTTTGTTCAACTCTAGGCTGAAATTGTTTCCAGGTAAACTTAAGTCTAGATGGTCAGGCCCATTTCTCATCCACAAAGTATATCCATATGGGGCTGTAGACTTAGTCAATCCGGAGAACAATAGTGTGTTCAAAGTCAATGGCCAGAGAGTAAAGCTATACCATGATGCTGTAGCATCTCCACAGCATAGCTCTGTGGAGATGGTCACTCTATGCTAAAAAGCTTCACTCAAGATGGGAACTATCTCAAAGTTCCAAAATCTGTGTAAATAATCTTTGTTTAATTAGTTTAGCAATTTTCTTTATTAGTCTTGTGTAATCTGTTTGTTAGTGTGCAGCCTTAATTTAGGAAAAAGGAGGAAACAAGAGGATGCTATCCTAATGCTACAGCACCAGAGATCTGAGTCTTCAAAGAAAAAGGGAATGTAGGGGGGTGTTGTTTCCAGCTTGCATTGTAGTGGTTGGAGTGGGGAGCAGGTCTGTTTTGCACAAAGTTCACAGACTCAGAATTATGTGGACAGTTTTCATAAGAATGCTCTCCACCACAACACACACATTGCACAGAAAGAACTGCTGAAGCAGGTGTGGGGACAGTCGGTTGTGCTCCTTGACCAGAAGTTAGATTTTTAAGCATGTTGGTCATGGAAGCAAGCTGAGCTGTCAATGCAGTGTATGCATCCACATCATGCATTCCAGCAGTTTTTCTTTGAGTTTGGGCCCTTGGATCAGCCCAGTGTCCATTGTTTGTTGAAATCTTTTCAAGAATCTCATACCCGGCATTGTAGGTATTAGAAGTAAATGCCCCTCCTGAAGTCGCATCGAGCATTTGTTTTGCATTAGGAACAAGCCCATTGTAAAACGTCTCGAGTTGAATACAGTAGGGAATGCCATGATGAGGGCATTTTCTCAACAATTCCTTAAATCTTTCCCACGCATCCGGAATAGCTTCATCATCCATTTGTTTAAACATGCAAATCTCATTTCTGGATTTAGCATTTCGGGTAGGTGGAAAATATTTTCGCAAAAATTTTTCGGCCATATCACTCCATGATGGTACTGAACCTGGTGCTAATGAGTTGAACCAAACTTTTGCCCGATCCCTTAGAGAAAATGGGAATAGAGTGAGCCTTAAGGCATCAGCAGATACTCCAGGGATTAGAAAAACATCGGTGATTTCCATAAAGGATTTTAAATGCGAATGTGGATCTTCCGATGGCATTCCGGCAAATTGACCATTGGCTTGCAACATGTGAAACATGATGGGTTTTGGTTCAAAATGTAAAGTTTCTAATTGTGGCCTAATAATCCCGGAATTCAATTGCTCAAAATTAGGAATTGCATAGTCCATAATTCTTCCATCTTTTGAGTTTGCAAGATCAATGATGTTTTGTGGTTCAACATTACCAACAGATCCGGCCTCATCTTCCTCATCATTATGATTTTGGTGATTTTGAAACTGATGAGGTGGAGGATTTCCAAAAATTGGTGCATTATTTGCAAAAATTGGTGGTGGCCTGATTTGATTCATTAAAGGTGGTCTCATTTGATTTTCCAAAGGCGGTGGTTGATTTTCCAAAAGTGGTGGTCTAAGATGCATGTTTTCAAAACCCGGGGGAGGTCCTTCCATATTGAGAGGATTTGTGTTTTGAAAAGTTCTTTGAATTCTCCTTCTTTGACGGAAGGTTCTCTCAATATCTGGATCTAACTCAAAAAGTTCCCCGCGTTGTATTCTTGGCATGCACCACTTTTTTAAAAATCTTTTGAAGCTCCCAAAGGTGGTAGAAAAACCAAATCTTTTAAAACACTTTTAAACACTTTTGACGTGCCAATCCCCGGCAACAGCGCCAAAAACTTGACAGGCCCTTTTGTTTACCTCAGGGTGAGACTGATAATACCAAAAAGCAAGTATACAAATTGGTACTATGTCGCCTTTCAAGTAATAAAAGTGGTAAAATACCAGATATCGTCCCACAGAGATCGGATTAAAAAGTGTGTTAAAAGTATAATGAAAGATGAGATTTCAGATGACAAATTTGAAGCAATATTTTGATTGGTTGGTTAACACACGATTACTTTAACAAGAATAAACGAGAAGCAAGGGTGTAAGACTTTTGATGGTATATGAATCCGAAATCCAGCAGGTCAATGCTACAGCACTTGTTATAGCATGATGCTATTTGAGTGCTGCAGCATGCTTCTGACTATAACTAGTTTTATTATTGATTTCAAGACACGTTCCTCTCGGACTCTCACCATCCCATTATTCCAGTGGCTATGAACCATCTCATCTCTGAGCAAGGTTCCAGATAAGGGAATGATGGGAATGGAGTTCTCAAAATATACGGCGAAACAAATTCTCTTCGCTAAAAGTTACTCTTTCGAAATAACCCCCGTACCTCCCAAGTTGATGTATTCCAAGTAGCTTATCTCTAAGTCTACTCCATTTTAACCCTTTGAAAAAGTGACTACTTATCAAGAATGGATAATTTTAAATAACACAAGTAACAACTCTCGTTGCAAGTAACTCTTTCGATATTACCTCCCATGTCATTCAATTTGACGTGCTATTCAATTGCCTATCTCTAGGTCCATGACACTATTACACTATCAAAATAATCATTTTGACAAAAAGTTTTGTTATCTTGGTAAAACTTGAGTTGGAATAATAAAATTTCGTCAAAGTCACAAAAACCCACTTTCTTTTAGGTCCACATAACCACCATTTGTCTCACACCCAAGCTAAGATGATTAGCTACTCATTACAATAAAGAAATAAAAACTACTACTAAGAATTACAACGATAAACATAATGGAAATTGCTCTTGAAATGTAAATGACTTGAAAGTATATAAATATATATATATGTGTAACTAAAAATGTAAAGACGAGAACGTAAATTACAAGGAAATGGAAATGCCAAGAAAGTAAACTTGTAGATAAATACAATAAATTTTAACTACTAAAATCTAGAACAAAAGAGAAAAGAAAAGGCTAGAGATGCAAGATGGAAAAAGAAATTACAACTAAAAGAAATGTGCAGGTGGGTGCTGTTTGGATGTTGCAGCATGCATATTCAAATATGGAGATTATATAAATATGATGAAGAACACTATGAAGATCATAAGAACATAAGGATGAGTTCTGGAAATTAACGAGCATGGGACTGGAATGGGACCAGTTCGTGAATCAAACAGAAAGTAGAAGGATTACAATAAACATAACAAGATTGAAAGCTTAACATAAAATATGAAGAGCAAGATGAAGAACATAAACACTACTATTAGAAAGTAAAGAACTAAAGAAGATGGTTAACAATCGGCTCCTAAGCTTGCTGCAGATTCGAAATAACAACCCAAAAGATGTTAAAATGATAGATGGAGATGTAGGTGATGTCCCCTTAAGAGCAACTAAGCACTCCTTTTATAACAAAAGGGAGTGGCAAACTTGCAATTTTAAGGGGAATCTAATTGTACTTACCTAGTCTAAGCCTACTAGAACTACCAAAGCTTGTCCCCATTTAACCAACATATTACAAACCATATTAACTAGTGTTTAGAGGTTACAATCAGATTAGTTACATGCCAAAATTCAGCTTAGCCTTCTTCTCTTTGAGTCTTTCATCCAAAACCATCAGCTCCATGCTGTTTCCATGCTGCAGCATGCCCTGTTTTCAAATAGATTTCCAAAAGATAACCAAACTTAGCCTACAATCTTAATAGAACAAGCAAATCACACAATTTAAGCTCCAAGACACAATAAATGGAAAATGAGATAGAAAATGACTCAAAGTGGGATTTGAAAATGAAAAATCCTATCTAAAAGATTAAAAGAAATGTGCTTAAGTACTCAAAATTGAGTACTTATCAATAATGCATGTATATGTAGAATGTTTGATCACCTGATAAGTTTGACCTAGCTGTCACATTTGAGATTTTGGAGTTGCGGCCTTGGTTATTATTGTGGGTAATAATGTTATGATTATTAGTGGTATTTGGGCTTAATAATATGTATTTTATGAGACATGGGTAGTATTGGAATATTTGCATGCTTTAGAGTTTTGTACCTAAATTATGCTTGGGATGGTTGGAGTCTTATACATGTATTTTGCGGGTATGGAATAATGTATAGAGACGGACATTGTACGTACGTTGGACGAACCATGAGTAAGTGCTAAGAGGATGTAGTCTTAGGTGCCACTATAATGGTATGCGCCTAGACCTCCGCCATTTGGAGTAATGCCTGGGAGGTAGTCTTCAAGTGTGTCAGGCCTTCGGGATGTTGCTCAAGCGAGTGAACATCAAGGTACATTGACGTAAGGTAAAACTCATTGGTGTAATGGGTCTCCCCCATGATTGACCCCGTTGGAATTTTAGTGGTCGGAGGATTATAGTTGATCGTTATGTACTTTATCTATATGTATGCCATGTTTTCTTATGCAACTCACTAGACCCGTTTGGTCTAACACTTGATTGTTGGTATGTATCTCAGGTTCTAGTGGCGCGATCGCCAAGGAAACGTAGACGGATGTAGTGGTGAGCTTGGGAGCATTTTTGGGATGCCAATACTGAAGACCGTTCATGTGGACTTAGTTGACAACCTTTTTGTAATCTTATGTCTAGATAGATTTAGATTAGAGAGTTGTCATCTATTGTCGCTCCTTATTACAAACTTGTAATTTAACAGGCATTTGTTGTTCCTCTCGTATGAGCTCATTGCCTTGGCAATTTTTATATACCATATTTCCATTTTCCGGAAAATTTTGTTAGTCCTATTTTGGGGTGTTACATATACGAAAACCCGAAGAACTAGATATCGACCCTCTTGACAAGACGAAGCTTTCTACACCGAAACCCCGAGCAATGCACTTAATACAAACGACTAATGGAAGCTCAAAGATCCAACCAAAGCTAACAAAATTTAGAGAGAGAGAGAGATATCCAGAGAGAGAGAATGAGAGAGTTTTTGTTGAAAATCAAATGAGATATTTGTGTTTTGAAACCCTTAAGTCGGTCCAGGCAATGTCGCGGGTTATGCCGCGACTTCAAGTCGCGGTGCAACTCGCTCGTGTCCTCAAATCAAAACCCAAACAGTGGATGTCGCGACTATAAGTCGCGAGCAACTCGCGAAATGACCAAAAACTCAAACCAACAGTGAACGTTGCGGGTTATGCCGCGACTACTGTTCCCCATGTAACTCGCGACATACAAAAACCCACAATACATCAGTGAACATCGCGACCTATGCCGCGACTCTAAGTCGCGAGCAAGTCGCGAAACTTACTGGAACTTCACAAATTCACCGAAACCATAAACTCGAATGTTATACTGAATACGATGATAACGATATGAGTTAAACACGAGATTTACAACGATATATATATGTATTGAAAATCCAGGGTGTTACAATCCTCCCCAACTTGGGAATGATTTCGTCCCCGAAATCTACACTTATACAAAAAGGTGAGGATATCTTCGCTTCATATCCTCTTCGGATTCCCACGTCACATTTGCTCCCCAGTGATGCTTCCACTGCACCTTGACCAACGTGACTTCTTTGTGACACAACTTCTTAGATTTTCTCTCCAAGATAACGTCGGGTTCTTCCACACAACGGTTACCCTCGTCAACTGTCAATTCGGAGAGAGGAATAACGCTTTCCTCTTCCGCCAAACATTTCCGAAGGTAACAAATATGAAACGTGTTGTGGATTCTGCTCAACTCTGGCAGTAGTTTCAATTGGTAAGCTTGCAAACCTACCTGTTTGAGCACTTTGAAAGGTCCGAGGAAACGGGGACTCAGCTTCCCACGCTTTTCGAACCGTATAATACCCTTCCACGGCGATACCTTAAGCAACACACGATCGCCCACTTGGAATTCCATCAGCCGCTTTTTCTTATCGGCATAACTCTTCTGCCGATCCTGCGCCACTTTCAAACTTTCACGAATACACTTGACCTTATCGGCCGTCTCTTGCACGATTTCAGGTACAGCGAACTGCTTTTCTCCCGCTTCAAGCCAACACACGGGAGTTCGGCACTTTCGCCCGTACAACGCCTCAAAAGGTGACATTCCAATACTCGAGTGGTAGCTATTGTTGTAAGCGAACTCCACCAAAGGTAAGTGAGAGTCCCAGCTACCCCCAAAATCGATGACACAAGACCTCAACATGTCTTCCAACGTCTGGATCGTTCTCTCGCTTTGCTCGTCGGTTTGTGGATGGTAAGTCGTACTCAACTTAACTCGAGTACCAAGCTCTTTTTGAAACCCCTCCCAAAAGTTCGAAGTAAACCGACTGTCGCGATCCGACACGATCGACAATGGAATGCCGTGCCTCGAGACTACTTCATCGATGTACAATTTTGCTAGCTTATCCATCGGTAATGTCTCGCGCATGGCCAAGAAGTGAGCGCTCTTTGTCAACCTATCAACTATCACCCAGATGGTATCGTGACCTCGAAGAGTTTTTGGTAACTTCGTCACGAAGTCCATGGTGATATGCTCCCACTTCCACTCGGGAATCTCTAAAGACTGCAGACTCCCATACGGTCGTTGATGTTCGGCCTTAACTTGCGAGCATGTAACACAATGCTCCACATAATGCGCCACATCAAGTTTCATTACCGGCCACCAATAATGCAACTTCAAGTCCCTGCACATCTTCGTACTTCCCGGATGAATGGAATACTTGGACTTGTGAGCATCTTCAAGCAAAAGATCACGGTTACCCCCAACTTTGGGTACCCATACACGACCGCTGAACAGTTTTACCCCACGACTGTCTTCCGTTAGGAGTAAACGCTGCTTCGTCATGAATTCCTCTTTAAGATTCTCTTCTAACAATGCTTCAACTTGCGACGTCTTGATCTTTTCAATAAGACTAGACACTAGCTCGATTCTCGAATGGGTAGCCCGAATACAACCGCTATAGTCCTTCCGACTTAACTCATCAGCTACCACGTTCGCCTTACCAGGATGGTAAAGCAGCTCGCAATCGTAATCCTTAAGTAACTCGAGCCACTGCCGTTGTCTCATATTCAACTCCTTTTGATCAAAGACATACTTTAGACTCTTGTGATCAGTATAGAGTGTACATTTGGTGCCATAAAGGTAATGTCGCCAAAGTTTCAAGGCGAACACCACCGCTGCTAACTCCAAATCGTGGGTAGGATAGTTCTTCTCGTGTATCTTAAGTTGTCTCGAGGCGTAAGCGATTACCTTGCCTCGTTGCATCAACACACAACCTAAACCCATCTTCGAAGCGTCGCTATAGATCACAAAGTCTTCTGACCCTTCAGGTAACGATAAGATCGGAGCTTCACATAATTTCTTTTGAAGGACACGGAAAGCCTTCTCTTGCTCTTCAGCCCAAACAAATTTCACATTCTTTCGAGTTAAAGCTGTCAAGGATGATGTGATCTTTGAAAAGTCTTGAATGAATCTCCGGTAATAACCCGCCAGACCCAAGAAACTTCGGATCTCGGACGGACTCTTGGGAGGTTCCCAATTCATCATAGCTTCAATCTTGGAAGGATCCACTTTCACTCCGTTCCGAGTGACAATGTGACCCAGAAATTGTACTTCTTCAAGCCGAAAGTCACATTTGGAAAACTTGGCGTACAATCTTTCTTTTCTCAACACCTCGAGAACTTCGCGAAGGTGTTGTTCGTGCTCCAACTCGCTTTTAGAGTACACGAGTATATCATCAATGAATACGATGACCGACTTGTCGAGGAACGGTCGACACACTCTATTCATCAAGTCCATAAATACCGCTGGTGCGTTCATCAGGCCAAAAGGCATTACAAGAAATTCGTAATGGCTGTAACATGTTCGAAAGGCTGTCTTCGGAACATCTTCTTCTCTTACCTTTACTTGGTGATAACCTGAACGTAAGTCAATCTTGGAAAAACATCCCGCTCCTTGAAGTTGATCGAACAAGTCGTCTATTCTCGGAAGTGGATATTTGTTCTTCACGGTTGCTTTGTTCAACTCACGATAATCGATGCACATTCTCATCATGCCGTCTTTCTTCTTGACGAACAGGACCGGAGCTCCCCAAGGTGACGAGCTCGGTCTGATGAAACCCTTCTCCAAAAGTTCTTGGAGTTATGCCATCATCTCTTGCATCTCTGACGGCGCTAATCGATAAGGAGCTCTAGCGATAGGAGCTGCTCCTGGCACGAGATCAATCCAAAACTCTACTTGACGATCAGGTGGTAATCCAGGCAAGTCGTCAGGAAAGACGTCTGGATACTCGCGCACAATCTTCACATCGACCAGTTTTGACTTTTCTAACTTGACGTCGATCACGTAGGCTAGGAAAGATGAACATCCTTTTACTAAGCACTTGCGTGCCTTAGCCATTGTGATTATTGCCACATCACCTTTTCTCTTCTCACCATAGATCATAACGACTTCGCCACAAGGATTGGGAAGTCGAATTAACTTTTTAGAACACATGAGCTCGGCATGATTGTTCACTAACTAATCCATACCGACTACCACGTCGAAACCTCCGATTAACATTGGCAGTAAATCGATCGAGAATTATCTCCCTTCGATTCCGAGAGCACACTTCTTCAGAACATCACGGATCAGAACTTGATTACCATCAGCTATCTCTACTACTAATACATCCTCAAGACTAGTAGTGGGCATAGCAATCTTTTGACGGAACAACTCAGATATGAAAGAGAAACTGGCACCCGTATCGAATAAAACACGAGCAGGTACAGAGTTTATAAGAAATGTACCTAATACCACATCAGCGGATGCCTTGGCCTCTTCAGCCGTCATCTGAAATGCTTGACCCGGAACCCTAGGAGGGTTCTCCTTCTTTGCCGCCATGCTACCCGACACAAGCTTCGGGCAATCTCTTCTCACGTGTCCCAGTGCCTTGAACTCATAGCAGACAAGTCCTCTGATCGGACAGTCACGGGTGATGTGATCAGACTTTCCACACTTATAACAAGACTTAGAAGTGGTATTACAGTTACCGTGGTGCTTGGTTCGACATTTTTGGCACCATCTAGCTTCCTGCTGACTGCTGAAGCTTCGATTTCCGACAAAAGGTCGGGATCTCTTGGGATGAGCAGAACTGCTCTCCCACTTTCTCTTTTCAGTAACTACCACTTCCTTCTCTGGTTTACTCTTCGCGTAAACCTCTTCCAAAAATTGCGCTTCCTCAATGGTTTCCCGAAGGTTAGAGGCCTTCGAGTTTCGGACCATAGTCATCATGTCTGACGGTAGACCTTTCAGATAGACCTTAATCTTCTCTTTCTCAGTGGAGGCCACATGCCCCACTAATCCCAACTTCTCCATGAATTGACGGGTATACTCCCTCACCGTCAAATTCCCTTTTACGAGAGCTCGGAATTCTGCCTCGATCCGATCCATAGCCATCTCATTACAATATTCCTCCAGTAATTTCACCTTGAATTCACCCCAAGTCAGTTGGGCCAGAACAGTAGGAGAGAGAGTAGACTGGATTACATTTCACCATGTCAGTGCGGTATCCCTGAGCAGTGGTGTACCGAATCTCACCCGCTGGTCATCACCACACTTGGATGAACCGAAAGCCTGTTCGACCGCTCGGATCCATTTAATACATGCAACCGGGTCTTCGGAACCCGAAAACTCTGGTGGTCTACAACCCAGAAAGGATTTGTAGGAACAACTCTTCCCACCCTTCGATGTACCAATGACCCTATGCTCCTCTGATCTGACTCTGTTCTCGATGCCTCCAGATCCACCTACCACGTTATCCTCCACTGCCTCAGGCCTCTTGTAGCTCGGTTCTCGGTCCTCTAACATTTTTAAGAAAGCCTCTTGCTGTTTTTCCATGGCCGACGTCACCATTTGCATGACACTGGCCATCATATCAGCTTGACGGTTTGCCACTGAAACAACGGGATCGGTGGACGCCAACTCCACTCTTGGCTCTGGCTCCACCCCCCCAGTAAATATTGGTGGCATGCCCGGAGGAACAACGGCGGACGTTCTTACCACTGGATTAGGCTCACGCAAACTAACATCGCGTAGATCTCCGTCACCCAGCGGACGACCACGAGTGTTCACCATACTAAATGATGGTTGCTACACAAGCATGAGAAAGAGTAAGAGATAGATCAATAGGATAACACAAGAAACGTACTATCACGTTATCAATTGTCACAGTAACGACATTTCAAGCACAGTTACGTATAAATATTCTCATAATAACATAGCTAAGTGGAATTATGAACATACAATACATAAAAGTTCTTGTCACCATTGCCACAACGTTCGACAACTACAATTTCCGTCGACTCTAAGGCTAACTCATCTTAGAAGTTCTACCCAAACTCACGAATCAATACTTAACATACTCAGTCTAAGTCTAGACATCTTACATTCATACCTAGATCACTTAAACTAGAGCTCTGATACCAACTTGTAACATCCTAAAATTCAGAGTAATTTAAAACTTCTCAAAATAGGCAACATGACATTTGTATTGATACGAACCTCCCAAAACTAAAGGGTATCAGTCCTTAAGACTTTACAAAAACCTGTACTGGTATAGGGTTCATCGACAACTAATCTAAACATACCATCTAGATTACATCAGTTGACAATCCAAAATTCATCAAAAGAATGGGACTTAACAATGCCCAACTATCAACACTTTAGTCATCTCAAAAATGCTTCGAGACCAATCTCGTCTCTCAAAAACCCTGTGCATCCCACCGCTAAAGGAAACATGTTATACATATCATTTGAGAAAGTGTCAGGCTTAAAGCCTGGTGAGAACATACAGTTTATCAATTTTAAGAGATATAAACATGTTCATCCAAACGGAAACCTTTTCAAATAAGCATTTCCAAGATAACGGTCGATAAGGATAAAATTCATTAAAATAAGGTCATGAACCTTCTTTCCAGAACCTCACAATTTAATGCACATGTAGTTCTTCGTTTTGGTTACTATATAGAACCTCACAATTTAATGCACATGTAGATCTATCATTTGTTAACGGCCAGAACCTCACAATTTAATGCACATGTAGTTCTATCATTTGTTAACGGTCAGAACCTCATAATTTAATGCACATGTAGTTCTATCATTTACATTACTTGGTAACCTCAAATAATGAAATATAAGTCGACTCAAAACCTAGGGATCCACTAGTAATGGTACAAACTCGTCACAACAACTTATGTGACCAACCATAGATAATCATATGGTATAAACACATTTTATAAACAAAATGTCATTTCCAGATCAACTTCTGGTAAGAATGAAAATCATTAAAAATGAGTTCATAAACATTCTTTCACATGTCCACATAATGTGCAAGTAAAACATCATTTTACTTCAAATATGATAGAATCCATCATAAAATGATCGGAACCCTAAAATCTCTCAAAACTCAACTTATATCAAAATGTATAAATCTTAAAACTGAAATCATGGAGATATATAGGCATTCAAAATGTAACCATTTTGACATGTATAATGTTTTAGAAAGGTATAGGAACTCACCCAATAGGTTTATACGAAAACCCGAAGAACTAGATATCGACCCTCTTGACAAGACGAAGCTTTCTACACCGAAACCCCGAGCAATGCACTTAATACAAACGACTAATGGAAGCTCGAAGATCCAACCAAAGCTAACAAAATTTAGAGAGAGAGAGTGATATCCAGAGAGAGAGAGAATGAGAGAGTTTTTTTGCTGAAACTCAAATGAGATATTTGTGTTTTGAAACCCTTAAGTCGGTCCAGGCAATGTCGCGGTGCAACTCGCCCGTGTCCTCAAATCAAAACCCAAACAGTGGATGTCGCGACTAATGCCGCGACTATAAGTCGCGAGCAACTCGCGAAATGACCAAAAACTCAAACCAACAGTGAACGTTGCGGGTTATGCCGCGACTACTGTTCCCCATGCAACTCGCGACATACAAAAACCCACAATACATCAGTGAACATCGCGACCTATGCCGCGACTCTAAGTCGCGAGCAAGTCGCGAAACTTAGTGGAACTTCACAAATTCACCGAAACCATAAACTCGAACGTTATACTGAATACGATGATAACGATATGAGTTAAACACGAGATTTACAACGATATATATATATATATATATATGTATTGAAAATCCAGGGTGTTACACATTTTATATATATATATATATATTTTGTTTTTCTATAATTATAATCAAATATATAAAATAATATTTTTATTTTTTAACACATTTATCAAAATTTTAAGACCAATTATATCATAAATTACTTAATATTTTTAAATAAAGTAGTTAATACTTGATAAGAATGTTAATAAAAATAGATATTATTTAATAATATTTTACATGGTACATGACAAGTAGAAAGTGGCAAAACCAACCATTCTTGTTGTAGGATTGATGTAGCGTTGTCGCAAGACATGATGTAGGCAATGATTTAGCAAAAATGACCAAGATTGCTATATCATTTCTTCATACTGCTTGCAGCCTGCCAATGAGCCTGCATTGGTCTTGGAAGCAAAGATGAGACTACTTGACCATATACACTTAAATAGTACACCATCAATTCCACATCCATTGTGGGTTGGGTGGTGTGCTTTCCTGGCTTAAGCTTTACAGACTTTACCTGTACACCACTAGTAAATTAGGCTCCGAATGGTTCAACAATCCCACATAGGACCAGGGTGTGACATTGTTGATGAGATGTCCTATTTGTCATTTGTTCCTGAGTTCCCCCAATACGAACTTGTAGGATCTTGTGATGCTTTAATTATCTGCCCTTGATTTGGAACGTGTTCTTTGCCAATTTGAAGTTGATGAAAACGGTAGCTGAGGATGGATGACTTCTGGTTCTGATGCCACATTGCTTCTCAAAGATGACAACCATTTTGATTTTGGATCTCGCACAGTCTGATGGCTCCGTGCAAGCTGTATCCATTTCAACTTTAGACATGTAGCTCGGGGTCGAATCTGTCACTTATATACCCACTTTAGGTTTCATTTTGGTCCTATGTGGAACAAGTAAACCACTAAAACTCAAGCTTCTCTTTTCCTAATACTCGACCCAAAACAAATAAATTTTTTTATTACTATTTTGAAACTTTCCCCAATATATTAAGCTTTAATCCGGCTTCGACAGATAACTCAAACACAAAAATAAGAATTTAACAATGAATCAAGAAGGTCCATTCATTACAACCAAGACAAAACGTAATTACTTTAAAGCACATATCCAAAGAGTATTCCCAAAGTAGCTGGTGGAAAAGCTCTAGGGTTGGAATAGGCTGAAGAGGAACATCAACATTAGTAACTAGTCAGAATCACAAAAAATGAAGTAAATAGCAATTTTAGAACAATAATAACGAATCATCAAAAGGTATGAAAGTACAAAATTATACCATGTTTTGGAGTTGCTACTTTATTTTTATTTAGAGAAGACGAGGCTTCATAGAAGCTCCTTTATGCAGGCAAGGCTAAGGTTAAGGCTTCTAAAATCTTAAGCATATGACGTTTTATTGGTTTGTCATATAAATCTAATTCCTATAAAACAGTCTATTTCAGGCATTTTTTACGTCCTCGATAAAGATAATTTGGTTGATATTTTGATAACAATATTAAATTATGTATCTTCTACAATTAAAATAGAAGAAAGAAACAGGAAAGATACCCATGCAAGTCTGCCTCTTTTTAGGACTTCTTGAGACTATAGAAGCCAATCACCCGCACTCAAGTATGTGCTATCAATAATTCATCAACATGAAAAGATCCTAATTTATCTTCAAAAACAACCAACCTATACAAGTATGGTAATGCTCATGGCTAAATTACTTGCACTATTTCTCCTATATTAGAAAGACTTTGATTTGTACAACTCCTTTTGGTGTTTAAAATCTAATAAGCAACCATCTTTTTTTTACAATAAAAGGGGCTACACATGGAGCATTGTTTGTCTTTGGATAAGATAATTATAGAAGATGATCAAAGTCTTGTTGGAGCTTTTACCCATCCTCCTAAAGTTAGAAACTTATAAGATCCAAGAACATAAAGAAAGAAGCATTACGATCTTAGTTTCAAGTGTTTCTAAGTTGTTCTGAAGTTTCATATATGTATGGGGTGTCTCCTGCATGCCTTCAATCCAGAGCAGGAGCAATTCGAGAAGTTTGAATTGATGCATAATAGTATATGGATTTAGATGTGACTGAACCAAAGTTCATGTATTATTTTTTTCTTGCTCTCTGAAATCTGTATCATGCCAGCATCAGCTCCTGGTTTTCATGCAGCAATCAGTTCCCTTATTTTTTATTTTAATGTAAATGCTGCAACCTGACTACTATCGACTTGAAACCAAAATTGGATTCTAACCTGGACGAATGGACATCAAGATCATCCCCTCATCCTGAAAAAGAAAATTTCATACTTCATACACCTAAGGCAGACTAGACTAGTGTTTATCTGCTACAACAGATAAAAAATTTATGACATTCAGCCTCAGGTGCCTGCCTTGATGGAAACAAATTTTTACTTGACCTCAATAAACAATTCCAATTATGAGTCTACAAATCTTCAACAATTTCAATTCACAGTTACAGGATGCTACACTGTAAAACATAATCATATCCTGTATTAGATAGTAGAGGTCAGAAACAGATGATCTGGCATTACATCATTTGCTGTGATGACATTGCAAATAATCAACCTCACATAACAAAAACACATAACATCAGCTTTTTGTGCTCCCAAAGAACCTCGAAAGTGGCAAAGGCCCATCTGCCTCTTCATCATGCTTAGATTTTGATCTGTGCCTTTTGTCTTTCTTCTTTCTCTTCGACCTTCTTGATTCTCTCGAATCATCATCACTACTTGAGGATTCAGATGATGAACTTGAAGAGCTAGACTCGGATGATCTTCTCAAATGCTATAGGAATAAAAAAACAAAACAGATGACTGAGGTTAGTTTTGTTCCTTGGTCAAATAATACAAAAGAGCAGACATCTATACTAAGCCAGATTCAACAATTTATGGAGGGAAGAAATAGGTAAAATCATCACTAATCACAAGGGTGTTGGGTCTGCTCCAGAAATGAAAGGAAAAGGCAACACAAAAGGTTGGGACCTTTTTTTAATAAGGTCAGCTTAAAACTAGTCACGTGCGAGGAATAGCCATCCTTACAAGAGAACAGAATCACTAACAAGACCCTCTTAATCTTTAGCAAAAAAAAAAAAAAAGACTGGCCTAAAATCATTTCTCTCTTGCTGTATCATCAGCAGTACTGACCATATAGTTTGGTTTTGACATTTGCCATGAAAGGAAAAAAAACAGAGCTGATAATAATATTGCTTGTAGATATGTACTGTCACAGTCAAAATTGGACTCTTGGTCATTTCAGCTTAGGGTTACTTGTTGTACATGTTATAAGTATCCTAACAACACAAGCACATACAGTACCCACAAGGAAGGGAGGTTGAGATCTATAACCAGGCTTCAATCTTAAACCATATGAAACAAAAATGCAGGCTAAAGACTACATGTGACTTCTGCCTTTTGCATGTAAGTGGTGGCAAGAAGTTGCACAAGTCCAAAGTGTATCTTGTCAACAGCCAACAAATCATGAACACCCAAGAAAGCATGCAAACCAGAAAGAAAACGGCTAAATTCTAAACCTGACCAGTTGACACTCATACTAAAAAAGCACAAGTGCAGGCTCTGTAAAAGCTATAAAACTGTCTTCAATGCTCCCTGGTCCAAGTTTTATCCGTGTAGAGAAAAAAAAAAAAAAAAGAAGAATACTAAAGAGAGAGGTGTGTACTTGAGATAAGGATATATATTTTGGTTACTCAGATTTGTGATAATTCAAGCTTCATGAAGCTCATAGATATTTGTGTCAAGGATTCTCCTTAATTAATCAAAGTTCAGGGTACAAGGGAGGACAGGGTCATTCCATGGGTGTGGGTGTACTCTCACTGAAAACACCTGGTTGAATACGATCCATTAAAATTGTCGAAATTCCTGCATCTTCTACAAGATTTATATTAAGGGTGTTCATCGAAATTTTGGATTCGGTCCAATCCAATTACAAATTGATAGCCAATTTTGATCGGTTGGTTGTAATTGGATCCGATGACTTCCTACAAACCCCTCTTATATGCACGAACTCTATGGAAGTTATTAAAGAGTTTCAAGTGGTTTGATACTGGAATTATGGGTTGAATGACCAGATTGCTAAGTGCAGCAGTCAAAGTTCAGCATGTAACAGACATCCTAAAAAGCACACAGACATATATGAAAAAAAATTAATTTACAATTGTGTACAATTAGAACATGTACTCAAAAGTAGAGGTCAATTGCACACCATACAAAATCTGTTTGATTGACTTGTAAGCTCATTTGTCCTAGGATTTCCTGGTATTGGTATTGATTCTGGCCGAACATACCTATATCTTCTCGTAGACCAAGAGTTACAGTTGTGACAAGTGAAATTCCAGATCAAATAAAGGAAGAGAAAAGATAAAGCTAGACAAAAAAACATAAAGCTTTACTGCACGTAGATGTGCGTTTTGATGATATATTTCCTTTCCACAGTGCTGCTGATATGTTATGTATATCTCCTTTCAGTTATGGAACTATTTGAAACATAAATTTTTTATAGTGACGTATTAAAGTTATCATGATGTTTCAAGTACTTCAGTTTCATGGTCATACTAGCTGTCTGAGAGGATAATTATGCATATCCATATATGATATACATGTGAGTCTGCGCATGAATATGTTTAGCATTCAAGGATGGGAAGGGAGTCAAACCAACTGTTACCAATGAAACACCCTGACCCCATTAGGTTGGGTGCACTTACGGGCTCTGTCTAACATGTTACTTCTGTAACGAGGTAACAAATGATTAATAAAGATGAAACTAAAATGTGATCAAAAGAGCTCCATAACAAAGAAGCAAGTTGCATATTCATTGGGCCAAGGTACTGTAGACAATCTGGGAATTTGATGCACCTTTCTCTTCTTGTTGGTGCGCTTCTTCAGATCTTTGTCCTTATCTGCAACAAGGCACGATAGCATCAGACAACAAAGACATGTACAAAAGAAGGTTTAAAGTTCTGCGCTCACCCTTCCTCCGAGTAGATTTACTTTTTGAGTGGTTTCTTCCATGGGCGAGCTTGCTTGCCCGTTCTGCATCTAGTTGAGCCCGATATTCTCGCATCATTCTATCTTTGTCAGCTTCTAACTCCCCTTTTTTCATTTCTTCTTCCTAACAATAAGAATTAGGTAGTTTCCTTCTGTTTTGTATATATCTAATCATTAAGCAATGTCATTTAAGTCATTACCATTAAAACAACAAAAGGAGTAAAACAAAATAAAAGGCCATGATACTCGGTAAAAATGTTCTGGAATGTTAGAAGGAAACCGTAAACGCAAAAAGATACGGTTTGAAATAAAGATTGGAGTTATGTAACAGTATATTTCAAAGTTTAGAACTTGGATTGGAACTACAAACAAGATCAATAAGATATAGTAATCAATAAGCTAGTTAGGGAAATAGCTAGGATTTTATTCATATTTAAGAAAATTATTGCCCGGAATATAACTCGTCGTATCCCAAACTACCTGTGGTAAGCTAAACCTGACCAGTAAAAAAATTGAAGATGATATCAAACAGAAAATGTCATGAGGTAAAGCTCTAGGGTTCAGGGGCATGAATGGTGTTTCTTTCATTCACTCCTATCTAACGCCAACGTCATTGAATATTTTACTTGTATCTTGTTACACCCTTGCACTGTTTCCTAAATGTCACTTTTGCCAACCTCTCTCTCTAATGATTTTCTCTTGGTACAAGCCTCCTCTTCTAATAAATGCAGTATATTCTCCGTTGTACAAGTGATGTCACCTCAGCTTCTCCTACGCTGGTGCCACCCAACCTTCTCTGGTTTTGTATATCTTTAAGATTAACTCCATCCCTCATTTTGTGGCCATACGTAACGCCCCAACATTCACACGTTTGCTGCCTATCTTGCGCACATAATAGCTTTTAGAGGCCTACGATTATGCCAGTAAGCCACAGCATGCATGTAATTATGAATTTAGTATATGTTATACTCTATACTAATGGATGTACAGTGTCAGTAGTTAATGCAAAGGTCCTACAGCTAGGATCAGAAGAGGGCATTCTGTTTTGTATACGTTTATGGCATGAATCCTGTGGAGAATATCAGGCCCCTCGAAAGCCAGAAAACACCCTTAGAAGCATTCAACTAACGAGAAGCATTCCCTTCCCTTTGAATTCTCTCTGATTTTACCACTGTACATCAAATGGTATTAGTGCAGGAGATCTTGAGGGGTCTGCTGTGAACAGTCAAGAAAATAGCGGAAAGTCTTAGTTCGTTCCAATTGGCAATGAGTTTGGTACAAGTCAATTTGCGGATCGTGAAGGAAGAAATTAGAAACAATATATGACGGACTCGAAATCAGCAGATAAACAGCCCTGGATGACAGAAAAGAAGCCGGTCAAACATGGAATTCAAGACAAACATCATGAAATGCCTTTGAAAAGAACCGTTCCAGACATGAGACTTGCAAAGGAGAAGATCAATTTGTGGTTACCGAACTGCCGTCATAAGGAAAGAAGGATCCTGAAAAGAAGAAAAGGAAGGCCGTAAGGCAGGGGAAAGCCTGGTTAGGCAATGTTCCACGAGAACCTCCAATACCGCCGTGGCCACCACCATCACGGTTAAACTTTCATTGCCTTTCTTCGAATGATCCATTAGTTCATGAAGAATGTGACGACGATGGTGAAGGGCACATAACTGACATACAATCCTATGACAAAAATGGAAGAAAGATTGGTTACAGAAGTGGAAATGATGATTCTATGGTAGGTGGAAGAGAACAAGCAAATGTATGGATTTCGTCAAATCCACCGCCGATAATGGTTTTAAGGGTGTGAGTGTGACTGTCAATTTGGACCGGCATGGCTTGCTCGCTATTGATGATGAAGCGATTAGGGTTTCCTTCTTTTTGTTGTGGCCTTGCAGAGTTTGTGGAGCCTGTCACTTGCCATACTCGACATTGATGCCCTTTTGGGTGGGAGGTACCTTGCAAAATTGTAGAGTTGTCAATATCTCTTCCATACGTCACTAGGTCACATCTGCTCTTACATTCACCGTTGAATGTGCATCACAAAAGAGAAGAAAAAAAAGGCGGATGAAACAAAGGACGAAACGCATGTGTTAGTGGGTTCTGGAGACAAGGATTTGATAAGAATCAAATTGGCAGAGAAATATTATTGAAGTCAAGCACCCAAAAACGAATGCTTGCAAGGTGGAAAAGCTGGAATTCGAGACCCAGTAATCTCCGTTCGAGAAAAGAAAAACAAAACCAACATCTCAATGAATAAACCTAGGGTAATCGGCCCTAGTTATAGCCGATCCCCACTCCACCAAAATAGGAAACAATTAAGCAAATCAAATAATTAAAATAAACTATCAGAAAATTGCATTCAAGCCCCTGTAGTTCCCTTGCGGATGTAAACTCGACCCCAGCGCCCCTGGGTCTTCGGGTCACGGTTCGTATCATCACCCCCGCCCCAAAGACTCACCTTGTCCCCAAGATGAAAATCTAGAAATTGTTGCCTGATACGATCATACGCCTCCCAGGTGGCCTCCGATGCTGGCAACCCGACCCATTTAATTAAGACCCCCCACTGACCGCCAATATCCCGTGTACCAATTACCTCAGCTGGTAGGAACTGCTGCCGCCTCCTCGGCAAAATCAGCCGGAAGATCACGCGTTGGCACCTGATCACCGATAACACGTTTCAGCTGTGACACATGAAACACCGGGTGCACAGTTGAGATCGGTGGTAATTTCATCCGATAAGCCACCTGTCCAATCCTCTCCAAAATCTCAAACGGACCATAAAATCTCAGTGCCAACTTCTGATTCCCCCTACGAGCCACCGATGTTTGCCGGTAAGGGCGCAACTTCAGATACACCATCTCACCCACTTCATACGTCACGTCACGCCTTTTCCCATCAGCTCGTTCCTTCATAATCTGTTGAGCCCTGAGCAATTGTCGTCGTAGTTCTGCCAAAATCGCATCCGATCCCGCAAATAACCGTCTACCTCAAGGGTAAGGGTTGTACCCCGAGTGTAACTTACCAGAGAAGGCGGGTCACGACCATAAAGAACCTTAATAGGTGTCATTCCGATAGTTGAGTGGAACGACGTGTTATACCAGTACTCCGCTCCGCCCATGGTAACCATTTAACCCATTCCTTCGGTCTGGTGGATGCGAAACAGGGCAAGTATGTCTCCACGCTACGGTTAACCACCTTTGTCTGACCGTCCGTCTGCGAGTGATACGCAGTACTCCGTTTCAGTAAAGTCCCCTGATATTTGAACAACTCCCGCCAAAAATGACTAACAAAAACCCGGTCCCGATCCGAGATGATAGACTGTGGGATCCCGTGCAACCGTACAATCTCTCGAATGAAAACGGTGGCTACCGAAGCTGCTGTAAAAGGGTGCTTCAATGGAATAAAGTGAGTTGACTTGCTTAATCTGTAGACTACCACCAAGATCACACTGTACCCGGTCGATTTCGGCAGGTCCTCAATAAAATCCATCGTCAAGTCTTCCCAAACTCGCACCGGCAAATCCATGGGTTATAACAAACCTACAGGCGTTAAGGTGGAGTATTTGTTTTGATGGCATATCCCACATTCCGAGACCATCTTGGCGATATCCCGCCTCATGCCGATCCAAAAGAACTCAGACGCTATGCGGTGATAAGTCTTTTGGACCCACCGTGACCCCCAATCACCCCGCCATGTATTTCCTGAAATAGTTTAGGAATCCAATTCGAGGATCATGGTAGGACTAGTCGCCCTTTATATCGAACATCCCCCTTATCGAGAACATACCCGTCTATCTCACCAGTCTACGCCTCCAACCGTTCCTTCAAAGCAATAATTTCCGAATCAGTTTTCAAGTCACGCAACAGTTGATCATACGAGGCCACGGTAGAAACAAAGATTTCACTAAGGACTGATCCTTCCACCCGTCGTGACAGGGCATCAATTGCCCCGTTCTCCCTTCCCGGTCGACAGACTATCTCAAACTCGTAACTGGATAATTTAGAAATCCATTTTTGATGCTCGCCCGAGACGGTCCGTTGCTCTAACAGATACTTGAGGCTCTTCTGATCGGTAATAACGGTGAAGGTTCAACCCAACAGGTAGGGTCGCCACTTTTGTATTGCCATCACAATCGCAATAAGTTCCCGCTCATACACTAACTTGAGTTGTGCGCGAGGCCCTAAAACTTGGCTGAAATACGCTATCGGTCTGCCCTCCTGCATCAGTACCGCCCCCACCCCCTGCCCGGACGCATCATACTCGATAGTAAACGGCTTTGAGAAATCGGGCAGTGCCAAACTGTGTCATGACCTCCTGCAATCTACGAAAAGCCTGAGTGGCCTCATCGGTCCATTCGAAACCGTCCCTCTTCAACAAGTCCGTCAGTGGTTGTGTTATCTTACCATATCCCTGGACAAATTTTTGGTAATACCCGGTCAACCCGAGAAATCACCTCAGCTCCCGTAGGTTCCTGGGAACCGGCCAGTCTATCATCGCGGTAATCTTAGCAGAATCCGCTTTAACCCCATCTTTCGTCACTATGTGCCCCAAGTAATCCACTCCGTCCTGTCCAAACACACTTTTTTCTGTTGTAATATAGGCGTTCTCTTCTCAAGCAATCGAATACCACAGATAAATGCTCTCGATGCTCACCCATCGTTTTGTTGTAGACCAGAATATCATCGGAGAATACCAGCACAAACTTCCGTAAATATTGTCTAAAAACCCGATTCATCAGAGACTGAAAGGTCGATGGTGCATTGGTAAGGCCAAAAGGCATCACCAAAAATTCATAATGCCCCTCGTGCGTTCGAAAAGCGGTTTTATAAACATCAGATTCCTTCATCCAGATCTGGTGATAACCCGACTTCAAATCCAACTTGCTAAAAATCGCTGCCCCGTGTAACTCATCTAACAATTCGTCAATTACCGGAATCTGGAACTTATCCAAAACAGTTGATTTATTGAGGGTTCGGTAGTCGACACAGAAACGCCAGCTCCCATCCTTTTTTTTAACCAACAAGACTGGGCTCGAAAATGGGCTAGTACTGGGTCGTATAATCCCGGACTCGATCATCTCTCCCACGAGCTTCTCGATTTCATCCTTCTGCAGTTGCGGGTAACGATATGGGTGGACGCTGATAGGTTCGGTTCCGACTCTAAGGGTGATCACATGCTCGTGGTCTCGAGGCGAGGGTAAACCTGTAGGCAAAGCAAACACATCCGAATATTCTGCTAGTAACTCGTCAAGTGCGGGATGCACTTGCGATTCAGGGGGTTCTGTGCCAAGGTGGTCAGGGCCACAACGTATCCCGTAGTAATACATGGTAGGGCACGGGCCAAGGCTTGTAGGGACACCTCCCCCCTCTGTAGCCCAGGCTCCCCTCATAGGGTTATCCGGCTATCGCCTTGCTGAAAGGTCATCGTAAGCTTCCGCCAATTCACCTGAGTCTCCCCTAATTGGCTTAACCATTTTATCCCCAAAATGACATCCGTACTACCCAATTCAAGTGGGTAAAAATCCTCAGCCACCTGTAATCCTGGTAAACTTAGCTCCACCCCTCGACATATCCCGTAGCTGTTTTCAGTCTTTCCGTTTCCCAAAGTAACCCCCATCATCCATTTTCCTGTCACCTGCAAACCCACCGGTTCAACCAGTCTTAGTGACAAGAAATTATGTGTTGCCCCACTGGCGATTAATACCACGACCACTGTCCCTTGAATGCTCCCTCGCAGTTTCATCGTATGCGGGGCAGTAATCCCCACTACCGACTGGGCCGACACCTCAACAACATCTAAGTGCACGTGCTCCTCCAACTCCTCCGTTTTATCATCTGTTTCGTCACACTCTTCGGAAGCAATCAGCAAGTGTAACGATTTTGCTGGGCATTGATGACCCGACGTGTATTTCTCGTCACAACGAAAACATAGTCCTTCAGCCCGTTTATCTGCCAGTTAAGCGTCAGTCATACGTTTAAAAGGTTGTTTGCCTTCTCCAGTTACGGTTTGCAGGGTCGCCGAGGGAGTGGTACCCTGCAGCCGAGACCCTACCACCCATGGTCTGGTCGTCGTTTGCTTCCCCTCTGTTTTAGTTATATTTCCCCCGGTACCTGACTTATTTTCATCGACCATAAGTGCTAGATCAATAGCGTGATCAGTGGCGGATCCAGGAATTTTTCCTGGTGGGGGCACCTTTAAGATACACTGAAGGCTCGCAAAGTCGTCCCATATATTTTTAGCTTAATTCCAACGTTTAGAGGTATTTTTGAAGTTTTATTGATTGATTTCAAGGGATTTCTAAGTGTTTTTGGTGATTTTGAGTGACTTATTCAGTTTTTTGGTTGATTTCGAGAGTTTTTTTTTTGGTTTTTTGATTGATTTCGAGATACGTTTTTTGGTTGATGGGATCCCATACGAAAAATCAGTGGGGGAATCTATGATAGAAATTAAAAAAATTGTTTTTAACCTTGAAATTTTGGTATTTTGACTTTTTGAGTAGGGTCCCTTCCCCCCTCCTTTTTAACCCTACATCCGCCCCTGAGCGTGATGCAGCCCAGTCGGTTGCATGAGTCGCACCGTGGTGCGAATATCCGGTTTCAAGCCCTTAACAAAAGTCCCTTCCAAAATCCTCCCCGGAACCCCATCCAATTGAGCCACCAATGTTTCAAAGACCCCCACATATTCCCCGACCGTACCATCTTGCTTTATTGCTAAAAACTGCTCATACAAGTTTCCTTCCTGTGAAGGTTGGAAACGAGCCAAGAGTCGCATTTTCAGCCCCTCCCAATGGCGGAAAGGCTCCCTCTTATCAGTCCAACGGAACCAGGCCAACGCTTGTCCTTCCATGCATAAAAAAGCGGCACGTAGCCGTTCACCAGTAGTCACCAACCCTTGTATATCAAAGAAAAGCTCGATGCGGTAAACCTATCCGTAAGCATCATCCCCGTCAAAAATAGGCATTTTCAATTTCCTTAACCGATAATCAGCACCAGGTAACCAAATCTTCTCCCCGGTCGGGCCTGATCCGCCCCCTGTACCCCTGCCCCACGGTGGCATACCCGTAGAGCCAAAAGAATTTTTTTCCCGATCATGCATAAACATACCTGGACCTGTTGTCACGATGGGGGGAGCTTGGGTCGCACTTCCCTCGGTCGAAAACGGCGGAAGGGATTCCCGTCCTCGTAAAAAACGATGGTGTTGGCGGTGGAAAAAGGCGGCGACTGGGTGGCGAAAAACAGAGGTTGAGTGGTGCTGCTGACCGGCGGTGGTTGTGGCTTCTGGGCAGCATTGGTGGATTGTTGCATAAAAAAACTCATCAACTTCGCATGTCTTTTTTCTGCCTTTTTCTCTACCTCCACTCGCATGTCCTCCATAGCTTTTTCCAATTTTTCAAATCGAGCGTCCGATTCAGTCTGTCGCTGGGATGTCTCGGATCGATGTTGAGCCAATTCAACTTCCAAGTCGGAAACCTTCGTCACGGTAGCAGCGGCTGACTTCGTCATGGTAGCAACAGTTGATCACAAGTAGGAATCGAAGGGCTCTGATACCAATTTGATAAGAATCAAATCGGCAGAGAAATATTATTGAAGTCAAGCACCCAAAAACGAATGCTTGCAAGGTGGATAAACTCGACCCCAGCGCCCCTAGGTCTTCGGGTCACGGTTCGTATGGAGTATACGTCTTCATTGCCGATGGATATCTTCATGAAGGATTTTGGGTATGGTAAATTGGAGATGGGTATTGTTATACTCTATGCTAATGGATGAACAAGTAGTTAATGCATAAGTCGTACAAATAGGTAGTGCAGGTAATTAGTATAAATAAGAGACATGAGGTATCAGGATAGGGCATTCTGTTTTGTAGACATTTTGGGTGAGCATCCTGTGGAGAGCTTGTCTGCTCAACAGCTCAACAACCAGAAAACACCCTTGTAAGCATTCAATTAATGAGAAGCATTTCCTTCCCTTTGAATTCAATTTATTGGTACAGGTACACTCAGTTCAGATGAAAGAAGAAAGTGAGGTGTTATGAGTGACCAATTGTGGCCATGAGCTAAAACAAAACCAATTCTAAACCATATTAGAAAACTAGTCATAAACATGTAGAGTTGCAACCTACTTCGTTGGCAAACAATAGTGTCAATGAACCGAGCATTGAATCCTGAACATGATCATCACATGCATGCAGGCATATGCCAGTAGGTTGTATGACAACTCCATGATTCATTCGAAATTCACAATCGAGCCATAGGCTGAGTGGACCAAAAGGCATAGAGTAGAGACCACAGAAGACCTCATCTCTATACACGCAGCCAATGTACAACCAAATGGTAGTAAGAAGAATATCCCTGCAGGCAAAAGCTACTGTGCATTCACCAACGTAGTGGATAGATACTTGTCGATGCATTTATCATTCTTTTTCCAAGTAATATCTACTAGGAGCTTTCCACTACAATGCAGGTTTTATGGAGCAACCTTTGTTACAGAGGCACAAAGGTTAATCATGATTTAACAGTCTGCCACAAACTTCCAGAATCTCAAAGGCATTTTAACACAAGGGGTTCCCACGAGGTTTCAGTTGTTTACTTTGCAAGAGTTAATGGATACCATCAACGAAGACTGTTACTAATACTTCAATGAGCAAGTTATATTTCTAGTACTGTGGCTTACCAGAAAGAAATGTAGATAAAATCATAACAACTTTTCTAACCCTCAAGAAGTCATAGGCAAGTAAAATTAATATAACCCAAGATCAGTGGATGTCATTGATTTGGAAACAGGAATTTTGTAACTATTATCACGATTACAATAGAAAAAAAATTATGATGATGCACTTATGAGGCAAAAGCAAAACCAATAATGGAGATGCTTACAATTTTAGAGGCACTAACAGCAACTGTACATTCAACTTCAAAACAAGATATCTTTCAAGAATATTGTTGCAGGGTGAAAGTGAAGATAATAAGTTACCTTTTGCTTCTTTTTGTACTCTTCCCAAGTAACCGTATGCGAAGTTTTGAGGCTGGCTAAACGAGCTGCATGCCACTCTGGTGAATGAAATGAACCATCCACCTGCGACTCTCTTAATCAGAAAGGGTACAGTAAAGAAAACTGACTACAACTTCCCTGATGTATTACCTCTACAGAGCTATATGCTGGTGAAGAACAGAACTAAAAGAAAGGTGAATAATGTGGTACAAATAAGAAATGAAAATATGCTGATGACCAGAAAAAATAAAAATAAAAATGATATGCAACAGGATGAAAGAGGTACACTAGACTAATAGCTATTCAACCTTTGGGGAGTCAAACCACTTGTAGATATCTCCCCACCCACTACACACGAACAAAAAACCAAAACCAGTTTTCCATAACACATGCAATCAACCTAACAAGTGTTATTTGCACAGAGCAACTCGCTAAAGTCTTTTGTTCCAAACAGATTGAATAGATAAGAAATGAAAATATAGAAAATGAAGCCAAATGCAAAACATAAAGAGGTGAATTTCGTAGACTTCAGGAACATATACGTTGTAAACCTATTAAGACATTGTATTCAACTTAAGCTAACTAGTTCCCCGCCTTGTCGATTTATCCAAAACCATCTATTTAAAAAATTTCACAATCACAATTCTAGTTACCTAGAGGTTTAGAGACACAGAAGAATTCAAATCGCCGTGTTTTTAGGCAACCATTATCAGTAACCGAGTAAAAATGTATGTGAAAGGTAAGTATTACTTGTTCGTAAATTGTAGTAACAAAGAGAAACAAGGTATGAAACCCTAATAAGAGAAGTTGTCCACTCCTCCAAAAAGAAAGATTTTTTGATATCAGAGAGAGACTAACCCTAATTGAAAAGAAGAAGAAGAAGAAGAAGAAATATGATATGGAAGGGTACAAACCATGCCGTCATCGACATCGTCGGGGCCGCCTGAGGTCGAGCCCACCCTTGATCTCTGCATCGCCTTATACGCTTGATTCTTCCCCATGTCCTTGAAAATCCCAAACAGTAATAATAATAGGAAGAATTGAAGACTAGTCTTAATAGTGTGTATGTAGGAAATATGTGAGTAACCAAGTTGAAGCTATGGGTTTATAACCCCCATGGAAGAGAGAGATTGCAGCGAGCCATGAATGAATATCAATCAAGTTTTTGTTGGATAACAAACAACAGCGAACACCCACCGGACGTATTGAGGTGAATATTTATTTAATTTAAAACCCCCAAATGTAATTCATATCTGATATCATTCTTTTATTCTTCTAAAAACTAAATTACATGATTACTTTCTTTCTTTCTTTCTACTTTTTTTTTTTTAACAAATAAATCTTTAAACTTTATAAATGTAAAAAAATTAAAAATCAAAACGTTAACCTCGACTTTCATTGCCGACAATATACAGGAAGAAACATGTGTCTTCGTTGATACAATCGTAAAATTCAACTTCTAATCGTTAGCTTAGATCGTTGCGAAAAATCTCCGGCTAAATTGATCGAAAAAACAAGATTTTAAGTTGAAAACCGATCTAAGAAACAAGTACTTGAATCCATTTTTGAAGGTTTTATTGGTCGATTTGACAACGAAAAAACATATCTTATCAATTTTCTCTCTTTTTTTTCCATTATTTAAGAAAGAGATTTAATACCATTAGGAAAACTTGAAATACCAGGTAGTGTTTTGGAGTTGTAATTTGTATTTACAAATTCGGAAATATAAGAGTTGGTTTTTTATAAACTTATTTAGGTTTTGGAAACAATGATTAGGGTTACTATTACATTTGTTTCCTAAAAATAACCGACGGTCTACATATGAACATTGTTGCCGCCTATTTGTAAAAGTTACAATACTACCCTTTATTTTTGGCATAGCCGCAAATTTTGACTAGTTAAAGCAGCAAATTTTGATCAGTCAAATCTGATCTTAACCGTATGAATGGCTAGAATTAATTCTCTATTTCTCACACACTTAACATTTCTCATTTGAACCTCTCCCTATATATATATATATATATATATATATAGAGAGAGAGAGAGAGAGAGAGAGAGGGAGGATCAAACGAGAACGATACATATTTAAAATAACACGAGAACGGCAAATCACTTACAAAATCATAAGTGATTTTACATGTGATTCCCGCGACCTTAAGTCGCGGCAAAAGTCGCCCGCGTACCGTGATTTTGCACGACGTCCCCGCTAATGTAAGATCACTTATGATTTTGTATGTGATTTGTCATTCTCGTATTCTTTTAAATAGATATTGTTCTCGTTTGAACCCGACTCTATATATATAACCAATAAAATTTTATTAATTTTGCTAACCACATTTGACCAATAAGAAAACATCCTCATCTTTGGTTGATTGAACTCATTAAATAAATGCTTAGAGCATCTCCAACAACTATGCTAAAATAGAAAAAATTGGGATTTTAGCATTTTTGTTGCTCCAACAGCTATGCTATCCTCTATGCTAAAATAGAGAAAAGATGAGAGAGATTGTAAAAACTCTAAATTTAGAGAAATCTCTAAAAAGAAAGTTTCTCCCAAAACTAATTATTACCTCTAAAAAACAAACTTTTCCTCTCTCAACTTTCTATATATTGAATATGTAACACCCCGAATTTCGAAAGTATCGTTCAAGTTAATACAGAAATCAATATTTTAAGAGAAATATAAGAATTATTATTTTGGGATTGAATAATAGATTTTATAGTCTTGTTGGATGAATGATTCAATTACGAGTCCAACGGTCCTTTTCGGAGCGAAAACGGAGCTATAACGAAGAAGTTATGGCCAAAACAGTGATCAGACGCGAGAAATGGGAATTTCGGAGGCCCGCGGGTTGGTGGGCGACCCTAGGCCGCGACCTAGGCCGCAGAACCCTCTGGATGGGTGTTAGGGAAGCGTGCGGATTACCCCGCGACTTCCAAGCCGCGGTCCAAACCGCGGGAAAAGATCTGAGGGTTTTATACGCGATTTTTGGAGGTCTAACTTCATTTCCTCATAACTTTCTCCTCCTAACTCCGATTTTGATGATTCAAGTTGCCATGGTTTTGTTTTTGAGAGATCTTCAAGTATATATCAATATATTTGAAGTCTATTGGAATATCCAAGGGTATTTTGTGGTGGTAAGTTCCTCACCTCTCTCAATGTTAAGCTAGGGTTTGATGGTTTCACCCTTTTTCCTTTCATCGTTCAACATGGGTGTGATTTTGGTGACTTGTGTGTTGAAGGAAACCTTGTAGATGGGTTGGATCTAATATCTAGGGAGATTTCTTGGATATTTCAAGCATTCATCAATGGTGATTCAAGTTTTGGGGGTAAAACCTAGATTTAGCCTAAATCTAGCAAGGTGAGTTCAAGTTGATTTGTGAAAACGTTGTACATGCCAAAATGTTTATTTTAAAGTATTTATGTGTTTAACATGAAATTATCATTTGTGGAATTACTTGAGGGGTTTTGGTTATTTGAGAAGTTTGGTTTTATAAACCTTGTAAAACACCCATATTGGGGATTTTTGGGCATTTTGATAAATGAGTCATAAATTAGTGTGTTTGGTGATTTATTGCACAAGTGAGGTTATTTGGTTAAAAAGGCATTTTAATGTTTGTTTTGGAGAATGCGTAATTTCGTGTTATGGGTCGTTTTGAAGAAGTAAATGGCTTAAAATCATTTGGAAAGTAATTTGTCCCAATTTAAACTGCATTGGAGTCTGCACACGTATTTTGGGAGTGTGTGTCTGCATGAAGTGAGTCAATCGTGTTATTATTTTGGGGAGTCGTTAATCGTTGGTCCAAAAAGAGGTTTTGAGTATTTTGGCTCAATGTCGTTTTAAAGGAGTCTTGAGGACACTTGTCCGGTTTTATATGGCTCAATGTAGAGTCCAGTTATGACGTACGTACTAATGCGCTGTGTTGCGTATTGAGGTTGGTTACGGGCTCGGGTGCTTTGGTCATTCACGTGTAGTCCGGTAAGGTTAGACTGTGTTGCATTGGATCCATAACACGTAAGTCAGTCTGTTTTGGGATGGTCAATTGGGTGTTGCGGGGTTAAACTCCGGTACCCATGTTTTACGACCGGAAACTTTACAAGCGATCGCTAGGAGGGTTGAGTCTGTTAGTGCTACCGGGGAAGTAGGCGCTAGGACCTCCGCCGCTTGAAGTAATGTCTGGGAGGTAGTCTTTAAGTGTGTCGGGCCTTCGGGATGGAGTTCTTCGGAATGATCCATCAAGGTCAACTGACTTGGGGTGACGTAGGCATGGAAATTGGCCCCAACACGTCGGGGAACCCGGTCCACCCGCCCCGATCGGGGATGGGGATTCCCCGCTAAACCGGGGATGGGGATGGGGACGGGGATCCCCGTTTGTCTCAAACCGGGGATGGGGACGGGGACGGGTATCGCACTCCCCGCCCCGCCCCGTCCCCGTTTTATATTTTAATAAATATTTGATATATTATTTATTTAAACTAAATCGGTAATTCATAATTTCCTATTTCCTATTTCCTAACTAGGTTTATAATATAAAATTGTTATTTTTTGGATGTTAGTATGTATTTTGGATGTCAATCAAAATACAATTACTCGATATGGTTTTGAATCTTACTCGATATCTTTTGGTACGTTTGAAGTTAAGTTTTTTTTCCCGAATTCGGTTGAATTTCTTTTGGTTTTAAGTTATTAATTATTATATGATGTTGTGATTTTTATACTAAACTAAATTTCTTTCGATTTTAGGTTTATTGGAAATATGTGATATTTAAATATGTGTGGTGTCTCATATATTTGATTTAAATAGCTTACATAAACGGAAAAAGAAAATCCCCGTTTCCCCGTTGGGGATCCCCGTTCCCCGTTGGGGATGGGGATGGGGATGTGATCATATTCCCCGACGGGAATGGGGACGGGGATGAAGATGAGGGATTGGGGACGGGGATGAAGATGAGGGATTGGGGACGGGGATGGGGATTGAGGTCCCCGCCCCATTTCCATGCCTAGGGTGACGCTTGTTAAAGGAGTCATAGGGACACCTAGATGTGATGTCGGGAGGTGTCATGCGATTAACGTTGCTTTGGTGATATACTTTTGTGTTTCCTCCACTCTCAACAGATGCGGGTCTTCCCCGTTGTCGGCTATCAGTATTTCAAATAAAAGGATGTCTTATTTTATTGTCATGGGTACTTTATGGTTGACAGGCCCTTTTGTGTTCCTTAGGGAAGTGAAATAATACCAAAAATCAAGTATACAAATTGGTACTATGTCGCCTTGCAAGTAATAAAATGGTAAAGATACCAGATATTGTCCCACAGAGATTGGACTAAAAAGTGTGTTAAAAGTATAATGAAAGATGAGATTTCAGATGACGAATTTGAAGCAATATTTTGGAAGGTTGGTTATCACAGATCTAAATAAACGAGAAGCAAGGGTGTAAAACTTTTGATGGTATATGAATCCAAAATCCAGCAGGTCAATGCTACAGCACTGTCATAACATGATGCTATAGGAATGCTGCAACATGCTTCTGACTATAACTAGTTTTATTATCGATTTTAAGACACGTTCCTCTCGGACTCTCACCATCCCATTATTCCAGTAGCAATAAACCATCTCATCTCTGAGCAAAGTTTCAGATAAGGGAATGATGGGAGTGGAGTTCTCAAAATATACGGCAAAACAAATTCTCTTCGTTAAAAGTTACTCTTTCGAAATAACCCCCGTACCTCCCAAGTTGATGTATTCCATGTAGCTTATCTCTAAGTCTACTCCATTTTAACCCTTTGAAAAAGTGACCATTTATCAAGAATGAATCATTTTAAAAGACATAAGTAACAACTCACGTTGCAAGTAACTCTTTCGATATTAACTCCCATGTCAGTCAAATTGACGTGCTATTTAATGGCCCATCTCTAGGTCCATCACACTTTAACACTATCAAAGTGATCAAATTGTCAAGGAGTTGTATTATCTTGATAAAACTTGAGTTGGAACAATAAAACTTGGTTAAATTCACAAAAACCCACTTTCTTTTAGATCCACATAACCATCCTTTGCCTCACACCCAAGCTAAGAGGATTAGCTACTCATTACAATAAGGAAAGAAAAACAACTACTAAGAATTACAAAGATGAACATAATGTAAATTGCTCTTGAAAGATAAATGACTTGAAAGTATATAAATATATGTATATGTTGCTTGAAATGTAAAGACAAGGGAATGTAAATTACAATGAAATGGAAATGGCAAGAAAGTAAAAAAAATGGAAAGTAAATACAATAAACTTTAACTACTAAAATCTAAAACAAAAGATTTAAAGGAAAGGCTAGAGATGCAAGATGAAGAAAGAAAATACAATAAAATGAAATGTGCAGGTGGGTGTTGTTTCAATGCTACAAGCATGCATGTTTAATGATGAAGATCATATGAAGATGATGAAGAACACGATGAAGATCATAAGAACAGATGCATGAATTCTGGAAATTAAAGGGGACACAGAACTGGAGTCTGACCAGTTCGTGAATTAGACAGAAAGCAAAAGGATTACAATATGTATAACAAGATGGAGAACTTAAAGAAAATGTGAAGAGCAAGATGAATACTTAAAGATTAATACTTGGAATTAAAGTACTAAAGGATGATATAAGATCAGCCCCCAAGCTAACTACAGATCAGATGCATAACCAAAAGACATTAAGAAACATAAACTAGGATGATGTAGAGAGATGTCCCCTTATGAGCAACTAAGCCTTCCTTTTATAGACAAGAGGAGTGGCAAAGTTGTTATTTAAGGTGAATCTAGATGTACTTAGGCTAGTCTAATGCTAACTAAGGCTACAAAAGCTAGTTCCAACTTAACCAAACTATTACAAGCCAGATTAAACAAGTGTTTAGAGGTTACAAAAGATTAGTTCCAAGCCAAAAATCAGGTTCGGTCTTCAAGATCTTCCATCCAAAAACGATCAGCTCCATGTTGTGCTAATGCTGCAGCATGCCCTGTGTCCAAATAAATTTTTAAAAGACAACCAAGTTGGCCTATAATCTTAATAGAACAAGCAAATCACACAAATTCAGCTCCAATATCAAATAAATGGAAAACAAGGTAGAAAATGACTCAAAGTGGGATTTGAAAGTGAAAAATCCTATCTAAAAGACTATGAGAAATGTGATTAAATACTCAAAATTGAGTACTTATCACCACCCCAAACTAAAAACTTTGTTTGTCCCCAAACAATAAAAAGAACAGAAGAAAAGACATTAAATGTGAAAGTTTTGCATTGGAATACATTAGGTGTATATCATGAGTTTGAGCATGCTAAGTCTATATCATATAGCCTTTCATAAATCCAAAGTAACCAACAATCTCATCCTATGTGTTTTAACATGAACCATATGCTAGCCTTATATTCTTTTTGTTATGGACACACATCCTACATCACACCTCTTTCATGGCTTTGAGTGTATGGGTTTCTCTCTTTTGGCTCTTTCTTTCCTCTCCATGCCTTATCTCACACATGTACCAACACTTGAATTTTTTTTTCAAATTTTGTGCATTTTATGTTGGGTACATACACTAGCCCCTATGGGACTTTTGTGGTGTTGTTCTGCCACTTTTCATGGCTTTTCTTGTGCCATATTAGACACCCCCACCCCAAACTAAGAATTCTGCAATGTCCTCATTGTAGGAGAGAAAGGTGTTTTTATCTTTGATGTTGGGTGGCTATGGTTCAAGAAAAGAACATATGTCATTAAGTGTGATATGTGCAAAATGTGGTCCAAAATGTGTCCCAAG
Organism: Arctium minus; assembly: GCA_954870635.1. Classification (NCBI taxonomy): domain Eukaryota; kingdom Viridiplantae; phylum Streptophyta; class Magnoliopsida; order Asterales; family Asteraceae; genus Arctium; species Arctium minus. The sequence goes on along the minus strand of OX941085.1, from coordinate 139,481 downwards.
CAACTATCAGGCTAGTTCTAGCATGTGTCACTTCTAAAGATGAGATGTGGACTCATGATATTATTATAGCTATACAACTAGTTTAACACAACAAAACATGATTCAATGCAAACAAAACAAACCTATAAAAGGTAAAAGACTAATCCCAGACTAAAAACTAAAAAGAAACAGGAAATGGAGCAGAAAGGGTGCGATTGAAACCTGTCCTACTCAGGTTGAGTAGGCTGTGTGTGGCCAACAGGGGATGCAGATGATGTTGCTTTGTGGCTTGATGCTGCAGCACCAGTGTGGACACTCCTTTCTGCAATCAAATTTTCTTTCAAGCTCTTGATTTCAGACCTCTGCTTTTTCACCAACTTCTTCAACTTCTTTACTTCTGAATTCTCCTCCTCTTGATCCCTTCTCTTTCTGCCATCAACCATGGACTGCACCTCCACCTTGAGATCTTACAGCTTCTCCATAAACTCACTTCTTTGCTATAGGATGGTGTCCATAAGATTGCTGTTTTGAGTTAGCACCTCCTGCATCATCCCCACCATCTCATTTGCCCCAATACCTTTATCTTTTCTGTCTCTTAACCTCTGTATTGCCTTCATATCCATCTGATGTCTTTCTCTCTGCTCCTTCACAATCAGATCATCAATGTATCTAGGGACACCCATCTCAGTCAGCAGCTTGGTCAACATTCCAGGGAAGTAAAATTTTCCCCTTTTCCTTGATGAGCATTCCCTTATACTTTTCATGATGATCCTTCCAAGGTTGATGATTCTACCTGTCATGAGGCAATAGAGTAAAAGCATTCTTTCCACAGTGATGAATGTATCATGTGAGGTTGGTGAGATGGTGTGCCTCACAAAGTTGATCCATACATTGGAGTCAGTTGTGAGGTTGGAAGCTCTGAATGTCCTCAACATGAGATTGGTATGGCTTTCCCAAGTGGTTTTAGGTTTTCCCACCACTGCAGCAACTTCAGCAAGGTCATTAACAGTGGCATGGTGCACAAGTGCGTAGTATTCTGTTTTCTTGGGTGGGTTGAGTCCTAGGAACTGGTTGATGTTTTTGGCAGTAAGGTGGATAATGGTCCCTCTAACATGAATCTTTGAGGCTGAAGTCACAGACATCTCACAGTAGAACTCTCTAATAAGGGTAAGATTGTAGGAGATATACACATGACATAGCTTGCTGAGACCTTGGGTATCAACTACCTGCCGAATGAAGTGGAATTCCATCATACTGTGATCGTCTATTCCTTTCTCAGGGAACCCAATCTTAGTCTGAAATTTAGGCCACATTTTTGCTGCAGCCTTGGATCTGAACCCATTGTGAGGTGAGGTTGGCCTTGGCAAGAGAGCCACAGCAGGTTCCTCATTTCTCTCTTTTCTTCTCACAGACTGCTCATGTTGCAAGGATGTTGCAGCATAGCAGTTGGTGTCACTAGGTTTGGTTCCCGATGGTTCTCCCTCAGTCACCATTCTTTTGGCTTTCTTCTTCCCTCTAGGTCCCTTACTCTCAAATGTTGTTTTTTTTAGCATGCACCTTTCCCAATCTCTTTCTTTTCCTAGTTGGTTTGACTACCGCTAGTTCCTCTTCCTCAGTCCATAAAATGTCATTTTGAGGGAGTTCCACAAATGGATCCTCATGGTTTTCTCTTATATCTCTATCCACCTCCATACTCTCAATAATGGTTTCCTTATTTCTCTCTATTTCTTTTTCAAGGATACCAACAGGGCTCTCAGTGTTCTTTCCAACAGGGGGTTCCTCAAGTATGTCAAGCTTCTCAACAGTGATTTCTACTTCTTCATCAGTTTGGTTAGGCTTCGGGTTAGTGGTGGTTATTTTATTAGTAGAGTTCAAGGGCCCAAATGAGCAATCAAACACATACCTTCTAAAATGATCAACATTTACCTTTGTCAAAGAAATGGGTATTCCAGACTCATCCTCAGAACATGAGGTGATCAGGCCATCAATCATAGACTTTTGAGCAGAGGAAGATACCTGAGAGCCTGCAATGGTGATGAAGTTGGGATGAAGAATGACCGCAAAAGGGTTCCTTGCTGGAGTTTCTCCTTTTTCCGCAATTAGAGTGCCCTCGACCTCGGAAGCATTTGGGAATAGAGTTTTTGGAGAGACTCGAGCTTGTGGAGGAATGGAGTTGTCCTCCAAAACCACTGGTGATTGAGGATTGTTGGCGCTCGGAGTTTGATCAACAGCCCTAGTTCGCGGGCTTCTTCTTCGGCGTTCAGCACTTTCAGGATTTCGAACCATGGCTCGTTTTACTCTAGCCATGGCAGATGTTGTTTAGAGAAGAGGGAAGAAAATTATGGTGTTCTTGAGAGGTGTTCGGTTTGAGAGGGAAAAGGCAGGGAGTGAGAAGTGAGAGGGAGATTGAAACGGATATTATTACAAAAAAAGGGTTTCTTGGGAGATGAAAGGACAATTACTTGAAAGGATGGAGTACTTATCTGATTAAAAATTGGATGGAGCAAGCTGTCATTTGGGTTTTAACCTTTGGGTTTTTAAGGTAAGTACTCAAGAAGGAATCTTTTAGAAGTTTCTTAATCATTTTGGCTATAAAGTAAACAAGATGTCTATAATAGCTAAAATGATGTGATCTGATGTCATCTCTTGTATTTATCCTTAAACAAACCCAAAAATGCTTCTGATATATTCCCCAAAATTTCAGCTGGACATTCCTTTTTTCTTTTGAAACTCAGATCTTTGGTGTTGTAGCATTGGAATAGCATCCTCTTGTTTCCTCTTCTTCCTAGATTAAGACTGCACACTAACAAACAAATTACACAAGACTAACAAAGAAAATTGCTAAACTAATTAAACATAGATTATTTACACAGATTGTGGAACTTTAAGATAGTTCTCATCTTTGATTGAAGCTTTTTAGCATAGAGTGACCATCTCCACAGAGCCATGCTGTGGAGATGCTACAATATCATGGTATAGCTTTACTCTTTGGCCATTGACCTTGAACACACTATTGTTTTCCGGATTGACTAAGTCTACAGCCCCATATGGATATACTTTGTGGATGAGAAATGGGCCAGACCATCTAGACTTAAGTTTGCCTGGAAACAATTTCAGCCTGGAATTGAACAAAAGACATTTCTGGCCTGCTCTCAACTCTCTGTGCCTGATCCTATTGTCATGCCGCTTTTTTGTCTTTTCTTTGTACAGCTTGGCATTTTCATAGGACATGTTCCAATGTTCTTCTAATTCACAGAGTTGCAATTTTCTCTTGTTGCCAGCTTCATCTAAGTTCATGTTCAATTCTTTTATAGCCCAATATGCTTTATGTTCAAGTTCCAAAGGGAGATGACAGACTTTTCCAAAGACTAGCTTGTATGGAGACATACCCAAAGGTGTTTTAAAAGCAGTTCTGTATGCCCATAAAACATCATCTAATTTGAAAGCCCAGTCTTTTCTGTTTGGTTTAACAATTTTTTCAAGAATCCCTTTTATTTCCCTGTTTGAGAGTTCAACCAAACCATTGGTTTGTGGGTGGTATGCAGTGGCAACCTTATGTTTCACATGATATTTTTCAAGAACTTTACTCAACAAATTGTTTATAAAGTGGGTACCCTCATCACTAATTAGTGCCCGGGGGGTACCAAACCTTGTAAAAACTTGCTTTTGTAAAAACTTTACAACAGTTTTAGCATCATTTGAAACATATGCCATTGCTTCTACCTATTTTGAAACATAATCAACAGCAACTAAGATGTATTGGCAATTGTTTGAAGGGGAAATGGTCCCATAAAATCTATTCCCCAAACATCAAATAACTCAACTTCCAAGATCCCATTCAAAGGCATTTCATTTTTCTGAGAAATGTAACCACTTCTCTGACATTCATTACATCTTTGAACAAAATTATGGGAATCTTTAAAGAGAGTTGGCCGATAAAATCCTGATTGAAGCACTTTAGCTGCTGTCCTTTGGCCTCCAAAATGTCCTCCATAAGTTGACTGATGGCAATGTTGTAGAATTGCTGCAGCGTCAGTTTCTGGGATACACCTCCTCAACAATTGATTTGTACCAAGTTTAAACAGAAAAGGGTCATCCCATAAGTAAAATTTACAATCATGGAGAAATTTTTTAAGCATGTGATGAGTATAATCAGAAGGTATGATGCCACAAGCCAAATAATTTGCTATGTCAGCAAACCATGGAAGTTGTGCTTGCATCATAAGAATCTTTTCATCAGGGAAAGTGTAACAACCTGGAAACTTACGGAAATAAAAAAATTCGACAAATAGACTAAGCTTGCGGAATAAGGCGCTACAATTCCAATATACAAAATCATCCCAACGGGGTATAGTTGTAGACATTAATGTGGTAGATATACGAAGTATAAAACGACAACCTAATAATCTATAATATAAACTAGATTAAGGACGGGTGTCGCTATACTTCCAAAATAAATCTTCAAAAGAATCTCTCACGACCCCAAGGTCGCTCCCTCAGTCCCGACGAGCCCCACTGCTATGATAACCTGCCAACATGACAACCAAGAGCAAGCGTTAAGCTAAAGCCTAGTGAGAACAAGCCAAATTTAAAAGAGAGTACTAAACCCAAATGGTGTCACGCGGTGAGTATAGCCACGAGCTAAGTCAAGAAATCCAATAAACCATTAGTGATTAAACATGGTATAAGTAACACCAAATCACATAACGAGCTCAACCCCTCTAGATCTGTTGCTCAAAACATAAAATCATATAACGAGCTCAACCCCTCTAGATCTGTTGCTCAAATCACCAAGTCAACCCCTCTAGATCTATTCTTGAGGGTTCCCAAAACAGGGGAAACCCAAGCACTTAATGGGATTACACCTTACTGCACCATGAGACGCTGCCCGACCGTATAGGCCCACACCCTACTTATCATGGCAACCCGATGCCTATCCCGTGCTAAAACGTGAACCAAATGCCCAAAACCGGGGACATAGGAACACAGTGCCTATGGATCCATTGCACTAAGACTCAAAGCCAAAGCATGTCATTTCAGAGTATTCTCATATTAAATCAGATATACAGGCAATTCATATGAACAATGATTCAGTTTCATAACTCTTGATTCCTGAAATGATGGGGGTTTTTAGAAAGCATTTTCAAACAACAATAAACCATTTTAAACAAGGTTTTCCACATTTATCACATAGCATTTGTAATCCAGACTGATTTAGCTTAAAGGACTCACCTCATATGTCTTCCTGCTTAAAGACTGCTTCTTACGATCACTACCTTGATTTGGAGAAAAACCGAACGACCACTTTCTTCCTGCTTCTCTCCTCTATCTCCCTGATTCTCAAAACTGAAATTTGTGATATTTAAAATATCTAAAACTTTGGTTTATATTTATATAACCCAAGTTACATTTTACCCCCTTGAACTTCGGGTAAAAGTCAACTTTTCACCCAACCCCAAAATAGCGGGTGTTACAATCCTCCCCAACTTGGAGAAGATTTCGTCCTCGAAATCTCGGCTATGGGAAGAGGTGAGGGTACCTCTGCCTCAAGTCCTCTTCCGCTTCCCAAGTCACATTGACACCTCGATGGTGCTTCCACTGAACTTTGACCATTGTGACTTCTCGGTGACGAAGCTTCTTCGTCTTCCTTTCCAAAATTGCCTCAGGTTCTTCAACGCAACGATTTCCCTCATCTATTCTGATATCGGAGAGCGGGATGACGCTTTCCTCCTTTGCTAGACACTTTCGTAGATAGCATACGTGAAACGTGTTATGAATTCCCTTCATCTCCGGAGGAAGTTCCAGCTGATAAGCTTGGAGTCCTACTCGCTTAGTCACAGTGAACGGTCCAAGGAAACGGGGGCTTAACTTCCCACGCTTCCCAAATCTAATAATTCCCTTCCAAGGGGACACCTTCAACATAAACCGGTCTCCTACTTGGAATTCCATTGGCCGTCTTTTCTTATCGGCGTAACGTTTCTGTCGATCTTGGGCCGCCTTTATACGCTCGCGGATGCCTTTGACCTTGTCTGACGTCTCTTGCACAATTTCAGGTCCGGCGAACTGCTTCTCCCCCGCCTCGAGCCAACATACGGGAGTTTGACACTTGCGACCGTATAACGCTTCAAACGGTGCCATCCCTATACTCGAGTGGTAGCTATTATTGTACGCGAACTCTACCAAAGGCAGGTGCGTATCCCAACTACCCTCAAAGTCGATCACGCATGATCTTAACATGTCTTCCAGGGTCTGAATTGTCCTTTCGCTTTGTCCGTCAGTTTGAGGATGGTAGGTCGTGCTCAACTTCACACGTGTACCCAATTCCTTTTGTAAACCATCCCAAAAATGCGACGTGAACCGACTATCCCGATCAGAGACGATAGATAGTGGCACACCGTGTCGGGAAATTACCTCATCGATGTACAACTTTGCCAATTTATCCATCGGCAAGGTCTCCCGCATGGCCAAGAAGTGAGCGCTTTTGGTCAAGCGGTCTACTATTACCCAGATGGCGTCGTGAACTTTCAAGGTCCTTGGTAGCTTTGTCACGAAATCCATCGTGATGTGTTCCCATTTCCACTCCGGAATTTCCAAGGATTGCAAACTTCCGTAGGGTTTTTGGTGTTCAGCCTTTACTTGCAAGCAAGTCACACACTGTTCCACGTAGCGCGCCACATCGAGCTTCATGATTGGCCACTAGTAATGCAATTTCAAATCTTTATACATTTTCGTGCTTCCCGGGTGAATGGAGTATTTTGACTTGTGGGCATCTTCGAGAAGAAGTTCTCGACTACCCCGAATCTTCGGTACCCAAATTCGCCCATTGAAAAGCTTCACCCCTCGACTATCTTCAGTCAACAAAAGATGTTGCTTTGCCATGAATTCTCCTTTGAGATTTCCCTCTAGCAAGGCTTCAGCTTGCGATTCCTTTATTCGGTCGATGAGTGTCGAAGTTATTTCAATACGTGCAAAGGTAGCACGAGAATTTCCTTCGCAGACTTTCCGACTCAAGGCGTCGGCAACCACGTTTGCCTTACCCGGATGGTAGAGCAACTCGCAGTCATAATCCTTCAACAACTCCAACCATCTTCGCTGCCTCATGTTTAGCTCTTTCTGATCAAAGATATGCTTCAGACTCTTGTGATCAGTATAAAGAGTTCACTTCGTACCGTAAAGGTAGTGCCGCCACAATTTCAATGCAAACACCACTGCTGCCAATTCCAAGTCATGAGTAGGGTAGTTGACTTCGTACACTTTAAGTTGCCTTGATGCGTAAGCGATCACCTTCCCTCTTTGCATCAGGACGCAACCCAAACCCATCTTCGACGCGTCGCTGTACACCACAAAATCTTCCGTCCCGTCAGGTAAGGATAGGATAGGAGCTTCACAAAGCTTCTTCTGTAAGGTGCGGAACGCCTCTTCTTGCTTCTCGGTCCACACAAATTTCACGTTCTTTCGGGTCAAGGCCGTCAACGACGAGGCTATCTTCGAGAAATCTTGGATGAATCTCCGGTAGTACCCTGCCAAACCTAGGAAGCTTCGGATTTCAGACGGATTCTTGGGAGGTTCCCAATTCGTCATTGCCTCAATCTTTGCGGGATCCACTTTTACTCCTTCCTTTGAAACTATATGTCCCAAAAACTGTACCTCTGGGAGCCAAAAGTCACACTTTGAAAACTTTGCGTAGAGTCTTTCTCGCTTTAAAACATCCAACACTTCACGAAGATGTTGCTCATGCTCTTCTTCATTCTTGGAGTAAACTAAGATGTCGTCGATGAATACAATTACCGACTTGTCGAGAAACGGTCGACACACCCGGTTCATCAAGTCCATAAATATTGTCGGTGTGTTGGTTAGGCCGAATGGCATCACTAGAAACTCGTAGTGTCCATAGCGAGTCCTAAATGCCGTCTTTGGGATGTCGCTCTTTGCTACCTTCACTTGGTGATACCCCGACCGAAGATCGATCTTTGAGAAACAACCTGCTCCCTGAAGTTGATCGAACAGGTCGTCGATTCTCGAAAGTGGATACCTGTTCTTCACCGTCACTTTGTTCAGTTCTCTGTAGTCGATACACATCCTCATTGCACCATCCTTTTTCTTGACGAATAGGACCGGAGCTCCCCAAGGTGACGAGCTCGGTCGGATGAAACCTTTCTCGAGGAGGTCTTGGAGTTGAACCACCATCTCTTGCATTTCGGTAGGAGCCAAACGATAAGGAGCTCGAGTAATTGGAGCCGCTCCTGGAATGAGGTCGATACGAAAGTCCACAACACGATCGGGTGGCAATCCGGGAAAGTCTTCCGGGAACACATCGGGAAACTCGCGTACCACCCTAACATCCTCTAGTTTCCGCTGGTCGAGTTTGGTATCGATAACATAAGCCAAGAAAGGCAAACATCCCTTCGCTAAGCACTTCCTAGCTTTGATCACTGAAATTATCGCCACTTCGCCTTTCCTTCCTTCGCCGTAGATTATAGTTGCTTCTCTGTTTGCCACCGGTAGACGGATCATTTTCTTGGAACACACAATTTCGGCCTGGTTCTTAGATAACCAGTCCATACCCACCACCACGTCGAACCCGCAAATTTGCATAGGCAGTAAATTAATGGGAAATTTCTTTCCCTTAAGCTCTAATATGCAGTCTTTAAGGATACTACGAATTAGAACCTGACCTCCATTTGCTATTTCTACCACAACAACATTCTCTAACATACTCATAGACATAGCAAGCCTTTGACAGAACAATTCGGATATGAACGAGTAGCTAGCACCAGAATCAAATAACACACGTGTAGGTACGGAATTTAAAGAGAACGTACCCGACACCACATCGATCGATGCTTTCGCTTCCTTGGACGACATCTGGAAAGCCCTTCCGATCGACCGCGGAGGTTCCAACTTCTTCCCGCCAGATCCTCCGGTCTTCAGTTTCGGGCATTCCGCCCTAACGTGCCCCGGTTCCTTACACTCGAAACATAATTGCCCATTTTGAGGGCAATCTCTGTACGTGTGACCCGTCTTCCCGCATTTGTAGCACACTCCGGGAACAAAGTTGCACGGTCCGAAATGTTTGTTTCTACACCTGAAGCACCACTTGGCATCACGTCTAGGATCAGCTCCTCGCTGAGCGTTGTTGTTGGCATAAAAGGGTTTCTTTGAGGGCATCGAACTTCCCTCCCATTTCCGCTTCTCGATTTGGCGAACACTTTGCTCCTTGCCGAGACTGTAAGCATCTTCCATAAGTTGAGCTTCTTCCATTGCCTCCCGAAGGGTGGAGGTCTTTGTCACACGAACCATCGACATCATGTCCGATGGGAGACCCTTGATGTAAGCCTTGATTTTATCCTTCTCTGTCGGGACCAGATGTCCCACAAAACCCAGCTTGTCCATGAAGAGACGGCTGTACTCCCTCACAGACATACCTTCCTTCTTCAAGTTTTGAAATTCATCTTTGATTCGGTCCAACGACCGCTCGTTACAGTATTCCTCTAGCAGCTTTTCTTTGAAGGTGGACCAAGACAATTGGTCCAGAACAGTCGGCTCCAGCGAAGCAGAGTACACATCCCACCAGGTAAGGGTTATTCCCCGCAACATTCGGGAACCAAAGATAACCCTCTGTTCCTCCCCGCATTCGCTTGAGCGAAAAGCTTGCTCCATTTCTCGAACCCAGGCCATATAATCTAGCGGATTGTCTGAGCCTTTAAATTCAGGGGGTCGGCAACCCAGATAAGCCTTGAACGTACAAGTCCGCGCCGCTCGACTGACACCCAGGGTTGCAGTCACTACAGGGGAAATTTCAGATCCAGTACCCCCGGATCCTGCCACAATCACATTTTCGTCAACCGTTTCAGGCCTACGGTTGTTAGCGTCTCGGTCCTGAAAGAGTTTCAAGAATACTTCCTGTTGTTGCGCCATGGCCCTATTCATGGCCAACATCATGCGATCCATCATTCTCGTCTCGGCCGTCACTTCTTCTATAATAGGCTCATCAGCCTCCAAATTTCGTCGAGGAATATGCTCGGGTCCTCCACCCAGCACATTACTCACACGTACCATTTCCCCCACTACGGTCGCCAGCGGATGGTCGGCCGTAGGTATGTCGGCCTCCTGGCCTTCCGGACGATTCCTGGTATTAACCATGGTTCTGCTGAACGCAATCATGCAAAAGAACGGGATAAGGAGAACGGAAACACAGAGAACGTACTACTACACTTATCAATTATTATAACAACAGTAATTTAAGTATGCCTACGTAAAACATTTTCATAATAACGTTAGCTAAGTGAAATTATGAACGTATAATACGCAAGAGTGCTCATCACCATCGTTACAACTTTCGATTCGTGCAAGTTTCCGTCGACCCTAAGACCATCCTATCTTACAAGATCTACCCCATCTCACGAGTCATAACTTAATAGTCTCAGCTTAAGTCTAGGCATCTTACAGCCATACCTAGTTCACTTAAACCAAGGCTCTGATACCAACTTGTAACAACCTGGAAATTTGCGGAAATAAAAAAATTCGACAAATAGACTAAGCTTGCAGAATAAGGCGCTACAATTCCAATATACAAAATCATCCCAACGGGGTATAGTTGTAGACATTAATGTGGTAGATATACGAAGTATAAAACGACAACCTAATAATCTATAATATAAACTAGATTAAGGACGGGTGTCGCTATACTTCCAAAATAAATCTTCAAAAGAATCTCTCACGACCCCAAGGTCGCTCCCTCAGTCCCGACGAGCCCCACTGCTATGATAACCTGCCAACATGACAACCAAGAGCAAGCGTTAGGCTAAAGCCTAGTGAGAACAAGCCAAATTTAAAAGAGAGTACTAAACCCAAATGGTGTCACGCGGTGAGTATAGCCACGAGCTAAGTCAAGAAATCCAATAAACCATTAGTGATTAAACATGGTATAAGTAACACCAAATCACATAACGAGCTCAACCCCTCTAGATCTGTTGCTCAAAACATAAAATCATATAACGAGCTCAACCCCTCTAGATCTGTTGCTCAAATCACCAAGTCAACCCCTCTAGATCTATTCTTGAGGGTTCCCAAAACAGGGGAAACCCAAGCACTTAATGGGATTACACCTTACTGCACCATAAGACGTTGCCCGACCGTATAGGCCCACACCCTACTTATCATGGCAACCTGATGCCTATCCCGTGCTAAAACGTGAACCAAATGCCCAAAACCGGGGACATAGGAACACAGTGCCTATGGATCCATTGCACTAAGACTCAAAGCTAAAGCATGTCATTTCAGAGTATTCTCATATTAAATCAGATATACAGGCAATTCATATGAACAATGATTCAGTTTCATAACTCTTGATTCCTGAAATGATGGGGTTTTTTAGAAAGCATTTTCAAACAACAATAAACCATTTTAAACAAGGTTTTCCACATTTATCACATAGCATTTGTAATACAGACTGATTTAGCTTAAAGGACTCACCTCAGATGTCTTCCTGCTTAAAGACTGCTTCTTACGATCACTACCTTGATTTGGAGAAAAACGAACGACCACTTTCTTCCTGCTTCTCTCCTCTATCTCTCTGATTCTCAAAACTGAAATTTGTGATATTTAAAATATCTAAAGCTTTGGTTTATATTTATATAACCCAAGTTACATTTTACCCCCTTGAACTTCGGTTAAAAGTCAACTTTTCACCCAACCCCAAAATAGCGGGTGTTACAGAAAGTCTCTACAATGTTTCCTTCTTTCCTACTTTCAACCTGTTTTTCTAACCTGGACAAATGATCAGCCACTTGGTTCTCAGTCCCCTTCCTATCAATAATCTCTAGGTCAAACTCTTGCAATAACAAAACCCATCTTATCAGCCTAGGTTTTGCATCTTTCTTTGATATAAAATATTTAATGGCAGCATGGTCGGTATGTACAATGACTTTTGCTCCCATCAAATATGATCTAAACTTTTCAAATGCAAACACCACAACTAATAATTATTTCTCAGTTGTTGTGTAATTAATTTGACCTTCATTTAGGGTTTGCTTGCATAGTGGATGGAATGAAAAATTTTCTCTTTTCTTTGACCTAATACAGCACCAATAGCCCAGTCACTTGCGTCACACATGATCTCAAAAGGTTTTGTTAGATCACATATCTATTGGATTCAAGATCATCCAATCTGAAGATCCAATCTGAAGCTAATGCCGAAAAGTCGACTCTTGATATTAAGTCTAATGTCGTTTGTAATAAAATGTCGAAGTTAATTATTGTTTATTGTAATTTAGTATTTACTTTAACTTAGTTTAAATATCTAAGTTAGTTAGATATTAGTTAGTTAATATCTATGTTAGATATTATATTAGTTTAATTATAATATCTAGATATTAGTTTTAGTTAGTTTTAGATATTAGAGTAGTGTGTTTGAGAAGCTAAGAATCGTACAACAACTCTAAAACAATCAGATCACATACACACACACTCAAGGTGTAAACTAGAGAGAACACATAGAAAAGCTTCAATCGATCAACCTTGTAGCCATTGTTATTAATCAAACAGGTTGGTAATCGTTTATGTGTATGAGTCGATAAGAACTTGATATATATTGTGGACCGACAAGTTTGTCCCATTCAGGAGCAACAACTATTGGTGCAGTTACCAGAGCTTTTTTCAAGGTGAGGAATGCATTTCTACATTCTTCATTGAAATCAAACTTGTGGTCATGCTGTAATAATAGACATAAGGTTTCGAAATTTTTGAAAAGTTTTTTATGAACCGTCTATAAAATCCAGCATGGCCAAGAAAGCTTTTGATGCCTTTGACAGTTGTTGGTTCAGATAGTTTTTCACTTACTTCAAGTTTAGCTTTGTCTACCTCAACTCCTCTTTTTGAAATTAAATGACCAAGGACAATCCCTTCTGTTACCATGAAATGACATTTTTCCCAATTAAGGACCAGGTCAGTCTCCTCACACCTTTTAAGACTCTGCTTTAAATTATCTAAACATTGATCAAAAGATGAACCATAAACAGAAAAATCATCCATAAATATTTCAATGGATTTTTCAAGCATATCAGAAAATATGGACATCATGCATCTCTGAAAAGTGGCAAGAGCATTGCAAAGTCCAAAAGGCATCCTTCTGAAGGCAAAGGTGCCATAAGGATAAGTGAAGGTAGTCTTCTCCTGGTCTTCTGGTGCTATGGATATCTGGTTGTATTCTGAGTATCCATCCAAGAAGCAGTAGTACTCTTTTCCAGCCAACCTGTCCAACATTTGATCAACAAAAGGTAAGGGAAAATGGTCCTTTTGAGTAGCCTTGTTCAGCCTACGGTAGTCCATGCAAATTCTCCATCCGGAGACTATTCTGGTAGGGATGAGTTCATTCTTGTCATTGGAAATGACAGTGGTACCTCCCTTCTTGGGTACACACTGGACTGGACTAACCCAAGAACTACTGGCTATTAGAAAAATGATTCCTGCATCTAACCATTTCAAAACTTCCTTTTTCACTACCTCTTTCATGACAGGGTTCAATCTTCTTTGTGGCTCTATGGAAGTGAAGTTCTTGTCTTCTAAGATAATCTTATGTTGACAAATAGAGGGACTAATCCCCTTAAGGTCAACTGTAACACCCGGAAATTTAAGGTAAGTATTTATAATTTTCTTAGTGTTTGCATCACTCATAATTGTTGGGATTCTTACTTGGGTTTAAGAATATTATTATGTCATTTTTACCTGTTAGTCTTCCTTGGTTTCCGTACATGTTGAACGTTATCAAAAGCGACAAAAATGGGATTTTGGAGTGTTGGACGATTGTGACCACTATCGCGGGCTGGGGGGTGGTCTCGGTACACCCCCGGCGACTATGACATGCGAGAGTGACAAGGGCAATGTCACCCTATCACAATCGTCGAACATGTACCGCGGGCTTCCATACGCGCGCGACTATGTCCTCGCGACTATGCCCATGGCATAATCACCGGGCAATGTCGCCGTCGAGGCCTGAGAGTATAAAAACTCAGTTTTGACCATTTAGACTCCACTTCCTCATCTCACACGTTTTGGTTCCGGTCAAGAGCTCACTTAGGGCGATTTTCTTCATCTTAAAACCCTCCCACCCTTACTAAAAACCTAGTGGTAGTTGGGAACATTTATTGGTGGATTAGGGAAGCTTCAAGAGTCATCAAGTGAAGCATTTAAAGCACCTTCAAGTTCTCACCTTCTCATCTTCTCATCTAAGTTTTCTAGGGTTTTGTGTGAAACCCTATATAGTGAGTTTCTTACATTATTTTCAAATGAGATACATATTTTATATGCTCTCATACCTAATGTATTATTGTTATGAGAAGATCTGATCACTTGATAAGTTTGACCTAACTGCTAATTTTGGTATTATGGGTATCTTAGCCTTGAATATGGTTATGGATATGGATGAGGTTATTACTCTTGATGTTTGAGCATGTTTACATACTTGTCTTGATGAGTCATGGATAATATTGAGTATTTGCATATCTTAGAGTTTTGTACCTAAGTATGCTTGGGATTGTTGTAGTCTTATACATGTATCTTATGGGTATGAAACTATGCATAGAGACAAACATTGTAAGTACACTGAACGAACCATGAGTAAGTGCTAGGAGGATGTAGTCTTAGGTGCCACTATAATGGTATGCACCTAGACCTCCGCCATTTGGAGTAATGCCTGGGAGGTAGTCTTCAAGTGTGTCGGGCCTTCGGGATGTTGCTCAAGCGAGTGAACATCAAGGTACATTGACTCGAGGTAAAACTCATTGGTGTGATGGGTCTCCCCCATGATTGACCCCGTAAGGACTTTGGTGATTGAAGTGTCTTAATTGTTCATAATATGCTTTATGTTGATATGCTATGTTTTTATGTAACTCACTAGACCCGTTTGGTCTAACACTTGATTGTTGGTATATATCTCAGGTTCTAGCGGCGCGAGCGCCAAGGAAGCTTAATCGACTTTAGTGGTGAGCTTGGGAGCATTTTGGGATGCCAATATCGAAGACAATTATTTTGACATAGTTGACAACCTTTTTGTAATCTTATGTCTAGCGAGACTTAGATTAGGGAGTTGTCATCTATTACTATGTCTTGTTACAAACTTGTAATTAACAGACATTTGTTGTTCCTTTTGTATGAGCTCGTGTTTTGGCATTTATGCATACCACATTTCTATTTTTCGGAAATTTTTGTTAGTCCCATTTTTGGGGTGTAACAATAGTCAAGGTTCTAAATGGCGTGAGACGTGGCATGGCGGCGAGACCAAGCCTCAAGCCTTAGGAGCCACGGCGAAGCAATGGCGTTTTCAAGGCGTGACTTATGGCGTCAAATTTATATTTCATATATAATATTATATATAAAAACGTATGTTTTGTAGTGTTACTCAGTAAGTCAATAGTAATAGGGAAGTTAACTTAGGTTGTATATATAAAAAACTTGCAAATAAGAAATTAAAAACGTAAAGAAAATCAAATATCTCATTACAATAATCGCGCATTAGGCCATGGCGTGCCATGGGCTTAACGTGGCGTGGCACACAAGCCTTGGTGCCATGGCGCGCCATGGCGGCTATGCGGCGAGTTTTTTAGAACATTGACAATAGTCCATCCTATGGCTTTTGTGTGCAACTTCAACATATCTACTAACTTCTTTTCTTGATGCAATTCTAGGGTGGCAGAAATAATGACTGGCAATTTGTCTTCTCCCCCTAAGAAGGCATACTTCAAGTGAGATGGGAGTTGTTTCAACTCCAGCTCAGGTGGTGAGATTATTGATGGAGTAAATGATTTTTGCTCATTACTTTCCAGCAGCTCAAATGCTGCAGCATCCAAAGGGACAGACTCTTTCTCTATGGTCTTATCATCATCATCATATTCCTTGTCTAAGTCTTCCAAGGTCAGGTCTTTCTCATCCTCCTCTTCTATCCTATAAGCTTGTTTGACTCCCTCCTCGTGACACAATTCCTCAATGACACCTAGACTTGAGCAATCTTCTAGATCACTAGGGTATTTTAAATAATTGAAGACATTGAATGTGACTTTTTGGTCTTGTAGTCTCATGGTCAACTCACCCTTCTGGACATCTATCAAGGTTGTACCAGTAGCTAAGAAAGGTCTTCCCAAAAGTATGGGAATATCCTTGTCAGCCTCAAAGTCTAAAATGATAAAATCAGCCGGAAAAATGAATTTGTCAACCTGGACTAGCACATCTTCAATTTTACCCTTTGGATATGCAATGGTCTTATCGGCTAGAATGAGTGTGACTATGGTAGGTCTGGCCTCTCCTATGCCTAAGCTTTTGAAAATGGACAATGGCATAAGGTTAACACTAGCACCTAAATCACACAGTGCCTTCCCAACCTCTTTCCCTCCTATGGAACAAGGAATAGTAAAACTCCCTGGATATTTTTGCTTAGGGGAATTTTGTTGGTCAAGAGAGCACTGCAACCTTCTGTGAGGGAAACAGTCTCATATTCATTCAACTTCTTTTTCTTGCTCAGTATGTCTTTTAAAAACTTGGCATAACTGGGCATCTACTCAATTGCTTCAACAAGAGGTATGTTGATATGCAATGCTTTGAAAACATCCATAAACTTCTTAAATTGCAATTCCTCCTTCTCATTCCTTAACCTTTGGGGGTAAGGAATGTAAGGGGGAACTGGTTTGATAACAGCTTGGTTTGATTGTTTTGAGCAAGATGGATTCAATATGCTTTTGGTCTTGGTTTCATTAGATGAAATCACAACTGTGGTCTTTGGATCAGTCAAAGGTGGAATTGAACTTGTGATCTTATGTTAAGTCAGATTTTATAGTAATCATTGTATTTTATAGGCTTGGTCTAATACTGTGTTTAGAGTGCTTGTATATCTGGTTTTAGACAAGGGTATTTAAGCCCCTTGTGGCTTTGTTCCTTGTAAGACATTCACGCATATCTCAATACAATTTACATTTTGTGCTTCAAACTCTCTATACTTTCTCTCTCTAGGATTTAGAACGATCTTGGATTATCAATTGATATCAGAGCCTAATCTGAATCTGAGAGGATTAAGGGAAACATGTTTCGATTCTGAATTTGTGTTTGAATCAGAAAATTTGATCGATTTTCTTGATTTTTTCAAGAAAATATCATTTTTTGATTTTTCATCAAATTCGGACTGATTTCTGATCGATTTTTCTTGAATTTTGGTTCGTTGGATCCGGTTTTACTAGTAGAACAATTTTAATTTTCTTCATTTTGCAAGAAAATCAGTTTTTGATTTTCAATTTTGAGAATTTTCGAATTTCTGGAAAAAGTCGTTGAGCGTATTGTTCATTTCACGAATTATCGTTTTTGTGGTTTTTGATCGATTTGATTGTTTGAAAGTGGTTAGAAAACTGTTTTCGAACGATTATGTGTGAGCAAATTTCATTAAATTCGATTATGTAATCGTTTTTTAGAAGTTGTTTATGATTTTATGTGTTTTGCGCCAGTTCATCCAGACTTTGCGCTAGTTCTTCTAATGTTTGATCTAATTTCATCTGAATTTTGCGCTAGTTGATCTAAACTTTGCGCCAATTTATCTCAGGTTTTCATCAAGTTCAGATCTCATCTCACGAAAAGTTCAAGTTTACTTCATCTGTTCATCGCGCAAAGAGAAATTTGCGCCATCTTAGCTTCGCGCAAATCATTTTTGTGCCATCTCCGACTCGCAAGGAAAGTTTGCGTTACATACTTCTCTCGCAAAGCTTAAGTTTGCGCCACATACATATCACGCAAAAAACAGTTTTGCGCCATCTACTTCCCACGCGAAGAAAGTTTTTCGCCAACAGTTCTTCACGCAAAGTTTAAGTTTGCGTTATCCTCATATGACGCAAAGTAAAGTTTGCGCTACAGACTTCTCGCGCAAAACATATTTGCGCCATCTCAGTCTTCTGCACGTTACGTTTGCGCCACCATCGTCTAACACAAAGTATAATTTGCGCCACCAACGCTTCACGCAAAACAAGTTTGTGCCACCTTTGTCTCACGCAAAGTCAAGTTTGTGCCATCTTCTTATTGCGCAAAGTATTATTTGCGCCAGTCACTGTTCACGCAAAACTCAATTTGCGTCAGTCTCTCTGTTCCAGACTTGGAGTTTATTTTCTATATGGATTCTTCAAAGTTTTCTCTTCAGGCTCAGTTCTACAAAAACGATATCATGATGTCATTGGGAACAGATACTCGTCCTCCAGTCTTGATCAATGAGAATGAGTTCACTCAATGGCAAGATCGATTTATTAACTTCATCGAGCGTCAAGCAAACGGAGATAAAATGATGAAGATACTCACTCAAGGACCTTTCGAAACACCCTTGAAAGAGATTCCCGCAACTGAAAATACATTGGCTACTAGGGTGATAAAGCCTACCAATGAATACACTGCCGAAGAGTCTTCACAACATAAAGCTGATCGTGAATTAAAGGCTAATCTGATGCTAGCCTTGCCAAATTCTATCTACAACCGGATTGATTGTTATAAGAACAATCCAATGCAAATGTGGGCACAACTAGAGAAGGTTATGCTTGGGTCTACATTTGCAACACAACTTCGGTATACGCGTTTTATGAACAACTTTGAAGAGTTCAAAGCCAAAGACGGTGAGTCTCTGAAAAGTGTTTTTGACAGGTTCTGTGCTGTGATAAATGATCTGCGAAAGATTAAAGTGACCAAGACTGAGCTAGAAACCAATCTGAAGTTCCTCAATTCTCTTCAACAGGAATGGAATAAATCTTGCCACCGATTGAGGAATGATGTCCGGATCTCTACCATGCAAATCCAAGAGATGTATGAGATTTTGCTGACAGATGAGTACATAGTTAAGGAGAAGAAAGCTAAACTTGACAAGAAGAATAAGAAGACAGTGGACCCGGTTGCACTTCTCACGAGTCAATTAGCTGAACAAGCATTGTCTGATAATGCTTATGACAGGGCCACTAATGACGATGGTGAAGCTCTTCAGAAAGCAATGATTCTTCTCTCTCAACACTACAACAAAAAGTTCTAACCTTGTTCAGGTTCCAACAAACTTCGCTTCATTTCAGGGTCTAAGAAGAATGAGCCTGCCAGAGTGCCCGAGACTACGAAAGCTACTGCGTGCTTCAACTGTGGAAAACCGGGTCACATTGCCAAGGAGTGTCGAGTGAAGGTAGTTCGAGATTCTGCGTATTATCGGAAGAAACTGGAACTAGCTGAGAAAAGAGAGAATGGAACTGCTTTGCTGGTTGAAGAAGAATTCTGGCTAGATCACTCCGACGATGAAGCTAACAATGTGGAAACTGCTCATATGTGCTTCATAGGAGATGATCAGACTGATGATGATGATGAAGATTCAACTGATAAATCTGAGGTAACTTCTGAATTCGACTTCAAATTTATATCCTCACAGATGAATATCATTATAACTGCTTTATATGATCTTCGTTCAAAGTTATTATCTGAAAAACAATTAAATTCAGAAAAGTCAAATTTGATTGACAAATTGCAAATTTCTTTGAAAGATGAAAAATCTATTTTGATTCATACCAAAGAAATCTTTCAAAAGAAATTGGATGATTTGGAAATTTCAAGTAAGACTTATCTTGATTCTTTGACGGAAATGACCAAATTAAAAGATAATCTTTCTGATAAAATAAATGAGTTGGAAGAAAAATTATATCGAAGGGATCAAACTGATCAAACAATATTTATGCATAAACCACGGAGTTATGAGTCTATCAAAGAAAAATGGGGACTTGGTTTTGAAAATCCACATTGTTTAAACAATGCTATAGAAAAATCTCCGACTTTATATAAATTCGATTATCTAAATCTTGCTAGATATGCTCCTCAATTTAAAATTGATTGGATGAATGAAAAGCAAGTGTTAGAAATCGAAAATGAGAAAATGATAAATAACAAGAAAAAGGAAATTTCTTTTGTTTACACGTGCGAAAATGCCAAATATTTTCCCGATAAATCAAAGAAGAACAGAAACAATTTAAATGACATTTCTCCTATTAAATCTTCATTATCTGATGATTATTTTGATATCTGTGCTACTAACACTAATAAAGAAAATATATCTCCAGTTTCTTATGATTCTAAGAGATATATTCCTCCATTAGTGTTAGAAAGCAAAATCATTGATTTTGAAGATAAAAAGGAAGAACAAAATATTCAAAGAAAAATTGAATCAGATGTTATTCTTTCTTTCATGCCGACAAGTCTTGAAGAAAAATTAATTTTTCAAAAACAAGATTTACTTACAAATTATGTTTCTTCTTCTGATTTTAAAGAAAACAAAACGAAAGTTCTAAAATCTGAAAACTTTTCTCAAAAATTTTCTGACTCTGAGGCAAGTTCAAGATTATTGTCTGATCAGTTGGGTTTCATAGGTAAAATTGTTTCTTCAGACTCAATTCTTAAATCGAAAATTCTTGATGAATCTTTTACGCTAAATGATGATTATTATAAACCAAAGCGTAAAAGAAGAAGGTCAAAGAAGTCAAAGAAGCAAGCTAAAGTCATTTATGACAGTTCTAATTCTTGTGATTCAAATATTTCAGATAGGACTTTGAGCACTCCTACAAGGCAGATATGGAGGGTCAAGCGGACATCTGATGAATCTACGACTGATGAGGATAGATATGTAGACAAAATCTATAAATGTGATTCATTTGCTATTTGTAATAAAATTTCAAAATACTCAATAAAGCAAATGATTCGAATTTCAAAAGATGTCTCATATTCTTCTTCTGATTCTAGTTCAGATGATTATGTTTTGTCTTCTACTGATGAATGTGTTAATTTCTCTGATAATATTTCTCATGATTTATTTGTCAAATCTAACAAATATTCTCCCATTAGAACTGTAACTAACAAACATGGACCCAAATACAAATGGGTACCAAAATCAAAGATTGATTCTAAGTTGCAGACACCTAATGTCAAGGGGGAGTAAGAGAACAATGACTTCTGAGTAAATCAGCTCAGAACCCGTACTTCAATGGACCTCGACTTCTAAACATATCAGTTTAGGACTCGTTCTTCAATGCATTTTAGCTTCTGGACAAATGAGAAACTGTGAGTGCATCTACTTTATTCCGCTGCATTTTTCTCTGATATTGATGTTGTTCCAGTTATCTCAAAAAAATTTCAAAAATCTGAGCAAGTTCGACCAAATCCAAAACTTTGATATGAGACACCAATTCATTATACATTATGTGGAAGAAGATATTATTGAATTATATTTTGTTTCAACTAAATATCAATTTGCCGAATTCTTTACAATTGTCTTAAATGAAAAAAATGTTTTTTCAAACTCGGCATGTTGAATTTAAAATTTTAAATCTTTACAAATTTTATTTCTATAAAGTAAAAGTTTTACAATTTTTCTTTCTTTTGAATAAAATGTGTGTCTAGGATAAATTTTCAAGTTACTTTGTTTATATCGAAGTTTTATATGTTTAACTTTCAAGTCTTACAAAAGTCGAAAGGTTAGCAACATGTTTGAAACTTTTGATACTGCTTTAAAGTTATGTGATTCGGAATATTTATAGTTTATATTGCTTAGAAATCCTAAAAAATCAGAATTATGGATTGTAATGAAAATAATGGGCTAAGCACTTAGATGTAAAACTGAGTGATTGAGATGAAAAATTATATATATAAAATACAGAAATCTCTAAGTTTAAAAGTTTGTACCTGTGACCTTTCTGGTTTGGGAAAGTAAGTTCCGTGGGATGTTTGTCATCTGGTCCCCTAAGGTCATTTGGTCTGGGAGTCATCGAACCCAAATCCTTCTATAGAATCAGATCGAAAGTCATGTTCTACTGGTATGAATGGGTTTAGGATGTGTCGATGTAGCCTTTCTGATCTGGGAGAGTAAGTTCCAAGGGGTGCTTGACACCTAGTCCCCTAAGGCCAATTGGTCTGGGAGCGACTGACCCAAATCCTGCAATAGGATCAGATAGAAAGTTACGTTTACGACATGTTCTTTACTTACCAAACTTCTTGATTAAAAGATGCCAATGTGCACAAGCATAAAAGATGCCAAAGAGCACACTCATGTGAAGATGCCAATGTGCACAATGCTAAAAGATGGCAATGGACACACATCTCATGATACTTGGTGATATGTTTGAGTTGCGATAAACCTATAAATTTGTGAAAATCTTAATTTTTGATGGCTTAGTGTGAGTACATGCAAAGTTTTCTATTATATTTTTAGAATTGCATTTTCTTGAAGCTAATCGAAGTTCGCATGCTAGCACACTGAATAGATTGATGAAAGTTTTTGAAACTGAACATGTTTTAACTTGATATGCAATGAAACTTGTATCTGTATCCAACAACATACACTTGATTTCCATTGATGGATTAATTTGTGATATTTTACTGAGTAGAATTTAATTTGTTTAGTGTTTAAAATTTTATATATTTAGTTGTTTCAAAATACATATTCAGTATATTTTTCTTTCTACATTGATGTTTCGATCCTTGTGTTCTCATATCTGTTTCAATGGGTCTGTGCATTATTCGAGGGGGAGTGAATAAGGAAAATATTCTGAAAAGATCATATCTCATATTTCGAGGGGGAGTATCTGATTTTCTATATGAATGCTAACTTGAATTGTCATATTTAGTGCATTTATGTAGGGGGAGTCAAAGAGCTTAACAGGTGAAAATTTTCAGACTTCAAGTCAGCTTTGCGCCAACAGTTGGTAGCGCAAAACTCAACTTTGCGCCTCCTTCAGCTAGCGTAAAACTAAGTTTGCGCCACCAACATGTAGAGCAAACCTTCCCTTTCTCCTTTATTCTGAATTTGCAGATCTGAAGCTGTCTCGTCTCCAACGTATGCATGGCCAAGTTGATCCAGATCATCAAGGTCATGAGGGGGAGAAGTTAAGGAGAAGTTAAAGAGACAAAGAGATCAAACGTTTATCTGCTGCTCAAGATTCGCTCAAGATTCTATTTTCTCAGCTATACTAGTTCTTTTGCTGTTCCAGCTCCGATCACCACAGTTCATTCAAGTACATTTGAAAGAGGTGCGTCGTCTAGAGCACAAGTTGATGAACCGATTGTTCTTTTAAGCTTATTACAAACAGGTCCAGTCTTATCAAAGCAGCAAAGGCAAAATAGATTGAAAGATGTTGAGAAGAATTTGTTTTTTAGTCAAGAAGCTACACTAAGACGCTTAGTAGGTCTGATTAGAGTTTGAAGTTGGATATATCAGTTTACATTGAAGACCGGAGCGCCAATGATTACTAAGGGGGAGATTGTTAAGTCAGATTTTATAGTAATCATTGTATTTTATTGGCTTGGTCTAATACTGTGTTTAGAGTGCTTGTATATCTGGTTTTAGCCAAGGGTATTTAAGTCCCTTGTGGCTCTGTTCCTTGTAAGACATTCACGCATATCTCAATACAGTTTACATTTTGCGCTTCAAACTCTCTCTCTACTTTCTCTCTCTAGGATTTAGAACGATCTTGGATTATCATCTTAGGTTCTTGATTTTCTACTTGAATTGCTGGTATTGGAATTACAGGGATCTCTGGAACAGGAATGGATTTGGGCATTTTTTCAAAATCTGGTTTGGTTGTTGGTCCCAACTCCTTTTCCATTGATTCAGGCAATTCTTTACCACTCCTAAGTGTGACAGCTTTCACATGTTCTTTTCCTGGAGCCTTGGGTAATTCTGTGTTACTAGGTAAAGTGCCTGAGGCTCTGTTGTTCTGATTAAGTGCAATTTGACTGACTTGTGTTTCCAAACTCCGGAGAGCTGCTTGTGTCTGACTCATGAATCCTCTCATCATTGCTTCAAGAGAGAGATTTGAGTCATCTTGTGGAGGTGTATGATGTTGATTTTGAAAAGGTGGTTGA
Organism: Arctium minus; assembly: GCA_954870635.1. Classification (NCBI taxonomy): domain Eukaryota; kingdom Viridiplantae; phylum Streptophyta; class Magnoliopsida; order Asterales; family Asteraceae; genus Arctium; species Arctium minus. Next base: position 115,610 of record OX941085.1, on the reverse strand, counting down.
GTGTGCTGATTGTTTTGAAAACCTTGATTACGATTGTTCTGATGATGATTATTTTGAAAATTTCCCTTGTACTGGTTTTGAGAACTACTTGCTTGATTTTGAAAATTGGAGTTCCCTTGATGCTTTGGTGCTGGTGGATTCAAACATGGACTGTTCCAAGAGAAGTTCGGGTGTTGTTTCCAGCTTGCATTGTAGTGGTTGGAGTGGGGAGCAGGTCTGTTTTGAACAAAGTTTACAGATTCATAATTATGTGGACAGTGTTCATATGAATATTCTCCACCACAACACACACATTGCATAGAAAGAACTGCTGAAGCAGGTGTAGGGACAGTCGGTTGTGTTCCTTGACCAGAAGTTATATTTTTAAGCATGTTGGTCATGGAAGCAAGCTGAGCTGTCAATGCAGTATATGCATCCACATCATGCATTCCAGTAGTCTTCCTTTGAGTTTGGGCCCTTGGATCAGCCCAATGTCCATTGTTTGTTGAAATCTTTTCAAGAATCTCATATCCGGCATTATAGGTATTAGAAGTAAAATCCCCTCCTGAAGTCGCATCGAGCATTTGTTTTGCATTGGGAACGAGCCCATTGTAAAACGTCTCAAGTTGAATACAATAGGGAATGCCATGATGAGGGCATTTTCTCAACAATTCTTTAAATCTTTCCCACGCATCTGGAATAACTTCATCATCCATTTGTTTAAACATGCAAATTTCATTTCTGGATTTGGCATTCCGGGTAGGTGGAAAATATTTTCGCAAATTTTTTTCAGCCATATCACTCCATGATGGCACAGAACCTAGTGCTAATGAATTGAACCAAACTTTTGCCCGATCCCTTAAAGAAAATGTGAATAAAGTGAGCCTTAAGGCACCAGCAGATACCCTAGGGATTAGAAAAACATCAGTGATCTCCATGAAAGATTTTAAATGTGAATGTGGATCTTCCGATGGTAATCCGGCAAATTGACCATTGGCTTGTAACATATGAAACATGATGGGTTTTGGTTAAAAATGTAAAGTTTCTAATTGTGGCCTAACAATTCCTGAATTTAATTGCTCAAAATTAGAAATTGCATAGTCCATAATTCTTCCATCTTTTGAATTTGCAAGATCAATGATGTTTTGTGGTTCAACATTACCAATAGATCCGGCATCATCTTCTTCCTCATTATGATTTGGTTGATTTTGAAACTGATGAGGTGGAGGATTTTGAAAAATCGGTTGATCATTTGCAAAAATTGGTGGCGGCCTGATTTGATTCACTAAAGGTGGTCTCATTTGATTTTCCAAAGGTGGAGGTTGATTTTCCAAAAGTGGTGGTGGTCTGATCTGCCTTTTTTCAAAACTCGGGGGAGGTCCATCCATATTGAGAGGGTTTATGTTTTGAAAAGATCTTTGAATTCTTCTTCTTTGACGAAAGGTTCTCTCAATATCTGGATCTAGTTCGAAAAGTTCCCCGCGTTGTATTCTTGGCATGCACCACTTTTTAAAAACCTTTTAAAATTCCCAATGGTACTAGAAAAATCAAATCTTTTAAAACACTTTTGACTTGTCAATCCCCGGCAACGGCGCCAAAAACTTGACAGGCCTTTTGTGTTCCTTAGGGAAGTGAATTAATACCAAAAAGCAAGTATACAAATTGGTACTATGTCGCCTTGCAAGTAATAAAATGGTAAAGATACCAGATATCGTTCCACAGAGATTGGTCTAAAAAGTATGTTAAAAGTATAATGAAAGATGAGATTTCAGATGACGAATTTGAAGCAATATTTTGGAAGGTTGGTTATCATAGATCTAAATAAACGAGAAGCAAGGGTGTAAAACTTTTGATGGTATATGAATCCAAAATCCAGCAAGTCAATGCTACAACACTGTCATAACATGATGCTATAGGAATGCTGCAACATGCTTCTGACTATAACTAGTTTTATTATCGATTTTAAGACACGTTCCTCTCGGACTCTCACCATCCCATTATTCCAGTAGCAATAAACCATCTCATCTTTGAGCAAAGTTTAAGATAAGGGAATGATGGGAGTTGTTAAGTCTAAATATTGTATCCAAGATTTAATAGGAAAGTCAAATGTGTAAAAGTCAACTTTGTCATTGTCAAAGCTAGTTTAGTTTCCTTAGCCATTAAGGCTTTGTAATAGATAGATGGTATATATAGTTTGGTTTGTGTAATCATGTAATAACGAACTAGAGGCATTTGTATATTGTAATTCTAGAGTTGATGTAATTCAAGATCTACTTTCTCTCTCTAGACTTTCTCTCTCTAGTTCTTGATCTTAATGTTCATATCTTGAGTAATTAGCTTGATAGATTGGGGTTTATGTTTAACAATTGGTATCAGAGCCATACCAAACTTTTCAGAATGATTTGATCAGAGTTTGAATTGAAATTTGTGTGTTTTTGGATCGATTTTTGAGTTTTTTCGAAAATATTTTCAAGAAACGAGTTCCTTACTGTTTCATCAGAATTTTATTGTTAAATTCGTTTTTAATGCAAGAAAATGGATTCATTGTGTTCGATTTATGTTGGTGATTGATTGTTGTTTTGATTCCATCTTGAAATTCGAACAAAATCGGTTTCAAATTTTCATTTTTGAGATTTTCGTGAAAACGTGTTCTGTCACTGTTCTTGATCGAGATTATTCGATTTAGAGTGTTTTGATCGAATTTATCAATTGAATTGTATTAAAAACTTGTTTTCGATTAAGTGTGTGCACTTTGTTTGTGTTTAATTTCATTGTTATGATTGATTTTGCAGATTTATAGTCGAGTGTTACTATGCGGGTCATTCATAGTAGTATGTGGGTCATTCATATTAGTATGCGGGTCATTCATATTAGTATGTGGGTTATCTCTCTTGCATATCTGTCGACACACGCATAGCACATCAAGTGCGTGCCCTGTTGAACCCGCACATCTTCAAGTGCGTGTCCTTCTGAACCCGCACATCTTCAAGTGCGTGCCTCGCAGAACACGCAAAGCATAAAGTGCGTGTCCTTCTTCACCCGCATAGTTCATTGTGCGGTTCAGGCTACATACGCATAGCCTGTTGTGCGTTTCCTCTGTGACCCGAATTCCTCTGTGACCCGAATACCTCAAGTTTGCGGGTCTCCCTGTCTTAGTTAAAAAAAAAAAAAAAATCTGGAAAAAAATTTTGGTCATCTTTGGAATTATTTTTTTTCTACACTGCGAAATAACAAGTATTGTTCAAATTTCAATTTTCACGAAATATTTTTTTTAAGATTTCAATTCAATCTGATTTTTGATTTTCTGATATATAGTTTGGAACGATCATTCACTGCAAGCTGATGTACTCATTCAAGATGGGATATTTTGCTGAGCTTGAAGAGAAAATTAGAAAGCTGGAATTAGAGAAAATTAATCTGGGTCATACTGTTGACTTTCACTCACAAAAGTCAAAAGAGCATTATGAAGAAAGCATTAGACTGAAAGAGGAAATTAGTGCTTTAAAGATTATCAATGAAGATCTTCTGAAAAGATCTTCTGGGCAGAATGATGAGAAGATAAAGGGATTGGAATATGAGAACTTTGAGCTGAGAAAAAATTTATCTGATTTGGAAAAACAGCTTGATGCAAATAAAGCTGATCTTGAAAATGAAAAGAAAATTTTTTCAAAGAAGTTCTCAGATTTCTCAAAAAAGAGTTATGAAGAAAAGAAGTCAGTGGAGCTTAAATGCCTTAATATTTCTCAACAAATCTCAGATTTTGAGAAAGTACTGATATTGGAAAGAGAGAAATTTGCTTAGGAAAAGAAGGCCATAGAAAAGAAGAATGTAGGATTCTTTAAAGAATTATCTGGCCAGCGAAATGATTCTGAAAAAGGGTTTGAAGAAGAAAGGTGCTTATTTGAGAATGAAATCAAGAAACTGACTTCCAAGTTGTCTGAACTGTCTGCCAATGCACTGAATGAACAAAGAACGAAGTCTGAATTCAAGACAAAGATTGATCAGCTTATGAAAGAAAGATATAATTTTGCATCAAAGATCAAAGAACTTGAAAAATCTGTTTCAAGTTCAAATCAGAAATTCATCTCTTCAAACAGGTCAGTCAAATCCTTTAATCAGATTCGTCGCACTAACCTTTTCTATGATGATTATTTAGATAGTTCAGATACTTTTCCAAGGAGAACAAGTTTCAAGAAAGAGAAACTGGTGTGGAAAAAGAAACCAGTCAAAGATGATAAGATAAATGAGCTGAAAGAGAAGAAATCATGTGTACCTGTACACAAAGCAAAGAAGAACAAAGCACCTAACGGTAAGAAATTTTATTGTTCTATTTGTTGTACACATGATCATTTTCATAAAACAAATGATCATTACTGGTATGGATCTTACTCTGTATCCCCCACACGCACTGCAACTAACATTTCTGGACCCAAATACCAGTGGGTACCAAAACCGAAACCTGAGTCTGTGTTGCAGGCACCTCACTCCAAGGGGGAGTAAGAAAGACAATGGCTTTTGAACACAACAGTTCAAAACCCGCACCTCAATGTCAAGATTATGGCTTCTAAGCACAACAACTTAGGACCCGTACCTCAACGTTCAAAAAGACCTTACTCCTGTATGCTTGCATCCGATGGATATTGATGGTCTTCATCTCAAGAGAATTGATCTGATATCTATCCTATACTTTTTATTTGCTAAATTTTTCTGATATTGATTGTCTAACAATTCAAAGGGAGTGTTTGATCTCTATCCTATTTTAACTGACATATTTCAGATGCTTAATTTAAGGGGGAGTAAAACTGATGACTTCTGATTACTTCAGATCAGAACTCATTCTATAACCGTTTTACTGCTTTCTGTCTTTTTTTTTTTTAATAAATGTTCTGAATAAAGTGGCTTCTGATCAAATAACAGATCATGACCCGTTTTTCAACAATCAAAGAAGGATATTATGCTAATATCCAGGGGGAGCTCAAAAGATATAAATCATTTGATCATGATTTGAGGGGGAGCTGCAAAGGTAAAAAATCTTCTGATCTAGATCTCAGATTGTTTGAAAGAAGAACAACTTTCGAACATGAAAAACAATTTCTGAAATGTTCAAACCACTTCTTATTCTCAAATGATTTTATGATTTTAGAAGTGAGATTTTAAATGTTTTTCAGTTCTGAGCGTTAATGTTTAACTGACCGTGTGTTTCCAAAGATTAATACTTGTGTATTATCTTGTCCATATACTGTCAAGTATTCATACACACCGGTTCAGTATTTTATTTGAAATTGTTATTACCATGTCTCAAATTCAAACAATTTTTCGATGGTAATACTCCCGTTTGCGTTCAAAGTTGTTGTGTCTCATACATCTTTTTCATATTTGTACTTTCTTTGATAAATTGTTTATATTCGTTCATATAAACAAAATTACCAATTCTTTGATACCCTAACCATTTGATTTAATTTGATCTGATTGATTCATTGTCAGATTCTCAAAACAATTCTTTTGACTTCATTTCATTCATTCAATATTCTTGTTTTGAGAAATCTTCAAAGATCAAATGCTCAAATTTCATTTATATTTTTCAATGAGCATACATACACTGACATATGATTTCTTGTGCTTTACATGTCAAGAAAATCATTGATAAGCATGTACTTTTAGGAACATGGGATTCAGTGTAAGTGCTTAATAGATCTTCCATGGATTCACGATAACCAGTGTTTCCTACCCCGGAAGAAATCCTTTGAGTGATTGAGGGGAGAGGGGTCTAAAAGAATTGAGTGTGGGAATGAGTAGAGGTAAAATGGAAATGAGAGATTGGTTAGATGTAAGCTTATATGTTTAAAAGAAAGAGGGTGTGAGAACAGAGTTAAAAGAATATCAGAACTCTGCACCTACCACTTTCTGAGCCGGGCAACCACATTACTGATTGGTTCACATTTTTTTGGTGACCATCATTGAAATAGGCAAATAGCCCATGCCATCTCTTGCATACAACCCCACCAGCTACTCATTCTTTTCTTAAAAAGAGAATGTTTCACATTTTCTGGGGAAGCAACACATAATCTATCGGATCTTCTCTTGGAAGATACTGATATTGAAAAAGAAGGAAAGTTGCCCCACCTTCGACCCTTTCTCATGCACATTGAGTCCATGTATAATCATTGTTGTCTCAGTTATTTACATACTTTGAGCCTTTATGAAACACAATCATTGTGCTAAAATTCTTTCATACACAACCACGAGGACACAGAAAATTTGTTTTTCTGTCAGAACATTCATAGATAAACCTTGTGTTTTTCAATGATTGAATGGAAGTCCTGGGGAGTCAACATCAAACCAGCTCCTTACATTGTACATCCGTTGTACACAGTAACTTCGTGTTACTGACATGCATTTCTAACTGTTTCATTTGTTGAATCAGGGTTACACGCTCATTATGTCTGAATTTGCAAAGATTCGGATATATACAGTTCATGATTCGGCTCTTCAGATCAAAGCACAACATTTATCAAAGGGGAGATTGTTTCAAAGGGGTTATCAAAGTCTGAGATGAAATTGAAGAAATTTTGATGATCTGATGCTCACATCATCAAAAAGGGGGAGAATATTACAAAGATCAATTTCTAAGATGAAGAGTTGTCAAAGTTTGTCAAAGTTCAAGTCAGAATTTCAAATTGCTTCCGCTGATTTAAAGTTCAAGTCTGATAAAGAAATTCAAAGCCAAAAGATTCTGAAGGAAGAATGTTCAAAGAAAATTTGATGATTCAAGAAAGTTTGTTTCTTCCAAAGATGATTCAGAGATCAAAGTGATGAAGATACAATTTTGTTTGAAGACGAAAGAATTTTCAGAGTTAAAGTTGTTTTCAATTTCAAGAATTTCTGTTTCTTGTTCAAGGCATGTTGACTTTCCAAAGTTTCAAAGTTTAAAAAGACTTTCCAAGATTCTTCAAAAGCTGCAAAAGAGCAAAGTTTTTGAAAGCTTCAAGAGACAAAAGATGAAGAATCAAGAGTTGAAGATTTGCATCAAATTTTTATTAAATCTTGAATACAAAGGGGGAGATTGTTAAGTCTAAATATTGTATCCAAGATTTAATAGGAAAGTCAAATGTGTAAAAGTCAACTTTGTCATTGTCAAAGCTAGTTTAGTTTCCTTAGCCATTAAGGCTTTGTAATAGATAGATGGTATATATAGTTTGGTTTGTGTAATCATGTAATAACGAACTAGAGGCATTTGTATATTGTAATTCTAGAGTTGTTGTAATTCAAGATCTACTTTCTCTCTCTAGACTTTCTCTCTCTAGACTTTCTCTCTCTAGTTCTTGATCTTAATGTTCATATCTTGAGTAATTAGCTTGATAGATTGGGATTTATGTTTAACAGGAGTGGAGTTCTCAAAATATATGGCAAAACAAATTCTCTTCGTTAAAAGTTACTCTTTCGAAATAACCCCCGTACCTCCCAAGTTGATGTATTCCAAGTAGCTTATCTCTAAGTCTACTCCATTTTAACCCTTTGAAAAAGTGACCATTTATCAAGAATGAATCATTTTAAAAGACACAAGTAACAACTCTCGTTGCAAGTAACTCTTTCGATATTAGCTCCCATGTCAGTCAAATTGACGTGCTATTTAATGGCTCATCTCTAGGTCCATCACACTTTAACACTATCAAAGTGATCAAATTGTCAAGGAGTTGTATTATCTTGATAAAACTTGAGTTGGAACAATAAAACTTGGTTAAAGTCACAAAAACCCACTTTCTTTTAGATCCACATAACCATCCTTTGCCTCACACCCAAGCTAAGAGGATTAGCTACTCATTACAATAAGGAAAGAAAAACAACTACTAAGAATTACAAAGATGAACATAATGTAAATTGCTCTTGAAAGTATATAAATATATGTATATGTTGCTTGAAATGTAAAGACAAGGGAATGTAAATTACAATGAAATGGAAATGACAAGAAAGTAAAAAAAATGGAAAGCAAATACAATAAACTTTAACTACTAAAATCAAAAACAAAAGATTTAAAGGAAAGGCTAGAGATGCAAGATGAAGAAAGAAAATACAATAAAATGAAATGTGCAGGTGGGTGCTATTTCAATGCTACAAGCATGCATGTTTAATGATGAAGATCATATGAAGATGATGAAGAACACGATGAAGATCATAAGAACAGATGCATGAATTCTGGAAATTAAAGGGGACACAGAACTGGAGTCTGACCAGTTCGTGAATTAGACAGAAAGCAAAAGGATTACAATATGTATAACAAGATGGAGAACTTAAAGAAAATATGAAGAGCAAGATGAATACTTAAAGATTAATACTTGGAATTAAAGTACTAAAGGATGATATAAGATCAGCCCCCAAGCTAACTACAGATCAGATGCATAACCAAAAGACATTAAGAAACATAAACTAGGATGATGTAGAGAGATGTCCCCTTATGAGCAACTAAGCCTTCCTTTTATAGACAAGAGGAGTGGCAAAGTTGTTATTTAAGGGGAATCTAGATGTACTTAGGCTAGTCTAATGCTAACTAAGGCTACAAAAACTAGTTCCAACTTAACCAAACTATTACAAACCAGATTAAACAAGTGTTTAGAGGTTACAAAAGATTAGTTCCAAGCCAAAAATCAGGTTCGGTCTTCAAGATCTTCCATCCAAAAACGATCAGCTCTATGTTGTGCTAATGCTGCAGCATGCCCTGTGTCCAAATAGATTTTTAAAAGACAACCAAGTTAGCCTACAATCTTAATAGAACAAGAAAACCACACAAATTCAGCTCCAATATCAAATAAATGGAAAACAAGGTAGAAATGACTCAAAGTGGGATTTGAAAGTGAAAAATCCTATCTAAAAGACTATGAGAAATGTGCTTAAGTACTCAAAATTGAGTACTTATCAATGGTCGACAATGAATGAGGGCCTTAATATTGGACCTCCCTCCTCGTATATTAAGGTTTGAATGAATTATGTCAACCCCTTGTTTTGGTAGTTAGGTTCCTTTCGTGACCTAGTGTCCATGTTTTCGGACGTACGATATATGTGGTTTTGATGATGAATCATGATTCGAGTATTTTGCCCCACCCGTGTTTAGGTGTTTTGGGATATAACGTTTTATCCGCGTTTCTTAAATGTGAATCATTTCATATTTCGAGTTAGTTTACATTGCATCAATTTATAAAACATGTTCGAAATGAGGTGTCCATCTTTGAAAGTGCATAACATTGGATAGGAGTTATTTTCTACGTTTTAAAGTACATCAATTGAGAGGTCGTGACTTTAAGTGAGGTTCATCATTTTAAAGATATTTACTCACGTAAAACTCTTGAACTCACTAGGCGTTAGCCTAACCTTTTTATTTGTCGGCATGTGCAACATGTTCGTTTGGGGATTGGTTCTAGTGACACCTTGGAGAGAGAGAGGTGCTAGACGTGTGCTCGAGGGTGAGTAGTTTGATGAAGTCTTCCGCCTTGTCTTGGGAATAGCAACTTGTATTTAGGTTTTAGTAACACCCGACCTCTAACTAGTCTTTGTAGAAGAATTTATTCATCTTCGTTGATGGTTAGACCTAGTTTAATATTTCAAGTATAAACTGGTTGTAAGTGATCTTATCTATTTTGAGGCATTATTGAAAATTTTAATTTAGTTGCTCTTTCCAGATTTGAGGGTGTTACAGAATATTTTAATAATATAATTAAATAAATTGAATATTTTAATAAGATAATTAATACTAAAGTTGCTAAAATGGCATAGCTGTTGGAGTTGGATGCAATTTTTTTTAGAGATTTTGGTATTTTTTACTCTATTTTAGAAAAACTTTAGTATAGATGTTGGAGATGCTCTTAAGGGTAGATTTGGTATTGCATTTAGTTGATTTTTTATAGCCTCATTAATGAGGAGTTACAAAAATTCTCATCCATGATTCTAGCTTGATGTTATGATTCAAAGTGTAATCTATATGATTTTTTGATGTTTCTAATTGTATGTCACGATCAAGGATTCCTAAGGTGAGCAAAAAAACATTCATACCGCATTGTTGAATGATTCTATGAATTTCGAGAGATTGGACGATGTCGGTGGAAGAGCCGACATATTTCATTGTTTGTCAATAATAACTACAACGTCGGATATAGGTAATGGAACGCAACTCAATCCCATTGAAGAATGTATTACGCAAAATATCAGCACTGTTAAATGCAGCACGAAAATAGAACAACCCAATAAGAAAATCTGTATCGGTTAGTACATTTTTGTTAGTGTTATGATCATTGATGAACATGTTTGTAACACCCTCAAATCTGGAAATAGCAACTAATTTAAAATTTTCTAAATACATCAATAAATGGTTCATCTACAATCACAATTTAAGATTTAACCTCAAAACACACATTTCATTCTATACAAACAGTCTATAATAAAGACGGGTGCTACTAAGACCCAAAACAGTCACTATCTCCAAACTGCGGAAGAATTCACCAACTACTTACACTTGTGTAAAGCTAAGGCTCAACTCTTCATAAAACTGCTAGAACCAACTCCCCAACTGGAACCTGATGCACATGCCGACAAATAAAAAGTTAGGCTTAACGCTTAGTGAGCTCAAGAGTTTTCAACATATATAAGTTAATCGTTTACAGAGAAAGAATGCAATTAAATCATAAACTTTCAAAATGATATGCTTTATTTATGGAAACGACTCGTTTATCAATAATTATGCATTTTAAACGAAAGAGACACGAGTTAATCGTTAACCAAACCAAACTGTTTTAAAAGCGAAAATCCCAATATAAAACGTTCTTTCGTAAATTTAGATTTAACCCAAAACTTTCTCAAAATGAGAATAAAGAGCGAACTCCCAATTTTATAAAACACGGGTAAAACGTTATATTTTGGAACACCCCAAGACACGAGTGGGACACGACACACCCAACTGTTTATCCATTGACGAAAATACTCATTTAAATAAATATCGCCGTAGACACGAACATTAGACCCAAGACTAACACAACCATAAAATGGAAAGAACCCAAATACCGAAACGTGAAAGTGACGTATCTCATTCAAACCTTAATATACGTGGGGGAAACCCAATATTAAGGCCATCATTTACCGTCGACCACACAACCAACAATAATAAAGTATGACGTTAACATTTAAAATGCTAATGGATGACGACGGGGGAGACCCGTTTCCATCTTGGGTGACGAGAATACGTAAATGGGGTCACCCGTGATGTTATTGGATTTCAACACATATCCCGGACCTAGTTCCCATGCCATGACAGACATCACAATACTCAGCCCGTTTATGTCTCTCGCCATACTCCATCGAGTTCCACCCCGAGGACTTACGGACATGGGTGCCTATCCAGTCTAGACGAGCTTCAACTCAGCAGCATCGCACCACCTATTGCCTACTCGCTAGCGAACCCAAGTGGTCAATAAATGCAACCAAAATCTCAGGCCTTACAAAACAGACAGACTTAAAGGTTTATTGGCGAGGACCCATGGCCCCGTGGCCCACTTTTGTGGACCCTACAAGCCACCCCTCTACAAGCTTGCACCGGAAAAGACATCCTGTCTCCCCTTGGATTCGAACCCTAGTACGGGAACCCCAGGTAGAAGCGTTTACGGAAGAGAGGTGGCCACTAGGCCAAAGACCTAGTGGTTAAAACAGACAGACTTACGTGCCTATGGATCCATTACAACACTGTCTAACATTACATGACTCCAATTGAATGACCAAAGCACCCAAAACATGTAATTATTAAATGATACGCATTAAGCGTAATCATACTCCCAACTCCACAACGAGCTATTAAACCGGACAATTGTCCCCAAGACTCATTTTAGTCAAACCGAGCCAAAGCTCAATAGAAAATCTCTTTATCGTACAATAAATGTCGGTGTAAACAATAAAACATTTTTAACCAATGGTTATGCAAACACAAGGACCAAAAGTGTGATTAACCCAAACCTCCTCATTGGTTGAAACAAAACGTCTTCCCAAAGGACTCAATCCCTTATTTTTCCAAAATGACTCATAACACAATGATATGCGTTTTCCAAACGGTTTATGAAATCAGTTGCACCAAAAGGACAATTACTTAAAATGACATCCAATTACGTAGTAATCATCAAAGAAACATATTAAAATGATTTATGTATCAAAATGACCAAGGTCCCAAAGATGTGTGTTATATAAGTTTATAAAGTTAAACACTTCCAAAATAACCAAACTTATCAGCAGTTAATAATTTCATGTAAAACGCAAAACACTTTAAAATAAACATTTTGGCATGTACATCGTTTTCACAAATCAACTTGAACTCACCTTGCTAGATTTAGGCTAAATCTAGATTTTACCCCAACTTGAGTTTTCTTGAAGAGATCTGAATCCATGAGTAAATTTCTTCCAAAAATCTAGATCCACAAATTTTCAATCGTAAATAACCATATTCAACCATCTAGAATCTTTCCCCAAAACATTTTACATGAAAACTCAACTTATATCGAAACCCTAATTTTCATAAATAAAGAGAAGAGATGATTACCTCAACCACAACTTGAATCCATCAATCAAACACTTCTAGGACACCAAAATGAGCCACAACCTCCCAATCTTCAAAATGGTGGAAAGTTGGATTATACCCTAGAAAGCTTGGGTGAAGAAGGTGAAGATGAAATGATCTTATTTCTAGCTTCCAAAACTTTGTTAGAAGATGAAGGAACACTTGGTTTTATGACAAAAACACCCAAAAATGAGTTAGGGTTCGTAATGGGAGGGTGAGGTTCGGTTGAGAGAGTTTTTAGAAAAGAAAGGGTTAAGGAATGAATGAGAAAAAGTGAGAAAAATGGGTTTAATGGGGTCTGGACCCCGACGACGAGTATGCCTAGAGATTGTGCCATGTGTCACTTTCGCCGGGCACTCTCGCGGAGAGTGTACGTGGCCATAAGGTCCTCCGCGAGAGTGACACATGTCACTCGCTGTCACTTTCGCCCAGAATCCCCGAAGCCCAAAAATCCGATCTTTTTTGACACTAAGGCCCTCGACACTCTTTGGGACTTTTAGTAGCGTTTTCCCAACATGAATCTGACCGAACACAAGGTACAGAAACACCTGGGTGCCCCTATACTTACTGAAAATTACGGGTGTTACAATGTTCATGATTTATTCGTGAAATTGAATGTGGATGCTCATAAGAATATTAACAGTGATGAAAAATATGCAAACCAAGCTTGTTCTGAGAATGTGATAATGTATATGAACAAACTTATGATTATAAACATGTATGATCAAACCTTCCCAAATGTTTATGAAAAATACTCCAAAATAATGTTCAAGAATTCACCATATTCACCAATGTTCATGAACATGGTTGTCTAGTATGATTATGTATTATCAACCTATTTAATGTGAACAAGCATGAGCAGGGACGGACCCAGGAACTTTTTCATATAGTGGCACCATATTTTTTCATACGGTTTTTATCGACGTGTCTTCATCTTTTTACCAACGTTTAATGTCGCCCAATGTGTTTTTAGCCTAACTCCACCGTTTTCGGTGATTTTTAAAGTTTTTTTGCTTGATTTCAAAGATTTTTTTAAGTTTTTTTTTATCAATTTCGAGAGATTTTTTTGGTTTTTTTTTGTTGATTTCAAGGGTTTCTTTTTTTTTTTTTCGGTTTTTTTGGTTGAATTCAAGAGTTTCTTTTTTTTTCCGGTTTTTTTGGTTGAATTCAAGAGTTTCTTTTTTTTTTTTTCCGGTTTTTTTGTTGATTTCAATAGTTTTCTTGTTTTTTGGTTGATTACAAAATACGATTGCACTTCTAAAATAATACAGTTACACCTTCTGAAACGATACGGTTGCACCTTTTACAAACCTATTTTTTTTACCTCACGACGAAGAAACAATACGATGGCACGTGCCACCGTTGGCACCCTTATAGGTCCATCCATGAGCATGAGCATGTATATGTGAACTACCAATTTGTTGTTAATTTAAAATAATGTATCATATTATTTCATTAAATTGTTGTTTATCAACTTACATTTCGAATGTCTTTTGAGTGAAAGAAATCACCATGCGGTCTTATGTGTAACACCCTAAAAATAGGGGTTAATTTAAATTTGTCTTAAATGCGGAATAAACAAGACTACCATAAACTAATCACCCAAAATGAAAATAATAAGTATGTCATTTACATTACAATCAATCAAGTAAAATTGAACTCAACAACCGACTAATCTAGACCCATTAAATCTAGATTATAAATGGGTGCAGGTATTTTACTTCCAAAAGTATACTCCGACTATATCAAGTGTACGCCTCAACAATCACCAAAAACGCTACTATCCTTCAACGACTCTCCACTTAGGCCCGGGGAGTTCCACCGCTAGAATGACCTGCTATACACGTCATGTTAAGAAAAAGTGTTAGGCTAAAGACTAGTGAGATCAAACATTTGTGTTGAGAAAGCAATAAGTTCTAAACGGAAGTAATGAAAGTAAAGCCAGAGAAATAATGGTATATAAACCTTTACCATAATACAAAACCTCTTGGGTTAACGGGGGAGACTCGCTTACTAACACAAGTGACAGAACACAAAAGTAAGTCACTTGACAAGTTAGTAAAACCAACACACATAATAAAGTACACGCAAGGGATGTTAGGCTCGATAGCTTTAAACGTACACCCACGGAAAGTCAACTTCAATCACATAGGGTCCTTACGTTGAGATCCTCATCTAATATCGTATATTAGCACGTAGGACTTATACCTATTTGATGCCTAAACGTGTCTCGATGTGGAAAACTAGCGTTCCATCATCGGACAAAATGATATAAACAATTGTGGGTTCATGACGCCCAAATGCAAACATGTAAGCCAACCAATGCCATTAAGGCCAACCAATATCTCAAATAGTTAATATGTCAACAATTAGGTAAAGATCAAGAATCCATAAGATTTCTCACATAATTTCCAATGGGTTCCCAAAATAATGCTTTGGTCCATAATTTAAATCCAAACACCCAAGACTTCATTTAATAAATACGTATCTCAAAACCCTAATTTTAATTTCAAGCAGTTAGACATAATATTTGAAGTAAACAGACTTCCCATGTGCAAATCCACAAATAGTTCAAAATGTAAGTTCATTAACTTTAAAATCATACCCATTCACATAAACCCTAAAATCTCCAAAGTTAGGTTTTGGTGAGAACTCACCTCTAATCAACTAAATCAAAATGGAGATATTTAGAAGATGAAAATCCATATTTTAACATGTATAGAGTTTATAAAAGAGAATGAACTCACAAGTTAGGTTTTTGGTGAAAAACCTACAAAACCAAGTATGGTGAGAAGATGATGAAGGTCTTGACTACCCAAGCTAGGCTTCTTGAATCTTGAGGCCAAGGATGAAATCAAAGCTCCTTAAATGCTTAAGTAACTCCCTAGGGTTTCCAAGTTTCGAATTTAAGAAGAGAGGAGGGCAATAATGAGGAGTAAATGAGCTAAAGGGGTTGAACCTTGTCTTTATGACCTGCAGGTGGCTTCCCGTGACTTTAGGCCGCGACATAGCCCGCGCGTGTTCCTGAATTTGAAAACAAACAGCGAGTTCCGCAACTTTGGCCGCAGTGTAAAGCCGCACGACTAGCTGTCTCCAGCCAAAACAATTCTTTATTCTAAAGCCAAGGCATAAGTCTCCTCTCTAATACTCATAATGAATTCATTGCAGTAGAATTCCCAAGACTTACAAATAGGCTCGTAAGCAAGATCTATAAAGTACCATAAATTTTTACAGGTGTAACATTATGATTTTACGCATTATTTGAATTTAAATTGTGTTTGTCATGAACATGTGTGAACTACAAACAAATTTAAATATATATTGTGTTTATCATTAAATTATTTGTTCTGAAAATGTGATAATGTATATGAACAAGGGTGATTATGCAACGAACAAACTCATGATTATGAAAATGTATGATCAAGCCTTCACAAATGCTCATGAAAAATATTCCAAAATTCCGTCCCCTTTTTCCAAAAAAAAAAAATTCCAAAATAATGTTCAAGAATTAACCACTGTTTATGAACATGGGTGTCTAATATGATCAACCTATTTAATATGAACAAGCATGAACATGTATATGTGAACTACCAATTTAAATTGTGTTTGTCATGAACATGTGTGAACTACAAATTTATATGTGAACTACCAATTTAAATTTAAATTGTGTTTATCATTTAATTATTAATCATTTAATGAGGTGATGATTATGTTACAAGAGATTGGGGAAATATTTTCCCAAATTACCCTAGATCACCTTTGTTCAACACACGAGTTATTAAATTAAAACTCATCAAATGATTAATAATTCAGATCAAATCTCAATTATCAATTCTCAAAATCAATGGTTTGGATTGGTTCATAAAGTTAATAACAAAATAATTAGACCATATATATATATATATAGGGGAGCGATCAATTGAAAATCAATATTACATTGGAAACTTTGGAAACCGAAATCAACCAATCAGTGAATTTCTTTTTTTTATTTTTATTTTTAATTGAAAAGGTTATTTTTGTCTTCTACATTATTTCATAATATATATGGTAACTGTTATTATTATTATATTAATAATTATTTAATTTTAATTTAGCTTATATATGGTAATAATAATCATTGATTAATTTAAAAATGAGATATTTAATTTAGGTAAATTATTTAATTTTAATTTAGTTTATATATGGTAATAATGAAACAATAATGCTAATACGATGAACCTGATGAATCTATTTTCATTATGAAACAATAATGCTAACACGATGAACCTGATGAATCTATTTTCATCTACGGATATGCAACTGAACAGGTAATGAAACAAAAATGAAAAGTTAACAAAAATGACACAAATTCATCATGTTTTATTATGAAACAATAATGCTAACACGATGAACCTGATGAATATATTTTCATTATGAAACAATAATGCTAACACGATGAACCGGATGAAATCTGTAATCCAATGAAATCTGTAATCCACAAATTCATTCTGTTTCATCACAATATTAGATTGTGTGGGAAATTTTATAATAAAATAAAATTAAAAAAAAATATTTTCTTACATTTTAAAAGAAAAATAATTTTTTTGATGAAAAGACAAATGTTCCACGTTTTCATAGTAAAAAAAAATAACAAAATTTAGATTGCGTGGGAAATTTTATTTTGGTTTCAAGTAATCTAAATAAAATAAATCTTTCTTGCCATATTTGAGACACAAAATCAAAAGACATATTTACCCTTTTCATCTATTATTTTTATTTATTATTAATAAATTAATTAATTTACTACCATATATAATTCAAATGAATCTTAACCATTGATTATAAAGATCAATGGCTGAAATTTGGTTTCCAAAGTTTCCAATGAAACTTGGTTTCCAATTGATACCACCCCTATATATATGTGTGTGTGTGTGTGTGTGATAAGTTGAGTTAATGGTGAGAAGCATGAGAAGTGGTTATCTACCGTTGGATGAGATAAGATGCATCGAGATGCACCAGATCAATTCTCTTCTAAGTCGCAATTCATGGGAGGGCTTGAGATTAAAAGAGATCAACGGTTTCGATCCACTTTATCACTGTTAACTCAACTTTTCATACGATCTCTTGCCTACATATATATATATATATATATATATATATATAGGGGGTCATTCAAGGGAGAACTTGGTTGTTTGTGATAACCGTGACATCCAATCTTAACCACAAATCAATGAATAAATTAGAAAATTATTAATTTTGGTAATTTTATCTTATGATTTTAATTAAAGGGCAACTTAGATATTTTAAAAATAGCCCCTCTCCTCCTTCCTCTCTCTTCTCTTCGGCAAACATTTTCCCGGCGAACTTTATTCCGACAAAAACATGATGCACACTATGATACCCTTAATAAAATAACGAAAAGATATAGTGTGATACACTTAGTAAAGCAAAACACTACCTGATACTATGTGATACACTTCGTAAAACAAGAAAAATACATTGTGATACCCAATAACTTTTAACAGTAAGGCATTACAATGACCATGATACATACTGTGATACCCAAATAACTTTGAACAACAAGACATTAAATGACTATGATACATGTGATACCCAAGAACTTACAACAGTAACACATTAAATGACTGTGATACACACTGTGATACCCAATAACTTGTAGCAGCAAGACATTATATGACTATGATACACAGTGTGATACCCAATAGATTGTGGTCGGCGGTTAGGTTTAAATTAATAAATTACGGTAAATTGAAATAATTTAAATTTGGAATGAGTCAAATAAGGAATTGATTTTTTTATTAAAAAAAATTCAAATTATCAATTTACCAAATTATCCTTTTACATTATTTTAAAAACAAAATTAGTTATATTAAATGAGTGACTCACATTGGATCTAGTTAGCACAAACTACCTAGTTCTCATTTGATTAGGCCATATATATATATATATATATAGGGTGCGTTTCTTTTGCAAACCAAACAATTTGTACAAACTATGCAAACCAATCTTAGCCGTTCATCAAGTCTAATAAATCATGATTATAATGAATAAACTTAACATTTCTTAATTTAAATCATAATTATAATGAATAAACTTAACATTTTTCATATATATCACAATCATTATTAATGAATCATAATCATAATCATTATCCATAAATATATCTATTGTTTCCTAATATAGTGGTTTGCATAGTTTGTACAAATTGCTTGTTTGCAAAAGAAACGCACCCTCTCCCTCTCTCTCTCTCTCTCTCTCTCTCTCTATATATATATATATATATATATATATATGTATATATATATATAAATGCATCACTCTTATCTGGGCTTAATTTCTCCAAGTTGTAAAACAAGGTTTAATTTTCGAGCTTAAAAACAAGTTAATTCAAGCATGGAGTCGAGCTAATTCAAACACAATTATGAAAAACTTATTCACGCCCGAAATTCCTACTACTTAGCTCGGCTCATAGACACACACCCCTGGCCCTGGGTGTAATATATCTGAAAGTAGCAAATTTCCCCCTCCATCATTAAACATAATTACTGTGATAAAATAGGTAATGAAGTATACCAAAGCCTTGCTCATGTGCACTAACACACCCTCTTTACTGGACAAAAAATCATAACTATTATTAATGTACGATCTGATAGAGATTGCCATTGCAAGTTTAAAAAAATAAATGAATAAAAAAATCAAGTGTCATCAAGAACACAGTTTCACACCTCAGAAGATGGCAACAGAAGTGGATGCCTCACAATCTGCTACAAGAAATTAAGCTATCAGAATTCATATATATACCAGTTACAAGTAATATCCAATAATACCATTATTCAGCTTTGCTTAAGATCAATCAACGTCTTCTGCTCGACTGCCCAATTTCACTATGTCTTCAACAAGAATCTTCCCCTCTGTGATATCAAAATTCACTTGCTAGGCAGGGTTATCATTAATGATGACAACTTAAGAAAAAGAAAAGAGTAAAATCGTCCTCCATCTCAAGGATGAAAAGAATGATTAGCGAACGGCGAGTTCACAAAAAGTTGTAAAAGAGAATGTTACAACTTGTAGGAATGGATTGCTAACCTTTATCTTTCGAAAGGTTACTGATAAGTTCTTGAACCCCTTCCTTGCCTAAAGTATCTTTCAGGTACATGGCTGCAGATGCCACTTCCTCAGGAGTAACTTTTCCATCATAATCTCTACAATGTAAAGCAATGCATTATAATCATCTAAAGTAAACCAAATGTACTTGGTATATGATCCCACTTGAAAGTAATTAGGTCGGGGTAGGATGTACGCACAACTTTCCTCTACCCCAAGAGGTAGAGAGGCTGTTCCGTGAAGGCCTTCATCTTGAGAAAAAGTTTTGGACAAACAAGACTTCTTTAGACACCGAAAAGGAGTATGTTCAAGAGACAACAAGGATAGTAAACAGTAAGGGCATAAGCAAAAGAAAAGGTTAAAACCATCCAGGATACAACATATTATAATCTCCGAGCCTAATTTCTCATTACAAGAATGTCACCATGCATATTTTTCTAGCCCTATGGTACCTTGTTAATCTAAGAAAGCTGGACAGTCTCTGAATAATTTGAGCAACTTTTTAGTGTAACTGAATATTGCTTCCATCAACTGCCCTCAAGATGTTCCAATAGTTCAGATATTGTCAAACATATAAAACAAAAACAAAGATAAGAAAGGTTTTTTTTACCGGTCAAGCACTCGCCAACGGTCACCAATCTTTGCATCCACGTCATCAATTTCTTTCTCAAGATTTTGAAGCATAGCATCAACCTAAACGTGAATAAATAAGCACATCAATTCTATGGTAGATTAAAGGCTTCAGGTCGCAACCCAAGCTATTTATGAGTGTCTTACCCTATTTATGAGTGCTGAAGAGACCTCTAGTACATCAGCTGAATTTTCACTTTCCTTGCGGACAACTCTATATGCTTTCATGGCCTCTTTTCCGCCATCGGTGCCCTCTTTTTCCATTATACTGTGATAAAAATTTATCTGCAAAGACAGAAAGATAAACGTAACTAATAGATTAGGAACGCCCTGTGAAGTGTAATGAGCAAGAGCAGTTCACATGTTAGCTAGTTGGAATCTCAAACATTATCGATTTGATACCATCTCACAACCTTGTATCAACAAGTAAAAGATGTAGGCTACAGCTAAAACATAATGCAAGTATACCTCTTTGTTGACAAGCCGTAGAAACTCTTCTCTCTCCCTACTCACAGACTGCAGCAGAAATTAACACCAAAAAGATAAATTATTTTTCAGACAATATTAACAACAGAAGAGAAATATTGACAGCAACTCGTAAGCAAGAACTTGTTTCTCCATAAGAGAAATCCTTACAGATGCAGAAGCTAAAACAGCCAAAGCTTCACTGACTTTACAGAGCTCCTCTTGTTTGTCTAGTGCTCTTGCTCTTGCCTGTTCTTGTGCTTCTGAGGCCGTTACGTTAATCATCTCTTTCAATGTCACATCCTCCTTGCTACCAACAGATTCCATCATCTTGGCTTGCTCCTCTTCCTCTTTCTCTTCTTCTTCCTGTGTATCATTACATAATGGTCAAGCACCATGGTCTTGTGATTGTAAATATTTTTCTATAGGACTCCAAGACTGTTGTATTTTCCATCTACATGCTGAAGATTGAAACAATAATATGTCTCCCTCTCCTAGGATATATGCAGTTTTCTAATCTTAGATGCTCAGAGGATGGAAGGTGGCTCAACATCACACAGACTAAATAAATACCACGAATGGTTGTTTTAAGAAGGTAGCAAAAGAAGATATGCTTATTTGGGATGAGAGAAGAACCTTGATGAGTTCCTCTTGCATTTCAAGGTACTCCAGCTTTCTCTTCCTTTCTGAAACAGAATCCTCCGATGGCAATGTTGTAACACCGACAGTGTCCACAACTTCATCTGGTAATGAAGACAATGCAGCTCGGACAACTTCCTCAGGTCTTAGCTTTCCGGAAACAGTGAAAGACCTGCAAAAAGCATAATTTCTTTTCATAGAGATGCAAAGAAACTCATGACGTTTTTTTCGGGCCAGGAGGGGGGCGGTTATGCACTAACCTGGAAAGGATAAGGAGTGAAGATGGGACAGAGTGATTAAGAGATAAATCCAACCAATCACGGAGCTGCATAACATTCATAATGAGAGAAATAAACAAATTTTTCAATGGATTAAAAGAGCTATTCGTTACACCTATTAAGCTATTCCGTCAACAAACATTGCTAATTCTTAAAAATAAATTGCTTAAGGTTCTTTTGGTGCATGAAATATGCACATAAGTCTATACAGTTAAAGGCTATTACTCAAAGTAGATAGATGATTTGACGAACCAAAGCTGCATAATGTGGTTAAAAGAGGAATGAAATTCACTGCAATAACCAAATGGCAATAGTAGGTGGTTTACATATTAATTATATACTTAATCAAAGTAAGTCTGGACATGATAGTGGAGGTAAGCAACATACGCATGTATGTAAGACTGATGTGTATATGCATGCTAACATATGGTAATTTACTCAGACCACCTCCACCAAGAGGGACAAAGGGTAAGAAAGGGAAAATATATCGAGTGCAAATACACGGCCTACTACTCCTACTATAGTTGTACTCATCATTTGGCCATTTAACAGTTCCATATTGTGGGACCCGTCTATATGCGAGGAGAAATGACATAAAATAGTGGAAACAATTACATCTTTTGAGAACTAAACATAGAACATTTGACATTTTAATCCATTAAAACAAGTCAATTCACCACTACGAGTTCAACCAGCCAATACAATTACATGAATTCCTTCGATACTATCTGTTGATGAGATTCTGTAACACCCGCGATTTCGGAGCCCTCGTTTATGATTCTTGCATTATCAATTGGCATTTAAGATGATAAATCATGAAGGTTTTATACAATTATTATATTAGGATGTTTGAGACTCAAATCGTGGGGAAGGTCGTACGTGTCTCTATGTGAGTGTGAGGGGCTGGCCGTTGCAGGCAACTTGTTGCGGGACCTGGGGTCGCGGGCAAGGTCACGGGAACGGGTTGGAGGTCTTTTTAGGGCCGATTTTGATGCTTTTTGCTCACTTCTTTCTACCATTCTTTCTTCTTACTATTTTCCTTTCGATTTTGAAGACTTGTGGAGCTTAAAGTCTGAATTTTGGGTCTTTTATGGCCATTGTTGATGATTTGGAGTTCTTAGAAGGTTAGAATCGAGAAATGGGGGAAACCGGATTTCTCGCAACTATCCAAGAATTTCAATGTTTGAATCGAAGGTTCATAATGTTAGACTTACTTGATCTTATCAATTGTTATAATTTTTCTCGAATAAATCATTAATTTTCTAGGATAGTATTAAAAGATCTTATCGAAAACTTACAGCAACTTGCTAAACAAAGGCTAAAAGAAAAAAGAACAGGGGTATTATTGGCATAACATCTACGATTGGATTCAAAAAAGCATAGGCTTCGGGCAATTTGGCGAGGAAAAGACTACTCGGATAAAGGGTATAATTAAGACGAATCAAATTAAAGATATTAAGCATAACAAACATTTAAGGTAAGTTTTTAAGCTAACATCTCAAGATCTAGGGTTTGGTCTTTTGCACCCAAAACCCCTCTTTTTCTTTGTAGAGTACTTTTGGGAGAGATCAGAATCTTAGATTTGTAGGTCTAGCTTAAAGATCTAAAGTCTTCACTAAAGGAAGCTCAAGATTTGGTTTGGAACCTAGATGGCTAGATTTAGCATAAATCTAGCAAGGTGAGTTCTAGTTTTGCAAAATGATATACATGTCAAAATATATTTATTTTAGGTTTTGAATACATTTTTATGGATTTATTACAAAGATATTAGGGTTTTATGATTATCTGTACTTTGGGTATATTTGGTATTGGAAACGGAAACACTTTTAAATGAATTTCTAGTTGTTTTGTTCAAGGTTTTACCATACGGTGTTGGGTATTTGTATATTTGGGTATTGGGCATTTTTGCCTTTGTGAAACCCTAAAATGCTCGTAACTTGGTTGTGCTTTTTAAAGAGTGAAATCACTTGAGAGCAACATTTGTTGATCTCTTGTATTTATGTGTTAAAGGTAGAAGTCGTGTTTACACTTTTGAAGTGTTTACACTTTTGAAGTATTTATACTTTAATACTATTGAAGGAGGTTTTCCAAAGAAATCCATGATATGCTTTAGGATAAGATATACATAGATTTGATTATTTGAGGCTTATGGTGATAAAATGAGTTTTAATGGCACTATTTCTCTTTGGATAAATGGTATAATTATAATTTGGTGATGATTTGTTTCTACCCACGAGAGGTTTTTGAATTAATTATACCTTTGTAGCATTAATATGCATAAACATTGGACAAAAGTGGGGAGTTTTGATGTCCTCACTTTGAGACCAATGCCCAAGTAGGCATTGTGGTTGTCTCGGTATTGCGGAAAGGAATCTGTGTAGGGTTGGACTCCGGGATCGTGGGTGTTGCAAAGGTGATCTCTTGTTGGGTCGGACTCCGGGACCCTAGGTATTACGGTAATGAACTCATAAGGATTCGGGCACTGGGACCTTCGTTTTGAGGCTTTGGCCTAGTAGAGTCTACACTAAGTCATCGGGGGTATTGCAAGGGATGAACTCGTGTAGAGTCGGTCCCTGCAACCATTGGCTTTGAAGGTGTAACTCTATGGTGTGTGAGTAGGCACTAAGGTCCATTAATCATTGGCAAGATATATTCCAAAGGTGAAATTTAAATGGAACCTGCTGACGCATTTCCTCTACAGAAAATAATCCAAGCATGCCTCGCTCTCTACAGTCTTCACGAAGCTCAGCTTCAGAAAGAGCATCCACACCACCCTCTGCTTGAATCATCTTATCATCATTCTTTATCCTACAAAGCGAATGTAGAAAATGAACAGTCAAAATAAATAAAAGATCTAAACAACATGCCCCAAATTGGCACCTGTCCTGATTGTGAAGACACCAACAATTAATGTGTGCACTATAAAGACTTGATTGTTGTTGAGGTGTCTTGTGAGGATATTGGCTAATATGCCACATCCTTATTTATTGCTTCCCCATGTACAATAGTTGCTTAACTTTGTAACAGCTTAATCCTAATTGCATATGGCGAACTGATGCATATGGCTGAACCAATATACAGAAGCAACTACTACCAGTTACAAACTACAAGAAATCAACTACATATTAAATGAAACGATATATATATATATATATATATCAAATAAGAAATAAATCGTACCATTGCAATCTTTTGCGAAGCATGTATCGCAAGTAAGCGTCTGTCCCATAAGGTTGGATTCCCATATACTTGCACATATTCACTAAACGAGGCCTAGTAGCACCAACAGATTAAAAAATATATAGTACCAACATTGATATCATATACGATTAATACAAGAACGAGCTCAACCTGCTGATATTATCAAGTGTAAGTTCATCATTAAATAACTTGGCAAATCCCAAAATCTCTTCATTAGAAACAACAACACCTGTTCTGACCTGTATCATATTACAAATTTGTAAGCAAAGCATACTTTTGAAAGAAAACTAGCTAAAAGGTAAATGGCGAAACCAAACCCTTGCCTTGTTTAAAAATTCATCAAGATCTTCAGCTGTTTTCTTAATTTCTCCACTCCTACTACTTTGGACCTCTTTAGCCATTTCTTTTACTGTATCCTGAAGAAATTTTGCGTATTCTATTCTTGCATTTAGCTTTCTTTTCAATGCTTCCTACAGTTAATTAACATACAAGAAAATCAAACAAGATGCTTGCTTGCCCAAAGAAATGAATCAAATTTCCAAATAAGTGTTAATTTAGAAGACGGTATAGTACCTGTTCTTTCATCTTGTCCTGAAAGGTAGAAGGTAACATATTGGGGAATATTTTCAAGAATAGTGGCAACAAAAATTCCATGAAAGGTACAATGATGAAAACAGCAACAGGAAGTAGCCTAAAGATATCTGCAGTGGTTCGAGTCAATTGTTGCCTCTCCCTCCTTGAGAGACTCTTTCCATTAGCAAGCTTTAGAAGCAATCTGGAACTGATCCTGACATCAACACCAAGGAGCTTAATGCCCAACCAATAATGCTTCATGGTGGATACAAAATCGTTTTTCCAGTGACCGAGTTTCTTAGCCCAGTCTTCCCTGAATAATATAGTTTTTGGTTAATGTGATTAAATTAAATAAAATCTGCAAAGATAGATAGATATATGAAATGAAACCTGGTCATGGAAGCCACAGGTCTTAGAGCAGGACCAATCCCCAATAGCATGGCCCATGTCCTGTGCAAAATGGATTTAACAATATCCTTATTAATGTGAGATTGAGTGACCAACTGTTTGGCTTTGGCTTTGGCTTTAGCCTTGGCACTGCTTAAGCCCTCAACAGCTTGATCACATAATTCCTCTGGAGATGCAGCTTGTTTCCTGATCTTTGTATTTGGACAAACAAGTCGGTGTTTGTTATCCTCACTTGGTTGACCGATGGTAGTGTAACGTCGTATTGATGATGATTGTGATACCCATCCAACCCTCCTCCTCCTCCTCCTCATACATGTTGTAGTAATATTAATAGTGTCGTCAGCTGGTACTAGTACTAGTAGTGGAGACAAGTTGTCATTCCATGTAATATTTATTAAAGGATGAGAATCCGCGTAGTAGTAGTAGTAGTTACCAACAGAGACATTCAGGTAACTGGAAAAAAGCCGTCTGTGCCTCAAAATTGGTCTACAAGAAGCCATTATGAAAATGTCCTACCAACAACCGCCTGTAACAAACATGAATATAAATTAAAGTACATATAGTCAGAAGCTAGCAATGACTTGACTGCATGTATATATCAAGTTGCAAGCGAACAAGAAGCTTGATATACTAGTACTAGTATTTATTTAAAATTAATCAGAAATGCAAAGTATTTATTTTGTCCAACACATGATCGGCCTACAAACAACATTTCTTTGTATTATATGTTGAAGACAATATGTATATATGATTGATTATTAGGTATTTGGAATCGAGTGAGAAACAAAAGCAACGACAACAACGTAAATGGATTGATGGATGGACTTACAGTGGGATCAAACAACATATATATATATATATATATATATATATATTATAATTAAAGGAGGAGCTTGCGAGCGTGTATATATACCACCTCTGTGTGTGGGTGTGTATATATAGATACGATACAGAAAGGGAATAGTGTCGTTGTCTTACATGAATTGAAATTGAAATTGAAAATTGAAATTCGAATTGGTATTCGAACGAGGAAAAATGATAGGGCTGCAGTCAAGATGCATGCATGCATACATACATACATACATTTTCTAATAACAACAATAATCATCCTCCATTTTCAATTCAATACATTTAACCCATCCAAATTAGTATAAGGGGTTGTTTACCAAGCTTACCAAGTTATATTAAATTAATCGATGAATATGGTAATTATCAATAATCTTACCCGGTAAGAGGAAAACAATGGTCGAAAGTCTTACCCGGCAAGTGAAGACGACAACTCTTACCTGATAAATTTTTGCCTACAATACCATTTTAATGAACTAAAATCTTACCCGATAAGGTAAGTGATGGTGTCGAATTTAACCGATAAATACTTACCGGGTAAGTGTTTGAATAAATTAATAAATGGTCTCTAGCTAAATCTCATCTTTAACAAAAAATCAATTTCAAAAGTTAGAATTCAGAATCACACGAAATATGATTATTGTTATTAGTATAATTTTATTTGACTTTTTTAAAAATTAAAAATGTTCTATTAACTAAACATAAAATACAATAGCATCTTCAATCGCATATTTGATAATAAAATGAACGACACTCTTGCATCACTATCGCCTTCCATTTCCATGGGAAATTTTCAACTACAAAAATTGTTAAATATTTAAGAGGAAAGGTCTAGAAAATTTGACTTTATTATTTTAAATGATTATCAGTGTGATGCTTCAATTGGAAAAATAAGAAATTTTCATTTGATTATTAGTTTTATAAAATATTTTATCATAGGTTGGTTTTATCAAGTGATCAAATGTAGAGCTTGAACAAGTTGTAAACTTAAATGTTAAAGTAATTTCAAGAACATGGGCTAATCATGTGATGCAACGGGATTAAAAATTTAATTATTAACTGCTAATGAAATTAGTACCGTTTCTTATTGAAAATAAAATTCAAAACTTATGTTTAAATAATATGAAAATTAAAAGGTCGTGGTTAAACATGACTTGCTAATTTGAAGACCCGGTAAAAAAAATCCTTAGAAATATATCATTATTGGTATCAAATTAAAAATAAAAAAAATCTCGTTTTTTTGGTATAATTTGTTTAATTCAAATTTGTATTATAATTTAAATATTTTAGATTTAAAAATAATGATATATTTAATTTAGGGTGTTGTTAAGGATACCCTCTTATGTGAGAGGGATTGATGATGTCATTTTTTTTTATGTGAGAGGGAATGATGATGTAAGGTGATATGGATAAATTTCACCTTAATTTAGTATTAATGATAAATATATTTTTAGATGAAAGTACATTATTTAGTTGAATATAATAATGAGATATTTTGTTATGACTTAATGGTTATTATGTATTTATATGTGTTTACCAGTTGATTATTAATTAGTTTTAGAGTAAATTACACTTTTGGTTCTTGTGGTTGTCATTCATTATCGACTTTGGTTCATCTTTCAAACTAATTACACTTTTGGTCATTATGGTTGACATTTTATTTCACTTTTGGTCCCTATGACTGACTTTATTTAAAATTGTTGGTTAATTAAAGGGTATTTTAGTCCATTTACCTTTTCTTTGTATTTTTCAATTTTTTCTTTTATTAAAGTATATAGTAAATTACAATTTTAGTCCTTGTGGTTTGTTTCTTTTTTTTTGTGTGTGTTGTGTCTTTCCTATTTTTTTCATTTTATATCCTTATTATATTAATTAACTAATGATAATTTTTACTAAAATACATTAAAAATACATATCGATATCTTTAAAAAGGTTAATTATTGAATATTTTAAATTTTTATCGCAATTTATTCAATATATATATATAGGGAGAAGTTCATTTTAGAAATGGTAAATGTATGAGAAATAAAGAAGTAATCATAGTCATTCATCTGGTCAACATTTGCGGCTTTGACCGCGAAACATCGGATAATTCCTTGCATGGTCTATAGAAGGTAGAGGGGTAGTTTCGTAAAATACGCGGGATGAGTTCATATATGAACCTATATGATTCACATATAACTATATGTTCATATATGAATCAGTTAATTAGTTCATATATGAATCTGTTAATTAGTTCAATTGATTCATATATGAACTTACAGTTAATTAGTTCATATATGAATCACAAAGATTCATAATGAATCAGTTAAAAGAGTTCAGATGTGAATTACACTGATTCATATATGAACACAGCCCGTGTATTTTGTAAAAATTACGAAAGTGTCCTTCTATTTTTGGAATAGCCGCAACTTTTGACCAATCAAAGCCGCAATATTTGACTAGTCAAATTCGATCTTGACCATATGAATGGCTAGGATTACTTCTCTATTTCTCATATATTTACCATTCCTCAAATGAGCCTAAGGCTATATATATATATATATATATATATATATATATATATATATATAAGGGCCTAGGGGACCTTTCATGGGAGACCCTAGTATTTTGTGGTAACTATGAGATCCAATCTCATCCATCCATTTAATTACTCAATGGTCTAAAATAACTAATAGAAATATTACTTAAAAAAAGGATTTTATGCTATTAAATTAGGAAAAAAGGGTAAAATTGTCAAAAAAACATTGAAATTTAGTGTTATCTCATTTAGGCGCCAACCGATAATTTAGGCAGTGAATCAGATGTGATAACCTCCAAACATTGAAACATATCAATCCATTTGCGATGTGGTACATTATGATCTGCTTGCAAAAACGTGTGTTACATTATGATCATATTGCAAAAAACGTGTTACATTATGATCATCTTGAAAAAAAGGTGTTACGGTATGATCGTCTTTCAAAAATACGTGTTACGTTAGTGATTATGAATCGTTGAACCCTTAACTTATTTGTTTGCGATGTGGTACATTATGATCTGCTTGCAAAAACGTGTGTTACATTATGATCATATTACAAAAAACGTGTTACATTATGATCGTCGTGCACCAAAGTGTGTTACATTATGATCATCTTAAAAAAAAGTGTTACGGTATGATCGTCTTTCAAAAAGTGTGTTGCAGACTTCTATAAAAAAAGACAATGTAGAACCATAAAGGATGCAGACTTCGGCTACAAGATTGAATATTTCATACGATCAAAGTTCAAACCAAGGATATCTCGGAATCAATTTGTTGAGATTTTCAAGGAAACAATATATTTAATTGATAAATAATTGATATTTTCAGTTACAAATTTGTTTTTAATATTATTTAATTTATCAAATGACTAAAATAGCTTTCCTTATTAATTAATAAAAAATAATAAAAAGATTAGATGGATAATCAAAATTTATCAGTTTACGCTAACTAGTTGCCACAAAATACTAGGGTCTCATATGATTAGGCCCCTATATATATATACAATCAGTTTACGCTAACTAGAAAAAAAAAACTTCTCTATTTTAAGTTGTGTTTAATTTTTTTTATTGTTTTTTCTTATTTATATATGAAAAAAATCAAAATTTATCTATGTCTATTAATAAAAAAACATGTATCATTTTCGTATGTTTTATTTAATTAGATGTGTATCAAATAAAAAAAAAACTTTATAATATAATTATTATTTAGTTTTTTTTTTCAAAATATAAACTTAAATTTATTCGAATGAAAAATAAATAACCAATTAACAAGACAAACACTTGTCATGTTAAGACCTGTCCCATCCAATTATGTCATGTCCAATTCAGTCCAATCATGTTTGCATACTAAATGTCACCTTATTATTTGTTTGATCTGAAATGCAAGTTCATGAACCATGTATATTTTATCTTGTAAATCATTCTTTTTGATATATTGATTTATGAAAATAAATAAATTAATGAAAATGTGTTGTTGTTAGTTGATTATTTATTTTTAAAAAATAATTATTATAATATAAAGTTTTTTGTTCGATACACATTTAAAAAAATGTAATCAAATGAAATATATGAAAACGATACATTTTCTATTAATAGAAATAGATAAATTTCGATTTTTTTCTTACATAAATAAGAAAAATGGTAAAAATTTTAAGCACAACTTAAAATAGAAAAGTTTTTTTTCCCAGACTAGTGTAGACGAATTTGTAGATATATATCGGATAAATTGCGTAAAAAATTAAAATTTTTAAAGATATCGACAATACTTTTCTAATGGTGTAATTTACAAAATGAAATATGTATTTTTAATGTATTCGTAGTAAAAATTATCATTAATTAATTTATATAGTAAGAGTATAACATGAAAAAGTAGGAAAGACAAAAAATCAAAAAGATAAACCACAAGGACTAAAATTGTAATTTACTATATAATCTATTAAAACAACAACAACAAAATGAAAAGGACAAAGAAAAGGTAAATGGACTAAAATACCCTTAAGTTAACTAATCATTTTAATTAAAGTTAGTTAGAGGGACCAAAAGTGAAACAAAATGGCAACCACAGTGACCAAAAGTGTAATTACTTTGAAAGAGGGACCAAAGTTGATAATGAATGACAACCACAAAGACAAAAAATGTAATTTACTCCTATTTTTATAAAATTCAAAGAGTTTTAAGAAATTATACATATATTGTAAGGGTAAAGTTCATAAAACCCAACAACGTGTTAGGCGATATACGGACAACGTTCGGGCTACGGGGAGTGGCGAGACGGAGCCATACGATTGTTTGTGAGGGTTTTATGACGTAGAGTTTGAGAATGCTAAAACTGATTTAGATTTTTTTTACTTTAAAACTTACATAGTCAGTTCCAGGTATCTTTAAAAAATGGTAACCAATTTTTAGAAATTCGATGGTTTATTTATTCAAAAAAAATTAGGGACTTAATCATTCAAAATTTGAAAATTTAATGATTTTTTCATTTGAAAAAATAGTTGAGGGAGTTAATCAATTAAAATAAAAAAAAAGTTTAATGATTTTTTATTAAAAAAAAAATAGTTCAGAGACTTAATCATTCAAAATAGTATAGTTTATTGTTTTTTTTTAACTTTTCCCTTTATTGTAATTATTTATAAATTTAAAGAAGTATACATTACTAAGTAATACAAATGTTTAATAAGTTGTTTTTAAATTTTCTTACAATAATATAGTATAGATATAGATTAAAATTTAGTGAAAATTTCAAAAAAATTCAAAAAAAACATTTCAGATATTTAACCATTTAAAATATGAAAGCTCATTGGACTTTTTTCAGTTTAATTAAGTTCAATTATTTATTTGTATGAATTCACAAAATTTCAAGGATTTATTTGTTAAAAAAAATTAAAGACTTAATCATTCAAAATATAATATTTTCTTGGACGAAACTCAAAATATATAGTTCGTTGGTTTTTTATTTTTTATTTTTTTGCATTTTTCCTAAAATTTATCCACTTTCTTATCCTTATCCCCTCTAGCATACAAGCTAGAGACAGTCGTGAGTTATTATTTGCCAGACAAAAAACCCGACAACCGTTAGTTATGCTTGTGAGAACACTTTTGAAAAGAAACACATCTATAATTTAACGAATAATTAAGAATACGAACATTTAAAAAGAATTTGAAATCAATATTTATATTTTAAGATATACAACTTTTTTGTTAATCATGTATATATATTTGGAGTGTGATAAGCTATTAAGTTGAGAACAGTTAAAGGGCTGTTTGTTTTTTCATTTTCAGAGCTTATTTACCAATTATCACTTTTTTTGGTCAAAAGTTTCCCAAATACGTCTGTTTTCTTTTTATGTATTCAGACCCACTTATCACTTAAACTCTCCTGAAACAAAAAGTGATAACCTAATCACTTATTATCACTTTTTTCAAGATAGCCGCTCCACACCCTCGCCTCGACCAAATCAATCGTCCAAGCCTAGTAAACTCCAGATCGATCTCCAATCCGGTCGTTCTCCAAATCGTTTGATCTCCAATACGGTCATTCTCCAAATCGTTCGATGTTCTGTCCGGTCGTGCTCCAAATCGTTCAATTTTCTGTCCAGATCGATCGTTTCTTGCAGCACCTACTCCTGATGAAGATGAATCAAGCAGCGATGTGGGTAATCTAGGAGATGTTTCAAGCTTTGTGGGAGTATGATTCTAGTGGGAATCAGGCTGTGTTCTCGATCAAGCTTGGTTATTTTTTCCAAGTTTGGGATCCTCTGTTGAACACTAATCATGATATTGTTTATGGTTGTATTTCCCCTTTTGTTGCTGTCTCATTGGTCTTATATCTACTGGTTTGAATGGTAGTGTAATATCTCGAAATTTTGAAAGAAAATATTGTTCAAATAAATGTATTGGTTCGAATTTGAAAACCATGTGGAACTAGATGGACTAAAGTTGTCAATAGAATTTTTTTTTTATAGATATTATGGATAACCATCTCGTAATTATGCTTAGCCCATTAGGGTTCTACAAAATTAATGGTTTATTAGTGCAGCAAAAGAGAAAAGGGAGAAGAAGAAAAAAACGAGAGTCCGGTTGAAATATTTGGGGTTTGAAGCATCGATCTTTAGGGTTTAAGATTGGGTTCGTGTTTGAAGTTTTGATCGTGATATTAAAGATTTGTTGAAGAAAATCGATGGAGTTCTCATTGGATATTTTCTTGGATGTTAGTTAAGGTACGGATTCCTTATTTTCCTCTCATTAATTTGCGTTATTTGAGTCGATATATACGTGTACGGATTCTTCATGTTCCCCATTTTTTTTTGTTCATTCGATCCGTTGTTTTTATGTTAATTCCGTTTATGCTTATTTGATTCGTTACATATATGTATGATTTCTTTGCGTTTTGTTTCGACTCTTTTCGTTATTTCTTCCATCAAGTCGGTTTCCTTCCCGTCCTATTAGTTGATCGTTTAGTTTCCTATTGGTTTTGTATAAGATAAATCGTGGTTTGAATATGTTCAAAACGTCAAACTCAATTTATAAATCTGCTGAATTCCCTTTTTGAAATTTCGTGTTATTTGTAAAAATCATAATAAATCGCTCGTTTATCGGATTAAGGCATACGATATATTTTTGAAAAGCTGGAGATGTTGTCTACGATTTACTGTCACACGAGCAAACTGTAATTTTTATTCTAAGGTGTCTAAAATCTGGGTTTTCCAAAACTGATCTCGTTTTAGGCCAGAACAGCGCGACGGTTTTCAAAAATTCGTGTAAAATCCATTTTAAATCCGATTCAGTCCATTCTTGATTCGTTGGAATCCTAAGACATTTATTTAAAACTTCTGTTTAGATATTGTTTTCTAAAACTTATTGTAATTATGATAAAATATCGTATTTGTAAACGTGTAAAGTTCTGAAAATAGTACGACATGATTTCGAAAAGTTGTGTGTGTGAAATTCCTAGTCTATGTTCGGATTTGATTCGCCGTACGTTTTTTTGGTTTCAACTCTTTTGTAAAGGTTCATAATGAAGTTACGTCTTTGTTTACTAAACTCGTTCCTTTTAAATTCCGTTTCTATTTGTAAGTATTTTAGTTTTAAAGTGTTTAAAAAAAATAAAGCTTTTGAGTGGAGCGATCAATATTTTTTGTACGTTTAAATACCCTTTTTATTCGTTTTGTAATTCGTATGATTTGATATTCATTTAGTATGACCACATGTGTTGTGACATACTTTTGAAGTTTATACGTTAAGGTTTACCGAGCTACTACTAACCACCTATGGGGGTACCATAGGCACGCCATTGTGGCACCGATGGCGTGACACTACCCATGGTGGTGTGATCAGTCCACGGCGTCTCCTTTTGATTTTGTGTGCTCTGATGAGAGCTGGCGTGGTGTAATGGGAGGCGTATGGGTCGACCCTAGTTTGTAGGGTGGATGATGGTGTAGTGCCCAACACCGCATCTCACATTAGTTAGTACAGTTGGATGAGGATGTCCAACGTACGTGCCTATGTGGCTTATGTCTGACACTTGTTGTATCTGTTTATGTGTGATATGAAACTCAAGTGTATGCGATTATTTGTTCGAGCTCGTTATGCAATCTTATGATATGATTTTGATTTGAGTTTCTTTGATTCGTTTGGTACTAGTGACCAATTTTTGTTCTAATGTGACGATTTTGATTTTAATTTTGATTATGATATAATGAATTTGGATATAATTTTGTTATGGTCTTTGATTAAGTAATTAAATTGAGTTATTTGGTCTAACTTCTTTTGATTTCTTTTTCTTTGTTCCGGGTTATTTTGATATGTTGTTGAGGTTAAATGTGGAATAAATTTTACTCAATCTAACTTTCATGAACACTCAAAAATTCGAGTCTCGTGTGCAAAATCTAGATTTTTTTATATTCTGTATTGGGTTCAATCATTCTTTTGTTATCTATTGTATCTGTGCACTAAGCGTTTGACTCAGCCGCATTTCTTTGTTCGCGGCAGGTATTCAAAGGGAATCTAAAGAGTTTAAGAGATTCAGAGCTTCATCCTATATAAGAGGTTGTTGGTAAGAAGTTTTAGGTTTTATTTATGGTTTGATGTAAGTATTGGAAGAAAGAAAGTGTATCGTTCGAGACAATTATTATTTTTGATGGTGCTTATTTTAATCAAGGTTTAATAATGCTCTATATGTTTGTATTGATGGTTTGTTTTAGGTTAAGATGTAATCTCCTTTCCAATCTCGGGAAGGGGGTGTTACAGGTAGCCATATGGTGGTTTATCAAATTTGGTTCTATCTTGGGTGGATTGATTGTGACAGTAACTATTTTGTTCTTCATCAATTTCAGTTTAGATTTTGGTTAGGTTTTGTTTGGTTCTCATTTTTTATCTCTTGAGTATAGGACTAATTGATGTTTGTTTGTGGCTGGGGAAGATTGGTATTGTAATTGGTTGGAACTAGGGGTGTTCGCGGTGCTGTTTGGGGCAAATTGTAAACCGTACCGCATATGCGGTTTGAGTATTTTTTCAAATCGCGTACCGCACCGCATATATCTCAAAATGCGGTGCGGTTTATGCGGTTTGTACCTTGCGCACTTTACACCTAATTTAATAATTATAAGATCAAAACTTAATTTTAAAATCAACGATAACTGATCGTAGTCCAAAAAATTAAAATATTCAATATGCCAGATTCCTAAATACATATTTATATAAATATATTGCAATTGTTCTATATATACCTATATGTGTGTGTAATATATAAAATTAAAAATATATACATATATATAATGTGTTGTGCGGTGCGGTTTGAGCCGCGGTTTGATAACTCAAAACCGCACGCATAGTACGGTTTGGTAAAAATGCAAACCGCAAACCACACCGCCAGTGGCGGAACACTGTTAGGGCTATGGCCACCACCAAAATGTTATAAGGTTTAAATATATATTTAAATAGTACGGTTTAAGGTTCAAATAGAATATTATAAGGTAAAGATACACAAAAGTTACTTGGCTCAGTTGGTTAAAATTCTTTGGCCACCACCAAAATGATTTCAAGTTCGAACTCTGTATCCTCCACCTTTCAACAACTTTTTGTTATTATTAATTGAAAACCATTTCCCTATTTAAATATCTACTAATTATATTATTTATTTTTTTATTGATTGAAAAACCATTTCCCTATTTAAATATCTATTAGTTATATTATTATTTTTTTTTTTACAATACTATAAAAGCTTGTTTTTACTCTACCTTTCTACAACTTTTTTTATTAATTAAAAACCAATTTTCTTCTAAATATCTATTAATTATATATTTACTTTGTTTACATTGGTACGAAAACTTGTTTTTAAAATTTGTGAAAGTCTTATGTTTGTAAAATAGAAGTGTACTCGTGCAATACAACGTGATACATTTTTTTGATTTTTTATTCCTTATTTTTGTCGGTTTTATGTGGTTTTGAGAAAACAATAATGTTTTTATGTTTGAATAGAATATAAATTTGAAGACACCATATAAATTTAGAAAAGTATACCGATATTATTATCAAATTAACAACTTAAAAGTTCTCGTTTTTTTTTGTATAATTTGTTTAATTCAATTTCTTTTGTTATAATTTAATTTAAATTTGATAACGATGTAACTTATTTTAGGTTTAATAATATAATTTTTCTTCGTAAAAACAATAATTAACTATTATATTAGAACTCAATTATTATTTTAATTATATTTTAGATTATTTATATCTAAAATACGATGATTATCCTAATTATATAAATAATTTTAGTAGATCATGGTAAAAAAACATAAAAATCAATAATTTTATATAATTATTTTTTGTGTTACTGAATATCTTTGTAATATTATTTTTCGGCCCCCGGGGTTATTTGGTCCGTGTTCCGCCCTTGCACACCGCGAAAAGTTCTAAACTACACTTTGTGGTGCGGTGCGGTACGGTGTGGGCGGTTTATGCGGTTTGGCGGTTTAGATGAACACCCTTAGTTGGAACCTTGATAAAATTGGAAAGAATTTCAACTGGTTTACCACCTATGATATATGTGGTTTAAGAATTCAGACGTTTGTCAACTTACAAAAACAAACAGTCTTTTTGATTCAGATTTCAAATTTCAGTACCAACTTTTAAGAATCTGTGGTGAAATCAGACTTCAGCACATCTTAAAAAACAAACGCCACCTTAGTCTCCATATCCACCTTACATAAAAATTATTAGAATTAACAACTTTTACAACAATAAAACGTAAATATGTAGCAAAATAATAAAGCAAGTCTTGTAACTTTGATTGAAACTTTGCACAAAATGTTAAATGATTAGAAAAAATTAATACTAATCATTTTTTCTCAAATTTTGTAACATCTCATAGAAATAAATGGAAAAGTAAAAATAAATATATAGTAAATAACACTTTTGATCTCTAGGTTAACACTCACTAGTCACTATCAAGTCTCCTCCATATTTTGAACTAATATTTTTCCACTATGTCCTCTTACTAATAACTCCAGTTAAAAAAGTCTGTTAACCTAGGGGGATCAAAAGTGTAACAAAATAACAATCACAATGACTAAAAGTATAATAGTTCAAAATGAAGACGAGACTTAATAATGAGTTGCACTATAGAGACTAAAAATGTAATTTACTCTAAATATAGTATAAATTGCAATTTTTGTTCATATGGGTTATTAAAATTTATTGTCTTCATCTTTGATCTTTCAAAATTATGGTAACTAACTTTGTTAAATTTTAACCTCCTTTAACTCAAAGGCACCATGGTCTCTCTTTTATTTATTTATTTATTTATTTATCATTTTATAGATTTTTTCATTAAATTCCATTATACTTTATATTATACACATATACATGTAGAGTCGAGTTCAAACGAGAACAATACATATTTAAAAGAATACGATAACCAACAAAATCACATATGATTTACATTAATGCATGAAAAAAACCATGAGGGCGACTTTGGCTGCGGCTTCACGTCCGCGTGGTTTTTTCGCACGTTAATGTAAAATCATATATGATGTTAGTCCAACAAAGTAATGGCAATAGAAAGCTAGTATTGTAGAAAGGGGGAGGGGGTTGAATACAATACTCATAAATTTTCACTTTAATTTAATTATCTATTAATAAAAATCAAGAATTACACACAGAAACTTTTAATATTGTTGCGGAAAGAATAGATAAATCTATTCTAACAATCTATCACTAAGAAACAAGAACATAACTTAAAACACAAAGATTAAAACTATGAAGTTTGAGAGAAATAAAGAGTCTGTCGTTTTTTTTAAGCACTTAGAAATCTTTTCAAAAAGGGTAACCTTGCATGAGAGGAATCTTCACTTTAAATACTATGCATTAAAAGCTTGAGAAACTTGTCACTTTTGGATTAAATGTCAGAGATGTCATTCAAATAGACAAATTGTCCTTTTTGTCACAATATGGAGCACAGTTGACCTTCATACCTTGATGTGGACAATACCTGAAAAAGGTGTATAAGACAAACATCCTTTTTCCTGGTTCTTCAGATAATGTCCCCATCATTTCATGATTTGGTGAAGGTTTTCTTGGCACGAGGACAAAGGAGGATCCTCCGAAAAAAGAGGATCCTACCGATTTGTCATGAGGAAATCGGCATGTAGGAATAGCTTAGTTGAAGATTGGAAGCTCATCTTTGATCCACATATGAAGATTCACTTCTTGCTGATTTCGGCTAGTCTTCGACTTCATCGATCTTTAAAAGCATGACTAAGCTATTACAAAGAACCTAAAAATTATTTAAGTACAAAGAATGTTTCAAAGATAGCAAATGGAATTCGGGAGGTCATCCTCAAGATCTTGATGATCCAAAGCGGGAGGTCATCCTCAGGATCTTGATGATCCAAAAAGGGAGGTCATCTTCAAATCTTTGATGACTCCACAATCTCCCCTATTCAAAGATTATAAAGGAGATCAGGATGTCATCTTCTTTGGAGACCCAACAATCTCCAAATCCTTGAAGACCCAATAGTCATCTTCAAATCCTTGATGACCCAACGGGAGGTCATCTTTAAATCTTTGGTCACCCAACAGGAGGTCCTCTTCAAATCTTTGGTGATCCAACAATCTCTTTATATTTGAAGATGACATCCTATACTTAGAAAATCTGAGTAAATATATGAATAATACGATTTGACCCTGTTTTATTCTTTTGAGTTCTTTTTCACATTGTCCATTTTTTTTATATATATAATTTTTTTATAACTATGTACAAAAGAATAAATAAATACAATGAATAAAGAATGAGAAAGTAAATAAATATATACAAAGATACATAAAACAATAGTCGGAATCGTTTGAACTTGAGTGGCTGGTTACTCCGCTTCAACTCATACTCCCTCTTAACTAATGTCTGGTGGCTTTGATCACACAGTCCATCGTAAATTAAGTTTTAAAGAGAGCGTGAGAGAGAGAGAGATAAATATGCATCAAGATTATTAATGAGATGAGTTGAACTCTATAATGATGTATTTAAATAGTGATCCGAACCGTCTATGCATCTCCAAACTGTCCTATACTTCTATGACACACATGCTTCTTATAAAACTTAGCATACATACATATATATATATATATATACATATATATATATATATAGTTGTATGAAATTAATAATTAGAGACAACTTGTGGGTCGAAGTAAGCCGGAAGCAGTACCAACAACATAGGAGCATGATGAGGCAGCTGGTTGGCCCCCATATATGAGATTAACATCCTTTAGTTTGATTCCACTACACGGCTTCCCCTTGCTACAATCAAATTTCACCGCCACTCGTGTTGCTGATGTTCCATGTACATCCTCATACATCACGTTGCTGATCTTTATTCCCGAAACTTGATTGGGGCAATTATTATTGTTGGGGCAGTAATTTGCATCAATTAAGATTGGGTTTTGGACGTTGATCATAGTTGCATGCTGAAAAACAACATCCTTCACGAACCCATTGCTGCGCCTCGCCCATGTCTTTATCCTCACACCATTTTGAGTACCTATAAATGTTGTTGTTTTTACTGTTACATTCTGGACACCGGCTTCTTCCAATTCCCACCCTAGACTCCCAATGCTGCACATGCAAACAAATACGTACTCTTAAATGTATGTACATCTAGCTAGCTAGTTAATTAATTAAGAATAGTAGCTTAATTAATTAATTGCTAAATAATTGATTAAAAAATAACATATTTATATACATACGCACCTTATGCCATGACCAGGGCCGCACACCACCTTCTCTATCCAAATATTAGAATTGCCCGGGCCTATTGAGACACAGTCGTCCCCTGTTGAGATCTTAGAATCCAAGATGGTGACACCTGTCGAATATGTTAAATGGATACCATCTGTGTTAGGGCTGACCCCGGGTGCTGAGACACTCACTCTTTGTAGCTTGGCGCTGTTGCATGCATAGAGTAGGATATGGAACATTTGGCTATTTAATGACCTTAACTTTTGGATCACTATGTTTTGAGAATGGTAGAAGCCAAGTGTCTGCACGTACATATATATACATGTTCATTAAGTAATATATACATAATACATATTCTTTCAGAAAAAGGTATTAAGAAAAAACTAGGTGGTGGTACTCGTACCGTAGCTCCTTTAGGACAAGTAGTCTTTCCAGAGGACTTGCAAGCCCATAGAGGAGCACCTTGCGCATCAAGGGTTCCACCGGAGATGGTAACATGGTTAACCCGATAGAACTTAATCCAAACTTGGGCGTTGCCAATAGCATAATAATTAGTAGGAGGAGCCACCAAGGTTCCATCTATGTTAATTGTGATGGATTTGCTTTTACATCCTTGGCCGATGAATGTGATAGCAGATGCAATCAAGTACCTTCCAGTGGGAACGTAAATGATGGCCGAATTGGTTGAGTTACATGCCAAACCCCATGCTTTGAGGAATGCGTTTCTTGAATCTGAGAGGCCATTGCCTTTAGCTCCAAATTTCAGGACGTTGTATGTAACCTTTGTTGACGATGAGTATTGGAAGAGGAGAAAAAGAATAAGTAATGTGATATTATATTTGATCATGATCATGATATACATCTTAATCTTTCTTCTTCTTAGGTACATACAATTATAAAAAAGGTTTAAGTTAATAATATTGGTTAAGTTTGTACCTCTTGATTTAGTTATTTATAATCATTAGTAATACAAAGATATGATTGATTACAATAGTGGAGGTAATTATTGGTAATCATTGATTAAAAGTAGTCCGTATGTATAGG
The DNA here is from genome assembly GCA_954870635.1 of Arctium minus. NCBI lineage: Eukaryota > Viridiplantae > Streptophyta > Magnoliopsida > Asterales > Asteraceae > Arctium > Arctium minus. The sequence goes on along the minus strand of OX941085.1, from coordinate 74,110 downwards.
AGTACATAATTAATCATCAATCGAATGTCAAATGAGTAGTAACATGCAAGGAATCTTAATAATGTAACATTACTATTATATCCCTCTTTGTATAAATCCTTTGTTTAAATATTCAAATTTTTACTAAATTAATTTCTCTAAAGTATTGAAAAAATGATTTTTTTTAAAATAACGAAATTATACATCATGATAATGTGAACTGTAGATGGTACTTGTTATTTAAATGCATGAGGCATATGATCCCACATGCGTTAGCAGCGGAATGTCAACCCAAATAAAAATATTCCACTTCTACCAACACTTCACATGTATGCTATATATATTTGCATTGTTCTCATGTTTCTGTTTTTATTATTATTAAAACCGAATACAACATTCTTTTATAACTTCATTAAATTCTTTTTAAGCTATGATTATAATATATTATTGATGAAGTTAATTAGTTATGATCAACAAGTTTTTTTAATATATATATATATATATATATATATATATATATATATATATATATATATATATATAGGGGAGCGATCAATTAGAAACTAGTATTATATTAGAAACTTTGGAAACCGGAATCAACCAATTAGTGAATTTCTTTTTTTTATTTTTATTTTTAATTGAAAATATTATTTTTGTCTTTTACATTATTTTATAATATATATGGTAACTGTTATTATTATTATATTAATAATTATTTAATTTTAATTTAGCTTATATATGGTAATAATAATCATTGATTAATTTAAAAATGAGATATTTAATTTAGGTAAATTATTTAATTTTAATTTAGCTTATATATGGTAATAATGAAACAATAATGCTAACACGATGAACCTGATGAATCTACTTTCATTATGAAACAATAATGCTAACACGATTAACCTGATGAATCTATTTTCATATACGGATATGCAACTGAACAGCAGGGCCGTGCTTCAGGGTGTGCCAAGGTGTGCCGCCGCACAGGGCCTCCGTTTGTCGGGGGCCTCCGATTTTTAATCTTTTTTTATATGTATAATAATTAAAATACAAGAAAGAAAATCCACTTAAGTAAACAAGTTGTCTTGTGGCCTAAATGGATAGTGTGCCCCACTCTTTAATATAGGTCTCAGACTCGAACCATCTGCACGCCTTAGCTTTTTGTTTTTCTTTTTAAGTAGTTCTAAGTTATTTTCCTTTTACAATTTCTTAATTATATAAATAATTTGCTTATTTACTTTCAACGTAAGAAAGAAGACACAACTTAATTACATTAAAAGTTTGTGATTTTTGTTATACTTTAATTATATGAATATTTTTAGTGATTCGTCTATTTTTTTTATTTACTGGTCGGTACCAAAACATCAACTTTCCTTATTTGTCTGTATTTTGATTTTTATAGCCTTTAAATAGTCGAATCATGCTTCCTTATTTCTTTGTTTTTGTTCATTTATTTCCGTATATAATGTTTCTTATTGATATGAAATCTCTTGTTTAAACCTTATGATATCCTCATATCTATATTGGATTTTATTCTCTAAATTATCCTCTAGAAAGCCAAAATCCCCCTTTTTTCGTTTTTATTTTACTGTCTTGACCATGAATTTGTAACGTTTGTTCTTCAGTTCTTTCCTTTTTCAAGGTATACATTTCAGTCTATAATTTAGTGACATTATTAATTTATTTTATTTTTCAGTTTCTTTCTATTAAATTTGTTTGATTATTTAATGAATATTACAAATTTCCTTGACCGCTATTGATTATTTATATATTTCTTTAATCATTTTTCAAAACTTTTGAAATCTTATCGGCAATCGACTATATCTCAAAAGAGATTAAATGTTGCCTTTGATATCGATTGAAAATAAGTTTCTAGCAAATCTTGATTGTGAAAGTATGATTAGATGATTTTGTTTCAAAAAGTGTTAGGAGATCTATGTTAGAAAATAGTAATGCCTAATTGTTTGTGTTCTTTTGGAAATATGTATATTGTAGTATCAGTTTATTATTGAAGAATGGATAACTTTTTATGTAGTATCAGTTTATTATTGAAGAATGGATAACTTTTTATGTTCACTACTAATAAACTATTTGTGTTATATAGTACATTATACTTATTATGAGATTATTTTTAATTTTCTTACTAATTAAATTTAAGCTATTGTTATCACCTAACTAGTCGTATGAAATTTATGATCATTAATTTTAAGATTAAAGATCAATTTGATTTATATTTGAATCTTGTTTATGATTATTTGTACTTCAACATATATTTTAATATAAGCAAAATTATTTTTGAATTTAATAAAAAAAATTAATAAATAATATAACTAAAAAAATATAGAATCGCATTTAGATTTTTGCACAAGGCCTCCCAAATGTCAGGATCGGCCCTGCTGAACAGGTAATGAAACAAAAATGAGAAGTTAACAAAAATGACACAAATTCACCATGTTTCATTATGAAACAATAATGCTAACACGATTAACCTGATGAAATCTGTAATCCAATGAAATATGTAATCCAATGAAATCTGTAATCCATAAATTCATTCTGTTTTATCACAATATTAGATTGCGTGAGAAATTTTATATTAAAATGAAATTAAAAAAAAATCTTACATTTTAAAAGAAAAATATTTTTTTTGATGAAAAGACAAATGCTCTTCGTTTTCATAGTAAAAAAATAACAAAATTTAGATCGCGTGGGAAATTTTATTTTGGTTTCAAGTAATCTAAATAAAATAAACCTTTCTTGTCATATTTGAGACACAAAATCAAAAGACATATTTACCATTTTCATCTATTATTTTTATTTATTATTAATAAATTAATTAATTTACTATCATATATAATTCAAATGAATATTAATCATTGATTATAAAGATCAATGACTGAAATTTGGTTTCCAAAGTTTCCAATGAAACTTGGTTTCCAATTGATACCACCCCTATATATATATATATATATATAGGGTTGGGTTCAAATGAAAACTCATCTTTCATTGTGCACATGAGAATAAATCTTAACCATTGATCAAAACTTAGAAAACTAATCAATGGTTAATACATAATAAGGTTAATTGGGAAGTGATTAAGGATAAAATTGTAATTTTGAATCAACGTTTACCTTCTTTGACTTTTTATTTTTATTTTTAATTAAAAAAAATTTACCCCCTTAAACTTTAAAATAATTTATCTTAAAAATTGCTAATATTTTAATCAAACAAATTACATCAAAAAAACGAAAATTTCGTGCTCTTCGATATGACATCCATCTCGATATAGTTTTTTTTTCTTCGTTTTAACCGTTTTTTACGTGAAATTATATATACGTGTTATATTCATTATGAATATGTATGTACGTCTTTGGGTGTCTACATTCAGTATGAATAACAAAGGTGAACGTTCATTCACTATTCATGATGAATAATACCGTATGCAGGATGAATAATACAATATTCATGATTTTTTTTCGTTTTAACCGTTTTTTACGTGAAATTCTATATATGTGTTATATTCATTATGAATATGCATGCACATCCTCGGGTGTCCACATTCAGTATGAATAACAAAGGTGAACGTTCATTCACTATTCATGATGAATAATACAGTATTCAGGATGAATAATACACGAATCCATGATTCATGTATTATTTATCATGAATCGTGTATTATTCACCCTGAATGTTCTATTATTCATCCTGAATGATACATTATTCATGATGAATAATATATGAATGACCCGTGAAGGTGTAGACACATGGCGCACACTCTTTTGTTTCCCAATTCACAACCGAAATTTGATTTAATTCATTATGAATATGTATGCACATCCCCGGATGTCCCGCCTTTAGTATGAATAACAAACGTGAACGTTCATTCATTATTCATGATGAATAATATAGCATTCAGGATGAATTACACAACATTCATGACGAATAATACACGAATTAATAAATCGTGAATTATTCACCTTGAATGTTGTATTATTCATCCTGAATTATACATTATTCATGATGAATAACACATGAATGACCTGTGAAGATGTGGAGACGTGACACACTCTTTTGTTCCCCGATTTACAACAGAATTACTCGATAGGTTCTCGATTTGTCTTGATGGGTGTTGGGTTATGGTGCTGAAGAAACGGGATGTCTTACGACGTTGAAGAAGATGATGTCGAGTTACATACTTACGGTGTCGAGATGTTGTACAAACTTGAACGTACATAAATATTCATAATGAATATAACACATATATAACATTTCACGTAAAAAACGGTTAAAACGACAAAAAAAACTATATCGAGATGGATGTCATATCGAAGAGCACAAAATTCTCGTTTTTTTATGTAATTTGTTTGATTAAAATATTAGTAATTTTTAGGATAATTTATTTTAAACTTTAATTGGGTAAATTTTTTTAATTAAAAACCAAAATAAAAAGTCAAATATGGTAGGTGTGTGTTTAAATTTTTTCTTCCATTTTTACCCCTAAACATTTTAAAATTAAAAACTCTATTTAGGGGGTGTTTGGGATTGCTTATTTGAGGTTCTTATTAACTTATTGCGTTTTCAAACAGCAAATAAGTTGTTTTGAGTGTTTGGATTGAAAAATGCCTATGACTTCTCCACTCCGCTAATAAATAGTTTTTGATAAGTCATTCTCAACTGACTTATTTGAAACTCCTTATTAACTTATTTAACCAAATTACATATTTGCCCCTTCTTCCTATAAGTTAATAAGCACTTTACAAATAAGCATAAGTTGTTTTAAATAAGCAATCCCAAACACCCCCTTAATATGAGTTGTTGGATCAAAAGAGATCGAGTGACTGAGATTTGTCATCACGTGCACAATAAAAAATGAGTTTTCATTTGAACTTTCCTCTGTCTCTCTGTCTCTCTCTCTCTCTCTCTATATATATATATATATGGGAGAAATATTTTAGAAACCACCATAATTTTGCAAACTTTGCAAACCTAAAACAACCAATCAGAATTTAGTATTTTTTTAATTTTTATTTTAATTATGAGTGCTTTATTGTCAATTTGTTACGCAGGGTTTTAATTATAGTAATTTTTTTTATTATTTTGGGATATATACTAAATGGTAAACGTATTTACATGGAACATCAATTATGGTAATTTTTTTTGTTAATTTTCGGATATATACCAAATCGCAACCGTTTTTACATGGAAATCAATTTTCGTTTTTTTTTCAAAATTCAACACAATTTTTTTATAGGTAAGTCGATCGAGTAAAAATTGAGTGATTATCATGGATTCATCACATATGCATCAACACATCGTGGGTTCTTGCTTGGTTCATCACATATGCATCGTAGTTTCATCAGTTTTATAGAGAAATTGTTAAGTAATGAATATACTAATGCTCATGAAATTGCTTCTAATGATGAAATCAATGCCAATGATGCATCTGATACTAATGATGAAACCGTCAACATGTCGCAAATTGCTTAAACTGTTATTTGACGAAAACTGTTATATAATGAACCTGGAGAAACCCCGATGAAACTGTTACGTAGTGAAACTTATGAAACTATTACTAACACCAATGAAGAATCTGATACTAGAACATGAAGCTGTTATATAATGAAACCTGTGTGCTCTTGGTTCACTGAAAAAATTGATACGAGTGAAACCCTTCAATCAAAAACCCGTGTGCTCTTCATTTACCTTCATTGAGATGAATCATTAATGAAATCGTTGAGGACGTTCTTGTGAATTTTGGAAACAAGTCCCAGAATATTTGTTTGGAATGTTGATGATTGCTGACAAAATGGGATTTCATCCGATTCTCCATTTGAATTTGGAATGTCAATATACTATTATGCCCTTGCGTCCTTTTTTTTATTCATTTATAATATTAAATTAATTTCATTATTAACATAAATATCTCAAATGCATCTTGACCCTTGATTAATCAAATCTATGGTGTATGAATAGGTTGCAAAATTTGCTATATAAAAATGGTTTGCAAATAAAACCACCTATATATATATATACTTAAGTTCGCGTGAGACCAAACAGTTTCCGTGAGACCGGTGAGACCAAACTTTAAAGTATGAAACTTCACACCAAAAACTGTGAATGTAAAAAAAATCAAACTTTTCATAGGGAAAACACCGTAAATGTTACGTTCACGATGTTTTTCGCTGTGAATGTTCGTTTTTTTTACCTTCACAACGTCTTCACTGTGAAGGTTCGGATATACCTTCACAGTCTTTTATCTGTGAAGGTTTGATTTTTTTTAACTTGGTTTAGGTTTTTTTATTTTCATAGTGTGATTACATTATGAAGGTTCGTGTTTCGGTGTGAAGTTTCATGTTTTAAGTCTTGGTCTCACGCGGTCTCACGGAAACAGCTTGGTCTCACGTGAACCTGACCATATATATATATATATATATATATATATATATATATATATATATATATATATAGTGAAGGGATCAATTGGAAACCAATATTACATTGGAAACTTTGGAAACCGAAATCAACCAATCATTGAATTTTTTTTTTAATTTTTTTTTAATTGATAAGGTTATTTTAGTCTTTTACATAATTTCATAATATATATGGTAATTGTTATTATTATTATTATTATATTAATAATTATTTATTTTTAATTTATTTTATATATGGTAATGTTAGTCATTTATTAATGTACAAATTAGATATTTAATTTAGGAAAACAAAATTTAATCATATGGATCCTCTATTTTTGATTCTGATGAATCATTGATTGATTAAAATATTAATATAAAATTAAATTATTTAATTTTTCAAGTATTCATATGAAATTACCTCCATGCACAAAATATTAAAATAGTGAAACATAATGGATTTGATATAGTGAAACAAAATATTAATATAGTGAAACCTGATGAAACATAAAATGTTAATATAGTGAAACCTGAGGAAACATATTTGATACATTGAAACATAATGGAAAGGTAATGAAACAAAATATTAATATAGTGAAACCCAATATAATGAAACAAAATATTAATATAGTGAAACCTGATGAAACATATTTGATATAGTGAAACATATTTGATATAGTGAAACATAATGGAAAGGTAATGAAACAATAATGGTAATGAAACTTAATTGAGTTTTTACATACTACATATTGATGAACAGGTAATAAAAAGGTAGTATTGATATATTGTTATTATCTTTTATTAATAAATTAATTAATTTATTACCATATATAATTATTATCTTTTATTAATAAATTAATTAATTTATTAGCATGTTTCATCTTTATTGCCAAATTTGAAACACAAAAGAAAAAGACACATTTACCCTTTTAACATATTATTATTATCTTTTATTAATGGTTTGGCCAATGCGTGTCTATAGCAATTTGCGGCTCTAGAGCGGTTTTTTCTAAGTTATATATAGTGAAAACATTCTAACTAACATTGTAGAAAGCCCACGTTAATTTCCTTTGAAATCCATCACGGTCGGTCCGGACGAGAAACCCCTATATCGCCGCCTTTCGCGTATCGGCAAAAAATGGGTTTCGCATTTAAATGTTCATACCTTCTGCTACGTGACTCCGTTTTACGCCCATGACCAGTCAAAACGGACCTTGGAAGGTCTACCACACAATGGGCAGGGAGTTTGGTGGCAATACACCATGATTTGAGTGTGTTTCGATAAACTGCACAACATACGTTCGTTCGGTTTGGCCAATGCGTGTCTACGGCAATTTGCGGTTCTAGAGCGGTTTTTTCTAAGTTATATATGGTGAAACCCTTCTAAGTCCACGTAAATTTCCATGGAAATCCGACACGGTTGGTCTGGACGAGAAACCCCGATACTGTCTCCTTTCGCGTATCAGCAAAAAATGAGTTTCGTGCTTAAATGTGCGTAACTTCTGCTACGTGACTCCGTTTTAGGCCCATGGCCAGTCAAAACGGACTTTGGAAGGTCCCCCACACAATGGGAAGGGATTTTGGTGGCAATAAACCATGATTTCACTGCGTTTTGATAAAATGTACAACGTACGTTCGTTCGGTTTGGCCAATGCGTGTATATGGTAATTTGTGGATCTAGAACGGTTTTTTGTAAGTTATATATGATGAAAACGTTCTAACCAACATTGTAGAAGGCTCACGTAAATTTCCATTGAAATCCTGCAACGTCGGTCCGGTCGAGAAACCCCTATACCACCGCCTTTCGTGTATCGACAAAAAATGGGTTTTTGTTTAAATGTGCATAACTTCTGCTATGTGACTCCGTTTTAGGCCCATGACCAGTCAAAACGGACCTTGGATGGTCTACCACACAATGGGAAGGGCTTTTGGTGGCAATACACCATGATTTGAGAGTGTTTCGATAAACTGCACGACGTACGTTTGTTCGGTTTGGCCAATGCGTGTCTACGGTAATTTGCGGCTCTAAAGCGGTTTTTTGTAAGTAATATATGATTAAAACCTTCTAACTAACATTTTAGAAGGCACACGAAAATTTACATAGAAATCCAGCACGGTCGGTCCGAACGAGAAACCCCCTATACCGCTGCCTTTCGCGTATCGGCAAAAACTGGGTTTCGCGCTAAAATTTGCATAACTTCTGCTACGTGACTCCGTTTTAGACTCATGACCAGTCAAAACGGAACTTGGAAGGTCCACCACACAATGGGCAGGGCGTTTGGTGGCAATACACCATGTTTTGAGTGTGTTTCGATAAACTGCACGACGTACGTTTGTTCGGTTTGGCCAATGCGTGTCTACGGTAATTTGCGGCTCTAAAGCGGTTTTTTGTAAGTAATATATGATTAAAACCTTCTAACTAACATTTTAGAAGGCACACGAAAATTTACATGGAAATCCAGCACGGTCGGTCCGAACGAGAAACCCCTTATACCGCTGCCTTTCGCGTATCGGCAAAAACTGGGTTTCGCGCTAAAATTTGCATAACTTCTGCTACGTGACTCCGTTTTAGACTCATGACCAGTCAAAACGGACCTTGGAAGGTCCACCACACAATGGGCAGGGCGTTTGGTGGCAATACAACATGTTTTGAGTGTGTTTCGATAAACTGCACGACATACGTTCGTTCGGTTTGGCCAATGCGTGTCTACGGCAATTTGCGGTTCTAGAGCGGTTTTTTCTAATTTATATATGGTGAAACCATTCTAAGTCCACGTAAATTTCCTTGGAAATCCGACACGGTTGGTCTGGACGAGAAACCCTGATACTGCCTCCTTTTGCGTATCAGCAAAAAATGAGTTTCGTGCTTAAATGTGCGTAACTTCTGCTACGTGACTCTGTTTTAGGCCCATGACCAGTCAAAACGGACTTTGGAAGGTCCCCCACACAATGGAAAGGGAGTTTGGTGGCAATACACCATGATTTCACTGTGTTTCGATAAAATGCACAATGTACGTTCGTTCGGTTTGGCCAATTCGTGTATATGGTAATTTGTGGATCTAGAGCGGTTTTTTCTAAGTTATATATGGTGAAAATGTTCTAACCAACATTGTAGAAGGCCCACGTAAATTTCCATCGAAATCCTGCAATGTCGGTCCGGTCGAGAAACCCCTATACCACTGCCTTTCGTGTATCGACAAAAAATGGGTTTTTGTTTAAATGTGCATAACTTCTGCTATGTGACTCCGTTTTAGGCCCATGACCAGTCAAAACGGACCTTGAAAGGTCTACCACACAATGGGAAGGGATTTTGGTGGCAATACACCATGATTTGAGTGCATTTCGATAAACTGCATAACGTATGTTCGTTCGGTTTGGCCAATGCCTGTCTACGGCAATTTGCGGCTCTAGAGAGGTTTTTGTTGGGTCTGAAATATGCCAAAAATGGTTACTACTTCTAGTTCAACATGGTTACTACTTCTGAAGTTAATGCTGCTAGAAGAACTTGGTTAATACTTCTGAGGTTACTACTTCTATGGTTAATGTTGCCAGTTGTAGTTAATGTTGCTGGAACAAAGTTAATGTTGCTGGAACAAAGTTAATGTTGTTGGAACAAAGTTAATGCTGCTAGAAGAAAACAGCTAATACTTCTAGTTAGTACTTCTATTATTAATGCTGCTAGTTGATGATTAATGTTGCTCAACAAGATTAGTACTGCTAGTTCAAAGTTAGTACTGCTTGAAGAGATTAATGCTGCTGAGCATGGTTAGTACTGCTAGAGTTAATACTGCTCAGAGTATTAATGCTGCTTATGATTAATACTGCTTATAAGATAGAGATCTGTATGGAAAGGATGACAGCTGGATAAACTGAAGATATTCATGGAAGCTTAGAGATAATGATGGAAGATATTCTGGAGATATTGTATAAATTGTAATTATCTTTTATCTTCAGTATATATATTGTATTGTTTAGAATAGTGAGATAACTTTTGATATTATCATTAATTCTAAGTTTTGTTTTTAGAGAGAATCAACCTCAAGGCATAGTTCCTAATTCTAGAGAAGTAGAATTCGTCTTGAAAGAGCTTGTTCTTCAAGATTGAGGTTGAGTGTGTAATCTTGTGATTTTAATACAAGTTTGCAAAGTGTTTATTATATACTGTTTGTTTACTGTTTTATTAAATATCAAAGTGTTATTCCGCAACTTCTTTGATATTGTTTCTGAGACTTTATTCTTGTTGAGAATTTGATCCTGACAAGTGGTATCAGAGCAAGTATTCTCAGAAACCTACATTCAAAATCACATCATCATGGCTAAAGGTTCAGAGTCTTCAAGCTCAGAGATTCCTACTGAGGTAACATCTAATCTTTGCTCTAAATCCTGTATTGAAACTGTTACAAGGTACAGGGATCACAACCAGACAATGAGTGATGACCTTAAAAGATTAGAGAGAGATATAAAAGACTATGTAAGAATTGTTGAGAGTTTTGAGGAACAGATTAAGAGTTTCCAAGCCAATGAGCTTCAACACTCTTATGACACAAACTACTGGAAGTGGGAGAAAGACCAGTATGAATTTAAGCTTAAACAGAAAGAAGAGGAGAATGAGAAGATAAAGAGGGAGTTTGAGAAAGCCAAGCTGGATATTGAGAAATTTTCCAATGCTTCTAAAGCAATGGACTCTTTGCTCCAAACTCAAATCCATGACAAACTCAGAAGAGGAATAGGCTATAACACCACACCACCACCATACAACAACAATTACATTCCTCCTATATCAGACTTGCTAGAGACCAAGGATAGGAAGGAATTATCTGATGGAGCCACTAAGGTAGATCCATTAGAAAAGGTGGTGGTTGAAACAGACTCTGAAGAAGAGAACTCTAATGATAAGAGTAAGGAGAACACTGTATGTGGTGAGATTCCTCTAGAAAATCACATTATCACCAATAAGGGATGTGGAAAGACTTGGGTCAAATCTAAGGACATAGAGAAGACTGAGAGAAAGTCTGAGAAGGTCCATTATAAGAAGACCACAGTTGTGAATCCTGTCCCTTGCAAACAGTGTGCTTGCAATAAATCTGAGTCCCAAAAACATAATAAACCAAGGGGAAATCAGAGAAATTGGAATAACCAGTGGGCACAAAAACAAGGGGTTGATCTGAGTAAAATCAATAGACCAAAACCTTGTTTTATTTGTGGAAAGCTGAATCACCTTGCCAAATACTGTTATTTCAATCCTATTAACCAAAGAGTCACTTTTCAAAGACAACCACAAAACTCTTTTGGTTATAGGAATCAGAGAAGGAATCATATGGCTGAGAACAGAGCACCTATAAGATCACATGCTCAGAACAAGTTTGCTAAACCAAAGAAAAATACTCCAAATAAGCCAGGGAGTAATTTAAAGACAAAGAAAGCAAACAACTTTGTTCAAGTTTGGGTTCCAATTGTAAAGAAACCTGTTAGTACTGCTATTCCAGATAGTACTGCTAACAGAAATAGTGCTGCTGCAACCAATACTACTGCTAACAAGGATAGTGCTTCTACTAGTATTAATGTTGCAAAGCCTATAATCTTGACAAAGTATTCCAGCCATGAGATTCCTAAACAACTCATCCAGACCAAACTGACAGATTATATAAATGAGAAAGGACAACCCAAGACCACTTTGGCTTGGGTTCCCTCAAAGACTAACTGATTTATCAAGTGTGCAGGGCAACCAAAAGCTCAAGAGGAAGAGCATTTGGAATGAAGATAATGGTTTCTATTGGCACATAACAAGGAACATGGACTGCCTTCAAATTCTTTAAAAGATTTGATGGAGGACATGTTACTTTTGATCCAGCAGAAGGTAAGAAAAGTGAAAAAGGTATAGTTTCAAAAGATAAAGTAACTTTTGAAAATTTTATGGTATATGGTACTACTAACCTTGTGTCTGTAAGTGTTTCAGGTTGCTAATACTGAAAGGTAGTTAGTACTTCTTGTTCAGTGAATACTGTCAGACTGTGTTAATGTTGCTGGTATGTGTTACTACTGCCAGTCTGTGTTAATGCTGCTGATAAGTGTTTGTTGGGAACTGAAGAAAAACTTAAGTATGGTTAATGCTGCTGGTTCAAAGTTACTACTGCTAGAAGACTTAAAGGTTAATACTGCTGAGTGTTACTACTGCTAGTAATTAATACTGCTAGTGGTTAATACTGCTTAGTAGTTAATACTGCTAGAAGAAGTTAATGCTGCTGAGCATGGTTAGTGCTGCTTAAGAGATTCGGATGGAAAGAATGACAGCTGGATAATCTGAAGATTATGGAAGCTTAGAGATATACATGGAAGATATACTGAAGATTTATTTATTTATTGTAATTATCTTTTGTTTAGTATATGTATAGAATGTATAGAATAGACAGATAAGAGAACTTTTCATAATCATTCATTCGAAGTGATAGAGAGAAATCAACCTCAAGGCATAGATCCTAATTCTAGAGAAGTAGAATTCGTATTGGTGAGCCTGTTCATCAATATTGAGGTTGAGTGTGTAATCTTGTAACTTCAAAGCATTCAATACAAGTTTACTGTTTGTTCTTCATATTTTCTGTGTTGATTTACTGTTTCATTAAATATCAAAGTGTTATTCCGCAAACTTCTTTGATATTGTTTCTGAGAATTAATTCTTGTTGAGAATTCGATCCTGAAAAGTGGTATCAGAGCCAAACTCTCTCAGAAACATCTATTCATCATGGAAAATCTTACAGAATCAAGCAGTACTTTGGTATCTAAGGTTCCAATGCTCAAACCCAGTGAGTTTGACATGTGGAAGATCAGAATCAGACAATATATTCTTCTCACTGACTACTCAATGTGGGATATCATTGAGAATGGTCCTTCTGAAGCTGGAAGGATAGGACCAGATGGGAAAAGACCTCCACCAAAGACAGATGGTGAGAGGAAGGTCAGACAGACAGAGATGAAGGCCTTGAGCACTCTGCTCTTGGCCATCCCCAATGAATATCAGCATCAATTTTGCAATTGCACTGATGCTCAGATTCTCTGGAATGCTCTAGAGAAAAGATTTGCTGGAACTAAGAGTATCAAAAGAAATCAAAGAGATGTTCTAAAGCAGCAATATGAGAACTTTACTTCCTCAAAGAATGAGTCTATGACTCAAACTTTTGATAGGTTCAACAAGCTCATTGGTGAACTGGCTACTGTAGGAGTGAAGATGGATCAAGATGACATCAACAGAAAGTTCCTCAGATCTCTTGAGGATAAATGGACTATGTACACTGTCTCATATAGACAGAGTGACAATCTGGAAGAGAAAGAACTTGATGATCTATACAATGATCTAAGAGTTTTTGAAACTGAAGTAGAAACCAAGAAGAAGCCAACTGGTTATGTTCACAATGCTGCACTTCTTTCAGCATCCACTGATACTACTGCCAACCTTGAAGCAGTTAGTACTGCCAGTGGAGTAAGTTCAGAAAAAGGCACTGAAACTATCTTTGAAGCCTTTTTGTCCAGTCAAAGCAACAATTCATTGATTAATGATGATCTGGATCAACTTCACCCTGATGACCTGGAGGAGATGGATATTAAATGGCAGATGGCCATGTTATCCATGAGGGTGAAGAAGTACATTAAAAGAACAGGAAGGAATAACTTCTCTCAAAGAAGAGAAGATGGAGCTGGTTTTGACAAGACCAAGGTGGAATGTTATAAGTGTCACATGAAAGGACACTTTGCTAGAGAATGCAGGAGTACTGTTCCAAACAACAGCCACCAACAAGCTCAGACTGGAGGCTACAATCAAAACAAGAATCCTGCTCAAGCCCTTGTTTCTCAACAAGGAATGGGATTTGACTGGAGTGATCAAGCTGAGGAAGTCATTCAGAATCAAGCTCTAATGGCAGAAGTGTCTGATCTTCCCTCTGAGGTAATTTCTAATCTTTTCACTAAATCTTGCATTGACACTGTCAAAAGATACAGGGATCACAATCAAAGTATGTGTGATGACCTCAAAAGATTAGAAAAGGATAGAAAAGATTATGTGTTAATAGTAGAGAGATTTGAAGAGCAAATCAAAGGCTTTCAAGCTAATGAACTTCAACACTCTTATGACACAAACTATTGGAAGTGGGAAAAGAATGAGTTAGAGACCAAACTGTCTAAATCCTTAGAAGAGAGTGATAGGCTGAAAGAGGAACTGTCTAAAGTTAAACTTGACATAGAAAAGTTTTCATATGCTTCAAAAGCAATGGATTCTCTTCTAAAGGCTCAAATTCATGATAAGATGAAGCCTGGTATTGGATACAACAATACATCTCCTCCTTACAACAACAATTATATCTCTCCTACTTCAGACTTGTTAGAAACCAAAGAGAAAAAGGACTTATCTGAGAAAGCCTTTAAGATAGATCCTTTGGATGAAGTAGTAATTAAGGATTTAACTGAGAAAGAATCCAGTGAGAATAGGGATGATGATGTGAGTAAAGAGATCCCATTAGAAAACAATATTATCACCAATGAGGGGTGTGGAAAAATCTGGGTCAAGTCCAAGGAGATAAAGAAGACCATAGGAAAAGATAACAAGGTCCATTACAAACAAACCACGGTTGTGAATCCTGGATCTTGTAAACAGTGTACTTGCAGCAAAGCAAAGAGCTTAAATTCTGGTTTAAAAAGAGGAAATCAAAGAAACTGGAATAATCAATGGGCTCAGAAGCAAGGAGTTGATCTGAGTAAAATCAATAGACCAAAACCTTGCTTCATATGTGGCAAGTTAAATCATCTGGCTAAATATTGCTTCTTTAACCCTATTAATCAACAGATGCCCTTTCAAAGATTTGTGCAAAAACCTGTTGGTTATAGGAAGGCTGGAAAGAAACATGGTGAAAAGAAAGGCCCCATGAAGAAAAAGATTTTAAAAGAAAGTATTAAAATGTGGGTGCCCAAAAGCACTAAAACTGTTAGTACTGCTGACAGGGTTAGTGCTGCTGAAAGTATTACTGCTGCTACCTGTGTTAGTACTGCTGAAAACATTAATACTACTAACACAGTTACTACTGCTAAGCATGCAAGTGCTGCTAAGGCAGTTAGTACCCCTAAAACCAGTACTGCTTCTAGCACAAATGTTTCAAAGTCTATTATTGTGACAAAGTACTCCAAGAATGAGGAATCTAAGTTTAAAAATATTGTCAAGAAAGAATGCAAGTACTTTGATGAGAAAGGGGTACCCAAGACCACTTTGGCTTGGGTTCCTAATTCATACTAACTGATTTATTCTATGTGCAGGGCAACCAACAGCTCAAGGGAAAGAGCATATGGCATGTTGATAGTGGTTGCTCTAGGCACATGACAGGTAACATGTCATGCCTACAGGATTTCAAGCATATCAATGGAGGACATGTTGCATTTGGAGATAATCTTACTGGTGGTAAGATAAGTGGAAAAGGTAATGTCACCAAAGGTAAGATGACATTTGAGGATGTCTACTATGTTGATCAGTTGAAGTACAACCTGTTAAGTGTATCACAGGTTTGTGACAAACAACATAGTATATTATTTACAAATACTGAGTGTATGATCCTTGCTCCAGGGTTCAAGGTAGTTGATGAAAGCATGATACTACTTAGAACTCCAAGAAAGGACAATGTTTACTGTCTAGATTTGGACAATGTTGATAGTGATTCTTCTCTAAATTGTCTTGTTTCAAAAGCTTCTGTAGATGAATCCTCTCTTTGGCACAGAAGGATGTGTCACATGAATTTTAAGACTATGAACAAACTTGTTAAAAACAACCTTGTAAGAGGTTTACCATCTAAAGTCTTTTCATGTGATGATCATTGTGTTGCTTGTCTTAAAGGCAAACAACATAAAACTTCTCATAAGACCAAAGAGATAAATTCAATTTCTTCTTGTCTCCAGTTATTGCACATGGATCTGTTTGGTCCTACAAATGTTATGAGTATAGGCAAGAAATCTTACTGCTTGGTTATTGTTGATGATTACTCTAGATTTACCTGGGTATATTTTCTAAGGACTAAGGATGAGACAAGTGGACTGATCAAATCCTTTCTCCTAAGAATTGAAAACCAAACTAATCAAAAAGTAAAAGTCATCAGATCAGATAATGGAACTGAATTCAAAAATCTGGATCTAAACACCTTTTGTGAAGAAAATGGCATTGAGAGACAATATAGTGCTCCTAGGACTCCTCAACAGAATGGTGTTGCTGAAAGGAGAAATAGGACACTAATAGAGGCTGCTAGATCTCTGTTGGCTGATTCAAAACTGCCAATTACCTTCTGGGCTGAAGCAGTTAATACTGCCTGTTATGTCCAAAACAGAGTTCTAGTAGTTAAGCCAAAGAACAAGACACCATATGAGCTTTTAAATAAAAGAAAACCTTTCATTGGATTTTTCAAACCTTTTGGTTGTCCTTGTACAATTCTCAATACCAAATCTCACTTAGGTAAGTTTGATAGCAAAGCAGATGATGGATTCCTTGTTGGTTACTCATCCCAGAGTAAGGCCTACAGAGTTTTTAACACATGTTCTAGAATAATTGAAGAAAGTGACAATGTCAAATGCAATGAGAACACACCAAATCCTATTGGGTCTGGTCCTCAGTGGCTATTTGACATTGATTCACTAACTAACTCCTTTGGTTTCAGTAGTGATGATCATGCAGGTTCAAAATGTGGAGGATCAGGGACTATACAGGTTCAAGAAAGTATATCTAAATCAGTGATCTTTCCCATACCCACAGTGAATTCCTTTGAAGACTGTGAAAAGGAACCATCTACTGGACCAAGTCAGAGTGAAGAAGTAAGTAGAAATGAGGAGACTCAAGAAGATAAAGAATCAGAAGTAGCTGCTGAAAACAATTCAGTTGAGTTGAATGACTCTAATCTAGAGATTGGACTTAATGAAGAACCTAGTCATAACACCAGAGTTCAAAAGAATCATCCTCCACAGCTGGTAATAGGAGATATATCCTCTCCTATGATGACTAGACACCAAAGCAGGCTTCAAGAAATGCAAGATCAACAGCATACAGTGCTTTCTTGTTTTCTATCCCAGCTTGAGCCTAAAAAGGCACATGAAGCTATGAAAGAATCCAGTTGGATAGAAGCAATTCAAGAAGAACTGTTGCAGTTCAAACTACAAGATGTATGGGATCTTGTAGACCTTCCTAAAGGTCACAGAGCAATTGGCACAAAGTGGATTTTTAGGAACAAGAGAGATGAAAGAGGTATTGTCATAAGGAACAAAGCAAGGCTAGTAGCTCAAGGGTATACTCAAGAAGAGGGTATAGATTATGAAGAAGTTTTTGCACCAGTGGCTAGGATAGAAGCAATCAGATTATTCCTAGCCTATGCTTCTTACATGAACTTCAAAGTCTATCAAATGGATGTAAAAAGTGCTTTTCTCTATGGCTCAATTGAAGAAGAAGTATATGTCTGTCAACCACCAGGGTTTGAAAACCCAAGCTATCCAGACAGAGTATACAAATTGAAGAAAGCTCTTTATGGACTGCATCAAGCTCCAAGAGCATGGTATGACACTCTGTCATCCTATCTCTTGGAAAATGGCTTTGAAAGAGGAGTCATTGATAAGACTCTTTTTATCAAGAGAAAGAAGAAGGAGATCTTGCTGGTCCAAATCTATGTTGATGACATTATCTTTGGATCCACAAGAGACAACATGTGCAAGGAGTTTGAGGACCTAATGCATCAAAGGTTTAAAATGAGTTCCATGGGGGAACTTACTTTCTTCCTTGGACTCCAAGTTCAACAGAAGTCAGATGGTATCTTCATCTGTCAATCCAAGTATGTGCAGGACATTCTAACCAAGTTTGGTTTCTCAGAATCAAAACCTGCCAGCACACCTATGGAGACACATAAACAGATAACAGCAGATCTTGAGGGGGAGGATATGGATGTGCATCATTATAGATCCATGATTGGCTCTCTCATGTATCTCATAGCATCAAGGCCAGATATAATGTTTCCAGTCTGTGTTTGTGCAAGATTCCAAGTTAGGCCAAAGCAATCTCACTTTCAAGTTGTTAAGAGGATATTCAGATATCTCAAAGGGCAACCCAGATTGGGACTTTGGTATCCTCATGACTCACCCTTTGACCTAATAGCATACTCAGGCAGTGATCTTGGGTGCTAGACTAGTTTCATGGCAGTGCAAGAAACAAACCACAGTGTCCACATCTACAACAGAGGCAGAGTACATAGCAGCTGCAAGTTGCTGTTCTCAAGTCTTATGGATTCAAAATCAAATGCTGGACTATGGGGTAACCTTTCTACACTCTCCCATTTTTATTGATAATAGCAGTGCTATCAGCATTGTGAATAATCCGGTCAAGCACTCTAAGACAAAGCACATTGAGATCAGGTATCACTTTATAAGAGACTGCAATGAAAAGAAACTTATTCAAGTTGTAAAAGTTCATACTGACAACCAGTTTGATGATCTATTCACCAAAGCTTTTGATGTGGGTAGATTCACTTTCTTGGTAACAAGTGTGGGAATGATCAATTCTGAATAAGCATCTTCTCCAACAGTGGTTAAAAACCTGAATTTTATAGATTCTTGGTGTTATTAATCTTCCTTTGCAGGGCATACATAGCAGTACTCAATTCAGCCTAAGCTTCAAAGAGTAAGTTTAGTTAATACTGCTAGTGGTTAATACTGCTTGTAGTTAATACTGCTTGTGGTTAATACTGCTAGTGGTTAATACTGCTTGTGGTTAATACTGCTAGTGGTTAATACTGCTTGTAGTTAATACTGCTTGTGGTTAATACTGCTAGTGGTTAATACTGCTTGTAGTTAATACTGCTTGTGGTTAATACTGCTAGTGGTTAATACTGCTTGTAGTTAATATTGCTAGTGGTTAATACTGCTTGTGGTTAATACTGCTTGTGGTTAATACTGCTTGTAGTTAATACTGCTTGTAGTTAATACTGCTAGTGGTTAATACTGCTTGTGGTTAATACTGCTTGTGGTTAATACTGCTAGTGGTTAATACTGCGTGTAGTTAATACTGCTCTCAGTTAATATTGCTAGTGGTTAATACTGCTCTAGGTTAATACTGCTTATATCCCAAATACTATAAATACTCTTTGCCCGCCTAAAAGTTCATAACGACTCTTTGCATACTGTTCCCTTGCGCTCTAAACCCTTTCTCTTTCAAAGATTCAAAAGTTTCAGGCCAGCATTTCGCAAAGATCAATGGCATCCATGGCATTCATCGATGAACACAATGAGATCGCGATGCTACAAAAGCCAAAGCAAGCTGCAGGATTTCACCAGATTGTGGATTTCCTCCAGTCAAGCCATATTGCTCATGCTCTTACTGTTGCTCCTACAATCTATATCGAGCATCAAAGGCAGTTCTGGGCTAATGCCACCATCGTTGCTGAGAATGGTGTGCAGATGATCAAGACAAGGGTGTGTGATCAACCCTTAACTGTTACTGAAGAAGTTATTCACATCAGTCTACGTCTAGACGATGCCTCTGGTATAACTTCTATCCCAAATGATGAACTGTTCTCTTCCCTTACAAGAATGGGGTATGGAGGCCCATTGGGTGTTTTCAAATTCTCTAAAGCCAAATTTTCTCCCCAATGGCGTTTCTTTGTCCATACTCTTATGCACTGTATCTCCAAAAAGACTACTGGATGGAGTGAGTTCAGCAGCACTATTGCTTATGCTTTGGTGTGCTTGGTCACTGCCAGAAAGTATAACTTTTCTAAAATGATTTTCAGTGATCTTGTATCAAACATGGGAAACAAAAAGAGCTTCTTTATGTACCCCAGGTTTGTTCAAGAAGTTATTACTCATGAATTGACGGATATACCTCAACCTGTTGGGGTATATGTACCTAAACCCCCCAAAGGCAAGGTTTTCTCAAATATGAGAAGATCTGCTGGGGACTCTGAAGGAGTTGACACCCCATTGTTCTCTACAATGATGGTGGTGTCCCAAACCAATGAAGGTATGGCAGCAGGGTCAAGGCCCCCATTAGACCATCCTACTGCTAGCCAATCCCAACCTTCCCTCTCAAAATCTATCCCTCAGTCCCTTCTTGAAAAACCAACCTCTCCTATTACCCAAACATACAAGAGGAAACAGGTAAAGAAGGCTCCTTCCCTTCTTGTACCATCAACCCCTAAGCCTTTAAGCCCTCTAAAGGAGAATTCTCCTTTAGAGAATATCCAAAGGAAAACCACAGGGGTGTCTCCCAACCCCAAGGAGGTGCTCTCTGAGGAGGAGGAAGAGCATATGGGTGATGAGGCTGCCACTACTCCTGCTAGCACAGAGGAGGAAAGTGGTAACATCAATAAGACCTCCCCCATGGCAACTTTGAATGAATCATCATTTGAAGGTCCCTGGTGCCAAGAAACCACGGGGGTGGACAGTGCTTCTGCTAGGCAGAAGACTTCCACTAATAAAAGATCCCATGATCCTTCAATAGGGGGTAACACTCCTGGAGAAGGTGAGGACAGATATAACTATGATGAATTGATGGAGGCAATGGGTAACATCAACCTAGATGTTCTGAAACAAGGAAAAGAAATAGAGGAGATGAAGCTGGTGATTCTGTCACAACAAGTCCAGATTGAAAAATTGAAGAAGATGGTGACCAGGCTGGTTCAACAGAAAAGAAGGAAACAGTTTGTACTCAAAAAGAGGGACCAAGTTCAAAATTCTTTCAACAAGGGGGAGAAGCATGAAGGGGAAACTGTTGAAAAGAAAGCTGAAGTTGAGGGGGAGACAGAGGAAGAGATGGAAAAAGAAACAGTTACTGCTGCTGAAGTAAATGTAGCAGCAGAAACTGAAGCAGCAGAAATAGGGCTCTCTGTGGAAGAAATGGAGATAGCAGAAACTTTAGTCAAAGCAAAGAATGATACTCCTAAGGCTACTCAAAAGGCCAAGGGAGTAGTTATCAAAGAAGGAGGGATCTCAGAGAAGGAAAAAGAGAAAGAAGTTTTGAAAGAATCAAAGGGAAAAGGAAAAGAGAAGATGGTTGAAGCTGAAATGCCTCCAAGACAGAAGTCTCAGATTGAAATGGATGAGGCAATAGCAAAGCAGTTGCAAGACCAAATGGAGAAAGAGGAGCAGTTGCAAACAGAAAAGGATAGAGAACTGGCAAAGATTATGGCCAAGAAGTTAAATGCAGAATACCAAAAGAGCTTGAAAGAAGCAGCTCAGACAGCAACTCAGGTCAAGAAACTCCAAGTTAAGAAGATGCCAATTCAGAAACAAAAGCAGAAAAGACAACCCTCCAAGACATTTTTGGCCAATCAGGAAAGAAGAAAAATGATAAACTTCCTGAAAGGTGCAATTGGTGTTAAGGGGGAGATGTTTACCCACATGACATACTCTCAGGTTGAAGAGTTGTATAACAAGGAAATGGCCAAGCTTCAAGAGGATTCAGCACAAAGGGAGGAGGCTGAGAGAAGAATGAAGGAAAGGCATGACCTAAATATTCAAATGCCATTTCCTGAGGAGTCCACACCCTCAAAAGAAGAAGCAGAAGAGAAGAAGGAAGAACATGGACATGTTGGTATAGAAGCCAAGTCTGGAAAAAGAGTGAAATCAATTGCTCCAAAAAGGCAGTTGAAAAGGCCTAGGGTGGAAGAAACTGAAAAGGAAGCAGAACCTTCAGTCACATCCCCAACAGAGCCAGTACAGAGTCCAGAGCAGGTCACTAAGCAAACAGATGAAAGTATGGATCCGTACATGACAATAGTGGAACCTTTGAAAGCTGTTCCAATCTCTATGCAAGCTCCAGAGATCATCTTCTGGGATATTCTGAGAGACAATGGAAAGAATTTCTTCAGAATCAAGAGAGTTGATGGTTCATTTGAAGCTTATTCAACATGGGGGAAAGTCATCAGAAGTTGTTCAAGAGCTGATATGAAAGAATTATATAAAGCTGGGATGAAACTTTATGAACCTGTGTTGAAAGGTACTGAAGAGAATCTTCTCAAAGTGACATTGGAATACTTGTGCATGATGTTTGAGCCTGAAAGAGTGCACCATAGGATTAAAGATCATATGCATGAGTTCATATTCAAGAAGATTGACAAATGGATATTGTTTGAAAACTGTGGAGTATACATGATCACTATTGACAATTGTTATCATGAATACTACCTGGTGGACAAAATCTATGAGCATAGCAAGGAAAAGTTAGAAGGGATGCTTAAAGCTACACTAGTATGTACAAAGGATTCAGAGATGGCCAAGATTGTGGTGAGAAGAACTGTAAATCAAAGCTTGGGCCTAGATCCAAATTTGGGAAATTGAACCAGAGGTGTTGAAAGCATCTTGAAGAATATCTGAAGAACTTGACTTCTTTTCCTAAAAGTCAAGTTAGGGGGAGATTGTTGGGAACTGAAGAAAAACTTAAGTATGGTTAATGCTGCTGGTTCAAAGTTACTACTGCTAGAAGACTTAAAGGTTAATACTGCTGAGTGTTACTACTGCTAGTAATTAATACTGCTAGTGGTTAATACTGCTTAGTAGTTAATACTGCTAGAAGAAGTTAATAACGCTGAGCATGGTTAGTGCTGCTTAAGAGATTCGGATGGAAAGAATGACAACTGGATAATCTGAAGATTATAGAAGCTTAGAGATATACATGGAAGATATACTGAAGATTTATTTATTTATTGTAATTATCTTTTGTTTAGTATATGTATAGAATGTATAGAATAGACAGATAAGAGAACTTTTCATAATCATTCATTCGAAGTGATAGAGAGAAGTCAACCTCAAGGCATAGATCCTAATTCTAGAGAAGTAGAATTCGTATTGGTGAGCCTGTTCATCAATATTGAGGTTGAATGTGTAATCTTGTAACTTCAAAGCATTCAATACAAGTTTACTGTTTGTTCTTCATATTTTCTGTGTTGATTTACTGTTTCATTAAATATCAAAGTGTTATTCCGCAAACTTCTTTGATATTGTTTCTGAGAATTAATTCTTGTTGAGAATTCGATCCTGAAAGTGTTACTACTGCTAATGTAAGTTTTCTATACCTAAAAATGATCTTCAATGATTTAATGTCAAACCTGGATATCAATCAAAAGGCTTTTATCTGTATCCAAGGTTTGTACAAGAAGTACTTAATAATGAATTGACGGACATACTTCACTTTGATGAGGTATATGTACCTAAACCCCCTAAAGGCAAGGTTTTCTCAAACATGAGAAGATCTGCTAGGGACTCTGAAGGAGTTGACACCCCATTGTTCTCAACAATGATGGTGGTGTCCCAACCACAAGAAGGTATGGCAGCAGGGTCAAGGCTCTCATTAGACATTCCCACTGCTAGCTAAACCCAACCTTCCCACTCTATATCAATTCCCTAGTCTCTACTTCATAAGCCAACTTCACCAATAAAACAGGTAAAGAAAACAGGTAAAGAAGACTCCTTCCCTTCTTGTACCTTCACCCACTAAGCCTTTAAGCCCTCTATTGGAGCATTCTCCAATAGAGAATATCCAAAGGGAATCCAATAGGGTGTCTCCCAACCTCAAGAAGGTGCTCAATAAGGAGATGCAAGAGCATATGGGTTGTAAGGCTCACACTACTGACTTTGCACAAAGTGCAGGACAGGACAGTGTGAACATTACTAAGACCTTCCCCATGGCAACTTTAGATGAGTAATTATCTAAAGGTCCCAGGTGCCAAGAAACCAAGGGAGTAGAAGGTGCTTCTGCTAGGCAGAAGATCTCTACTAAAAGATCCAAGGATCCTTCAAGGGTGGTAAACACACCTAAAGGAGGTGAGGACAGTTTAACTACAAAGAATTGATGGATACACTTGGTACAATTAGTCTGAAAGTTCACAATCAAATTATGGAGATAAAAGAGATGAAAAGGTGATCACTTCTTATCACTAGCAGATAGATCATTTCAAGAAGCTGGTACTGAAAAAGAAGAAAATTAAAGTTTGTATTGATATGAAATCTTATTTTGAGGGGGAGATAAGTGAAGAAGCTGAAATAAAGCAGTAACTACATCAAAAACAGAAAAGAAGATAACAGCAGAAACTGAATCAAGAAGAACTAGTAATTGCAGAAAGTTTTGAAATTATCATAAAGACCTTATGTTGAAGAACTTAACTTCTCAGTTTTGAAAAGTTAAGTTAGGGGGAGATTGTTGGGTCTGAAATATGCCAAAAATGGTTACTACTTCTAGTTCAACATGGTTACTACTTCTGAAGTTAATGCTGATAGAAGAACTTGGTTAATACTTCTGAGGTTACTACTTCTGTGGTTAATGTTGCCAGTTGTAGTTAATGTTGCTGGAACAAAGTTAATGTTGCTGGAACAAAGTTAATGTTGCTGGAACAAAGTTAATGCTGCTAGAAGAAAACAGTTAATACTTCTAGTTAGTACTTCTATTATTAATGCTGCTAGTTGATGATTAATGTTGCTCAACAAGATTAGTACTGCTAGTTCAAAGTTAGTACTGCTTGAAGAGATTAATGCTGCTAAGCATGGTTAGTACTGCTAGAGTTAATACTGCTCAGAGTATTAATGCTGCTTATGATTAATACTGCTTATAAGATGGAGATCTATATGGAAAGGATGACAGCTGGATAAACTGAAGATATTCATGGAAGCTTAGAGATAATGATGGAAGATATTCTGATACCACTTGTCAGGATCAAATTCTCAACAAGAATAAAGTCTCAGAAACAATATCAAAGAAGTTGCGGAATAACACTTTGATATTCAATAAAACAGTAAACAAACAGTATATGATAAACACTTTGCAAACTTGTATTAAAATCACAAGATTACACACTCAACCTCAATCTTGAAGAACAAGCTCTTTCAAGACGAATTCTACTTCTCTAGAATTAGGAACTATGCCTTGAGGTTGATTCTCTCTAAAAACAAAACTTAGAATTAATGATAATATCAAAAGTTATCTCACTATTCTAAACAATACAATATATATACTGAAGATAAAAGATAATTACAATTTATACAATATCTTCAGAATGTCTTCCATCATTATCTCTAAGCTTCCATGAATATCTTCAGTTTATCCAGCTGTCATCCTTTCCATACAGATCTCCATCTTATAAGCAGTATTAATCATAAGCAACATTAATACTCTGAGCAGTATTAACTCTAGCAATACTAACCATGCTCAACAGCATTAATCTCTTCAAGCAGTACTAACTTTGAACTAGCAGTACTAATCTTGTTGAGCAACATTAATCATCAACTAGCAGCATTAATAATAGAAGTACTAACTAGAAGTATTAACTGTTTTCTTCTAGCAGCATTAACTTTGTTCCAGCAAGATTAACTTTGTTCCAACAACATTAACTTTGTTCCAGCAACATTAACTACAACTGGCAACATTAACCATAGAAGTAGTAACCTCAGAAGTATTAACCAAGTTCTTCTAGCAGCATTAACTTCAGAAGTAGTAACCATGTTGAACTAGAAGTAGTAACCATTTTTGGCATATTTCAGACCCAACAGTTTTTTCTAAGTTATATATGGTGAAAACCATCAAAATAACATTGTAGAAGACCCACATAAATTTCCATGGATATCTGGCACGGTCGGTCCGAACAAGAAACCCCCTATACCACTGCCTTTCGCGTATCGGTAAAAAATGGGTTTCACGCTAAAATTTGCATAACTTCTGCTATGTGACTCCGTTTTAGACCCATGACCAGTCAAAACGGACATTGGAAGGTCCACCACACAATGGGCAAGGAGTTTGGTGGCAATACACCATGATTTGAGTGTGTTTCGATAAAATTCACGATGTATGTTTGTTCGGTTTGCCCAATGCGTGTCTACAGCAATTTGCGGCTCTAGAGAGGTTTTTTGTATGTAATATATGCTTAAAACCTTCTAACTAACATTGTAGAAGGCCCACGTAATTTTCCATGGAAATCCGGCATGGTCGGTCCGGACGAGAAACCCCCTATACCGCCGCCTTTCGAGTATCGGCAAAAACTGGGTTTCGCCCTAAAATGTGCATAACTTCTGCTACGTGACTCCGTTTTAGGCCCATGACCAGTCAAAACGGAACTTGGAAGGTCCACCACACAATGGGCAAGGAGTTTAGTGGCAATACACCATGTTTTGAGTGTGTTTCGATAAACTGCACGACGTACGTTTGTTCGGTTTGGCCAATGCGTGTCTACGGTAATTTGCGGCTCTAAAGCGGTTTTTTGTAAGTAATATATGATTAAAACCTTCTAACTAACATTTTAGAAGGCACACGAAAATTTACATGGAAATCCAGCACGGTCGGTCCGAACGAGAAACCCCCTATACCGCCGCCATTCGCGTATCGGCAAAAACTGGGTTTCGCGCTAAAATTTGCATAACTTCTGCCACGTGACTCCGTTTTAGGCTCATGACCAGTCAAAACGGACCTTGGAAGGTCCACCACACAATGGAGAGGGCGTTTGGTGGCAATACACCAGGATTTGAGTGTCTACGGCAATTTGCGGCTCCAGAGCGGTTTTTTGTATGTAATATATGCTTAAAACTTCTAACTAACATTGTAGAAGGTCCACGTAATTTTCCATGGAAATCCGGAACGATCGATTCGGACGAGAAACCCCCTATACCGCCGCCTTTCGCGTATCGGCAAAAACTGGGTTTCACCCTAAAATGTGCATAACTTCTGTTAGGTGACTCCGTTTTAGGCCCATGACCATTCAAAACGGACTTTGGAAGATCCACCACACAATGGGCAGGGCGTTTGGTGGCAATACACCATGATTTGAGTGTGTTTCGATAAACTGTACGAGGTACGTTCGTTCGGTTTGGCCAATGCGTGTATATGGCAATTTGTGGATCTAGAGCGGTTTTTTGTAAGTAATATATGATTAAACATTCTAGCTAACATTTTAGAAGGCCCACGAAAATTTCCATGGAAATCCAGCACGGTCGGTCCGGACGAGAAACCCCTTATACCGCCGCCTTTCGCGTATCGGCAAAAACTGGTTTCGCACTAAAATGTGCATAACTTCTGCTACGTGACTCCGTTTTAGGCCCATGACTAGTCAAAACGGACGTTGAAAGGTCCACCACACAATGGGAAGGGCTTTTGGTGGCAATCCACTATGATTTGAGTGTGTTTCGATAAACAACACGACGTACGTTTGTTCGGTTTGACTAATGCGTGTCAATGGAAATTTGTGGCTCTAGAGCGGTTTTTTGTATGTAATATATGCTTAAAACCTTCTAAATAACATTGTAGAAGGCCCACGTAATTTTCCATGGAAATCCGGCACGGTCGGTACGGACGAGAAACCCCCTATACCGCCGCCTTTCGTGTATCGGCAAAAACTGGGTTTCGGGCTAAAATGTGCATAACTTATGCTACATGACTCCGTTTTAGGCCCATGACTACTCAAAACAGACCTTGGAAGGTCCAACACACAATGGGCAGGGCGTTTGGTGGCAATACACCATGATTTGAGTGTGTTTCGATAAACTGCACGATGTACGTTTGTTCGGTTTAGCCAAGGCTTGTCTACGGAAATTTGCGGCTCTAGAGCGGTTTTTTGTATGTAATATATGCTTAAAACCTTCTAACTAACATTGTATAAGGTCCACGTAATTTTCCATGGAAATCCGGCACGGTCGATCCGGACGAGAAACCCCCTATACCGCCGCCTTTCGCGTATCGGCAAAAACTGGGTTTCGCCCTAAAATGTGCATAACTTCTGTTACGTGACTCCGTTTTAGGCCCATGACCATTAAAAACGGACCTTGGAAGATCCACCACACAATGGGCAGGGCGTTTGGTGGCAATACACTATGATTTGAGTGTGTTTCGATAAACTGCACGAGGTACGTTCGTTCGGTTTGGCCAATGCGTGTATATGGCAATTTGTGGATCTAGAGCGGTTTTTTGTAAGAAATATATGATTAAAACCTTCTAGCTAACATTTTAGAAGGCCCACAAAAATTTCCATGGAAATCCAGCACGGTCGGTCCGGACGAGAAACCCCTTATACCGCCGCCTTTCGCGTATCGGCAAAAACTGGATTTCGCACTAAAATGTGCATAACTTCTTCTACGTGACTCCGTTTTAGGCCCATGACTAGTCAAAACGGACCTTGAAAGGTCCACCATACAATGGGAAGGGCTTTTGGTGGCAATACACCATGATTTGAGTGTGTTTCGATAAACAACACGACGTACGTTTGTTCGGTTTGACCAATGCGTGTTAACGGCAATTTGCGGCTCTATAGCGGTTTTTTGTTTGTAATATATGCTTAAAACCTTCTAAATAACATTGTAGAAGGCCCACGTAATTTTCCATGGAAATCCGGCATGGTCGGTCCGGACGAGAAACCCCCTATACCGCCGCCTTTCGTGTATCGGCAAAAACTGGGTTTTAGGCTAAAATGTGCATAACTTCTGATACATGACTCCGTTTAAGGCCCATTACTAGTCAAAACGGACCTTGGAAGGTCCAGAACACAATGGGCAGGGCGTTTGGTGGCAATACACCATGATTTGAGTGTGTTTCGATAAACTGCACGATGTACGTTTGTTCGGTTTAGCCAATGCTTGTCTACGGCAATTTGCGACTCTAGAGCGGTTTTTTGTATGTAATATATGCTTAAAACCTTCTAA
This sequence comes from Arctium minus, assembly GCA_954870635.1. NCBI lineage: Eukaryota > Viridiplantae > Streptophyta > Magnoliopsida > Asterales > Asteraceae > Arctium > Arctium minus. The sequence goes on along the minus strand of OX941085.1, from coordinate 45,059 downwards.
ATAACATTGTATAAGGTCCACGTAAATTTCCATAGAAATCCGGCACGGTCGATCCGGACGAGAAACCCCCTATACCGCCGCCTTTCGCGTATCGGCAAAAACTGGGTTTCGCCCTAAAATGTGCATAAATTCTGTTACGTGACTCCGTTTTAGGCCCATGACCATTCAAAACGAACCTTGGAAGATCCACCACACAATGGGCAGGGCGTTTGGGGGCAATACACCATGATTTGAGTGTGTTTCGATAAACTGCACGAGGTACGTTCGTTCGATTTGGCCAATGCGTGTATATGGCAATTTGTGGATCTTGAGCGGTTTTTTGTAAGTAATATATGATTAAAACCTTCTATCTAACATTTTAGAAGGCCCACGAAAATTTCCATGGAAATCCAACACGGTCGGTCCGGACGAGAAACCCCTTATACCGCCGTCTTTCGCGTATCGGCAAAAACTGGGTTTCGCACTAAAATGTGCATAACTTCTGCTACGTGACTCCGTTTTAGGCCCATGACTAGTCAAAACGGACCTTGGAAGGTCCAGCACACAATGGGCAGGGCGTTTGGTGGCAATACACCATGATTTGATTGTGTTTCGATAAACAACATGACGTACGTTTGTTCGGTTTGACCAATGCGTATCAAAGGCAATTTGCGGCTCTAGAGCGGTTTTTTGTATGTAATATATGCTTAAAACCTTCTAAATACAATTGTAGAAGGCCCACGTAATTTTCCATGGAAATCCGGCACGGTCGGTCCGGACGAGAAACCCCCTATACCGCTGCCTTTCGTGTATCGGCAAAAACTGGGTTTCGGGCTAAAATGTGCATAACTTCTGCTACATGACTCCGTTTAAGGCCCATGACCATTCAAAACAGACCTTGGAAGATCCACCACACAATGGGCAGGGCGTTTGGTGGCAATACACCATGATTTGAGTGTGTTTCGATAAACTGCACGATGTACGTTTGTTCGGTTTTGCCAATGATTGTCTACGGCAATTTGCGGCTCTAGAGCGGTTTTTTGTATGTAATATATGCTTAAAACATTCTAAATAACATTGTAGAAGGTCCACGTAAATTTCCATGGAAATCCGGCCCGGTCGATCCGGACGAGAAACCCCCTATACTGCCGCCTTTCGCGTATCGGCAAAAACTGGATTTCGCGCTAAAATGTGCATAACTTATGCTACGTGACTCCGTTTTAGGCCTATGACCAGTAAAAACGGACCTTGTAAGGTCCACCACACAATTGGCAGGGCGTTTGGTGGCGATACATCATGATTTGTGTGTGTTTTGATAAACTGCACGACGTACGTTTGTTCGGTTTGGCCAATGCGTGTCTACGGCAATTTGCGGCTCTAGAGCGGTTTTTTATAAGTAATATATGTTTAAAACCTTATAAATAACATTGTATAAGGCTCACATAACTTTCCATGGAAATCTGGCATGGTCGGTCTGGATAAGAAACCCCCTATACCGCCGCCATTCGCGTATCGGCAAAAACTGGGTTTCGCGATAAAATTTGCATAACTTATGCTACGTGACTCCGTTTTAGGCCCATTACCAGTCAAAACGGACCTTGGAAGGTCCATCACATAATGGGAAGGGTGTTTGGTGGCAACACACCATGATTTGAGTGTGTTTCGATAAACTGCATGTCGTACGTTTGTTCGGTTTAGCCTATGCGTGTCTACGGCAATTTGTGGCTCTAGAGCGGTTTTTATAAGTAATATATGCTTAAAAAATTCTAACTAACATTGTAGAAGGCCCACGTAAATTTCAATGGAAATCTGGCACGGTCGGTTCGAACGAGAAACCCCCTATACCGCTACCTTTCGTGTATCGACAAAAACTGTGTTTCGCGCTAAAATGTGCATAACTTCTGTTACGTGAATCCGTTTTAGGCCCATGACCAGTCAAAACGGACCTTGGAAGTTCCACCATATAATGGGAAGCTCGGCTTCGTCCTAGAAGCTACTGCTTCCGCCTCTCTAGGCGTTTGGTGGCAATACGCCATGATTTGAGTGTGTTTCGATAAACTGCACGACGTACGTTTGTTCGGTTTGTCCAATGCGTGTCTATGACAATTTGCGGCTCTAGAGCGGTTTTTTGTAAGTAATATTCGCTTAAAACCGTCTAACTAACATTGTAGAAGGTCCACGTAAATTTCCATGGAAATCCGGCACGGTCGGTCCGGACGAGAAACCCCCTATACCGCCCGCCTTTCGCGTATCGACAAAAACTGGGTTTCGCGCTAAAAGTGCATAACTTATGCTACGTGACTCCGTTTTAGGACAATGACCAGTCAATGGGCAGGGCGTTTGGTGGCAATACACCGTGATTTGAGTGTGTTTCGATAAACTGCACAACATACGTTCGTTCGGTTTGGCCAATGCGTGTCTACGACAATTTGCGGTTCTAGAGCGGTTTTTTCTAAGTTATATATGGTGAAACCCTTCTAAGTCTACGTAAATTTCAATGGAAATCCGACACGGTTGGTCTGGACGAGAAACCCCGATACTGCCTCCTTTCGCGTTTTGGCAAAAAATGAGTTTCGTGCTTAAATGTGCGTTACTTCTGATACGTGACTCCGTTTTAGGCCCATGACCAGTCAAAACAGACTTTGGAAGGTCCCCCACACAATGGGAAGGGATTTTGGTGGCAATACACCATGATTTCACTGCGTTTCGATAAAATGCACAACGTGCGCTCGTTCGGTTTGGCCAATGCGTGTATATGTTAATTTGTGGATCTAGAGCGGTTTTTTCTAAGTTATATATAGTGAAAACGTTCTAACCAACAATGTAGAAGGCCCACGTTAATTTCCATTGAAATCCTGCAATGTCGGTCCGGTCGAGAAACCCCTATACCACCGCCTTTCGTGTATCGACAAAAAATGGGTTTCTATTTAAATGTGCATAACTTCTGCTATGTGACTCCGTTTTAGGCCCATGACCAGTCAAAACAAACCTTGGAAGGTCTACCACACAATGGAAAGGGCTTTTGGTGGCAATACACCATGATTTGAGTGCGTTTCGATAAACTGCATAACGTATGTTCGTTCGGTTTGGCCAATGCCTGTCTACGGCAATTTACGGATCTAGAGCGGTTTTTTCTAAGTTATATATGGTGAAAACCATCTAAATAACATTGTAGAAGACCCACACAAATTTCCATGGATATCTGGCACGGTTGGTCCGAACAAGAAACCCCCTATACCACTGCCTTTCGCGTATTGGCAAAAAATGGGTTTCGCGCTAAAATTTGCATAACTTCTGCTACGTGACTCCGTTTTAGGCCCATGACCAATCAAAACGGACCTTGGAAGGTCCACCACACAATGGGCAGGGAGTTTGGTGGCAATACACCATGATTTGAGTATATTTCGATAAAATGCACGATGTATGTTTGTTCGGTTTGGCGAATGCGTGTCTACGGAAATTTGCGGCTCTAGAGCGGTTTTTTGTATGTAATATATGCTTAAAACCTTCTAACTAACATTGTAGAAGGCCCATGTAATTTTACATAGAAATCCGGCATGGTCGGTCCGGACGAGAAACCCCCTATACCGCCCGCCTTTCGCGTATCGACAAAAACTGGGTTTCGCCCTAAAATGTGCATAACTTCTGCTACGTGACTCCGTTTTAGGCCCATGACCAGTCAAAACGGAACTTGGAAGGTCCACCACACAATGGGAAGGGCGTTTGGTGGTAATACACCATGTTTTGAGTGTGTTTCGATAAACAACACGAGGTACGTTTGTTCGGTTTGGCCAATGCATGTCTACGGTAATTTGCCGCTCTAAAGCGTTTTTTTGTAAGTAATATATGATTAAAACCTTCTAGATAACATTTTAGAAGGCACACGATCCATGGAAATCCAACACGGTCGGTCCGGACGAGAAACCCCATATACCGCCGTCTTTCGCGTATCGACAAAAACTGGGTTTCGCGCTAAAATGTGCATAACTTCTACTACGTGACTCCGTTTTAGGCCCATGACCAGTCAAAACGGACCTTGGAAGGTCCACCACACAATGGTAGGGATTTTGGTGGCAATACACCATGATTTGAATGCATTTCGATAAAATGCACAACGTACGTTCGTTCGGTTTGACCAATGCGTGTATATGGCAATTTGTGGATCTAGAGCGGTTTTTTCTAAGTTATATATGGTGAAAATGTTCTAACCAACATTGTATAAGGCCTACGTAAATTTCCAATAAAATCCTGCAATGTCGGTCCGGACGAGAAACCGCTATACCACCGCCTTTCGTGTATCGACAAAAATTGGGTTTCTATTTAAATGTGCATAACTTATGCTATGTGACTCCGTTTTAGGTCCTTGACCAGTCAAAACGGACCTTGGAAGGTCTACCACACAATGGGAAGAGCTTTTGGTGGCAATACACAATGATTTGAGTGCGTTTCTATAAACTGCATAACGTATGTTCGTTCGTGTTATTCCCAATATTCAAGTTGTAATCGCTAACAAACAATCAAGATGAGAATATCAAATCATATTCCATTGATTCAAACAACAAATATTACAAATTCACATTTTCTCTCTCTAAACTCTCTTACTAGAAACATATTCAATTAGCTCTTCTCTAATCTGCTCTCTCTCTCTAGAACGTGTACATCTCTCACAAACTTACTTACAACTGATTTACAAAGATAAGAAGGTATTTATACCTCCATACAAATACAAGAAAACAAAATACAAAGACATTGACTTTGACATTTTTATTACAAAGACTTTGACTTTTAATGAGAGTTGACTTTTCCAACTTTTCCAACTTTGACTTCTTGAACTTTTGTCTTCAATCTTTATGATCTTGAATCCAACAATTATGTGCTCTAACAATCTCTCCCTTTGGATCAAGATCATTACTAAAAGATTTAGCAATGCGATCTTCTCTCTTTAAGCTCGATTGAAGTAACTCCCCTTTGAACAATCTGTATCTTCACTTGTAATCTCCTCTTTTGAAACAAACATGATATACAAACTCCCCCTTAACACAATGAAATTCTTCTTTAGCTTTGTCTTCAAAAACTTTCAACAATCTTCCCAACGTCTGATCTTCAAAAACAGTAACAATCTCCCCCAAGGTTATAAGCAAACCTCTTTCAGACATTGAAAGAAATTATCTTCATTTTCAGCTCTGAATGATTTATCCAACTTTCTTCAAATAAACTTTCTCCAAAATCTGATTGCTTTCGAAATTCTTTGAACTTTCGCTTATCAACTTTGATCAAACTTCAAATCTGAAATATCTCTCTCCATATCGAATACAAACACTTCTTTCCGGACATTTCTTTCAACTTTAACATTTCTTTGAATCACACATTTCTTTATCTTCTCCCCCTTTTTGATGATTAGAGCATCGATATCATCAAAACTTTCTCCAAGAAATGTCTTTGACCAATCTGATCTGTCAAGAGCCTCTGATTCATTGATCCGTAACCAAGATATTCATCTAGATCTTTTCAAATCCAGACAAAGTAAGAAAGGTAACTCCTGAATCAACAAATGAATCAGTTAATATGACTGTCAGTAACACAAAGTCACTGTGTGTAACGAATACACATAGTAAAGTAGATTTTGTTATGTTCACTCCCCCAGGGCTTCCATCCAATCATTGAAACACCACAAAGGCAATTTCTATGAATGTTATGACAAAGAAACAAATTCTTTGTGTGTTCGTGCAAGTGTAGAAAGAATTAAGCATGAATGATTGCTTTTAAGGCTCAACATTGTGTAAACCACTGAGACAACAGTAGATAAACACAGACTCAATGTGCATGATTGAAGTGCGAAGGTGGGGCAGACTTCCTTCTTTTTCAATATCCAGATTTTCCAAATGAAAACCAGATAGATTATATGCTGCGTCCCCAGAAAATGTGAAAAATTTTCTTTTTGAGAAGAAAATGAGTAGCTAGTGGGGTATAGTCAAGAGTTGGCATGGGCTATTTGCCTGTTTCAATAACGTTCACCAAAGAATTGTGAAACGCTAGTAATGTGGCTGCCCGACTCAGAAAGTAGTTGTTGCAGAGTTTAATATTCTTTTACTCTGTTCTCACACCCTCTTTCTTTTGATCATTAAGCTCACTACTAACCAAACTCTCCTTTACATTTTACCTCATCACACCCACACTCATTTCTTTTAGAGTCCTCACACTCAATCTCTATGGATTAACTTCTTGGGTAGAAATCACTGGTTAACGTGATTTCATAGAAGTTTCAATTAAGTCCTAGCACAAATAACCCATATAATCCTAGAAAGCATGATGTTGCTCAAATGGTTTAACTTTAGCAGTTAAAACTCATATACAAATGTTAGATGAATGTATGCTTATAAAATATAATCATGAAGATTTGAGCATTTTTAGACATTGAAGCATTTTCAAACAAGTATATGAAATGAATGAACATGAATGCAAAAGGCTTGTCAGGATCTGATTCTTAACAAGAATAATGAAACTCAGAAACAATATTAAAGAAGTTGCGGAAAAACACTTTAATATTCAAATATCAATGTAACAGTGTTGGGCATTGAAGAATTGTTCAAGTATGGTTAATGCTGCTAGCACAACATGGTTACTACTTCTGAGAAAAGTTACTACTGCTGATACAGATTAATACTGCTAACCAAGGTTAATAATGCTTGATGAAGTTACTACTGCTAAGTAAAGTTAGTACTGCTAGTAGTTAGTACTGCTGAACTTAATACTGCTCAGAGTGTTAATGCTGCTGTGTATTAATACTGCTCATGAAGATAGTGCTGCTTATGAGATGAAGACTTCGTATGGCAATGAAGACAGCTGTATTGATTGAAGATATTCTTGGAAGGCTTGGAGATAACTATGGAAGAATATACTGAAGATCTTTTATATTTTGTAATTATCTTTTATCTTTAGTATATGTATAGAATTAGTCTGAATAGTTTCATAGACAATATTCTGAGTTTTTGTTTTCATAGAGAGAATTAACCTCAAGGTTTAGAACCCTAGTTCTATAGAAGTAGAATTCGTATTGGTGAGCTTGTTCATCAATATTGAGGGTTGGGGGGTTGGGGTTGGGGGGTTGGGGGTTTGGGGGTTGGGGTTGGGGGTTGGGGTTTAGGGTTGGGGGTTGGGGGTTTTGGGTTAGGGTTTTGGGGTTGGGGGTTGGGGGTTTGGGGTTTGGGGTTTGGGTTTTGGGGTTTGGGGGTGGGGTTTGGGGTTTGGGGTTTTTTGGTTTTGGGGGTTGGGGTTTTGGGTTTTGGGTTTTGGGTTTGGGGTTTTGGGTTTGGGGGTTTGGGTTTTGGGTTTTGGGGTTTAGGGGTTTGGGGTTTGGGGGGTTGGGGTTGGGGGTTTGGGGGTTGGGTTTGGGGTTGGGGTTGGGGGTTGGGGGTTTGGGGTTTGGGGTTTGGGGTTTGGGGGTTGGGTTTCGGGGGTTGGGGGTGGGGTTTGGGGTTTTGGGGTTGGGGGTTTGGGGTTGGGGTTTGGGGTTTGGGGTTTGGGGTGGGGCCTGGGGTTTTGGTGCCGGGGGTTTTGGGGCGGGGGGTCTAGGGGTTCTGGGGTTAGGGGGTTGGGGGTTAGGGGGTTGGGGGGTTGGGGGTTTGGGGGTTGGGGGTTGGGGTTTAGGGTTGGGGGTTGGGGGTTTTGGGTTAGGGTTTTGGGGTTGGGGGTTTGGGGTTGGGGGTTGGGGTTTGGGGTTTGGGGTTTGGGGTTTGGGGTTTGGGGGGTGGGGGTTGGGGGTTGGGGTTAGGGGTTTGGGGTTTGGGGGTTGGGGGTTGGGGGTTGGGGGTTGGGGGGTTGGGGGTTGGGGGTTTGGGGTAGGGGGTTTGGGGTAGGGGGTTGGGGGTTTGGGGTAGGGGGTTTGGGGTAGGGGGTTGGGGGTTTGGGGTTTGGGGGTTTGGGGTTTGGGGGTTAGGGGTTAGGGCTAGGGTTTAGGGCTAGGGTTTAGGGTTTGGGGGTTGGGGGTTAGGGGGTTGGGGGTTGGGGGGTTGAGGGTTGGGGGTTGGGGGGTGGGGGGTTGTGGTTTGGGGGTGGGGGTTGGGAGTTGGGGGTGGGGGGTTGGGGGTTGGGGGTTTGGGGGGTTGGTGTTTGGGGGTGGGGGGTTGGGTGTTGGGTTTGAGGGTTGGGTTTGGGGTTTGGGGTTGGGGGTTGGGGGTTTGGGGTTGGGGGTAGGGGGTTGGGGCTTGGGGGTTGGGGCTTGGGGTTTGGGGTTAGGGGTTGGGGTTAGGGGTTAGGGGTTAGGGGGTAGGGGGTAGGGGGTAGGGGTTAGGGGGTTAGGGGGTTAGGGGGTTAGGGGGTAGGGTTTAGGGCTTAGGGCTTGGGGCTTGGGGCTAGGGGGTAGGGGGCTAGGGGGTTGGGGGTTGGGGGTTGGGGGGGTTGGTGTTTGGGGGTGGGGGGTTGGGTGTTGGGTTTGAGGGTTGGGTTTGGGGTTTGGGGTTTGGGGTTGGGGGTTGGGGGTTGGGGGTTTGGGGTTGGGGGTAGGGGGTTGGGGTTTGGGGTTAGGGGTAGGCGTTAGGGGTAGGGGGTAGGGGTTAGGGGGTAGGGGTTAGGGGTTAGGGGTTAGGGGTTAGGGGGTAGGGTTTAGGGTTTGGGGCTTGGGGCTAGGGGCTAGGGGGCTAGGGGGCTGGGGGTTGGGGGTAGGGGGTAGGGGGTAGGGGGTATGGGGTCTTGGGGGCTTGGGGCTTGGGGCTTGGGGCTTGGGGGTTGGGGTTGGGGGTTGGGGGGTTGGGGGGTTGGGGGTTTTGGGGTTGGGGGTTTTGGGTTAGGGTTTTGGGGTTGGGGGTTGGGGGTTGGGGGTTGGGGTTTGGGGTTGGGGTTGGGGTTCGGGGTTCGGGGTTCGGGGGTCGGGGGTCGGGGGGTCGGGGGGTCGGGGGTCTGGGGGTCGGGGGGTCGGGGTTAGGGGGTTAGGGGGTTGGGGGTTGGGGGTTGGGGGTCGGGGGGTCGGGGGTCTGGGGGTCGGGGGGTCGGGTTTAGGGGGTTAGGGGGTTAGGGGGTTGGGGGTTGGGGGTTGGGGGTTGGGGGTTGGGGGGGTTGGGGGTTGGGGGGTTAGGGGGTTAGGGGTTAGGGGTTTTGGGGTTAGGGGTTTTGGGGTTTTGGGGTTGGGGGGTTGGTGGGTTGGGGGGTTAGGGTTTAGGGGTTAGGGGTTGGGGTTTGGGGTTTGGGGTTTGGGGGTTTGGGGGTTGGGGGGTTGGGGGGTCTGGGGGTTGGGGTCTGGGGGTGGGGGTCGGGGTTGGGGTCTGGGGGTGGGGGTCGGGGGGGGGTGGGGTTGGGGGGTTTGGGGTTGGGGGTTGGGGGTTGGGGTTTGGGGTTTGGGGGTGGGGTTTTGGGGTTTGGGGTTTGGGGTTGGGGGTTGGGGTTTGGGGGTTTGGGTTTGGGGTTTGGGGGTTTGGGTTTGGGGTTTGGGGGTTGGGGTTTTGGGGGTTGGGGTTTTGGGGTTGGGGGTTTTGGGTTTTGGGTTTTGGGTTTTGGGTTTTGGGGTTTGGGGTTTGGTTTTTGGGGGTTTGGGGTTTGGGGTTGGGGGTTAGGGAGGGGTTAGGGTTTGGGGTTTGGGGGCTGGGGTTTTGGGGCAGGGGGTCCAGGGGTTTTGGGGTTAGGGGGTCCAGGGGGTTGGGGGTTGGGTGGTTGGGGGTTGGGGGGTTTGGGGTTGGGGGTTTTGGGGTTGGGGGTTGGGGGTTGGGGGTTTGGGGGTTGGGGTTTGGGGTTTGGGGGGTGGGGGTTGGGGGTTGTTGGTTGGGGTTGGGGGTTTGGGGTGGGGGGTGGGGGTTTGGGGTTTGGGGTGGGGGTTGGGGGGTGGGGTTGGGGGTTGGGGTTGGGGGTTGGGGGTTGGGGGTTTGGGGTACGGGGTACGGGGTTGGGGGTAGGGGGTTTGGCGTAGGGGGTTTGGGGTAGGGGGTTGGGGGTTTGGGGGTTGGGGTTTGGGGGTTGGGGTTTGGGGTTTGGGGGTTAGGGGTTGGGGGTTAGGGTTTAGGGCTAGGGTTTAGGGTTTGGGGGTTGGGGGGTTGAGGGGTTGGTGTTGGGGGCGGGTGTTGGGTGTTGGGGGCTGGTGTTGGGGGTTGGGGGGTGGGGGGGTTGGGGGTTGGGGGTGGGGGGTTGGGGTTTTTGCGTTTTGGGGTTTGGGGGTTTGGGTTTGGGTTTGGGGTTGGGGGGTTTGTGGTTTGGGGGTTGGGGGTTTGGGGGTTTGGGGTTTTGGGTTAGGGTTTTGGGGTTGGGGGTTTGGGTTTGGGTTTGGGGGTTGGGGGTGGGGTTTGGGGTGTAGGGTTTGGGGGTTTGGGGTTGGGGTTTGGGGGTTTGGGTTTGGGGGTTGGGGTTTTGGGGGTTGGGGTTTTGGGGTTTGGGGTTTGGGGTTGGGGTTTGGGGTTGGGGGTTGGGGGTTGGGGTTTGGGGTTGGGGGTTTGGGGGTTGGGGTTTGGGGGTTGGGTTTTGGGGGTGGGGTTTGGGGTTTGGGGTTTGGGGTTGGGGTTTGGGGTTTGGGGGTTGGGGCCTGGGGTTTTGGGGCCGGGGGTTTTGGGGCGGGGGGTCCAGGGGTTTTGGGGTTGGGGGGTTGGGGGTTGGGGGTTGGGGGTTGGGGATTTGGGGGTTTGGGGGTTTGGAGTTTGGGGGGTGGGGGTGGGGGTTTGGGGTTGGGGGTTGGGGGTTTGGGGTTGGGGGTTTGGGGTTTGGGGTACGGTGTTTGGGGTACGGGGTTGGGGGTAGGGGGTTTGGCGTAGGGGGTTTGGGGTTGGGGGTTTGGGGTTTGGGGTTAGGGGTTTGGGGGTTTGGGGGTTGGGGGGCGGGGTTTGGGGGTTGGGGGTAGGGGGTTTGGGGTAGGGGGTTTGGGGTAGGGGTTTGGGGTTGGGGGTTGGGGTTTGGGGTTTGGGGGTAGGGGTTAGGGGGTTTGGGGTTAGGGGTTAGGGGGTAGGGTTTAGGGTTTAGGGCTTGGGGCTTGGGGCTGGGGGTTATGGGGGTTGGGGGTTGGGGGTAGGGGGTAGGGGGCTGGGGGCTGGGGGCTGGGTTTTGGGTTTGGGGTTGGGGGGTTGGGGGGTTTGGGGGTTGGGGGTTTTATGTTAGGGTTTTGGGGTTGGCGGTTGGGGGTTGGGGTTTGGGGGTTTGGGGTTTGGGGTTGGGGGTTTGGGGTTTGGGGTTTGGGTTTTGGGGGTTGGTGGTGGGGTTTGGGGTTTGGGGGTTTGGGGTTTGGGTTTGGGGTTGGGGGTTGGGGGTTTTGGGGTTGGGGGTTGGGGGTTGGGGGTTGGGGGTTGGGGTTTTGGGGTTTTGGGGTTTTGGGTTTGGGGGTTGGGTCTGGGGGTCTGGGGGTCGGGGGTCGGGGGGCCGGGGGGGGGGGGGGGCGGGGGTCGGGGGTCGGGGGTCTGGTGCTTGGGGGTTGGGGTTTAGGGTTAGGGGGTTGGGGTTGGGGTTTAGGGTTTAGGGGTTAGGGGTTAGGGGTTTTGGGGTTTGGGGGTTGGGGTTTGGGGTTTGGGGGTTGGGGGTTGGTGGTTGGGGGTTGGGGGTTCGGGGTTGGGGGTTGGGGTTTGGGGGTTGGGGGTTGGGGGTTGGGGTTTGGGGTTTGGGGGTGTTGGGGGTGTTGGGGGTTGGGGGTTTTGGGGGTTTTGGGGGTGTTGGGGTTAGGGTGTAGGGTGTAGGGTGTAGGGGTTAGGGGTTCGGGGTTAGGTTAGGGTTAGGGTTTAGGGTTAGGGTTTAGGAGTTTGGGGTTTGGGGTTGGGGGTTGGGGGTGGGGGTTGGGGTTGGGGGTTTGGGGTTTGGGGTTAGGGGTTAGGGTTTAGGGTTAGGGGTTAGGGGTTAGGGGTTAGGGTTTAGGGTTTAGGGTTTAGGGGTAGGTTTTAGGGGTTAGGGGTTGGGGGTTAGGGTTTGGGGTTGGGGGTTAGGGGTTAGGGTTGGGGGTTGGGGGTTGGGGTTTGGGGTTTGGGGTTTGGGGTTTAGGGTTTAGGGTTTTATTTAGGGTTTAGGGTTTAGGGTTTTATTTAGGGTTTAGGGTTTGGTTTAGGGTTTAGGGTTTAGGGTTTTATTTAGGGTTTAGGGTTTAGGGGTTAGGGGTTAGGGGTTAGGGTTTATGGGGTTAGGGTTTAGGGGTTTAGGGGTTGGGGGTTTGGGGTTGGGGGTTTGGGGTTGGGGTTGGGGGTTGGGGGTTGGGGGTTGGGGGTTAGGCGGTTGGGGGTTGGGGGTGGGGGTTGGGGGTTGGGGTTTGGGGTTTGGGGTTTAGGGTTTTATTTAGGGTTTAGGGTTTAGGGTTTTATTTAGGGTTTAGTGTTTGGTTTAGGGTTTAGGGTTTAGGGTTTTATTTAGGGTTTTATTTAGGGTTTAGGGGTTAGGGGTTAGGGTTTATGGGGTTAGGGTTTATGGGTTAGGGGTTTGGTTTAGGGTTTAGGGTTTAGGGTTTTATTTAGGGTTTAGGGGTTAGGGGTTAGGGTTTATGGGGTTAGGGTTTAGGGGTTTAGGGGTTGGGGGTTTGGGGTTGGGGGTTTGGGGTTGGGGTTGGGGGTTGGGGGTTGGGGGTTAGGCGGTTGGGGGTTGGGGGTTAGGGTTGGGGGTTGGGGTTTGGGGTTTGGGGTTTAGGGTTTTATTTAGGGTTTAGGGTTTAGGGTTTAGGGTTTTATTTAGGGTTTAGTGTTTGGTTTAGGGTTTAGGGTTTAGGGTTTTATTTAGGGTTTTATTTAGGGTTTAGGGGTTAGGGGTTAGGGTTTATGGGGTTAGGGGTTTGGGGTTAGGGGTTGGGGGTTGGGGGTTTGGGGTTGGGGGTTGGGGGTTAGGCGGTTGGGGGTTAGGGGGTTAGGGGGTAGGGGGTTAGGGGTTAGGGGTTAGGGTTTAGGGTTTAGGGTTTAGGGTTTAGGGTTTAGGGTTTTTAGGGTTTAGGGGTTTTTTAGGGTTTGGGGTTTGGGGTTTAGGGGTTTGGGGTTTGGGGTTTTAGGGTTGGGGGTTGGGGGGTTGGGGTTTGGGGGTTGGGGGTGGGGGTTTGGGGGGTTGGGGGTTGGGGGTTGGGGTGTGGGGTGTGGTGTTTAGGGGTTCGGGGTTTAGGGGTTAGGGGTTTGGGTTTAGGGGGGTTAGGGGGGTTAGGGTCTAGGGTCTAGGGGTTAGGGTCTAGGGGTTAGGGGTTTAGGGGTAGGGGGTTGGGGGGGTTAGGGGTTAGGGGTTTGGGGTTGGGGGGTTGGGTGGGGGGTTGGGAAGTTGGGGGGTGGGGGTCGGGGGTGGGGGTCCGGGGGACCGGGGGTCCGGGGGTGGGGGTCCGGGTCAGTGGGTCGGGGGTCCGGGGGTCGGAGGGTCCGGGGGTCTGGGGGTGGGGGGGTCTGGGGGGGTGGGGGGGTTGGGGGGTTGGGGGTGGGGGTTTTGGGGGGGTTTGGGGTTTTGGGGGGGTTTGGGGTGGGGTTGGGGGTTTGGGGTTTGGGGTTTGGGTTTGGGGGGTTGGGGGTTAGGGGGTTTGGGGGTTTGGGGCGTTGGGGGTTGGGGGGTTGGGGGTTGGGGGGTTGGGGGGTTGGGGGTTTTGGGGGTTTTGGGGGGTTGGGGGGTTGGGGGGTTTGGGGGTTGGGGTTTTGGGTTTTGGGGTTTGGGGGTTGGGGGTTTGGGGTTGGGGGGTTGGGTGTTTGGGGGTTGGGGTTTTTGGGGTTGGGGGTTGGGGGTTTTGGGGTTGGGGGTTGGGGGTTTGGGGGTTGGGATTTGGGGTTTTGGGTTTGGGGTTTGGGGGTTGGGTTTGGGGTTCGGGGGTTGGGGGTTGGGGGGTTGGGGGGTTGGGGTTTGGGGGTTGGGGGTTTGGGTTGGGGGTTTGGGGGTTGGGGGTGGGGGGTTGGGGGTTGGGGTTTTGGGTTTTGGGGTTTGGGGGTTGGGGTTTGGGTTTGGGGGTTGGGGGTTTGGGGTTGGGGGTTGGGGGGTTGGGGGTTTGGGGGTTGGGGGTTTTGGGGTTTTGGGGTTGGGGGTTTGGGGTTTGGGGTTTTGGGTTGGGGTTTGGGGTTTTGGGTTGGGGTTTGGGGTTTGGGGTTGGGGGTTTGGGGGTTGGGGGGTTGGGGGGTTGGGGGTTTGGGGTTGGGGTTTGGGGGGTTGGGGGTTGGGGGTTTGGGGGTTGGGGGTTGGGGGTTTGGGGGTTGGGGGTTGGGGGTTGGGGTTTGGGGGTTGGGGTTGGGGGTTTGGGGGTTGGGGTTGGGGGTTGGGGGTTTTGGGGTTGGGGGTTGGGTTGGGGGTTTGGGGTTTGGGGTTGGGGTTGGGGGTTGGGGGTTTGGGGTTTGGGGTACGGGGTTTGGGGTACGGGGTTGGGGGTTTGGGGTTGGGGGTTTGGGGGTTGGGGTTTGTGGGTTGGGTTTTGGGGGTTGGGGGTGGGGTTTGGGGTTTGGGGTTTTGGGGTTTGGGGTTTGGGGCCGGGGGTTTTGGGGCGGGGGGTCCAGGGGTTTTGGGGTTAGGGGGTTGGGGGTTAGGGGGTTGGGGGTTGGGGGTTTGGGGGTTAGGGGTTAGGGGGTTAGGGTTTAGGGCTATGGTTTAGGGTTTGGGGGTTAGGGGGTTGGGGGGCTGGTGTTGGGGGTTGGGGGTAGGGGGTTTGGGGTAGGGGGTAGGGGGTTGGGGTTTGGGGTTTGGGGGTTGGGGTTAGGGGTTAGGGGGTAGGGGTTAGGGGTTAGGTGGTAGGGGGTAGGGGTTAGGGCTTGGGGATGGGGGCTGGGGGCTGGGTTTGGGTTTGGGGTTGGGGGTTTGGGGGGTTTGGGGGTTGGGGGTTTTAGGTTAGGGTTTTGGGGTTGGCGGTTGGGGTTTGGGGGTTTGGGGTCTGGGGTTGGGGGTTTGGGTTTTGGGTTTTGGGGGTTTGGGGTTTGGGGGTTTGGGGGTTTGGGGTTGGGGTTTGGGGGTTGGGTTTTGAGGTTTTGAGGGTTGGGGGTCAGGGTCGGGGGTCGGGTGTCCGGGGTCGGGGGTCCAGGGGTCCGGGGGGTCCGGGGGGTCGGGGGTCGGGGGGTCGGGGGGTCGGGGGTCGGGGTTACGGGGTTAGGGGGTTGGGGGTTGGGGTTTGGGGGTTTGGGGTTTGGGGGTTGGGGGTTGGGGGGTTGGGGGTTGGGGGTTGGGGTTGGGGGTTGGGGGTTGGGGGGTTGGGGGTTTGGGGGTTGGGGGTGGGGGTTGGGGTTTTGGGTTTTGGGGTTTGGGGTTGGGGGGTTGGGGGTTTGGGGGTTGGGGGTTTTGGGGTTTTGGGGGTTGGGTTTTAGGGTTTGGGTTTTGGGTTTTGGGTTTGGGGTTTGGGGTTTGGGGTTGGGGTTTGGGGGTTTGGGTTTGGGGTTTGGGGTTTGGGGGTCGGGGGGTCGGGGGGTCGGGGGTCGGGGTTACGGGGTTAGGGGGTTGGGGGTTGTGGTTTGGGGGTTTGGGGGTTGGGGGTTGGGGTTTGGGGTTTGGGGTTTGGGGTTGGGGGTTGGGGTTGGGGGTGGGGGGTGGGGGTTGGGGTTTTGGGTTTTGGGTTTTGGGGTTTGGGGTTGGGGGGTTGGGGGTTTGGGGGTTGGGGGGTTTGGGGGTTGAAGGTTTTGGGGTTTTGGGGTTTTGGGGGGTTGGGGGTTGGGGGTTGGGGGTTGGGTTTTAGGGTTTGGGGTTGGGGGTTGGGGGGTTGGGGGTTGGGGGTTTTGGGGTTGGGGGTTGGGGGTTGGGGGTTTGGGGTTTGGGGGTTGGGTTTTGGGGTTTGGGGTTTGGGGTTTTGGATCGGGGTTTGGGGTTTGGGGGTTTGGGGTTTGGGGGTTTGGGTTTGGGGGTTTGGGGGTTTGGGGGTTGGGGTTTGGGGGTTGGGTTTTGGGGGTTGGGGGTTGGGTTTTGGGGGTTGGGGGTTTGGGGGTTTGGGTTTTGGGGTTTGGGGGTTGGGGGTTGGGGTTTGGGGGTTGGGGTTTGGGGTTTTGGGGTTGGGGGTTGGGGTGGGGGTTTGGGGTTGGGGGTGGGGGTTGGGGGTTGGGGGTACGGGGTTTGGGGTACGGGGTATGGGGTTGGGGGTTTGGGGTTGGGGGTTTGGGGTTGGGGGTTGGGGGTTTGGGGTTGGGGGTTGGGGTTTGTGGGTTGGGTTTTGGGGGTTGGGGGTGGGGTTTGGGGTTTGGGGTTTTGGGGTTTGGGGTTTGGGGTGGGGGTTTTGTGGCCGGGGGTTTTGGGGCGGGGGGTCCAGGGGTTTTGGGGTTAGGGGGTTGGGGGTTGGGGGTTTTGGGGTTGGGGGTTGGGGTGGGGGGTGGGGGGTGGGGGGTTGGGGTTGGGGGTTGGGGGTTTTGGGGTTGGGGGTTGGGGTGGGGGGTGGGGGGTGGTGGGTTGGGGGTTTGGGGTTTGGGGTTTGGGGTTGGGGGTGGGCGTGGGGGGTGGGGGTTGGGGGTTGGGGGTTGGGGGTTTGGGGGTTTGGGGTACGGGGGTGGGGTTAGGGGGTTTGGCGTAGGGGGTTTGGGGTTGGGGGTTGGGGGTTGGGGTTTGGGGGTTGGGGTTTGGGGTTTGGGGTTAGGGGTTTGGGGGTTAGGGTTTAGGGCTAGGGTTTAGGGCTAGGGTTTAGGGTTTGGGGGTTTGGGGGTTAGGGGGTTAGGGGGTTGGGGGGCTGGGGCTGGGGTTGGGGGTAGGGGGTTGGGGGTTGGGGGTTAGGGGGTAGGGGGTAGGGGGTTAGGGGGTTAGGGGGTAGGGGGTAGGGGTTAGGGCTTGGGGCTTGGGGCTGGGGGCTGGGGTTTGGGTTTGGGGTTGGGGTTGGGGGGTTTGGGGTTTGGGGTTTGGGGGTTGGGGGTGGGCGTGGGGGTTGGGGGTTTGGGGGTTGGGGGTACGGGGTACGGGGTTGGGGTTAGGGGGTTTGGCGTAGGGGGTTTGGGGTTGGGGGTTGGGGGTTGGGGTTTTGGGGTTGGGGTTTGGGGTTTGGGGTTAGGGGGTTGGGGGTTAGGGGTTAGGGGGTTAGGGGTTAGGGGTTAGGGGTTAGGGTTTAGGGCTAGGGTTTAGGGCTAGGATTTAGGGTTTGGGGGTTAGGAGGTTAGGGGGTTGGGGGGCTGGGGTTGGGGGGCGGGGGTTGGGGGTTGGGGGTAGGGGGTTGGGGCTTGGGGGTTTGGGGTTAGGGGGTAGGGGGTAGGGGGTTAGGGGGTTAGGGGGTAGGGGGTAGGGGTTAGGGGTTGGGGCTTGGGGCTGGGGGCTGGGGGCTTGGGGCTGGGGGCTGGGGGCTGGGGTTGGGGGGTTGGGGGGTTTGGAGGTTGGGGGTTTTAGGTTAGGGTTTTGGGGTTGGCGGTTGGGGGTTGGGGTTTGGGGGTTTGGGGTTGGGGGTTGGGGGTTTGGGGTTTGGGTTTTGGGGGTTGGGGGTGGGGTTTGGGGTTTTGGGGTTTGGGGTTTGGGGTTGGGGTTTGGGGTTGGGGGTTGGGGGTTTGGGGTTTTTGGGTTGGGGGTTGGGGTTTGGGGTTTGGAGGTTTGGTTTTGGGGTTTTGGGGTTTTGGGGGTTGGGGGGTGGGGGTCAGGGGGGTGCGGGTCTTGGGGTCGGGGGTCGGGGGTCGGGGTGTCTGGGGTCGGGGGTCTGGGGTCTGGGGTCGGGGGTCCGGTGGTCGGGTGTCCGGGGGTCCGGGGGTCGGGGGTCGGGGTCGGGTGTCGGCGGTCGAGGGGTCGGGGGGTGGGGAGTTGGGGGTTAGGGGGGTTGGGGTTTGGGGGTTGGGGGTTTGGGGTTGGGGGTTGGGGGTTGGGGGTTGGGTTTTGGGTTTGGGGTTTGGGGTTGGGGTTTGGGGTTGGGGGTTGGGGGTTTGGGGTTTTTGGGTTGGGGGTTGGGGTTTGGGGTTTGGAGGTTTGGTTTTGGGGTTTTGGGGTTTTGGGGGTTGGGAGGTGCGGGTCTGGGGGGTGCGGGTCTGGGGGTCGGTGGTCGGGGGTCGGGGGTCGGGGTGTCTGGGGTCGGGGGTCTGGGGTCGGGGGTCGGGGGTCGGGGGTCCGGTGGTCGGGGGTCCGGGGGTCCGGGGGTCGGGGGTCGGGGTCGGGTGTCGGCGGTCGAGGGGTCGGGGGGTGGGGGGTTGGGGGTTAGGGGGGTTGGGGTTTCGGGTTTGGGGGTTGGGGGTTGGGTTTTTGGTTTGGGGTTTGGGGTTTGGGGTGGGGCCTGGGGTTTTGGGGCCGGGGGTTTTGGGGCGGGGGGTCCAGGGGTTTTGGGGTTAGGGGTTTGGGGGTTGGGGGTTGGGGGGTTGGGGGTTGGGGGTTGGGGTTGTGGGTTGGGGGTTGGGGGTTTTGGGTTAGGGTTTTGGGGTTGGGGGTTGGGGGTGGGGGTTGGGGGTTGGGGGTTTGGGGGGTGGTGGTTGGGGGTTCGGGGTTTGGGTTTAGGGTTAGGGGTTAGGGGTTTGGGGTTTGGGTTTGGGGGTGGGGGGTGGGGGTTTGGGGTTGGGGGTTTGGGGTAGGGGGTTGGGGGTTTGGGGTTGGGGTTTGGGGTTGGGGTGGGGGTCTGGGGGTCTGGGGGTCTAGGGCTAGGGTTGGGGGGTGGGGGTTGGGGTTGGGGGTTGGGGGTTGGGGTTTTGGGGTTTGGGGTTTGGGGGTTTGGGTTGGGGGTTGGGGGTTGGGTTGGGGGTTGGGGGTTGGGGTTTTGGGGTTTGGGGTTGGGGGTTGGGGGGTTGGGGGTTTTGGGGTTGGGGGTTTTGGGTTGGGGGTTTGGGGGTTTGGGTTTTGGGGGTTTGGGTTTGGGGGTTTGGGGTTTGGGGGTTGGGGTTTGGGGTTTGGGTGTTTGGGGTTGGGGGTTTGGGGCGGGGGTTTGGGGTTTGGGGGTTGGGTTTTGGGGCGGGGGTTTGGGGTTGGGGGTTGGGGTTTTGGGGATTGGGGTTTGGGGCGGGGGTTTTGGGGTTGGGGGTTGGGTGTTGGGGTTTGGGGGTTTGGGTTTGGGGGTTTGGGGGTTTGGGGTTTGGGGGTTTGGGTTTGGGGGTTGGGGGTTTGGGGTTTGGGGGTTGGGTTTTGGGGGTTGGGGTTTGGGGTTGGGGGTTTGGGGGTTGGGGTTTGGGGTTTGGGGGTTGGGTTTTGGGGCGGGGGTTTGGGGTTGGGGGTTGGGGTTTTGGGGATTGGGGTTTGGGGCGGGGGTTTTGGGGTTGGGGGTTAGGGGGTTGGGTGTTGGGGTTGGGGGTTGGGGTTGGGGGTTTGGGGTTGGGGGTGGGGGTGGGGGTGGGGGGTGGGGGTTGGGGGTTTGGGGTACGGGGTACGGGGTTGGGGTTAGGGGGTTTGGTGTAGGGGGTTTGGGGTTGGGGGTTGGGGGTTGGGGGTTTGGGGTTGGGGGTTGGGGTTTGGGGTTTGGGGTTAGGGGTTTGGGGGTTAGGGGTTAGGGGGTTAGGGGTTAGGGTTTAGGGCTAGGGTTTAGGGTTTAGGGTTTGGGGGTTTGGGGGTTGGGGTTTGGGTTTTGGGGGTTGGGTTTTGGGGGTTGGGGTTTGGGGTTTGGGGGTTGGGGTTTGGGGTTTGGGGGTTGGGGTTTGGGGCGGGGGTTTGGGGTTGGGGGTTGGGGTTTTGGGGTTTGGGGTGGGGGTTTTGGGGTTGGGGGTTAGGGGGTTGGGTGTTGGGGGGTTGGGGGTTGGGGTTGGGGGTTGGGGGTTTGGGGTACGGGGTACGGGGTTGGGGTTAGGGGGTTTGGCGTAGGGGGTTTGGGGTTGGGGGTTGGGGGTTTGGGGTTGGGGTTTGGGGGTTGGGGTTAGGGGTTAGGGGTTTTGGGGGTTTGGGGGTTAGGGGTTAGGGGGTTAGGGGTTAGGGTTTAGGGCTAGGGTTTAGGGTTTGGGGGTTGGGGGGCTGGGGTTGGGGGGCGGGGGTTGGGTGTTGGGGGTAGGGGGTAGGGGGTAGGGGGTTTGGGGTAGGGGGTAGGGAGTAGGGGGTTTGGGGTTTGGGGTTAGGGGTTTGGGGGTTGGGGTTAGGGGTTAGGGTTAGGGGTTAGGGGGTAGGGGGTTAGGGGGTAGGGGGTAGGGGTTAGGGGTTAGGGCTTGGGGCTTGGGGCTGGGGGCTGGGGGCTGGGGGCTTGAGGCTGGGGGCTGGGGTTTGGGTTTGGGGGTTGGGGGGTTGGGGGGTTTGGGGGTTGGGGGTTTTAGGTTAGGGTTTTGGGGTTGGGGTTTGGGGGTTGGGGTTTGGAGGTTTGGGGTTTGGGGTTGGGGGTTTGGGGTTTGGGGTTTGGGCGTTGGGGGTGGGGTTTGGGGTTTGGGGTTTTGGGGTTTGGGGTTGGGGTTTGGGGGTTTGGGGTTTTGGGGTTGGGGGTTGGGGGTTGGGGTTTGGGGGTTGGGTTTTGGGGTTTTGGGGGTTGGGGGGTGGGGGTCAGGGGGTCTGGGGTCGGGGGTCCGGGGGTCGGGGGTCCGGGGGGTCGGCGGTCCGGGTCGGGGGTCGGGGGGTCGGGGGTCGGGGTTAGGGGGTTAGGGGGTTTGGGGGTTAGGGGGTTGGGGGTTTGGGGGTTGGGGTTTGGGGTTTGGGGGTTTGGGGTTTGGGGGGTTGGGGGGTTGGGGTTGGGGTTGGGGGGTTGGGGGTTGGGGGTTTTGGGGTTTTGGGGTTGGGGGTGGGGGGTGGGGGCGGGGGTTGGGGTTTTGGGTTTTGGGGTTTGGGGGTTGGGGTTTGGGGTTGGGGGTTGGGGGGTTGGGGGTTTTGGGGTTGGGGGTTGGGGGTTTTGGGGGGTTGGGGTTTGGGGGTTGGGGGTTGGGGTTTTGGGGGGTGGGTGGTTGGGGGTTGGGGGTTGGGGGTTGGGGTTTTGGGGGTTGGGGTTTTGGGGGTTGGATTTGGGGGTTGGGGGTTGGGGGTTGGGGGTTTTGGGGTTTTGGGGTTGGGGGTTTGGGGGTTTGGGGTTTGGGGTTTGGGGTTTGGGGTTTTGGGGTTTGGGGTTGGTGTTTGGGGGTTTGGGGGTTTGGGTTTGGGGTTTGGGGGTCGGGGGTCGGGGGGTCGGGGGTCGGGGGGGTAGGGGTTAGGGGGTTAGGGGGGTTAGGGTTGGGGGGTTGGGGGGTTGGGGGGTTGGGGGTTGGGGGTTGGGGGTTTGGGGGTTGGGGGGTGGGGTGTTGGGGTGGGGGGTTTGGGTTGGGGGTTTGGGGGTTGGGGGTGGGGGTTGGGGGTTGGGGTTTTGGGGGTTGGGGTTTGGGTTTGGGGGTTTGGGGTTGGGGGTTGGGGGGTTGGGGGGTTGGGGGTTGGGGGTTTTGGGGTTGGGGGTTGGGGGTTTGGGGGTTTGGGGTTTGGGGGTTGGGTTTTGGGGTTTGGGGTTTTGGGGTTTAGGGTTTGGGGTTGGGGTTTGGGATTGGGGTGGGGCCTGGGGTTTTGGGGCGGGGGGTCCAGGGGTTTTGGGGTTGGGGGTTGGGGGGTTGGGTGGTTGGGGGTTTGGGGGTCGGAGTTGTGGGTTGGGGGTTGGGGGTTTTGGGTTAGGGTTTTGGGGTTAGGGGGTTGGGGTTGGGGGTGGGGGTTGGGGGTTGTGGGTTGGAGGGGTTTTGGGGTTGGGGGTTGGGGGTTTTGGGTTTGGGGTTTGGGGGTTTGGGGGTTTGGGGTTTGGGGGTTTGGGGGTTGGGGTTTGGGGTTTGGGGGTTGGGGGTTTGGGGGTTGGGGGTTGGGGGTTGGGTTTTGGGGGTTGGGGGTTGGGTTTTGGGGCGGGGGTTTGGGGTTGGGGGTTGGGGTTTTGGGGTTTGGGGTTTGGGGCGGGGGTTTTGGGGTTGGGGGTTAGGGGGTTGGGTGTTGGGGGGTTGGGGGTTGGGGGTTTTGGGGTTGGGGGTTGGGGGTTGGGGGTTGGGGTAGGGGTTGGGGGTTTGGGATTTGGGGTTGGGGGTTGGGGGTTTTGGGGTTGGGGGTTGGGGGTTGGGGTGGGGGGTTTGGGGTTTGGGGTTGGGGGTGGGGGTGGGGTTGGGGGTTGGGGGTTGGGGGTACGGGGTACGGGGTTGGGGTTAGGGGGTTTGGTGTAGGGGGTTTGGGGTTGGGGGTTGGGGGTTTGGGGTTGGGGGTTGGGGGGTTTGGGGGTTGGGGTTTGGGGGTTAGGGGTTAGGGGTTTAGGGCTAGGGTTTAGGGCTTGGGGGTTGGGGGTTGGGGTTTGGGTTTTTGGGGTTGGGTTTTGGGGGTTGGGGTTTGGGGGTTTGGGGTTGGGGGTTTGGGGGTTGGGGTTTGGGGTTTGGGGGTTGGGTTTTGGGGCGGGGGTTTGGGGTTGGGGGTTGGGGTTTTGGGGTTTGGGGTTTGGGGCGGGGGTTTTGGGGTTGGGGGTTAGGGGGTTGGGGGTTGGGGGGTTGGGGGTTGGGGTTGAGGGTTGGGGGTTTGGGGTACGGGGTACGGGGTTGGGGTTAGGGGGTTTGGCGTAGGGGGTTTGGGGTTGGGGGTTGGGGGTTTGGGGTTGGGGTTTGGGGGTTGGGGTTTGGGGTTAGGGGTTTGGGGGTTAGGGGTTTGGGGTTAGGGGTTTGGGGGTTAGGGTTTAGGGCTAGGGGTTAGGGCTAGGGTTTAGGGTTTGGGGGTTGGGGGTTGGGGGGCTGGGGTTGGGGGGCGGGGGTAGGGGGTAGGGGGTAGGGAGTAGGGGGTTTGGGGTTGGGGGTTAGGGGTTTGGGGGTTTGGGGGTTGGGGTTAGGGGTAGGGGGTAGGGGGTAGGGGTTAGGGGTTAGGGGGTTAGGGGGTTAGGGGGTATGGGGTTTTGGGGTTGGGGGTTGGGGGTGGGGGGTTGGGGGTTGGGGTTTGGGGTTTGGGGGTTGGGGGTGGGGGGTTGGGGGGGGGGGTTGGGGTTTTGGGGGTTGGGGGTGGGGGTTTGGGGTTGGGGGGTTGGGGGTTGGGGGTTTTGGGGTTGGGGGTTTGGGGGTTTTGGGGTTGGGGGTTGGGGGTTTTGGGGGGTTGGGGGGTTGGGGGTTGGGGGTTGGGGGGTGGGTGGTTTGGGGTTTGGGGTTTGGGGTTTTGGGGTTTGGGGTTGGTGTTTGGGGGTTTGGGGGTTTGGGTTTGGGGTTTGGGGGTCGGGGGTCGGGGGGTCGGGGGTCGGGGGGGTAGGGGTTAGGGGGTTAGGGGGGTTAGGGTTGGGGGGTTGGGGGGTTGGGGGGTTGGGGGTTGGGGGTTGGGGGTTTGGGGGTTGGGGGGTGGGGTGTTGGGGTTGGGGGTTTGGGTTGGGGGTTTGGGGGTTGGGGGTGGGGGTTGGGGGTTGGGGTTTTGGGGGTTGGGGTTTGGGTTTGGGGGTTTGGGGTTGGGGGTTGGGGGGTTGGGGGGTTGGGGGTTGGGGGTTTTGGGGTTGGGGGTTGGGGGTTTGGGGGTTTGGGGTTTGGGGGTTGGGTTTTGGGGTTTGGGGTTTTGGGGTTTGGGGTTTGGGGTTGGGGTTTGGGATTGGGGTGGGGCCTGGGGTTTTGGGGCGGGGGGTCCAGGGGTTTTGGGGTTGGGGGTTGGGGGGTTGGGTGGTTGGGGGTTTGGGGGTTGGAGTTGTGGGTTGGGGGTTGGGGGTTTTGGGTTAGGGTTTTGGGGTTAGGGGGGTGGGGTTGGGGGTGGGGGTTGGGGGTTGTGGGTTGGAGGGGTTTTGGGGTTGGGGGTTGGGGGTTTTGGGTTTGGGGTTTGGGGGTTTGGGGGTTTGGGGTTTGGGGGTTGGGGTTTGGGGTTTGGGGGTTGGGGGTTTGGGGGTTGGGGGTTGGGGGTTGGGTTTTGGGGGTTGGGGGCGGGGGTTTGGGGTTGGGGGTTGGGGTTTTGGGGTTTGGGGTTTGGGGCGGGGGTTTTGGGGTTGGGGGTTAGGGGGTTGGGTGTTGGGGGGTTGGGGGTTGGGGGTTTTGGGGTTGGGGGTTGGTGGTTGGGGGTTGGGGTAGGGGTTGGGGGTTTGGGATTTGGGGTTGGGGGTTGGGGGTTTTGGGGTTGGGGGTTGGGGTGGGGGGTTTGGGGTTTGGGGTTGGGGGTGGGGGTGGGGGTGGGGTTGGGGGTTGGGGGTTGGGGGTACGGGGTACGGGGTTGGGGTTAGGGGGTTTGGTGTAGGGGGTTTGGGGTTGGGGGTTGGGGGTTTGGGGTTGGGGGTTGGGGTTTGGGGGTTGGGGTTTGGGGGTTAGGGGTTAGGGGTTTAGGGCTAGGGTTTAGGGCTAGGGTTTAGGGCTTGGGGGTTGGGGGTTGGGGTTTGGGTTTTTGGGGTTGGGTTTTGGGGGTTGGGGTTTGGGGGTTTGGGGTTGGGGGTTTGGGGGTTGGGGTTTGGGTTTTGGGGGTTGGGTTTTGGGGCGGGGGTTTGGGGTTGGGGGTTGGGGTTTTGGGGTTTGGGGTTTGGGGCGGGGGTTTTGGGGTTGGGGGTTAGGGGGTTGGGTGTTGGGGGGTTGGGGGTTGGGGGTTGGGGTTGAGGGTTGGGGGTTTGGGGTACGGGGTACGGGGTTGGGGTTAGGGGGTTTGGCGTAGGGGGTTTGGGGTTGGGGGTTGGGGGTTTGGGGTTGGGGTTTGGGGGTTGGGGTTTGGGGTTAGGGGTTTGGGGGTTAGGGGTTTGGGGTTAGGGGTTTGGGGGTTAGGGTTTAGGGCTAGGGGTTAGGGCTAGGGTTTAGGGTTTGGGGGTTGGGGGTTGGGGGGCTGGGGTTGGGGGGCGGGGGTAGGGGGTAGGGGGTAGGGAGTAGGGGGTTTGGGGTTGGGGGTTAGGGGTTTGGGGGTTTGGGGGTTGGGGTTAGGGGTAGGGGGTAGGGGGTAGGGGTTAGGGGTTAGGGGGTTAGGGGGTTAGGGGGTATGGGGTTTTGGGGTTGGGGGTTGGGGGTGGGGGGTTGGGGTTTGGGGTTTGGGGGTTGGGGGTGGGGGGTTGGGGGCGGGGGTTGGGGTTTTGGGGGTTGGGGGTGGGGGTTTGGGGTTGGGGGGTTGGGGGTTGGGGGTTTTGGGGTTGGGGGTTTGGGGGTTTTGGGGTTGGGGGTTTGGGGTTTTGGGGGGTTGGGGGGTTGGGGGTTGGGGGTTGGGGGGTGGGTGGTTGGGGGTTGGGGGTTGGGGGTTGGGGTTTTGGGGGTTGGGTTTGGGGTTTGGGTTTGGGGGTTGGGGGTTGGGGGGTTGGGGGTTTTGGGTTTTTGTTTTTGGGTTGGGGGTTTTGGGTTGTGGTTTGTGGTTTTGGGGTTTGGGGTTGGGGTTTTGGTTTTGGGGGGTTGGGGTTTGGGGTTTGGGGGTTTGGGGGTTTGGGTTTGGGGTTTGGGGGGTTAGGGTTGGGGGGTTGGGGTTGGGGGTTGGGGGTTGGGGGTTTGGGGGTTGGGGTTTGGGGTTGGGGGGTGGGGGGTGGGGTGTTGGGTTTGGGGGTTTGGGTTGGGGGTTTGGGGGTTGGGGGTTGGGGGGTTGGGGGGTTGGGGGTTTGGGGGTTGGGGGTTGGGGGTTTTGGGGTTGGGGGTTGGGGGTTGGGTTTTGGGGTTTGGGGTTTGGGGTTTGGGGTTTGGGTTTGGGGTTTGGGATTGGGGTGGGGCCTGGGGTTTTGGGGCCGGGGGTTTTGGGGCGGGGGGTCCAGGGGTTTTGGGGTTAGGGGTTTGGGGGTTGGGGGTTAGGTGGTTGCGGGTTGGGGGTTGGGGGGTTGGGTGGTTGGGGGTTTGGGGGTTGGGGTTGTGGGTTGGGGGTTGGGGGTTTTGGGTTAGGGTTTTGGGGTTGGGGGGTTGGGGTTGGGGGTGGGGGTTGGGGGTTGTGGGTTGGAGGGGTGGGGGGTGGTGGTTGGGGGTTGGGGTTTAGGGTTAGGGGTTAGGGGTTTGGGGGTTGGGGGTTTGGGGTTTGGGGTACAGGGTTTGGGGTAGGGGGTTTGGGGTTGGGGTTTGGGGTTGGGGTTGGGGTGGGGGTCTGGGGGTTGGGGGTTTTGGGGTTGGGGGTTGGGGGTTTTGGGGGTTGGGGGTTAGGGGGTTGGGGGTTGGGGGTTGGGGGTTTGGGGGTTGGGGGTTTTGGGGTTGGGGGTTGGGGGTTTTGGGGTTTGGGGGTTTGGGGTTTGGGGTTTGGGGTTTTGGGGTTTGGGTTTGGGGTTTGGGTTTGGGGTTTGGGATTGAGGTTTGGGGGTTTGGGTTTGGGGTTTGGGGTCGTGGGGTCGGGGGGTCGGGGGTCGGGGGTCGGGGGGTTAGGGGTTAGGGGGGTTAAGGTTGGGGGGTTGGGGGGCTGGGGTTGGCGGTTGGGGGTTGGGGGTTTGGGGGTTGGGTTTGGGGGTTGGGGGTGGGGGTTGGGGGGTGGGGTGTTGGGGTTGGGGGTTGGGGTTGGGGGTTTGGGTTGGGGGTGGGGGGTTGGGGTTGGGGGTTTTGGGGTTTGGGGGTTGGGTTTGGGGGTTGGGGGTTTGGGGTGGGGGGTTGGGGGTTGGGGGTTTTGGGGTTGGGGTTTGGGGGTTGGGTTTTAGGGTTTGGGGTTTGGGGTTTTGGGGTTTGGGGTTTGGGGTTTGGGTTTTGGTTTTGGGGTTGGGGTTTGGGGATTGGGGTTGGGGGTTAGGGGGTTTGGGGTTGGGGTTTGGGGGTTGGGTTTTGGGGGTTGGGTGTTTGGGGTTTGGGGTTTGGGGGTTGGGGTGTTGGGGGTTTGGGGGTTGGGGTTGGGGGTTTGGGGTTGGGGGTTGGGGTGGGGGTTGGGGGTTGGGGGTTTGGGGTTTGGGGTTGGGGGTGGGGTTGGGGGTTTGGGGTTGGGGTTGGGGGTTGGGGGTTTGGGGTTTGGGGTACGGGGTTTGGGGTACGGGGTACGGGGTTGGGGGTAGGGGGTTTGGCGTAGGGGGTTTGGGGTTGGGGGTTTGGGTTTGGGGTTGGGGTTTGTGGTTGGGGTTTGTGGGTTGGGTTTTGGGGGTTGGGGTTTGGGGTTTGGGGTTTTGGGGTTTGGGGTTTGGGGCGGGGGTTTTGGGGCGGGGGGTCCAGGGGTTTTTGGGTTAGGGGGTTGGGGGTTGGGGGTTAGGGGGTTGGGGGGTTGGGGTGTTGGGGGGTTGGGGGTTGGGGTTGGGGGTTGGGGGTTTTGGGGTTGGGGGTTGGTGGTTGGGCGTTGGGGTTGGGGGTGGGGGTGGGGGGTGGGGGTTTGGGTTTAGGGTTTAGGGTTTAGGGTTTAGGGTTTAGGGGTTTGGGGTCGGGGTCGGGGGTCGGGGTCGGGGGTTAGGGGGTTAGGGGTTTGGGGGGTAGGGGTTTGGGGGTTGGGGTTTGGGGTTGGGGGTTTGGGGTTTGGGGTTTGGGGTTGGGGGTGGGCGTGGGGGGTGGGGGTTGGGGGTTGGGGGTTGGGGGTTTGGGGGTTTGGGGTACGGGGTACGGGGTTGGGGTTTGGGGGTTTGGCGTAGGGGGTTGGGGGTTGGGGGTTTGGGGTTGGGGGTTGGGGTTTGGGGGTTGGGGTTTGGGGTTTGGGGTTTGGGGGTTGGGGGTTAGGGGTTAGGGGTTAGGGTTTAGGGCTAGGGTTTAGGGCTAGGGTTTAGGGTTTGGGGGTTGGGGGTTGGGGGTAGGGGGTGGGGGGTTTGGGGTAGGGGGTAGGGGGTTGGGGGTTGGGGGTTGGGGTTAGGGGGTAGGGGATAGGGGGTAGGGGTTAGGGGTTGGGGCTGGGGGCTTGGGGCTGGGGGCTTGGGGCTGGGGGCTGGGGGCTGGGGGCTGGGGTTTGGGGTTGGGGGGTTGGGGGGTTTGGGGGTTGGGGGTTTTAGGTTAGGGTTTTGGGGTTGGCGGTTGGGGGTTGGGGTTTGGGGGTTTGGGGTTTGGTTTTTGGGGGTTGGGGGTGGGGTTGGGGGTCTGGGGTTGGGGGTCTGGGGTTGGGGGTTGGGGGTTGGGTTTTGGGGTTTTGGGGTTTTGGGGGGTGGGGGTCTGGGGGTCGGGGGTCTGGGGGT